>CM057341.1:45694073-46894073 GCA_030015575.1 Agapanthus africanus
GGATCTCAATAGGTTGTTGGATGCTGCTGAGGCCAAGCTACCTGCAAGGGAAATCCCGGGGTGGGAAACCACCGTAGGACCCTCCGACGATCAAGTTAGTACCGTGGAATGATAGCAGAGTGGGGGCGTATTAGAATGAGTTCGCCTTACCTGAGTCGTCTGAAAGAGGGGTTTATATAGCGGTCGCATGGAGCGAGCTGGCGCGAGATCCTCGTCGTTCGCTACGCCCCTGCGTTATGCCCGCGTCAATGGCGAGATCCGTCCGTTAATGGCGGGATACGCTCATTAATGGGGGGGACGCACCAGCGTGGGACACGAAACGTGGGGCGGCGGATATCTCGCGTTGGCGAGATACACGGAGCCGTTGCCGAGTCGCTTGGACTTCACGTTCTTGGTTGATCTGGGAGGCCGAGGATGCTCGACTCGACGGATAGCTTGGAGATGAGCCGAGAGGCCGAACAAGCTCAGCCCTGCGACAGCTCGAAGAGAAGCAAAAGGGGCGTAAGTTTGGCTGCTAGAATGCTCGGGGGCAAGAAGTGGGGGTGTAAGCTTGGAGACGGGGTCCGAGGAAAGTCCCTAATGTAACATACTGATTCTACCTCCGCAGCCCCAGAAGCCTAACGGGCTTATGTGGATGACACGTCATCCGCTACGTGTCGTGATATGAGGAATTCTGATTTATGAGTATCATCATTAGCCCCCTACTCTCGTTTCGACCTATTATGGGTCGGGTCGAAAATAGCTGCTTGGTTTTCTCTAGTCAGCTTGGAGCCAAGAATTCAGAGTGGTGGATTGTCCAGGAAAGACATGGCATTTGGCAGTCGCGTCGTTTCGATTTTCGAGTCCACGTGGCATCTTCCCGTGCGCCTTAATTTTCGCGCGTATCCCCGATGACGTCAGAGGATCGGTGAAATGATTGCGCTTTAAAGAGGGGGCGCCGTTTCACTTGATCATCAGTTGGGGTACAGGTCACGTGCCAAACATTGGTTGGCGGGGCGCGACAGACTGTCTCTGACACCTGCCATGAAGAGACGTCTCCAATGGTCGATCGCCACGTAGAGCCTCGACGGCCGCTAGGTGCGACGCTTCTTTTTGGCGAGAATCGATCTGGTCCGTAGGATGTTTTCTTTCAAGTGTATAATAGGAGGGGACCATCCTAGGGCCGACACTTTGCCTTAGTTGTCTTTTTTCATTTGAAGATTGCCCGGCGCAACTTCGCTTAGGTCAGATCTTTTGCTGAATTTTCCTCGGCAAACCCTTTTCTTGAATCAGGTTAGATATCTTCCTTCGAGGTGTCTATGAATGTAGTAGGGGTAGAGTCGGGTGATGAGGCTCCAGTTTCAAGGGCCGAGTCCAGCGGGTCTTCCTCTTCCTCGGCTTCAGATAGCCGAGAGGGTTCTTCTTCTACTGCGTCTTCTGTGTCGGGCTCGCCCTCCAGAGTCAGAGCCGTCCTTGTCACTCGCCATCGGGTAGCGACAAGGGCTCCTAAGGTGCGCATCAGGAATACCCATGATGCGCCCTCCGTCTTGAACCGTCTGGACAAACTTTCCGACATACGGACTCGATTCCATATCCCCTCTGGATATTCACTCCGTCTGGCCAGAAAGGGTGAGCGGGCAGACCAGGTGCGGGGCAAGGAGATTGCTCTGTATCTGGAAGCATTCCGTGTAGGGATGCGTCTGCCCTTCTCATCCGAGATTTGTGCGGTGCTCCATTGTTTTCGTCTTACCCCGGGCCAGCTAGCGCCGAACTCGTGGAGGATCCTGCTCTGGTTTCTGGTACGGTTAAAATTTGATTGGATCCCTTTTGATTTGAGCCTCCTCCTGTATTTTCTTTGTTATAAAATTCACCCCTGGTACCAGTAAGAAAGAGCTGAGCTGGGTGTATCTGTCATTTAAAAAACACAAGGGTAGGGCGACCGGGTCGGGGGTAGTGGTCTTCCCTTCTTCTATCCATGAATGGAAGGAGACGTTCGTCTTTGTCAGGCCTCCGGAGGGTGAGGATTGGCCTGTGCCCATCCAGTGGCACATGGCCGATTGCCCGAGGGTGAGACAGTCGAACGCCCCGAGGCGAAGGTGGTGTCCCGGTGGGAACCGATCCAACGGGCTGATGTCCTGCTCTCCGAGCAGGTACTGAGCTGGGCCGGGCTCAGTCCTGTGCGTTTTTTGGGTAAGTTAGGGTTCCTGACGACCTATTTAGACTTGTTCACCGAAGTCGTCAGAAAAGGAATCCTCTCACTTTTCATTGGACAAAGAGGCTAGGTGCTAGGTCTCGTGATCGGCTTGCCGAAATTCTTTTGCTGTTTCAGTGTTGCTGACCTTTTTCTCATTTTTGCAGAGCCCATGGATCGATCAAAAATTATGTCCGCTTAGGCCCAGGGAAGAAAGACCGGTGCAACAAGCTCGTCCCGACCCGGTCTGAGCGCGGCTCCTAGGAAAACTCCTCCGGCAAAGGCTTCCGCAGCGCCCCAGTCTCGGAGGAACGCCGTAGGGGAAGGACAGAAGCATGTACAGGACCCGACGCCCCGGGCTAAGGCGGAGGCGACTCCCCCGCCGAATCCCCCCTCAAGAGACAGAAGTGGGTGGTTTCTCGGCCACCTCCTGCCGGGATTCAAGTGCAGGAGGGTGACTTCTGCATTGAGATGCCCTCGGGGCTATCTGTGGCCGACATCTTGCTGGCGGACATGGAGAAGGCAGCTAGGACCAAGATTCCCCAGGGCACCATGAAGGCCCAAGTAGCCGCAATAGCTCGGGAGGCAATTCAGGTCGTTAGCTTTCTTTAAAAATTTCTTAAGCTTTATTTCCTCAGTTTCAGTTTGTTAACACGTTTGTTTTTTTCCTCTGGTCCTTCAGCACCGCGCTCTCCTTGTCGCCATGGAGTTTAGGAGATCGCCCCGGCAATGAAGAAGGCGGGCAAATCCTTCTCGCGAGAGGAAGAGCTTCTTCTTCAATTGCAGCAAGCGGAAGAGAAGTCGGCCCTTTTTGACTCGAGATTGGTCGTCGAGGGACTGATGCTCTCTAAGCTGAAGGAGTCCCATCGGCTTCTAACCGAATCTAACTGGGCTATCCAGGCGCAGATGGAGGAGGCGAACGGGCTTTACAACACCATGAAAAGGTCGAGGGACACCCTCAAAAAGGATGCCCGGACGGCTTGTAATGTGGCGAAGCTTGCTGAAAGCAGGGCGGAGAGGGCCGTGGAGGAGTACAAGACGTCTGATCAGTTTTACCTCGATCTCGCCGACTCCATGGCCGTAGGGTGGCATAATGCCCTCGACGCCGTCAAAGAGGCTATGCCCGAGTTCGTCGACCGTGAGCTCCGCCCAAAGTACCCCCTCGCCGAGGAAGCACTATAGGGGGCGACGCCGAGCTGGCCGTAGAAGGCGAGGCTGCTGGCGGAAGCGCCGACCCTGAGGTCGCCGTTGCGGTTCCTGGCAGAGCCGCCGAGCAGGGAGATGTGGCGGCCGAGCGGGCAGTCTAAGCTATCCCCCCTCCCTATTTTTCTTCTTTCACAATTTTGTAAGCCTCCGAGCATTTTTGCAAGGCTGAGAAGCCCACAATACCTTGTATATAATTTTGATCGTAAATAAAGCATACATTTTTCTTTGCTCAAGTGTCTTCATTCTGCAAGTGCTTTTAGCTCGCAAGTATTTTTATCTTTCTAGTGTTAGGCCGGTGTCCACCCTTTCTAGGTGACGATCGCGCATCGAGTATGAGTCGAACGATAACCAAGTGTAGGAAGGTCGGTATTCTCCCTTTCCCCGGAGTCAAGGTGACGATCGCTCATCTAGTATGAATCGAACGATAGCCAAGTATAGGAAGGTCGGAATCCTCCCTTGATCATATGTCGAGTATGAATCGAGCGATATCCAAGTTTGAATAGATCAGCGTCCCTCGATTCCCTCTTGGAAGAACCGAGCATGAGTCTGTTCGGCGGGTCTTGGATCCGTATCTTTGTAGGGCGGGAAGCTACTATTTGGGGATGGATTTGGCAGGAATCTGCTCGGTGGTCTTGCGATGAGGGCTTTGGATCCATAGCATTGTTGGGTAGGAAGCTGCCCGCCGTGGATAAGCCGAGAAGGAATCTACTCGGTGGCCTTGTGATGGGGGCTTTGGATCCACAGCGTTGTTGGGTAGGAAGCTGCCCGCTGTGGATAAGCCGAGCAGGAAGCTACCCGGTCGCCTCGTGATGAGGTCTTTGGATCCACTGCGTTGTTGGGCAGGAAGCTTCCCGCTGTGGATAAGCCGAGCAGGAATCTGCTCGGCGGCCTCGTAATGAGACCTTTAGATCCACGGCGTTGTTGGGCAGGAAGCTGCCCGCTGTGGATAAGCCGAGAAAGAATCTGCTCGGCGACCTCGTGATGAGGGCTTTGGATCCACTTCTTTGTAGGGCAGTAAGCTACCCATTGTGGATAGGCCGAGCAGGAATCTACCCGGTTGCCTTGTGATGAGGGCTTTGGATCCACTTCTTTATAGGGCAGGAAGCTACCCATTGTGGATGAGCCGAGCAGGAATCTACTCGGTCGCCTCATGATGAGGGCTTTGGATCCACTTCTTTGTAGGGCAGGAAGCTACCCATTATGGATGGGCCGAGCAGGAATCTACCCGGTCGCCTCGTGATGAGGGCTTTAGATCCACAGCGTTGTTGGGCAGAAAGTTGCTCGCTGTGGATAAGCCGAGCATGAATCTGCTCGGTGGCCTCATGATGAGGGCTTTGGATCCACAACGTTGTTGGGCAGGAAGCTACCCGCTGTGGATAAGCCGAGCAGGAAGCCACCCGGTCGTCTCGTGATGAGGGCTTTGGATCCACAACGTTGTTGGGAAGGAAGCTGCCTACTGTGGATAAACCGAGCAGGAAGCTACCCGGTCGCCTTGTGATGAGGGCTTTGGATCCACAGCGTTGTTGGGCAGGAAGCTGCCCCCTGTGGATAAGCCGAGTAGGAAGCTATCCGGTCCTCTCGTGATGAGGGCTTTAGATCCACAGCGTTACTGGGCAAGAAGCTGCCCGCTGTGGATAAGCCGAGCAGGAATCTGCTCGGCGGTCTCATGATGAGGGATTTGGATCCACTTATTTGTAGGTAAAAAAGCTACCCATTGTGGATGGGCCGAGCAGGAATCTACCCGGTCCCCTCGTGATGAGGGCTTTCTGAACTCCCTAGTGCTTCCGTAGGGCGTCGTTCAACCTTCTGTGGTCTATATAGTTGGGAATGGTGACCGTCATGGACGACACGTGGCAGTACTATATCGGGAAATTGAGATATTCCGTGATTTGCGTCACTGAACGAGTAGAACTCGGCCGTTGGAAGATATTTGTTGAGGTTATAAATCCCGAAGGTGTATCGGTTTCTTCCTAGTCTTGCATTCTCCGAAGATGACCGGCCGCGTGTATACCATCAAGGAGATCGTTTCTCATAACGTCGTGTATTTTTATAACTTTGATCGTTCCGAGGAGACGTACGAGGCGGTGATAGGCCACTTGGAGGGCCACTGTAGACGCTTACTTCCTCGGCGATCTCCTCTCCTCCAAGTGCTAATTTATGCGATATAGAGGACTTCTCCGGGTCTGTACAACACCCTATCTCCGCAGTTGATGGATGAGATTTTGACAAGATGCATATGGCCCAAGATCTTGGTCTAATCTCGAAGAGCGGGCGGGACCACTCGGTGGACCTTCTTCTTGAGAGTTTTCAGTAAAGGTTGGTCGTTGCATCTTGCTTGGCGGATAGGATCCCCGGCGAGTCTGTGGCATCTAGGGTCCACGAGTACCGTCAACGGGAGCGGGCCAAGGCTGCTTGGGCTCGGCTGGAGGAGATTTCTTCTGAGTATCACCGACAATGTTTTCTTAATTCTCGCCCTCCTCTGTTGTAATCGTTGTAAGGTTGGGGAGCCCCTAATACCTCTGAAATAAATAAATTTGTCTTTGGTTGTAGTGTATTGTCTCTTTTTCTCCCCTCTGTACATTTTATATTAAATCTAAAAAATCCTTGGCGTCTCGAAACCGAGAAAAGAAACAAAGGGCTGGGGCCCCACGGAACCGACAAAACTTCTCTTCTTTTGTCGGACGGGCCAGGCTTTCGGGTCGAGCCCGAACTTGTGGGAGATCACTTCAGGGTTGATCCCGGGCATGTCTGCTGGCGTCCAACCGAATACGTCCGAGTTTCCTCGGAGGAAACGGATCAGGTCTTCATGGTGGTCCTCTGTCAAGAGAGAGCCGATCTGGACTGTTCGGCCATCGACTCCTTTTACGAGGGGGACTTCCGTCAATGCTTCCACCGGGACACCTCGAATTTCCTTTTGGTCGTCACGTGTATCTAAAGACCCCTGGAAATCATGCGCGTCTTCAAAATCGCCGCCCTGCTCTTCGGCGGGCGACGTCGAGGTGAGGCAAATCTTGGCGGTTTGCTGGTCCCCGTAGGCCCGGCCTATCCCTCCATGATCCAGAAGGAATTTGAGCGCAAGGTGATAATTGAAGATCTGGGCTCGGAGGGCGTTTAAGGTAGGGCCTCTCAGGAGAATGTTATAGGATGAAAGGACCATAGTGACGAGAAAGTTCACCGATATAGTTCCCATATTGCCCGCTTCCCTAATGTTGAGGAGGAGGGTGACCGATCCCTCGGTCTGGACGGAATGGTTGGTGAACCCAGAGAGGACATGGAAGGTCGGCTGAAGGTCGGATGGTCCTAACCCCATACACTGGAAACAGTCGTGGAACAGGATATCCGCCGAGTTCCCTGAATCGACCAATATTCTCTGGACCTCATAATGGTGGACTCGGGCTGTTATCACAAGAGGGTCATTGTGAGGAAGCGATATTCCGTGAAGCTCTTCATCGGTGAAGATGATCGGTTCGTCCTTCCTACATCTCTTATGAGGTGGATCGCTTACACCCTCGACTGGGAGGAGGCGGTGGTTTTCCTCCACTTCTTAGGGTTGGATCAGGCGAAACGACCATAATTTGCCCGATCGTTAATTCCCCAGGAGGGGTTTGGTCTTTTTGCTCCTGCTCCGCCTGCCGCTTGTCCCGTAGGTATTTCTCCAGGTGGCCCGTGCAAATCAACTCCTCGATATAGTCACGGAGCTGTTTGCAGCTCTCAGTTGGGTGACCATGTGACCTGTGATAGGCGCAGTACGGGCCGCGTAGACGCTTTCCCGTTCTTTGGGTAAACGGCGGGAGCTTAAAGAACCTCTCGTCCTTAGCTTCCTCCAATAGCTCGGTCTGGAAAATGTTCAAAGGGGTGTACTCCTGAAATCTCGGGGAGTAAGGTTTCAGATGATCGACTTTCTTTTTCTCTTCCCTGTCCCTTTTCTTTCGGTCCGCTTAGTCGCCTCGGGGCAGGTTTGAGTTCACTTCTGACTCGAGTTGGATTTCTCGCTCGGTCTAAGCTTTCACTTCGGCCATGGTCTTAGGTTGCGCTAATTCAAAAGAGAGGAGCCACTCTTTTTACCTAAGACCTGACCTCAGCACGGTGATAACTGTTTCATCGCGGTGCTCAGGAACCTCCAGGAGGGTATTGTAGAAGCGAGTGACATACTCCTTGAAGGATTCCTTGTCTTCGCTCTTAACAGTGAACAGGTAGTAGACCGTCCTCTTCTGTCGTCGGTTTCCGACAAAATGACCGAGGAATTGGGTAGCCAGCTCGTCAAAGATCGAGATGGTGCACGACGCAAGTCCTCGGAACCAGTCCCGGCCAGCTCAGATTAGGGTGGTGGGAAAAGCACAACATTGAGCCGCATCCGAGTGGTCTTGAAAGCTCATGCCCGCCATAAATGCGTCCAAGGGGGATAAGTGTAACATTTCAGTAATATAAAATATTATTTTTGGAATTTAAATATTAAAATAATATATTTCACGAAAACTATTCGATTTGCGAATAGGGGATTTTCCGTAAAATGGTATAATTATATACCAATATTTGGGAAATAATTGGAGATTAAAATGATTTAGTTACTAAAAAGATATTTATCGGATTTTGGTATCTTTATAATTAATTATATGCTAAACTTGGTTAGTGCATTACTAATCACGATTAAAACAAATCCGTATTTTTGATTAAGCCATGGTTAGTGCACCATGACATATTGCATTTTTGTTGCATGTTGTTTCATTGTGTTTGTTTCATTTGTATTTGGGTTTTTCTTTATTTTGTGAGAAGAGAAAGAAAAAAGAAAAGGGGAGAAAAGAAAACGTTAATATAGCATGAGCATGAGAGAGAGGGAGAGAGAGAGAGTAGCATGGCTCCATACCCTCATCATTTATTCTTTCCTCACTTCACTTATTTCTCCAACTCCCTCATCCTTCATCATTCTTCTCCTCCTCCACCTCCTCTACCCTATGGCAACCATCCCTAAATCTTCACCAAAACCCCATGCCACCTTCATTAAAAATGATTCTCACCTCTTCCTAAACCCTATGGACCTTTCAAGTTTGGATTTTGGAGATTTTGGGCATCTAGGGTTTCTCTTGAGTTGCTCTCATAAGGTATAATTCTCCCTTCCCACCTTGTAATTAGTTTATTTACCTCCTAATTTAGTTTAGTATTCGATTTAGCATGTTTAGTGATATTGGAATTTTCCAAGTTGATGTTTTATGGATGCTGGGACTTGTAAGTGGTAATTTGAAGTGTAGTGAGTGTTTGCAAGACTTAGGTGATGATTTTCTGGACCAATTAGAAGACTTAAACCCAAAACATGAAGTTGGAATTTCCCGACTTTGGAATTTCGAATTGTGAGGGTATTTTGGAATCTGGGATGACCCGAGGCCACCATAAAATAAGTTCCCCTCACTGTGAGACGAACAGGCAACCTAGAAGCACCACCTAAAACCGAGCCTAATTACCCAAGTCCAGGCCGCAGATTTATTGCCTGGGGCCGCAAATTGCGGCCAAGTCGAGGTGAAAAGTGTTGATTTTTGGACTATGGACTTGTTATCTGATATATAGAGCAACCATATATGCAAAATTCTCTAGTTTGACTGAGGGTAGAATCTGGGAGTGATTTTCTCTGTTGCTGAATTTTGTTTTGAAATTCTAAAACTTGCTTTTGGTATTTGGGATTGATTTGGTCGTTGGACGTTTGTACGTCAAAGACGAGGGATAATGGTTATTTTTGCATGCGTAAGCTATAGGTTCTAATCTATAAGCAATTCGTGTACCGTATCGGTTTTCGGATATTGATTTTAATAGTATTGCGATTGTGTATTGATTGTAGGTACCTTCGCGTGGACTTCCGAGACGACGAAGCACATCGACTTCGGCTAAGCGAGGAGTTTAGCAGGTGAGTAGATTTATATTTATGGAGGAAGTCGGGTGGATGGCGTATAGCACCCCCCGCAACCACTGATATGTATAAGTGATATATAAACTATAATTTGGAGAAAACCTATGTATAAACTCACGGATATGATAGCTAAGGATGATTCGGATTAATATATGAGGATATGATTGAGGATGTGAAGCATGATATATAGAATTGAAAGAGGGAAAGTATGAATTGATAGTAGTATGATATGAGATCGGTATAAATACGACATGAGATGTGGTGGGATTAATAAGATATGACGTATATGCAACATGACATGATATGAGATTGATACAGATGTGGCTCGAGATATTTGTGTACATAAATATATATTTATAATAATTAAGAGTGATATGCCGTACGAGACCATAGATCCGTACCCTTATGGACGAATAGGACGATAGAATCCCTATTATGTTTGATATCACCGTACGATGGATTACCTTATGCGATGAGATATACCGGACGATTAATCCGTGCTCGTGATTTGAGGATGGTGATCGAGGATATTGCCATATCGGATACTATGAGGCGGGATCGCCGCCGTAAAGATACCACCTGAACCATACTTATTTCCAAAAATGACGAATCGTATGCATCTTTTAAAAGGAAAATCTCAAGGGTCGCTATGGATTTTCAAACGGTGTCTTTTCCTTAAAAACACCATAGCCCCCACTTTCAAAACTACGATTCGTATCTTTTTAAACTGACTGTATGGTTCATGTGTAGATAGATATACCCGTTGATTGTTCATATTGTGTAGGATATCACCCCTCGTGATCTACATACCACACTCCGATAATTATTTGCTATATGATATCAACTGCTAGTACACCTGCACAATTACCGTTGATGCGCATGTTACATTTACATAGATTGCCGACTCACACTCATTCATCATCGGTAATTGCCATGCCACTTGCACAGTAGAACTGATGTATCATGATATTATTCATAACCATAAGTGCATTCATTATTAATTACTATCATATGACATGTCTGCATGATATACTTGATATGCTCATATTACTGTTCTATGTTGCATACATTGTCCTTTATGGTTATATGAATTGAGATACTGTTTTTATGAGATCTCTGGATTTGAGAACCATGGTTATATTTCAAAGGAAATTGTGTATTATTTTAAAAACATGGTTTCTCTTGATATGATATTTCGAGGTGTCCACCATGAGTTTTCTCGGTTCTGAGTTGTGAGCATACCCGGTTTGAGGAGTGAAAGGCACCGTCTGCGGGTACATGGTGGACCCGGTAAGGTACCCCGGGGCAAGAAGCTCGAGATGTAGACGATGAGCCTGGCAGGGGAGCACTACCTACTGGTGATAGTTTTGGGCTCAGCGGTTATCCGGAGGATACCGACCGGAGTCGTGAGATAGATATAGACCGATCCGGACTGACGGAGCCCGAGAGATAGAGATATGAGGATTGACGTGTCGATGCTGGACACGCGTTCATGATATTTCGAGTGTCGATGTTGGACACTCAGGTTCCATAATTTTGATGTGTCGTCGATGGACACACGTGGTTGATATCATCATATATACAGGCACATGTTTTCATGATGATTCGAGTGTCGATATTGGACACTCAGGTTCCATGATATTGATTTGTGTCGTTGATGGACACGTGGATGATATCCACATGCATATAGGCATATGATATCAGATGTTTATTTTTACATGCTATTGGCATTGATTCTATTGTTGACATATATGCATACATGGTCAGCCTAGATATCATAGTATTACCTTCATGATATAGTATGACCTAGGAAATCGTTATTTTATTCAATTTCTATCTGCTGGTGTTTTCTACTCACGAGTTGGCAACTCACCCCCGTTGTGCCACAGTTCTTGCAGGTTTGACCGCTTGGGATCAGTTGCGGTATTGCTGGTACACAGCTTCATCCAGGGTGTTTTGCTATGGTAGGTGGGACACATTAGATCCTGCCCACTCTTGTACTTATTATTCTATTGTATCTAGATAAACTCCATTAATCAGAAACAAGAATTTATATATTTGGAGACCTGGTCAGACTTGGGTATTTTGCGAGACTTAGAGCAATGCGTGTATGTTCGCTTCTTGAGATGATGATGTCTTGATTTATTTATTGTTCTTTCTGAGTTGATCTTCGTCGTTGGGTGTCGTATACATTGCTTACTTGGATGGTTGTGATTCCGCCAATTGGCGAAGAGCTAGCTTCCGCTTGGAGATGCCTTTTTTTTTGTATATATGTGGTTTTGGATCAAAATATGCAAGGGAGATGATGGCCGAATTTTTTTTAAAGGACGAAAAATATTCTCAACTTTAGTACATTCTACTTGCATTTTCTTATATCATTAATTATGCATTTATAGATAAACTTTATTTCATTATACCTTTATTTCAAAACTGCACCCCCACTATTTTCCGCAAAAAGGTTTAGTTTTTCTGGGCTTCGGCTTACTTGAATTACGTTACGCCTTTAGAAGTTGCGTGATTTAAGTGCTGGTCACGTGCTAAATTACGGGTCGTGACAAAGTTGGTATTAGAGCGTTAGGTTTAACCTTCATTTGAGTCTAGGTTTGACTATGCGGAGTCTAGAGCGTAATATATTTCGGAACCTAGGCTTGACCTTACGGAACTTAGACTTGAATGGGGGTATTAGACCCGAAATTTTGTTTCATAGGTCAACCTTGATTGATGGAGTAGGGCACTTAAGTAGAGTGATATACCGTGTGTATGTTCCGCAGCAAACTTACGACACGCTGCTCCACTTGAGTGACTTTACGATATACATTACTTGAGATCCTTGATTCTATTCGTTCCTATGATCATATATCCATTTTGGATATGTTGATTCCTTTCGTCCCTTTGATCTATCTTTCTCGATACCTGCTTGAGGTTCCTGTCAACATGGTTTGAGCACAGATTAAGCTGCTGCTACTAGAGATGCGGTCAGATCGAGCTAGTCACGGACGAGGACTGATCATGATGTTTTTCTGGTGACCTAGAAACGTATAGGTATAGTGTTGTGTTGAGATCTCTCGTTTGAGGCGAGTGCTCGGATTTGCACTGGATGATCGGGCCATTGAGAGAGGCTGCCAGATTGAGAGGACTGTTGATGGACAGCCTACCCCTGAGGTCGTGATGTTGTCTACCGTGCAGACAGGTGACCCAGCTGTTGCTCAGATTGATGGGATGTCGCTTTCAGAGCTTATGAGCTGAAACCGCTGGAACTTTCAGACAGAGATGTGACAGAAGATAGCTAGTCTATCTTGAGTTAAGCGACTGAGATGATTCATCTGATTTGATATGCCGACACAGCCTCAGTTGAGTTGAAGAATTCCAATTTAAGGATCTTACTCTGATCTAGAGTAAGTCGATCAAGAGAGGACGTTGTTCGTTGGATACTCCGATGTGGAATCGATAAGTTAACCAGTTTTGGATAGAAGGACCTCACCCAGATGCATTGTCAGTTGATCGAGAACGGAAGAATAAAGTGTATTCTTCCGATGATTGGGACGAGTTCCCGATGAAGTGTTCGGCTAGATATCTTCCATGGAACCGAGTTCGTAATTTTGAGTTCTTGTGAGAGACTCCAGATTGACTGTAGCCGAGGACGGATTGTCGTACGAAGACAGCAAAAGATGACGTTGAAGTGGATGATAACGACGACAAGTGGAACAAGAGGTTCGTGTGAGATATTAACGAACTACTGTTACTCCCCGAGGATGCCAGAGGATTGATATGTATGCAAAGGCATTGGATACGGCCAAATTTCCAGAAGAAAGCCGTGCTGAGGACGCAGCTGTCCCGTTATGAGAAAAAGAGTTAAGCAAGAGTGCCAACCTCCGTATAGTTCGGCATATGTGAGATCAGAAGAAACCATGAGCATGTTCTTTCCAGGACACCGCATCAATAAAGGATTTTCACCGGATCAGTTATATCGCGCTTATTCAGAGGGCCAGATGCCATCACCAGTGACGTGCCGCTTTACGAGTAGTCATGATAATTGGCCAAGAGAAGATCAGCGGAGTGCCAGAGTGGACTGTTCTGCTAGTACACCTGACCGGGCCGACGGGCCGAAGGATTGCGAGATTTGTAATCCAGAGAGAAAACGAGGACCCAAAGACTGAAGTCGCCAGACCGTGAGCAGGAAGCAAGTAAATGTTCTTTCTCTGCCAGTTTTGGGCGTACCAGCATTTTTTCGACATTGTAGGAGGTGTACCTCAAAGTCATTTATTGAGATTTTTGTTTCGTGATCCGAATATTACACTTTTATCTCTTGGACTTGAGTTTCAATGATTGGGTTTTGTGATTTATATTTTCGTGCACCATGGCTGCACCTATTGGATATTTTCTTTTGTGCACAGTTATTGCACTTGATTTATGTTTTATACATCGTTACCTCGGTTTGTGATTTGTGCATATCAGTTGCACTTGATATGGATTTTGTACCTCAGCTGCACATGTTTATGATTTCGTGGATTTCATACGGTCGATTTGATTTTGTGCATGTGGTACGCACTCGATTGGATTTTTGCACTCGGTATAGCTCACATGTGCTTGCAGTGCATTAATACGTGTTTTGTGCATGCAGTTGCACTCGTTTATGATTTTATACACCTTGGTACGCTCGGTGTTGTTTTTGTACGCATTTAAGATATTAATGAGTATTCCGTGCATTTGTAGCATCAGATTTATGTTTCCGTGCGCGTCTACACTTGACGTTCGTTTTCGTACACTTCACTGCACTAGATATTTTGTACGGACCTGACGCACTTGATTTGGATTTTCGCGCATATTAGGCACGTGATATGAGATTTTGTACACACCGGATTCACTTGGTTGGGATTTTATTCGCGCATGTTGGATGCACTTGATGGATATTTTATTCGTGCATGATTGTTGCGCTTGATTCAGGTTTTCGTGTACTATAGATGCACTTGATATTGTTGTCATGCACACTCGTTGCAATGGAAAGATGCTTTCGTGCACACCCGTTGCACTTAGTTTGGATTTTTTGCACATTCGTGTCACTTGTATTTGATTTTGGTTTTCCGTGCGCACCAGACGCACGTGGTGTTGGATACGCCTTTTGAGGCTGATTTTAGTTATGAGTATCACATTTTCATGGTGGGCACTTTATTATATAGTAGCCGAGCATGACTGATATGAGAACGGTGCCTGAGTACTTTTGCATGCATAAAAAAGTTTACCAAGAGGTTTTCAAAAGGGAGCTATAGTCTCGCTATTTCTTACGTGTCCGCGAGTGACACTAACCTTTACAAGGAAAACCTTCAGGGATATTTCAGAAAGGCGGAATGTATAATTTGAGCAAAACATATATAAGTATATATTTACTACTTTACAAATGATCTTCCGCCACTTTTGCCGTGAGCTACGCATCACACGACGATTCGGAAAAGATTTTTGCATGTGTTTTATCCAGTTTTTAGAGGAATTTAAAGGGATGCGTACTATATACGTATTATGATTTTGACTATAGTATATTGGATTTCAGTAGTGAATTTCGAGATCTGTATCTCCATTGTAACTTCGATGATTGCGTGATGCTTGACGGAGATTGATTGAGTTTCGTACTCGTTTTCATGCGCACACGATGCACTGTGGTATTTCTTTGTATTCCATTATTTCAGAGCCCCGTTGATTTGAATAAGATTATTGAAATGTTTTAGTATTTAGGGGTTTAAATTTAAATTCGGGAACCGAATTTATTTAAGGGGGAAGGATTGTAACATTTCAGAAATATAAAATATTATTTTTGGAATTTAAATATTAAAATAATATATTTCGCGAAAACTATTCCATTTGCGAATATGGGTTTTTCGTAAAATGGTATAATTTGTTGGATATAGTGCCCTCAAAGTCAATTATTGGATCGCAGGCACGTAATTGCAATGATTGCGGAGAATCTATACCGGTAGGACAGTCTTACTTGAGATGATAGTATGCTATCTGGTTTGCCTTTATCAGTCATGTACAGGTTCAGATGACTGATCACATGTTACACGTTGATAGAGCCCTTAGGATCTTGCTTGACTACCAACAGTATGAGGGCGATCATATACGTGAGAGTTGGGTAGTCCATAAGCACATCCTTAATAGTGGTCCCTAGTCGCGGGAGTTTCGAGACAGGGCATCGATACTCCGGAGTAGACTAGTGTTTACAGTCAAGGCCCCGACGAGGGGCGGTGGCCGGTCTCACAAGCCACTGGTGTCAGTTGGATCACCTAAGATGTATACAAGTGCTCATTGGGTTATGAGTACACCGGACAGGACTCGCTGGGAACCTGCTAGTTGGTATTATACATATCGTCAGATAGCAGTTCTCTGGTGACATGTATACATGTTAGTTCATCGACCTGAGGTCGTCATTTGTCTCGTGTGAGTTCCCACTGTGCTTTGATTTCTACCCTACCACGGCTCAAAGGAGTCGTGCAAACAGGTAGTTTTTGGGTACAGTCCCGAGCCACATGGAGGCAAGTGAGCGGATCGGCAGGGGATTCGTCTCTCCCGGTATTGGGGGTGGAGATCGCGCTGTGTCTAGGAAAGCCATTACACCAAGTCCTTGGCCAAGGCAGGTGAGAATTACTGGTAGGTACTCCGGTAGTTTCTCAGGGTGTTCAGGGCTTGTCTCCGACACGACTTATACCGCTATTGGGGGTCTGACGTTACCAGCCCCCTAGGCAGGATATGCGATACTCATAGACGAACGGACCGGACTGTATATACATTGTCACTGTTAGGCGCAGTAGGGTTTCCGGATGAGTTCGCTCATCGGCCTCCCTTGAGGTCAGTACATGGGCAGCCGTTACGCACAGCTAGTGCCGCTGACGGCTTGTAGTTAAACCCATTACCAGGGTACTGACGAGTCATTAGAGGCCCCTACAGATAGTTTCCCAAGTTCGAGCGAAACGTTGTAGAGGCCGTATGGTTTTATGACAGGGTTCGGAAAATGCACGTGCGTTTACGCACGTGTCATATTTCGGGCAGATAATACTGGTGGGTTTTGGTTTAAGCCGGATCCGAGTATTATACTGTGTAGATATAATATCTTTGTCTCAGTTGCATTTGTATTCGGTCGTAATACAAATGCGGGTATGTTTATACTGTTACGGGGCTATCCTGAAATTCGTTTCGGGATCGCTTTTGGAAGTTGCCAGTTTCCAGTTTTCTATCGGCCGTATTTAAACATTCGGTTTAATGCGGATTTATCTTTTCTTCATGAGGGTGAGTCATGAGGGTGAGTCATGAGAGTGCTTCTAGAAGATTCTAGAATTGGTGACTAGGTTAGTGAGGTGTTATATGATTCATTGGTTGCATTAAATAGGTGATGATGTGTTTATGTGACTCATTCTTTTGCATTAACTCTTCTTTGTATTTTCTTAAGATCTTTTGCTTATGGTCACCCCTTTTGCCCCTACACTCACCCCTCCTCTCACTCATATATGGCCGGCCCCTCCCCTCCTCCTCACTCACTCACTTGGTTGAAAAGATTATGATAGTTTTAGTGTATGGAAATTTCCATAGCTCATTTTCATTACCCGATTCAAATGGCAACTTCATTAACCGTTCGTCCATGGCTTTGGGCGAAGTGAGACAAAGTGTTCTACTCATTCTCTATATCAATCTTGGTCATCTCTTTTAGCAAACTTAATGACCGAGTTGCCTCGGGTCAGAGGCGGGAGCCCGTTTAAAGATCCGATGACGTGGTGCCACCTGGACGAGGAGATCGGAGATCGACGAGATCGGAGCAGCCGCAACGGAGCGTGGGATAATGGTTAAAGAACGAAGGACTCGGATCATTCGGTATAACCTTTCTACCCTCTTTATAGTTTGTTAGTTTAGCTTTAATGGCAGATCCGGGTTATAGTATGCTATAGCGCCAGTTATAAAAGTTTTTGTTCCGCGTTTGGCGTCTGGAAGACGGCCGGGGCGCTACCGTAGACTTACATGGTATCAGAGCCTCGCCATTAAGTTTTACTAACTTGTGCTAACGCGTTTAAAATATCTATCGAACGGATTTTCGAAAATCGCAATTTTCAAGTCTAAAGTTTCTGTTGAATTTAAATCTGGTCTAAAAATTATTTTGACTGTACCAAAAAATCAAGCAGGCATTTATTAGAAAACTGAAGAAATTCGATCCACTGATCTGACCGTACGGCCGCGGATCCACCGCCAAAGCCATGCTTTGGCCACGGAACCGCGGCCATATTGGTGAATCAGTGGGTCATTTTTCTTCTTGGGCTTCTACTTGGGAAATTGTGGTTTATGGAACTGTTCTTTTGGGCCCAGTTTTTGTTACTGTACAGCAGATGTATGTGGGGCCTACTTCAGGAAGTTTTGTCGATCGAAATTTTAAACTTATTAGTTTACAGTACTTACATTATATCATCGACCGTGAATGTCATTCGAGCGGTAAACCGCGTCTAATTGCTATAGTTCTTTTAGATGGGTTTGCGAACGTGACATTCGCGTTGATGTTCTGGGTTGTGCTGTGATGTTGCGGATTTGTCATGGTGAATAGCAGTATGCAATGGTAGTGCAGTTTGAGTTTATTTGTACATTTGATATTGCGGGGCGAGCGTCCAACATGTGGACTGCCGTCACTGCCCGTTTGTATAATATTCTTTTGGGGCACGACCGGGCTGAGGTCGATGTACCCGTTGTACATATTTTTCATTTCTGTACTAGGTTTACCCCGCGACGGAGTGCACGGATAGCCGGGTTCTGGGGGGGCAACGGGTCCGCATCTCATGGCTTTGACTCTAGAATTGGCAGACTATTCGCCGCACTCGTAAGGGGTACAGGTTGACCCAAGGAGAGGTGCTCAAGTTACCGGATTCCGTGAAGTGCCGGGTGGTCCATTCACTTTGTTGTAGGGGCTGCCTCGCTTCAGGTTTTGGCGGATAACTTGCCACACCCGTAGGGATCTAGGTTTCATTGCATAGGTTATCTATACGACCAGGGGAACGTCGGGTTTCAGTAGCGGCTCTGTGAAACCCGGGGATCCCAGATTATCTGTATTGTTCTGTGATGCTTATTACTTTTCTGTAATGTTGCATATTATCACGCATAGAGCGATTATTGTATATTGGTATATATACTATTGGATATTGTATATGTTTTGCACCCGCGCTAGTCCAGTCCCCGCTCTGTCGTTAGTTAAGTAACCTAACGGGTAAAGACGGAACCCAGTGACGAATGCGGATGGCATATACGTACATTTTATTTTCGTTCTTTTCTGGTGTGATTTATTGATGGGACTGCGTTGATTTTGATCATTGCAAAGGAAAACAAACCTGTTTGGATGTTGTTGGAACAAATTTAAAAAGTGTTATTACAAAGATTTTCCTTTTGTTTTGCATAGTGGTATTCGGTTGGAATATCCTGCACCTCATTCGACGAGGCAAGGGCCGATATCCCTTCACCGGGAGTGACCCCTTAGGAAGAAGTTTGCGTCAGGGTAATAACTTCACTATAGTCGATTACATGTTGCTTTGCATCGCGGTATTCAGTTGGAATATCCTGCACCTCATTCCACGAGGAAAGAGCCGAGATCCCTTCACCGGGAGTGACCTCTTTAGCAAAAGGTTTTCGCTACTATATTTTTATAAAAAGCTATCAGGTTCCTTCAACGAGATCAAGTTCATTACGTTAAAGGTTTTTCGCCAAAAACCAACTGTAGCCCTCCGTCATTTCATATGAATGGTCAGTAGTATTCAAGCTATGTTGGTCTGGCCCTTAGCCAGGACACACTGATTGGTAGCTGCTGGGGTGTTCACATATTGCATAGATAGATGCGTTGGTTTGGGACAGTCGTACAGTCTTGTTGGCCCTTAGTCAAGGGAGAGTACGGGTGGGTTCAAATTGACAAGATAATGATGGGTAGAACTTGGCATGTGACTTATGATGGGTTGGCCCTTAGTCACGATCATAAGAGCATGGGGCAAAAATCATATCGGAAGTTTCTAAAGAAACTGAAACTTGCCAGGCATGCGCATACCTTCTGGAGTGTGATAACGTGAGTGGATTCCGTCACGTTATTATGCGATGAGAGTTGGATCCTGATTCCCACTGATGAGTTAGTTTACTCTTCGGGTGATCCCGATTGATTCTTCTTTTAGGTTTGGAGGAGAATTTGACAGTACAGTGGGAGGTTTCCGGATTAGATAAAGTGATAACCATTCTGATCTAGGTTAGAGTGCACGCAGAGTGTTTCTTTTCTCTCTCTCTTTGGCAGCGACATTTGACCGACCCTAGACTATGACTCAGTGACCAAGTTGACCGAACCTTCTTAAAATACTGGCTTTTGGATTGTCTAAGTTGCATAAGTCATTGCCACTCCTTCTTTTACCCTTTGCATTTCTCAGAATACCCCGTATTACTGCGGACATCCACTTCCATTGGATAGATCCATCGTATGGTTATATACGAACTCGAAGGCACTTCTTCGAGGATGGATCAAGGTTCAAGAGAAATAGAATTGGTTTATTCAGTTGTCTTTTATTATCACCTTCTCTCGGGTTGCGAGGGCTCCTTAGTTTAAGAGAGTACACCTATTACGTTTATTGGATAGTCTTCTTCCAAACCATAGGCAGGTGCCGAAAGGTAGGGAATGAAGAAAACCAATTAGTCTAAGTAGGGTGTACAGAAGGCAATATGTAAAGACAAAATAAAGGGATTAGAAAGAGGGCAAAGTAAATTGCGACTGCTATCATTCACGACCAAACCGCGTACTTCATCGCCACTCCTATTTCACCTTTGCTTTTTTCCCCAGTTCGGGAGAAATAGAATAAGGTATTATTCAGTTGTCTTTTATCATCACCTTCTCTCAAGTTGCGAGTACTCCTTTTTTTAGGAGAGTATACCTATTATGCTTACTGGATAGTCTTCTTCCAAACCATAGGGTGGTGCCGAACGGTAGGGAAGGAAGAAAACCATTTAGCCTAACGAAGGTGTACAGAAGGTAACGACTAAAGACAAATAAAGGGATTTGGAGAGAAGGCAATGAAATATACGGTTATAGTCATGAATTGGATTATGGAAGAGGCATTACTATGAATACCAGGATACCCCTATGAAACATTTTCATGTTTCAGTGCATTGTTAAAGGAAAACTGTTTTCCCGATTAGATACTTACTCCAGGGTATGTATTTACCAGGTATGATTCTTACATCTGTATAGTTTTACAGATGAAGAGTGGGAGTGAGTTATTGGGAATTAGGTGATCATCCTCAAAGTATCGGAATTCATTGTAATTGGTGATATTTGAGGAAGTCACCTGGGTTATTGCCAGCAGGCATGTATTTGGTTTTGAGTATCCGTTGTTGTGCACCGATTTCAAAATGATATATCTGTACGTTTATTTTTATAAAGTGAGATATAACTTTTTGATATTATGTCGATGACATTTACCTACATCAGTTGATGATTGGGTAAGGAGCATTGAACAACGGAGTAGTTCTTAACCATAAGTACAGTTTTCAACCTACGATGCATAGGTTTTGAGTTATTCAACTCAGCGGAATTATACAGAGTATTGTATGTTGTCCAGTGTCCATAAGGACAAAGGGGTTGGTCCTCGTACTATATTCTGTTTACTTGTGACTTCTCTAATTTTTAGACAAGTGTTTCATAGAAATACAAGGTCTAAGTTTTGAGAAGTTGTGGGTATAAGAATAAAGTAGATAACCAGATGTCGCAAGTATCGGGATTCTTCAAAGAGATCGAAGATGTGGATTCTTATGATTGGTATTCAGTTGATAGTAATGATTTTGAGAAACTTGTTTCTCTTTCAGGTTACTCATAATTGGATGGATTCCTAAGTTGAGTAATGCTGATTAGCCTCTCTCCATTAAGTTGATATGCACTGGAGACAGCTGCATGATTTGAATCTGGTTCCAATTAAATAAGTGCCAAAGTTTCTATATTGGATATAGAATGGTTCATATCTTAACGATGTTAAGGTACGGGGAGTTGTCTGGCTTATGCTTAAAACCAGACTCTGGATAACTCAGGGCACCTTTCTGTAATGGCAGTTTGTGGGTTGACCTGGGCTATGTCGAGGGTTGACTTTCTACCATCTGGAAGATCAATAGTGATATTGTTCTTGACTCGCCACAGTTTTAGTAAAATGGATTTTTTCAGAAAACAGTAGTGGGATTATGGTAGAACTGGAAGTAATTCCAGAACCGCAAACGATTACGGAAAATTTAATAGGACCGAAAGATTCAATCAGGTTTGACATTCCATTAGCCACTCCGCAGATATGGTGGGTAACCTCAGACACCCGAGAGGTACTCCGGTAGCCTCAAGGACGGTGACAGGGAGGTTCTTGTTTATCCAGGCTTGACACTACTTTTGTTCCAGGCTATGAGACCCGGCAGGAGGTTAAGTATAGCGTCGTTCTAAACTAGCTTTAGAAGTGCACGTGTATATTATTCTGCCAGAGGGTTGTTGTGGTCAGTGGGAGCAGCGGAAGCATAGTGGGCAAGTAGCTTATGTCTATTTATAGACTAGAGCAGTTATAGCGGAGATAGATCATCTAATTTTGATGTGACAGTCATAGGTTTGACTTCATCAGAATAGGGGATGGATCTGTTAAGAAAGTAGTAGGGTGTGATGTCCTGGTATTTGGATGACATACACAGTGTAGGAAGTAAAATTCCTATACTACGATCGGTTGTACTATGGTCGTCACACAGTTGTTTCTCCAGACACGATATGAATATAATATCAGACATTCTGGTTTCTAGATCTATGGTTTTAGATCTGGATTTAGGTAGTATCCCAATGTGGGTACTTTGACTGTATTCTAATGGTTTTTAGAATAGATGACTCCTGGCATGGTGGTGTACCTGCAGGTGATGGAGTCACCCTCTCTAAAGGTGTCTTACAGACTAAAGGGGAGAAGGATGTGCATGATTGACAGATCACTTGCTTAGGCAATTGAGTCAATCATGAGATATCAAGTACCACACCAGATGTTGTTTTTGCACTAGATGCGATAAGTTTATATTAGTCCAATCCTGGAGAAACATAAGGAAGCAGTTTTAGAACATAAGTGGATGTTCTACGGATTTGATGACGGCAGCCTCCTTCAGGAGACGGTTATCATTCCAGGCTTCAAAGGTGACATGGATGACAGAGTGATTGTCAGAGTTATAGTTTTCCCTCTGACGAGGGACGGTATTATGGACAGGTGGTCCAAGAGGATACTGTGGGAGGCATAGTGCAGGATACTCGATACAGTTTAAGAAGTTTGGATTTGGAGTTCATTTATGAACTAGGTCCCATCAGATATCCAGACATATTCTAAGACAGGTATTACTCAATTTGGAAGATGGCTTTCTCCGCGAACTTGAGATTAAGAGAGACAAAGAAAGAAACATCAGGGCGGATCCACTCACTGAGGCTATTTCTCGAACACAATAGTTTTATAAACGGGCTTTGTGAAACTGATTAGTAGAGGAGTTGGATGTTCGGTATCACACGGGCTGTGAGTATGCGACATCGCAAGCCTTAACTGCAAGTGGGAGATTGTTGGATATAGTGCCCTCAAAGTCAATTATTGGATCGCAGGCACGTGATTGCAATGATTGCGGAGGACCTATACCGTAGGACAGTCTTACTCGAGATGATAGTATTCTATCTGGTTTGCCTTTATCAGTCGTGTACAGGTTCAGGTGACTGATCACATGTTACACGTTGATAGAGCTATTAGAATCTGGCTTGAGTACCAACAGTATGAAGGCGATCATATACGTGAGAGTTGGGTAGTCCATAAGCACATCCTTAATAGTGGTCCCTAGTCGTGGGAGTTTCGAGACAGGGCAACGATACTCCGGAGTAGACTAGTGTATACAGTCGAGACCCCGACGAGGGGCGGTGACCGGTCTCACAAGCCACTGGTGTCAGTTGGATCACCTAAGATGTATACAGGTGCTCATTGGGTTATGAGTACACCGGACAGGACTCGCCGGGAACCTGCTAGTTGGTATTATACATATCGTCAGATAGCAATTCCCTGGTGACATGTGTACAGGTTAGTTCATCGACCTGAGGTCGTTATTTGTCTCGTGTGAGTTCCCACTGTGCTTTGATTTCTACCCTACCATGGCTCAAAGGAGTCGTGCAAACAGGTAGTTTTTGGGTACAGTCCTGAGCCATATGGAGGCAAGTGAGCGGATCGGCAGGGGATTCGTCTCTCCCGGTATTGGGGGTGGAGATCGCGTTGTGTCTAGAAAAGCTATTACACCAAGTCCTTGGCCAAAGCAGGTGAGAATTACGGGTAGGTACTCCGGTAGTTTCTCAAGGTGTTCAGGGCTTGTCTCCGACACGACTTATACCGCTATTAGGGGTCTGACGTTATAAGCCCCTTAGGCAGGATATGCGATACTCATAGACGAACGGACCGGACTGTATATACATTGTCACTGTTAGGCTCAGTAGGGTTTCCGGATGAGTTCGCTCATCGGCCTCCCTTGAGGTCAGTACATGGGCAGCCGTTACGCACAGCTAGTGCCGCTGACGGCTTATGGTTAAACCCACTGCCAGGGTACTGACGAGTCATTAGAGTCCCCCACAGATAGTTTCCCAAGTTCGGGCGAAACGTTGTAGAGGCCGTATGGTTTTATGGCAGGGTTCGGAATATGCACGTGCGTTTACACACGTGTCATATTTCGGGCAGATAATACTGGTGGGATTTGGTTTAAGCCGGATCCGAGTATTATACCGTGTAGATATAATATCTTTGTCTCAGTTGCATTTGTATTCGGTCGTAATACAAATGCGGGTATGTTTATACTGTTACGTGGCTATCCTGAAATTCGTTTCGGGGTCGCTTTTAGAAGTTGCCAGTTTCCAGTTGTTCAGTTGATAAAACTGCACATTTGTATTACATTTTTTCCTACCATTTTTATATTAAAAAAGGACTTTAATATGATATATTATACATATGAGGGTTTATGTGTAAAAACATTATTTTCCATGTGTTAATATATTTTTATTATCATTTGGTAGGAAAATGTATGCAAATAAATTCATTGACCAAATTCTAGTAGAACTAAGTCTACTAAATATTATTTGAGATTATGGTGCAGAATTTTCCAAGTTGTTATGCAGAATTTATCAAACAAATCAATTTGTTGAAGAAAACTTGCCAAATTAAGAAGCAAAACTTGGAGACCAAGTCTGGAAGAAACCGAGAGAAGATTTCTGAATTCTGAAGGTGCCTAGGATTGCCACATGTCACAAGATGCAAGCACAAGAAAATTGATCAAGAGATCTCACCCATTGGCAGCGGATCCGCGGCCATACCCCCACTTTGGCCGCGGATCCGCCGCAATTATAGGGATTCAGAGCACAAGATTTTGGGAGATCAATCACTGCTGAATTTTACCAAGTTTCCAACCTAAAGATTCTGGCTTTGCACTATAAAAGGGCACCGAGAGCCTCTTGGAAAAGCTGTCAAGCCGAAGAGATCACGAAGTCCAAGACGGCTCACGCATCCAGGCTGATCATCAACTGTTCATCTACCTCCTTAGGAAAGATCGAGAAGCAACTAGTTTGTAATCATTTTCTACGGATTAAAAGTGTAGATAGTTCAAGTTGATTAATAAAGGTAGTTATTTTATTTAATTCTTTTTGCATTTTACATTATGTTTTTCCTCTTTATCTTTTCATCTTCTTCTCCCAACATGCGCGAGTAATTCTCCGCTTGTTAGGGTTCGTAGGATTAGGATAGGCTAATGGATGATAAAAATAACTAAACCCTTTTTAAGTCCTATAAAGTTTAGGAACTTTATCAAAAGAATCATTAACATCCTAATCGGGCGCGCTAACAATTCTTTGCTAGTTCCGACCGCGATTAGCGATTAGATTAATGATTGTTTTGGTAAAGGCTAGATATGAACGGAGTTCCGTGTCGAGATAAGGGTTAAGAGTGGGATTCTTTTTCCCTCCAGAAACCCTAATCTACACGCATCACCGTCGTTCTAGTTTTAAATCTATTAATGGATAAAAAGGGTAACTTTTAATTAATCGTCCATAACTACTAAATCCTAACGAACCCTACAAGCCCTCTTAATATATTAATTACATCTTTAAAATAATCTAGATCTATATTTTACATTCTTGTTTAACGTAGATCTAGAAACCATTCAACAAATTCTTTCTTCCTCCTCTCTTTTTCAACACATCTAAAGTAAAAATAAAAGATTCAACGTTTCCCTGAGGACGACCCGTACTCATCTCGGTCTAGCTACACGCGACACCGTTATTGATTGCGGTTAACTACAAACAAACACTTTTTCGTGTCAATCACCAGTTTTCTATCGGCCGTATTTAAACATTCGGTTTAATGCGGATTTATCTTTTCTTCATGAGGGTGAGTCATGAGAGTGCTTCTAGAAGATTCTAGAATTGGTGACTAGGTTAGTGAGGTGTTATATGATTCATTGGTTCCATTAAATAGGTGATGATGTATTTAGGTGACTCATTCTTTTGCATTAACTCTTCTTTGTATTTGCTTAAGATCTTTTGCTTATGGTCACCCCTTTTGCTCCTACACTCACCCCTCCTCTCACTCATATATGGACGGCCCCTCCCCTCCTCCTCACTCACTCACTTGGTTGAAAAGATTATGATAGTTTTAGTGTATGGAAATTTCCATAGCTCATTTTCATTACTCGATTCAAATGGCAACTTCATTAACCGTTCGTCCATGGTTTTGGACGAAGTGAGACAAAGTGTTCTACTCATTCTCTACATCAATCTTGGTCATCTCTTTTAGCAAACTTGATGACCGAGTTGCCTCGGGTCAGAGGCGGGAGCCCGTTTAAAGATCCGATGACGTGGTGCCACCTGGACGAGGAGATCGGAGATCGACGAGATCGGAGCAGCCGCAACGGAGCGTGGGATGATGGTTAAAGAACGAAGGACTCGGATCGTTCGGTATAACCTTTCTACCCTCTTTGTAGTTTGTTAGTTTAGCTTTAATAGCAGATCCGGGTTATAGTATCCGATAGCGCCAGTTATAAAAGTTTTTGTTCCGCATTTGTCGTCTGAAAGACGGCCGGGGCGCTACCGTAGACTTACATAATTATATACCAATATTTGGGAAATAATTGGAGATTAAAATGATTTAGTTACTAAAAAGATATTTATCGGATTTGGACATCTTTATAATTAAGTATATGCAAGTTTCTGCTAAACTTGATTAGTGCACTACTAATCATGATTAAGCCAAATCCGTATTTTTAATTAAGCCATGATTAGTGCACCATGACATGTTGCATTTTTGTTGCATATTGTTTCATTGTGTTTGTTTCATTTGTATTTGGGTTTTTCTTTATTTTGTGAGAAGAGGAAAAAAAGAAAGAAAAGGGAAGAAAAGAGAAAGTCAATGTAGCATGGGCATGAGAGAGAGGGAGGGAGAGAGAGAGAGTAGTATGGCTCCATACCCTCATCCTTTATTCTTTCCTCACTACACTTATTTCTCCAACTCCCTCATCCTTCATCTTTCTTCTCATCCTCCTTCACTTCCTTTACCCTATGGCAATCATCCCTAAATCTTCACCAAAACCCCATCCCACCTTTATTAAAAATGATCCCCACATCTTTCTAAACCCTATGGACCTTTCAAGTTTGGATTTTGGAGACTTTGGGCATTTAGGGTTTTTCTTGAGTTTCTCTCATGAGATATAATTCTCACTTTCCACCTTTTAATTAGTTTCTTTACCTCCTAGTTTAGTTTAGTGTTCGATTTAGCATGTTTAGTAATCTTGGAATTTTCCAAGTTGATGTTTTGTGGATGTTGGGACTTGTAAGTGGTAAATTGAGGTGTAGTGAGTGTTTGTAAGACTTATGATGATTTTCTAGACCAATTAGATGACTTAAACCCAAAACACGAAGTTAGAATTTCCCGACATTGGAATTTCGACAGAATTGTGAGGGTATTTTGGAATCTGGGATGACCCGAGACCACCATAAAATAAGTTCCCTTCACTGTGAGACGAGCAGACAACCAAGAAGCACCACCAAAAACCCAAGCCCAATTGAATAAGTCCAGGCCGGAGATTTATTGCATGGGGCCGCAAATTGCGGCCAAGTCGAGATGAAAAGTGTTGATTTTTGGACTATGGACTTGTTATCTGATATATAGAGCAACCATATATGCAAAATTCTCTAGTTTGACTGAGGGTAGAATCTGGGAGTGATTTCCTCTGTTGCTGAATTTCGTTTTTCGATTCTGAAACTTGGTTTTGGTATTTGAGATTAATTTGGTCGTTGGACGTTTGTACGTCAACGACGAGGGATAATTGGTTATTTTTGCATGCGTAAGCTATAGGTTCTAACCTATAAGCATTTTGTATGCTGTATCGGTTTTAGGATATAGGTTTTAATAGTATTGCGATTGTGTATTGATTTTAGGTACCTTCGCATGGACTTCCGAGACGACAAAGCACATCGACTTCGGCTAAGCGAGGAGTTTAGCAGGTGAGTAGATTTATATCTACAGGGGAAGTCGGGTGGATGGCGTATAGCACCCCCTGCAACCACTGATATGGTATATAAACTATAATTTGGAGAAAACCTATGTATAAACTCATGGATATGATGGCTAAGGATGATTTGGATTAATATATAAGGATATGATTGAGGATGTGAAGCATGATATATATAATTGAAAGAGGGCAAGTATGAATTGATAGTGGTATGATATGAGATCGGTATAAATACGACATGAGATGTGGTGGTATTAATAAGATATGACGTATATGCAAGATGACATGATATGAGATTGATACAGATGTGGCTCGAGATATTTGTGTACATAAATATATATTTATGAGAATTAAGAGTGATATGTTGTACGAGACCATAGATCTATACCCTTATTGACGAATAAGACGATAGAATCCCTATTCTGTTTGATGTCACCGTACGATAGATTACCGTACGCGATGAGATATACCAGACGATTGATCCGCGCTCGTGATTTGAGAATGATGATCGAAGATATTGCCATATCGGATACTATGAGGCGGGATCGCCGATGTAAAGATGCCAACTGAACCATACTTATTTCCAAAACTGATGAATTGTATACATCTTTTAAACGGAAAACCTCAAGAGATGCTACGGATTTTCAAACGGTGTCTTTTCCTTAAAAACATCGTAGCCTCCACTTTCAAAACAACGATTCGTATCTTTTTAAACTGACCGTATGGTTCATGTGTAAATAGATATACTCGTTGATTGTTCATGATGTGTAGGATATTACCCCTCATGATGTACATACCACACTCCGGTATTTATTTGCTATATGATATCATCTGCTAGTACACCTGCACAATTACCGTTGATGTGCATATTACACTTACACAGATTTTCGGCTCACACACATTCATCATCGGTAATTGCCATGCCACTTGCACAGTAGAACTACTGTATCATGATATTATTCATAACCATAAGTACATTCATTATTCAGTACTATCATATGACATGTTTGCGTGATATACTTGATATGCTCATATTACTGTTCTATATTGCATACATTGTACTTTATGGTTATATGCATTGAGATGCCATTTTTATAAGATCTCTGGATTTGAGAACCGTGGTTATATTTCAAAGGAAATTTGTATTGTTTTAAAAATGCGGTTTATGATATTTCGAGGTGTCTACCATGAGTTTTCTCGGTTCTGGGTTTTGTGCATACCCAATTCGAGGAGTGGAAGGCACCGTCTACGGGTAAATAGTGGACCCAGTAAGGTACCCCGGGGCAAGAAGCTTGAGATGTAGAGGATGAGCCTGGCAAGGGAGCACTATCTACCGGTGATAGTTGTAGGCTCGGCGGTTATCCGTAAGATACCGAACAGAGTCGTGAGATAGATATGGGCCGATCCGGACTGACGTGGCCCGTGGGCCGATCCGAACTGACGGAGCCCAAGAGACAGAGATATGAGGATTTACGTGTCGATACTGGACATGGGTTCATGATGTTTCGAGTGTCGATGTTGGACACTCAGGTTCCATGATTTTGATGTGTCTTTGATGGACACACGTGGTTGATATCCTGATACATACAGGCACATGTTTTCATGATGATTCGAGTGTGGACACTCAGGTTCCATAATATTGATTTGTGTCGTTGATAGACATGTGGATGATATCCACATGCATACAGGCATATGATATCAGATGTTTATTTCTACATGCTATTGGCATTGACTCTATTGTTGACATATATGCATACATGGTCACCCTAGATATCATAGTATAACCTTCATAATATTGTAATACCCGGTATCTTGTATATAAAAATCTTGTATTTTTTAAAAATTTATTTCCTATATTTTTCCAAATATTTACCCTATATTCCTCCTATTTCATTTTCCGTAAAATCCTATTTTTCAAAATTATTTTCCCGCTCCTATTTTCATTTTCCTAAATAAATTTTCATCTAATTTTTCTAAACCCTTATATTTTTCCTAATCCTTATCTTCTAAACCCTAAACCCTAACCCTTTCTTTTTCCAATTATTTCACCTTATCTATTTTTAACCTCGGCCCCAAGCCCATCCCAAGAAACCCTCGGCTTAAACACTCTCCTCACCCTACTCCCCGAACCCGACCCGTTTCCCTTTCTTCTCCCCCTCGTCTTCTTTTCCAGCCTTTTCCCCCTCGCGACCGCTTCTCGCACGCGCACCCACGCATCGCACCCATGCCCCTGCGATGCGCACCCAGCTCACTTCCCCAACGGTCGCTTCCCCATAACCCGCTCAACCATGACCTCCATCTCCCTCACCCACGTCTCGCCCCTCCCCCGCTCAACTCGCTCCCACGACGGATCCCGCGCCAACTGACCCCGCGACCCCCATTCCCCCTCACGTTACCCCCTCTCTCGTTCCTATTCCCTCACTCTCGCTCTCCCCTCTCCACCTCTTCCCATCCCCTCGAACTCGTCTCCGCTTCTCGACCATCACCACACACACACTCTCTCCCTCTCTCTCTTAAAAACCCTGTCGGGACCCGGTTCTTGCTCACGGAACAAAGTGCCACGCCAAGTGTCGTGTTAAGTGGGAGGGGACCTACTCTTGAATCCATGGGGGGCCACCTTTCGAGTCCGTGGGACCCACTGTAGAACAATGGGGACTCTTCGGAATACATTCCGAAAGAGGGCAGATCTGTACTATAAATGAAATGATACCACTTCTCAATACAGATACGCCTTTTAAGTGAACCAGGACTACAGGAGCTTGAGAACTCTATAGTTAAGCGTGCTCGAGCCAGGGAAATTCTGGGATGGGTGACCTCCTGGGAAGTGGCCCGTGGTCGGGTCCGGTTCGCCACGAAGGACAAAACCGTGCGGCTTCGGCCAGAACGGACAATACTCTCTGTATTGGGGGTAGGGCATGACAAAATGGTATCAGAGCTGGTCTCTCAATAGTAGGTCTGTGATTCGAGGACGAACCATTGTTCAAAAGTGGGGAGAATGTCGGGACCCGGTTCTTGCTTACGGAACAAAATGCCACGCCAAGTGTCGTGTTAAGTGGGTGGGGGCCACCTCTTGAATCCGTGGGGGCCACCTCTTGGATCCGTGTGACCCACTGTAGAATAATGGGGACTTTTCGGATTACATTCCGAAAGAAGGCAGATATGTACTATAAATGGAATGATACCACTTCTCAATACATAGGCACCTTTTAAGTGAACCGGGACTACAGGAGCTTGAGAATTCCGTAGTTAAGCGTGCTCGAACCAGGGAAGTTTTGGGATGGGTGACCTCCTGGGAAGTGGCCCCTGGTCGGGTCCGGTTCGCCCCGAAGGACAAAACCGTGCGGCTTCGGCCAGAGCGGACAATACTCTCTGTATTGGGGGTAGGGCATGACAAACCCACTGAGCTTCCCTTCAACTCCTCTCACCGCAAACCCTTGCCGGCATCCCTTTCACCGCCGATAAGCTCCTCGTCAGCGCCACCAACTCCTCCATCCTCCACCTTCTTCATCACCCAACACCACAAGCCTTCCTCTACAACACCACCATCTCATAGCTAATACTGGACTCCGACGCCGCCGGCCACCTTCTCCGACGAGCCACCGCCGCGACACCTATTCTTCTTACCCAACTCCAGAACCCACCACCACTTCGTGCGCAACTCCAACGCCAATCCATCATCACCCAGGCACCTCGCCGCCTCACCCCGATCACCGTTGCCTTGCACCAACGCCGCCTGCATACCACCACCGACGTCGCTTCTGACGCCTCCAGCATTATTGAGACCATCGCCTTATCGGATCCCGGCCACCACCGTGCTGCCACCATCTTTGCGCTCCCTCACCTACAAGCCGCATCCAAGCTCACCTCGCCGGAGCTCCTCACTCGAACGCCGATAGCCGAGCCCAACCGAGCTTATTGCCGTTGCTGCTGCCCGTGCTGGTGCTGTCTCGCTGCCACCTCTACCGTGTCGCCATCGTTGCGCCGTCGCCAGGCAAGTTTCTGAACTTGCTATCATGCTGCATATACTCAAATATACTTATGCATGTGAATGTGATAAATCAATATAAAACCCTATAGTTATGATTATTAAAACTCGATAATCATCTTTTGATATATATAGTTGTTTCGGTCACATAAAACTCCCGTTTCGTGATATATAGATCGTGTACTGATAATTAACTACAAGTTGGGATTTAAAAGTTAATGTTTCTATATTGAAATGATATCCCCGAGAACCGACGTTAAATCTGGAAATCGCCGTACATATCACGTTGTAAAATTAATTAACTACAAGCGTGCTCGAACCAGGGAAGTTTTGGGATGGGTGACCTCCTGGGAAGTGGCCCCTGGTCGGGTCCGGTTCGCCCCGAAGGACAAAACCGTGCAGCTTCGTCCAGAGCGGACAATACTCTCTGTATTGGGGGTAGGGCATGCCAAACCCACTGAGCTTCCCTTCTACTCCTCTCACCGCAAACCCTTGCCGGCATCCCTTTCACCGCCGATAAGCTCCTCGTCAGCGCCACCAACTCCTCCATCCTCCACCTTCTTCATCACCCAACACCACAAGCCTTCCTCTATAACACCACCATCTCATAGCTAATACTTGACTCCCTAGACGCCGCCGGCCATCTTCTTCGACGAGCCACCGCCGCGACACCTATTCTTCTTACCCAACTCTAAAACCCACCACCACTTCGTGTGCAACTCCAACGCCAATCCATCATCACCCAGGCACCTTGCTGCCTCACCCCGGTCACCGTTGCCTTGCACCAACGCCACCTGCATACCACCACCGACGTCGCTTCTGTTGCCTCCAGCATCATTGAGACCATCGCCTCATCGGATCCCGGCCACCACCGTGCTGCCACCATCTCTGCGCTCCCTCACCTACAAGCCGCATCCAAGCTCACCTCGCCGGAGCTCCTCACTCGAACGCCGATAGCCGAGCCCAACCGAGCTTATTGCCGTTGCTGCTGCCCGTGCTGGTGCTGTCTCGCTGCCACCTCTACCGTGTCTCCATCGTTGCGCCGTCGCCAGGCAAGTTTCTGAACTTGCTATCATGCTGCATATACTCAAATATACTTATGCATGTGAATGTGATAAATCAATATAAAACCCCATAGTTATGATTATTAAAACTCGATAATCATCTTTTGATATATATAGCTGTTCCGGTCACTTAAAACTCCCGTTTCATGATATATAGATCGTGTACTGATAATTAACTACAAGTTGGGATTTAAAAGTTAATGTTTCTATATTGAAATGATATCCCCGAGAACCGACGTTAAATCTGGAAATCGCCGTACATATCACGTTGTAAAATTAACTAACTACAAGCGTGCTCGAACTAGGGAAGTTTTGGGATGGGTGACCTCCTGGGAAGTGGCCCCTGGTCGGGTCCGGTTCGCCCCGAAGGACAAAACCGTATGGCTTCGGCCAGAGCGGACAATACTCTCTGTATTGGGGGTAGGGCATGACAAACCTACTGAGCTTCCCTTCTACTCCTCTCACCGCAAACCCTTGCCGGCATCCCTTTCACCGCCGAGAAGCCCCTCGTCAGCGCCACCAACTCCTCCATCCTCCACCTTCTTCATCACCCAACACCACAAGCCTTCCTCTACAACACCACCATCTCATAGCTACTACTGGACTCCCTAGACGCCGTCGGCCACCTTCTCCGACGAGCCACCGCCGCGACACCTATTCTTCTTACCCAACTCCAGAACCCACCACCAATTCGTGCGCAACTCCAACGCCAATCCATCATCACCCAGGCACCTCGCCGCCTTACCCCGGTCACCGTTGCCTTGCACCAACGCCACCTGCATACCACCACCGACGTCGCTTCTGTCGCCTCCAGCATCATTGAGACCATCGCCTCATCGGATCCCGGCCATCACCGTGCTGCCACCATCTCTGCGCTCCCTCACCTACAAGCCCCATCCAAGCTCACCTCGCCGGAGCTCCTCACTCGAACGCCGATAGCTGAGCCCAACCGAGCTTATTGCCGTTGCTGCTGCCCGTGCTGGTGCTGTCTCGCTGCCACCTCTACCGTGTCGCCATCGTTGCGCCATCGCCAGGCAAGTTTCTGAACTTGCTATCATGCTGCATATACTCAAATATACTTATGCATGTGAATGTGATAAATCAATATAAAACCCCATAGTTATGATTATTAAAACTCGATAATCATCTTTTGATATATACAGCTGTTCCGGTCACTTAAAACTCCCGTTTCGTGATATATAGATCGTGTACTGATAATTAACTACAAGTTGGGATTTAAAAGTTAATGTTTCTATATTGAAATGATATCCCCGAGAACCGACGTTAAATCTGGAAATCGCCGTACATATCACGTTGTAAAATTAATAGTAAATTAGATATAACTCGTATCGTGACATGCTTGGGCTCGTTACGAAGCAGACTGGATAATCTATAATCTTATCATAATATTTACTGAATATTGTTTTGTTATGATGCTGAAAACTGAGGGGGAAATACGACTCTGGACTGCAGTCCAGAGCAATATTTTCTGACTACAACTGATTTTAGATGTATATATGTCCCTGTAAATCACTGAGCAAAATACGTAGTCCTATATCATAGCATAGATAATCAAGTTATCTAAATAATGGTGTTAGTTTCATTTAATTTAAATAATGTTTCCTATTTTAAAAGTATTTTAGATCGTCGACATATCCTGCAGTTTTCTGCAGTGACAGTTTGTACACTTTGATATTAAACTGAATATATCTCCCAGCACACAATGGATGTTATTGATCCGTCTGATGGTTTGGAAACCTAAATGTTAAACCTAAATATTATCCAATTGTAGCGTCGCCTAATTATGCTCTCAACTAGGGGTAAAATGTGTTACGGAATGGACTTCCGGTTCAGAAATTGGATTCCCAGCAGTAAACAGTTAAAATGAAATGACCATAACTATCAAACCTAAAATCCGATTGACGAGAAACAAATTTTGATGGATAGATAATTAAACATACTGCTTACCCCTTTTACACTGTTTTGTTTAATTCTGCATGTATGATTTATAAAAAATTTTGCAAGATGTACGACACTGGCTGTTATATTTTATGTGTATCATGGACAATTGCATTCTCATCATATCATGTAGCGGTATACCCTCATTGAATAGTGATCACATACATTGATAACCTAGTGATTGTGTTACATTATCCAGTGATAGATATTAGTGATTGGATTGTGGCAAGTACGTCATGTATAAGCGTGATTGAATAGAGAAAGTGATACGTACTTGTACACAATCAGCGAACCCAGTTAATTTATTGCATTGTCGACGTCTATGGGACATATGTAAGTGTGAATATAACTGGTATGGGACAGTTATAGAAGCACTTATATTAGTGTCATAGGTAGGGCGTCAAACACAGTCCATTTATCATGGGTACCGGTCGAAACATGCTTGATGGAGATCCTGTCTCCAGTTCTCGCATAGACCTGTCATGGACCGACTAGTATTTGGGTTTATGGTCGGTGTTTGATATAGACCATGGGGTATGGGGTAGTTTGAGTGTGAGTTCAACGGAATCGCAGGAGTCCCATTGCCGGCATATATACCGTGATTTTGGGAGCTGTATGGATGGTGTTACTGATTATTATCGTGCGTGATTCGGGCCCGTATTCCTTTGCCCCTGGGGCCCTATCCTTGGGTTGGGGATATTCCTGCGTGGTTGACTCTCACACTTGGACTGGCGATAGGTTTAGCGACCTGGACAGTGAGACTTAGAGATTGATAGGATTAGTGACATTGACATGAATTGCTTACTGATTTGATATACCTACTTTACTGCTTACCTGTACCGATTATTTCATGTGCGTCATCATTCTATATTTACTGCTTCATGGTCATCATCATTGCACGTGTTTACTTTTGCATTTATATATATTGCTATTGTGTCGCTCTGACGACCTGAGTATGCATACTCAGAGTGAGAACTGGACTTAGCTCGGACCAGCACCTGTCGTACCTTGAGGATATTGTGGACATCTAGATCAACGACATCAGCACTATCTTTCCTTTGACTCCATCTAGTTAGTTTATATCTGTTTTGATTTAGTAACTGCATTTCTCATTACCTGTGCATTGATTACTGATTACCACGTAAAACTAGAAACCGAAGTGTGACTACGGCAGGATGTTTCCTCGACCGTAGGAGCATGGCTGGCCTTGTCAACCCTTCGTATTCCGTATTTTGGGAAGCGGGGCATGACATGGTTTTATTGGTATCAGAGCCAGGTTTAGAATAGGATTACAGTTTTCGTGTAGGGCATGACAATCTGAGCCACCCTTCGGTCTAGATTGTAAACTTGTTATCCTTGATCTTGATTCATATAATATGTTCTGCTACATATTTTAATCCATCCTCTAGAGTTTTGGGTGACTTAGTAGAGTTATGTGATTGTAATTATGAACTGCAGCATAGCTACAATAATGTACTATGTTTGAGTGACTTGGAGTTCTACACTTGATTCCCGCTCGATTGAGTTTCACTCACCACCTATTCTTTCTTCATTCTATATCTTATTCTGATTCTTATATCTTGTACCTTATATCGTCCTAAAATTGTTGTTTCAGGACCATGTCTTCCAACGACTTTTCTTCTATCTCCACTCCCCAGAGTCAGACCGTCGAGATTTTGGGTATACTGCAAGGCTTGAAGGAAGCCCAGGAGCGAACAAACGACCTCTTAGTTGAAGGATTAAGAAGGAAAATGGCTCAGGCACCAGCGGAAGCCTCCAATCGTAAGAGAATCCCTGATAAGCAAAGAAGAGATGTGAAGATGAAGCGCCCATTTGTTCCTCGGCAACAGAAGCAGCGGAGAACTCAACGTTGTGGATATTGCAAGAGACCAGGATACCTTCAAAAGGACTGTCGCAAGGCTAAAGGGCAATGCCTGATTTATGGATCCAACGAGCATCTTATCAATGGTTGCTCTCGAAGGAAAGAGCTACAAGGAAGAGATTCATCCACGCTCTCCACTTATGCTAAGTAACTTGGTTGTTTCGTAGTTCGAGCTTCGAGGATAGTACGGACCCAGCACGGGATTCAACTCACTTGACGAGAGCGCATCGGTTTAGAAATCAACGCAGAATTATCACCCTTCCCGCTTTCAATAAAAAAAACCCTGTTATTTTATTTAGTATTTGTTTCTTTTCGTCCGAACCTTGTAATTTTGTTGAACCTCTTGGTTAAATGAAAATAAAATAAAATAAAATGTGAGTTGTGATCTATGTATCGTTCCCTTGCCACTCATTTCCTTATACTGCTTACTGCATCATCATTCAAATTTTGATTTTCCAGTCCTTACCTGCCTTATATTATCCATATGCTCCATATCTTTGGTTATTTTTTTGTGTGTTTCACTATCTGATCATGACTCTCTCTTTTCAGGCCATGGCCAATCCTGGAGCAGCGCCGCCTATCAATGAGGACACTCGGTCCTGCGTTTCCTTAGACTGCATGCTGGTGAGTTCAGATGACGAGGTCGACGACCCCCAGGTTATTTTCGGCAACAGCGATTCCGAGGACGAGAGAGTCGCAGCTCTAGAAGTCGACATGATCAGCAATTCTGACGACGAAGAAGAGGACCTCGAAGAGGACCTCGAAGAGGACCCGATGGAGGAAAATCCTGAGGAAGACCCGGTAGAAGAAGATCCAGAAGAGGTGAATCACGTGGAAGCAGACCGCGATGAAGAACCTCCAGCCGAGGAAGAAAGACCAGGAGAAGAAAACCCCGTAGGGGAAGAACCCGAAAACGAGGCCCCAGCCGAGGGAGAGTCGGAGGATGAAATCTCGAGTGAGGAGGAATTCGAGGCGGAAGAACCTCCAGTGGCGATCCCTGCGAGGCGCTATGGAAATGGACGCCCCTATCTTAGCGCGAGAGCTTACCGTAACCTGTTGAACTTCCATAATCACGACTGACGCGACTTATCTTTGTTTCTTCTGGCCAAATAAATCTATATATAGTTTATGGCCACTTTTATCTTTCGAGTATGCCTTATTTAAAATTTTTCTGGAAAAATAAATAATAATAAAGTTTCTAAGTTTGCAAATCTTTTGAGTATTGATTCGCGTGATGCATTGATTGCTTCCCCTCTCTAATAATTTCCTTCCCTCCTGAGATTCATTACTCTTCATCCTTGCACCTTGTAGTAACCTGACCTCGGTCTCTTCAACATTCTAATCAAAGTACCGCATTCCGACTTCTTTTGAATGAGCCATACTCCACTGTAATCCATATCCTGGTTAGCCCCTTATACATTATTAATGCTATTTCTTATTACTATAATTATATTCATTGATGTTTGCTATTCGAAATTTAGTTTCCTTTATCTTGTAGTTATCAAAAAAAATTCGCGTTATTAACTACTTGCGTTTTACTTATTTTAAATGCTTTACTATTCTTCACATTTTCAATAGCACAAATATATGTCGCACATACTATTTTGTTTTATTTTCTCTTATTTCGCCATATGGGTTTTCTCAAGTTATTTTAAGTTACTTGATCGGTATTTTTACTAAAACATTTTTGGCTTTTCGGCAAATCCTTCACTACTGTTTATCGGTGTTATGATATCTTTCATTATAAATGTATATATTGTATGTGTGTGTGTGTGTGTGTGTGTGTGTAGTTTGTTACTACGAACAGTTATTCCTTGTACTTACTCATGACATTTTATATCTTACCGTTTATTTTGAATTTCGAGGAAGAAAATTTGATATAAGTGGGGTATGATGTAATACCCAGTATCTTGTATATAAAAATCTTGCATTTTTTTACAAATTTATTTCCTATATTTTTCCAAATATTTACCCAATATTCCTCCCACTTCATTTTCCGTAAAATCCTATTTTTCCAAATTATTTTCCCACTCCTATTTTAATTTTCCTAAATAAATTTTCATCTAATTTTTCTAAACCCTTCTATTTTTCCTAATCCTTAGCTTCTAAACCCTAAACCCTAACCCTTTCTTTTTCCAATTATTTCACCTTATCTATTTTTAACCTCAGCCCCAAGCCCAGCCCAAGAAACCCCCGGGCCAAACACTCCCCTCACCCTACTCCCCGAACCCGACCCGTTTCCCCTTCTTCTCCCTCCCCCCGGTCTTCTTTTCCCGCCTTTTCCCCACGTGACCGCTTCTCGCGCACGTGCCCATACCTCGCACCCACGCCCCTGCGATGCGCACGCCATTCACTTCCCCAACGGTCGCTTCCCTATGACCTGCTCAACCATGACCTCCATCTTCCTCGCCCACGTCTCGCCCCTCCCCCGCTGGACTCACTCTCATGATGGATCCCACGCCAACTAACCCCGCGACCCCCATTTCCCCTCATGTTACCTTCTCTCCCATTCTCATTCCCTCACTCTCGCTCTCCCCTCTCCTCTTCTGTCCATCCCCACGAACTCATCTCCGCTTCTCGACCATCACCTCACACACACTCTCTCTCTCCTAAAAACCCACTGAGCTTCCCTTCTACTCCTCTCACCGCAAACCCTCGCCGGCATCCCTTTCACCGCCGATAAGCCCCTCGTCAGCGCCGCCAACTCCTCCATCCTGTACCTTCTTCATCACCCAACACCACAAGCCTTCCTCTACAACACCACCATCTCATAGCTAGTACTAGACTCCCTCGACGGCGCCGGCCACCTCCTCCGACGAGCCACCACCGGGACACCTATTCTTCTTACCCAACTCCAGAACCCACCACCACTTCGTGCGCAACTCCAACGCCAATCCATCATCACCCAGGCACCTCGCCGCCTCACCCCGGTCACCGTTGCCTTGCACCAACGCCACCTGCATACCACCACCGACGGCGCTTCTGTCGCCTCCAGCATCACTGAGACCATCGCCTCATCGGAGCCCGGCCACCACTGTGCTGCCACCATCTCTACGCTCCTTCATCTACAAGCCGCATCCAAGCTCACCTCGCCGGAGCTCCTCGCTCCAACGCCGATAGCCGAGCCCAACCGAACTTGCTGCCGTTGCTGCTGCCCGTACTGGTGCTGTGTCGCTGCCACCTGTACTGTTTCGCCATAGTTACACCGTCGCCAGGCAAGTTTCTGAACTTGCTATCATGCTCCATATACTCAAATATACTTATGCATGTGAATGTGATAAATCAATATAAAACCCCATAGTTATGATTATTAAAACTCGATAATCATCTTTTGATATATATAGCTGTTCCAGTCACTTAAAACTCCCGTTTCGTGATATATAGATCGTGTACTGATAATTAACTATAAGTTGGGATTTAAAAGTTAATGTTTCTATATTGAAATGATATCTCCGAGAACCGACGTTAAATCTGGAAATCGCCGTACATATCACGTTGTAAAATTAATAGTAAATTAGATTTAACTCGTATCGTGACATGCTTGGGCTCGTTACGAAGCAGACTAGATAATCTATAAACCTCTGATAATCTTTACTGAATATTGTTTAGTTATGATGCTGAAAACTGAGGGGGAAATACGACTCTGGATTGCAGTCCAGAGCAGTATTTTCCGACGACACCTGATTTTAGATGTATATACGTCCCTGTAAATCACTGAGCAAAATGCGTAGTCCTATATCATAGCATAGATAATCAAGTTATCTAAATAATGGTGTTAGTTTCATTTAATTTAAATAATGTTTCCTATTTTAAAAGTATTTTAGATCGTCGACATATCCTGCAGTTTTCTGCAGTGATAGTTTGTACACTTCGATATTAAACTGAACATATCTCCCAGCACACAGTGGATGTTATTGATCCGTCTGATGCGTTGGAAACCTAACTGTTAAACCTAAATATTATCAGTGTTGCCTAATTATGCTCCCACCTGGGGGTAAAATGTGTTACGGAACGGACTTCCGGTTCAGAAATTGGATTCCCAGCAGTAAACACTTAAAATGAAATGACCATAACTAGCAAACCTGAAATCCAATTGACACGAAACTAATTTTGATGGATAGATAATTAAACATACTGCTTACCTCTTTTACACTATTTTGTTTAATTCTGCACGTATGATTTATAGAAAAAATTTCAAGATGTACGACACTGGCTGCTATATTTTATGTGTATCATGGACAATTGCATTCTCATCATATCATGTAGCGGTATACCCTCATTGAATAGTGGTCACATACATTGATAACCTAGTGATTGTGTTACATTATCCAGTGATAGATATTAGTGATTGGATTGTGGCAAGTACGTCGTGTATAAGCGTGATTGAATAGAGAAAGTGATACGTACTTATACACAATCAGCGAACCCAGTTAATTTATTGCATTGTCGACGTCTATGGGACATATGTAAGTGTGAATATAACTGGTATGGGACAGTTATAGAAGCACTTATATTAGTGTCATAGGTAGGGCGTCAAACACAGTCCATTTATCTTGGGTACCGGTCAAAACATGCTTGATGGAGATCCTGTCTCCAGTTCTCGCATAGACCTGTCATGGACCGACTAGTATTTGGGTTTATGGTCGGTGTTTGATGTAAACCACGGGGTGTTGGGTAGTTTGAGTGTGAGTTCAACGGAATCTCGGGAGTCCCATTGTCGGCATATATACCGTGATTTTGGGAGTTGTATGGATGGTGTTACTGATTATTATCGTGCTTGATTTGGGCCCGTATTCCCTTGCCCCTGGGGCCCTATCCTTGGGTTAGGGATACTCCTGCATGGTTGACTCTCACACTTGGACTGACGATAGATTTAGCAACCTGGACAGTGAGACTTAGAGACTGATAGGATTAGTGACATTGATATGCATTGCTTACTGATTTGATATACCTACTTTACTGCTTACCTGTACCGATTATTTCATGTGCGTCATCATCCTATATTTACTGCTTCATGTTCATCATCATTGCACGTGTTTACTTTTGCATTTATATATATTGCTATTGTGTCACTCTGACGACCTGAGTATGCATGCTCAGAGTGAGAAGTGGACTTAGCTCGGATCAGCACCTGTCGTACCTTGGAGAGATTGAGGACATCTAGACCAGCGACGTCAGCGCTATCTTTCCTTTGACTCCATCTGGTTAGTTTATATCTGTTTTGATTTAGTGACTGCATTTATCATTACATGTGCATTGATTACTGATTACCACGTAAAACTAGAAGCCGAAGTGTGACTACGGCAGGATATTTTCTTGACCGTAGGAGTATGGCTGGCCTTGTCAACCCCTCGTATTCCGTATTTTGGGAAGCGGGGCGTGAAAGATATAGTATGACCTAGGAAATCGTTGTTTTATTCAATTTCTATTTGCTGATGTTTTCTACTCACGAGTTGGCAACTCACCCCCGTTTTGCCACAGTTCTTGCAGGTTTGACCGGTTGGGATCAGTTGCGGTATCACCGATACACAGCTTCATCCAGGGTGTTTTTCTATGGTAGGTGGGACACATTGGATCGTGCCCACTCTTGTACTTATTATTCTATTGTATCTAGATAAACTCCATCAATTAGAAATTAGAATTTGTATATTTGGAGACCTAGTCAGACTTGGTATTTTGCGAGATTCAGAGCGATGGGTGTATATTCGCTTCTTGAGATGATGATATCTTTTTTTATTTATTGTTCTTTCTAGGTTAATCTTCGTCGTTGGGCGTCGTATATATTGCTTACTTGCGTGGTTGTGATTCCGCCAATTGGCGAACAGCTAGCTCCCGCTTGGGGATGTCTTTTTTGTATGTATGTGGTTTTGGATCAAAATATGCAAGGGAGGTGCTGCCCAAATTTTTTTAAAGGACGAAAAATATTCTCAACTTTAGTACATTCTACTTGCATTTTCTTATATCATTAGTTATGCATTTATGGATAAACTTTATTTCATTATACTTTTATTTCAAAACTGCACACACACACACACACACACACACACACGCTATTTTCCGCAAAAAGGCTTAGTTTTTCTGGGCTTCGGCTTACTTGGATTACGTTACGCCTTTAGAAGTTGCGTGATTTAAGTGCCGGTCATGTGCTAAATCACGGGTCGTGACAGTAAGTTCGGCTGCTGGATTGCTCGGGGGCAAGAAGTGGGGGTGTAATCTTGGAGATGAGGTCCGAGGAAAGTCCCCAATGTAACACACTGATTCTACCTCCACAGCTTCCAAGAGCCTATCTGGCTTACGTGGATGACACATCATCCGCAACGTGTCGTGATATGAGGAATTCCCACTTATGAGCATCATCAATTTCCCTTATTAGTACAACAGAGCTAAAACTCTCAATTGGTTTTAATCCAGAGTAATTAACCAGTGCAGTAATTGGAACTACTTTTGGTTGTCTTGGTAACAGCGAACACGGAAATCCCAAACTTATTATTCTAATCTCATGTCTTCTGTTGTATATAAACTGTGAACATATGTCTCATGTAGGAACCTAATACAGATCTTATATTGATATTGATTTAATTTTTCATGGTTATTCACTGATTATGATATTCCTGATGATGCCAGTATATTGATAGACTACATGTAATCATAATATACTCTTATGATATATTTCCTAATTGATTATGCGTTGCTTAGCATACTGATTAATGACTTGCATCCCGGCTATCCTGAAATTGGTATTGCCGTGCTATTGTATCATGTTAAACCATTCTTATGATATAATGTTTACCTAGAAGCCAACGATTTCATGAGATCTCTTAACCTACCATGTTGTCTTGATAGACGTGACTTGTACATGCTTGTTCCTGTGTTGGCATTAGGTAAATACCATTTTGATACTTGACATGAAACATGAAACCTGGGGAAAAAGAGAAAATCAAGAATGAAATCCGACCTGTAGCTCAACAATTCACTACTTTTCAGAGACTGATCAGTTGATACGATCTTCCGGCTTTGGAATGAAGATGCTGACATCATTCATCTATACATGACATTATTTTACTGCCTAGCGGCACATCTCGGATTCAGCCCCGAGCATCATGACCGTGGTCCCGGACATGTACGGGATACTATTGAGTTATATCAAGAATTTCATTGATTGGTTTCAAATATCTTTAGGATAGATAACATAGAGACATGAACTCTTAGGATACATTTGATATGGTTGATACTGATATCTTACTTGTTGCATCATATGTACAGTTATCACTTATTATTTATACTCATAATATCCCGGTCTTACACATGGCATTCTATATCAACTACTATTCATATTATTATTATGATATTTATGACGCACAGACATCTGGATTTTGTATGGCCCAGATCTTTTGACTTTAGCACAGGAAGATCGTGAGTATTTCGATAAGATTGCTGAACAGTGAAGGGCGGTTTGTTGATTTAGTTTTATTGATACTTTAGGTTTCTTTCTAATATTGAACTTGTCGGTTTTATTGTTGTAATCCCATAATGAAAAACTATCAGTTATTATTTCCTTTAGTTTTTCAAATTGTTATTGCTTCCGTTGTTATTTCCTATTATTTTTCTTATGGTTATTGGACATGTGATGAATAGATTTATTATTATATTATTCTTAATTACCGATTGACAACCGTAATGTGACTATAGAAAGATATTTCCTTCCCGTAAGTAGCATGGTTGGTTTTGTTACGTTCTCGTATTTGAGTATGTTGGGAAGCAGGGCGTGACAAAGTTTTGTTGGTATCAGAGCATAGGTTTAGGTTAGCTAGGATTGGTTCAATTTGTAGTTGTATATGATACCCAATACATCGACCTTAAGACCCGAAACTATATGAATATGTCTTGCCACAATTATTGCCATGTTATCCTTGAATCCATTGTTCATTGAATCCTTATTTTATTAAATCTTGTTTCCATTGCTAATCGTCGTCATTCGTGCTTGACTACAGAGGTATGTCCACAAGGAATCAGCGTTCTCCACACGCTCCACCTGCTGACAATGCCGCACTACTTAGGGTCATATGCGGCATGTTGGAGAACCAGTAACGACAAGCTGAGGATTTCCGTGAAGGCTTGAGGACGGCGGTTGCTAGGTAGGTTCAGCGTAAAGGGACTATTGCAGACTTCAGGAGGCTTAATCAAGCAACTTTTGTCGGATTGGAGGAACCTCTTCAGGTAGAGCAGTAGCATGTGGATACGGAGAACCTGTTGATTGCTGCTCAGATTCCTGATGAGAGGAAGGTGGATGTGGTGCACATCCAGATGGTCAACTTTTATCATGAATGGTGTCATGTGGAGGAGGCTCGTTTGGTAAAACCAATCAGCTAGGCGGTTATTACTCAGAGTTTTCTGGGGAAGTTCTTCCCGCGGTCGGCAAAGGAAGAAATGGAAAAGAAACTCAATAGCTCAAAACAGAATAATAGATTGGTTGATTTTCATGTGGCTAAGTAGACCAAGCTTAGTCGATTTTCAGGACCCTTGGTAGCTAATGAAGCTGACAGAGCACGACGGTTCTTACAGAGTCTTGATGTAGAGCTTCAGAGGCAGATTACTACATTCGGATTTAATGCCTTTTCTCAAGTTCTCACGGCAGCCGGAGAACAACAGAAGTTATTGAGGATCAAGAAGGGTACATCTCGGCAAGATGTTTTGGTACAGAAGACAATTCATGCACAAACCAGAACTTCAGGACATAGGGACATTTCGGTCAAGAGACAGGAGACGGTTCCTATCACGCCCAGTTTCTCAAAATACAAAAAAAAAACGAGAACGTAACAAAACCAACCATACTACCTACGGTAAGGAAATATCCTCCTATAGTCACATTACGGCTGTCAATCAGTAATTAAGAACAATAATGTAACTATGTATCTCTAAATATGTCCAATAGCCATAAACGATAATAGGAAATAGTAGCGGAAGTAATAAAGATCCAAGAAAAAGAAAAATACCTAAACCATCAATAAAAACTAATCAGTGGGATGCCTCTCACTGATCGGCAATCCTGTAGAAGTAATCGCAGTCTCCCGTGCTAAGGTCAAGTATCTGGGCCATGCAAAACCCAGACGTCAGTCGTCATAAATATCGTAATAATAAACTGAACAGTGTGTTATATAGGATGTCACGTGCAAGAGTGAGTTATCATGAGTATAAATAAAATCAATTACATGAAATATAACAGCAGGCTATAGGTAGTCAAACATGTCACGTGTATCCTAAGGTCTGTATTTCTAGGTTAACTATCCTACAGGTATTTGAAACCAATGAATGTACTCCTCCATATAACTCAAAAGTATATATTCTGTTACCCTCTAGGACCATGGACGCAAGATATATCCCATTACCCCCCGGGACCACATATGCAAGATGTATCAATCAAGAATGATTCCGTTCCATTACCCTCCCCCCCCCGGAACCACGGAAATATGTAATATCCTTTTAACTTACACTTCAGTTACACTTTTGATTTCCCCATTTCTCTAGTTTTTGTTTTCCAAGTCAGGTATGAATAATATCTAGCTAATGCCAATCAAGAAACAGACAGGTACAGATTATGTCTATCTAGAAAACAGATCACGTCCATCAGGATAACAAGTCAAAATTGTTGGTATCGGTAAGTATTACAGACAAAAAGGTACAAGCAAGATGGCAAAATCAGTAGCAAGATGACAGTTTATAAATATGTCAAGATAGTATATTGAACTAGATAAAGTGTTTATTTCGCAATAATATCACGTACACAAGTTATGACGTAAAGACTACAACCATATCACTTCCTATAGTGCAATTTATCCATTTGACCGTGTTATACTAGTTTGTTATAATTATCAAGTATTGTTATTTAAATAGATTTGCATACACTGTATATTGTAAAATTGATCAATGTTAAATAACTACGGTATAAAAATTATATAAATATAGTTATATAATAAAAATATTAATAATAGTACGACACATAGGTAAATGGCATAAATTATAGCATGTAACAAGTTATAAACTTTTTTCGGTCTCGATGAATGCGGATACGAATACGAATGGAGCAAAACGAAAATGGAACAACGGAAACACGAAGCCAAAATCCCAGCTTGAGCTCGGCTTGGAGATGAAGTTGACGACGACTGGCTGTTGCCGATGGTGGTCTCGATTTAAGAGAAGAAGAAGGCGGTCTCGACGAGAATGTTGCTTGTCTCGGTGGGTTCTCGGCGTTAATGATGAGAACCTCGGGTGTAACAACCCTAAACTTTCTGCACAGGAATTTTTCAAAATACAAAAAGGAGCACCTAAGCCTGAGCATAAGTTATAAATTAAAATTTCTTTAGAACAACAAGAAAACACTTGTAGCTCATTAGTAAAGCCTTGCACTGCTGTGACATAACCTCTGTGTTCAAATCCCCCCAGCCATATATTATTTTTATTGATGTTTTCTTTTAAACTTTTAGAAGCTCAAAAGTTTGCACGTGCACTGCACGTAAAATAAAAAGTCATAATAAAAAAACATGTGGAAATTGTTATTTAAACAGCCTAGGACACGTGTCAAAGATCCAAGCACCTTACCCCTGAGAATGGCCGGCAAGATGCGTGTTGGGGCCGGCGTCGCCGGTCTAACCCGTATCAAATGCCTCCAAACATTAACCCTAGCACCCCTTGGCCTACCCCACTACCCCCGTTCTGTTTGATTTCTCTGCATTTATCCAGAGAATGATAAATCCCCTATTTAATCCATTTTAATGCATATTTTTAATTCATTCTTCAATCCTAAAAATCCTAATTTCTCCTATAAATACAAACATCATAGCCTAGCCTCCTCATTCAGAAATCCATTGCCAAAATTCTCTAAAATTTCTAAGTCCAAAAGTTGTAAAAGTGGAGTTAGCTAAGGTCAAAGTTCCGGCGACGATTCGGGACAAATCTGGCGACGACGCAACTCCACGATACTTCCAATAGTTCCCTCTATCTCCTCTCTCTTCTCCAAACCCGTAAGTCCCTTCACTTCTCACCTCTTTCTAGTCTAAAACAATAATCTATTAAAACTCGTCGGAAGTGGAGTTAATCCGACTTCCGATTCTAATTTTCATTAAAAACGCAATTTTTCTTAATAAAAAATTTACCATCTTTTTATATATTGTTTATTAACTATTAAATAGCATTTGGAACAAGTTTTATTTCAAAATATAATGTTAAACAACTTGTATTTAAATTTTACAATAAAATACCATCTGGTTTACATACGACATTACTTTCTAGTTTTGCTCATATTACCTTTAGAAAATTCATGAGGTAATGACCTATCTCATCACAACACTTATTCTTGACATAGCATGATAACTTTTGGAACTTTAGTTGTGGGATGATTACAAGTTTACAATAAAATATCCTAAACTATTACAAAACCGTATTCTTTAAATTGCTCATTATTTAAATTCCATACGATTAAGTCCTTACAACTCATTCGTGGGGAATCCGACTTGGTTGGTGCGGGTTATCGCATATCCATCGGACTAGTAGGGCGAGATGCAGACCTCCTCACGGAGCATACGAACTCAATGGAATTTATATTACAATTTTAAGAAAAACGTGATTTCTATTTAATAAATAAATTTTATTTTTATAAATATATATATATATATATAATCAAAATATCTACTTTAAATATACAATATATATTCCATATTTTCTAAATCAAAGGAATCACAAATTTTATGAAACTACCATTACAAATCAATATAATTCCAATATTACACTAAAATACCATATACAATGCAAACTAGGTTCTATTCACTAGAAAACTTCATATTATAAAAATTACAACTATGAAAACCCTAAAGACGATAAATAAATACTTGAGGTTTATTTTAAAAATATATCAAAACTATTTTTTATAAAACCCCCTCAAGTTATATTAATTTACAATAAGAACCCTAGTAAATATAGGTTTAAGCGGGACCGGTTCTCTTGAGCCTCAGAGAGCCGGGGAATATGGGTGCTTGCCTATCTAAGGCAGACAAACTAAAAATGGTGTTATCAATATGGTAATTGTCTTGGAAAAAGACACAAATCCTGCCATCCATGTATAGCAGTTACCGATAACACCAAAACTAATTCAGGACTTCAATTCATTTTAAAGTGTCTGACTCAGACAGAGTTTCAGTCTAATCTAAGATCAATCTATCCTTGAATATGATTCAAGTATAACTATAATTCAACATGAATCCATTTATACCAGAATTCAATCTATATCAACATGAACATGATTTGACCGAACCATGGATATACATTTGACTGGTTTGCATGACTATCCGTTTATATCCCTTCCATTTACATGAACTAATGATATCATGGTTTCGGTAAGTCTTACATCTATTAAACAAAATAATACAAATCAATATAAAATACATTACGGGGTTTTAAAGGGGTAGACTGACACAGAATGTGTTAAAAGTAGCATGAGATGGTCATTAAAAGACGTAACTATACATCTTGTCGTTGTTCCGTGGTTTTATCAACGGAGCCTTATACTACAGGTTACCATAGTCCACGGTGTAAGTTGGACTCCTCTCGTATACACTGGCATATTTTGTACCAAGCTACAAACAACTGCGTTAACATAACAAACTCACAATACACCAGTTATATTCTCATATCTGTCTATTCATCTGTCTATTCTATTCCTACTTTTCCTTGGGACTTACCGAGTGATTGTTCGCTGACGACATTCCTATTTCTCTTCTTCCTTTGGAATGTTGTCAGGAGGACCCGACTCTGAGGAGTTCGAGACCAGCCAGAAGCACTTGGAGCAAACCACTGAGTAGTACGACCATTAGGCTTTACTTGTACTCATTTTACTTTCAGTTTATGCCATTGTTTAGGCATTGCTTTCATCATTGTATTTAATTTTCATTTGTATTGTAAAGAAATGTTTGATAAATAAAAGCTGATGTTCAATTACATCTCTTGGCATTTTTCTTGTGTACATTTATTATATTGCTTAGTTACGCTTAATGTGTTTACTTCTGGGTAAATACGTAGTGGGTCTCGTCGCGTCTCCTTACCCATATACTGGGAAGCGAGGCATGACATCGGGGCTGGGGTTCAATCACGACCTGAACAAGAAGATGGTGGCGCTGTTGAAGGAAAGGAGGAAGGAGTTGCTGATGGGACTCAAGGTTGCCCCGGTGATTGGGTGCTGGTCAAATCTGAAGTTGTCTTGGTTAGGGCTCAAGTTAGGCTAGGAGTCTCGACTAGGTGATGGTTCGAGAGAAAAGAGATATAGACGATGGCGATGAAGAAGACGGTCACTGCGATGATGAAGCGAGGTGATGGCTGGAGTTGGTTGCGCCGGTGAAAGACAAGATGGTGTAACAACCCTAAACTTTCTGTATAATTTTTTTTCAAAAATACAGAAAGGGGTACTTGAGCCTGAGCACAAGTTATAAGTTTTACTTTTGAACAGCAAGAAAGAGCTTGTAGCTCATTGGTAAGACCTTACACTGCAAAACCAAAGCACCAGAGTTCAAATCCCATCAATCACACATTATTTTTAATTTGATTTCTTTTAATTTTTAGAAGCCCAAGGGTCGTGTCGCGACAGGGGACACGTGGCGACGAGTCGAGGCCCGACTCGGGCCGGCGGGAAGCATGAATCGACCGGCGGCGCCAGCCGACTCAACTCGAAACCCCGATTTTCTTTTTGTGTTGCGACCCCTGAACTCTCCATAACCCCTGTATTGTTTAATTTCCCTGCACATTTACAGAGCAATTTAAATCACACATTTAATCCATTTTAATACAATTTTTATCACACCCTTTCACTACCCTAAACCCTAGATTTTTCCTATAAATACCACACCTCAAATCACCCCCCTCACTCACAAATTCCTGCCCAAACTCTCAAGAAAATTCCCAAGACATTTTGTGTGCAAGTGGAGTTAGCAAAGGGCGAAGCTCCGACGAACTTCCGACGACGATCCGAGAAGATTCCGGCGATGAAACGACGCACCGGCACCTCTCCCTGCTTCCTTTTCCTCTTATCTACACTACAAACCTGTAAGTCCCCCTTCTCTCTCTCTCTCTCTCTTGCTATTCTCAAATTCTTAATCCTTAAAACGTGTCGGAAGCGGAGTTATCCAGTTTCCGATTCTCTTTTCTTTCAAAATACAACATTTTCTTAATAACAAACATACAACTTTTGATATATTGTTGAGTACACATTAACTAAGACAATATAACAAGTTTGGCATTAAAATGATAATCATAGCAAGTTTTATTCCACTTTTACAGTAAAATACCTTTATATTTCATATCGACATGTTTATACCTTTTAACCATGCTAGCTTTAGAAAACTCACGAGGTAATGACCTACCTCCTCACAACACTCATATGTAACAATGCACGATGAAATTTGGGAATATTGATTTGGGAAAAATATGATTTTACACATAACTACCTCCGACTTATAAAAACCTTTTTCTACAAGGTGTGTATTTTTAACAAATATTTGCAATGTACCGCTACAACCCATTTCGGGGAACCCGTTCGGGATGGTGCGGATTATCGCACATCCTCGGGCTTAGTAGTGCGAGATGCAGACCTCCGCAAGGAGCATACGATCTCGAAAGATTTAAAGATATAATTTTCTTTAGAAAATGCGATTTCTATTATAAATAAAACTTATATTTTTAATAAATAAATATATATGTAATTAATATCAAAATATCTATTTATAATATTCCACATTTCCAAAATTCAAGAAAAACATCTCATTTACAAGAAAATACCATACAAATTCCAATATTACAAATAAATGCCATATATTGAGAAAAATAGGTTTTATTCACTAGAAATGTCACAATGATAAAATATACATCAATAAAAACTTTAAAGACGATAATAAAATACTTGAGTATATTTTGAAAATTATACAAAATTATTTTTACATAAAACCCCCTCAAGTTATACTAAATTACAATAAGGACCCTAGTAAACATAGGTTTAAGCGGGACCAGTCTCTTGAGCCTCAGGGAGCCGAAGATATTGGTGCTTGCCTATTTAAGGTAGACAACCTAACAAACGGTGTTATCGACGCAGTAATCGTTTTTGAAAAAGACACAAATCCTGCCTTCCATGTGCAGTGGTTACCGATAACACCAAAACCTAATTCAGGATTCAATTTCTTTTCTAATTGTCTGACTCAGAGTGAGTCTCAATATAATCAATCTGACTTGAATGAGATTCAAGTATATATAACAATTCAATATGAATCCATATATTCAATCTGTTCAATCTATCAATCTATACAACTTGACTGAACCGAACCATGGATATACATCCATCTACATAATTCTCCAGTTACATTCATTTACTGATATCATGGTTTCGACAAGTCATCCATCTATACAATTCAAATTACAAGACAATACAATCAAGACATCGCGGGGTTTATAAGGGGTAGATTGGTACGGAAGGTGTTAGAAGTGGCACGAGACTGCAACCATAAGACACTAACCTGAATTCAATCGTCGTTGTTCCGGGTATTTTGACGGAGCCTTGTACTCTATATGCCGTAGTCTCTGGTCTAGTGAGACTCCTCTCGTATACACTGGCCTCTTCTGTACCAAGCTACAAACAACAGCGTTAACAATATAATACAACTTTAAAAGTTACACTCTCTTTATGTCTATTCTATTTGTCCCTCATCTTTGGGACTTACTGAGCGATTGTTCGCTAACGACATTCCTTCTCTTTCTTCTTTGAAATGTTGTCAGGTAGATCGGACCTTCAGGAGATCGAGCCCACCAGCGAGGACTTGGACCAGCTAGCTTTCGACCCAGAGCTTTAGATTCTTTGTACACATTTACATTCTGTATTTTTCATTTCTGTTATGCCACTGTTTAGGCATTGCTTTCCATTCCATGTATTTACTTTTCAGATTTATTGTAAAAAGAATGTTAATAAATAAAGTTGTTGTTCAATTATATCTTTTGTCACTGTCTTTTGTGCATTTTACTTATATTTCTTAGATACGCTTAGCATATTTACTTCAAAGTAATACGTAGCGGCCCCGTTGCATCCCCTTCACAGTACACTGGGAAGCGGGGCGTCACGGGTTTTGTTGGTGGCCCATGCAAGTCAGAGCTGTATGGAACCCTACCATGCAGTTCAGTTCTGCGTGGACAACCAAAGCAATATAATACAAGAACCAACAACTGAAAACATTCTTTACATTACATATTCCTTGAATCTTACTATTTTAAATTCTTTGAATCTTACTCCTTGAACCTATTTCTTCAAATCTATCCTAACCTATTTTTGTTTCAAGGTTATGGATTCCCCAAACAATACCAGTACCAATTTCAACAACACTCCACCTCCACTACCGATTACACCTGCTGTATCTGCTCCGATCAACGAGCAGACGGTTCTGCTTGAGGCAATCCGCAGCCTCCTAGAAGGACAGGAGCAGCAGACTGCTATTCTAACGAACTGACCAGAAGCGGAAGCCCCAGGAGTGAAGCAATTTAGGGCCTTGCACCCCAAACAATTCTCAGGAAAAGAGAGCCCTCTAGAAGTGGAGGAATGGACTCAGAGCATCGAAGATGATCTAGCAGCGGCACAAGTGCCAGAAATAGCTTGGGTTCGTATTGCGAAATTACAGCTCACGGACAATGCACGGGCTTGGTGGAAGGCGGAAGAAAGCCGTCTTGACCCACCTATCGAATGGAAGACTTTCCGTAACATGTTCGATGCAAAGTACTTCCCTGAGACTGCCTGCTTTGATTTGGAGAAGCATTTCATCCATCTGCAAAAAAGTTCAATGTGGACCACATCTGTAGATAAGTATGATGTTGAATTCACCATGCTCAGCCGTTAAGATATGTCTCAATGTTTGATTTAATATCACATACTACACAGCTAACACAAGACCGTAACAGGTTTGCGGCTCATCTCATACCGACTGCTGAGATCATGGCTAGAAGATTTCAGCAAGGGTTGGACCCAGAAATCCAAGCCGCCTTAGCTACAGGGGATTTACCAACCCATGATTTGGCTTTGAAGGCTGCCCGAAGATACGAGACAGTAGTGAAGAGGAAGGGCAGACCTCAATCTGCCGGAGTGAAGCACCCTGCCAATCAGATAGCAGGAGGAGACTCTTCAAGGACGACTATTGAAACCATAAGACTGGAAGAACCCAATAACCAACCAAGTCCAGGTTTTTACTTTTATTGCAAGAGGAATGGACACTTGTGGAAGGACTGTAGGCGCGCAAAAGGCCTGTGTCTAATTTGTGGCTCATCCAATCACGGAATTGGAAACTGTCCTTATAGAAGTAACCCAGCTCACACACCCACCAACTACACGCAGCGGCCAGCTATCCAGACTCCTGCACCTCGCATTGCACTCCCTGTTCCACCACCTGCACAGCCTATTCGCCAATTCCATCAAGCACTGAGGAACATGCCTCGAAGGCAGAGAAACATGCCTCATGGACAGAGGAATGTGCCTCCAACTAGGAGGAATGTACCACGGCGTCAATCTTTCCTTTTAGCTGCCGAAAAAGCAGAGGTCGCAGACCAAGGTAACCTTGGTAATTTCCTCAACTCTTTTCAAACCTTTCACATTCTTTCATTCCTTCACATATTTTTCATAGACCATCAATAGTTCTATCACCAAACTTTCCTTGAATCCGTTACACTTTCCTTTTACAAATTTCGAGGAAGAAATTTTTTAAGGAGGGTAGAATATAACAATCCTAAACTTTCTGTACAATTTTTTTTTCAAAAATATAGAAAGGGGTACTTGAGCCTGAGCACAAGTTATAAGTTTTATTTACTTTTGAACAGCAAGAAGGAGCTTGTAGCTCATTGGTAAGACCTTACACTGCTGAACCAAAGCACCAGAGTTCAAATCCCATCAGCCACACATTGTTTTTAATTTGATTTCTTTTAATTTTTAGAAGCCCAAGAGTCGTGTATAACCCATAAAACTAAGAGTCACACATAAAACAAACGGGTCCACGAGATAGACCAAGCAACAGGGGATACGTAGTGATGAGTCGAGGCCCGACTCGAGCCAGCAGGAAGCATGAATCGGCCGGCGCCGCTGGCCGACTCAACTCGAAACCCCGATTTTCTTTTTGTGTTGTGACCCCTGAACTCCCCCATAACCCCTGTATTGTTTAATATCACTGCACATTTACAGAGCAATTTAAACCACACATTTAATCCATTTTAATACAATTTTTATCACACCCTTTCACTACCCTAAAGCCTATATTTTTCCTATAAATACTACACCTCAAATCACCCCCCTCACTCAAAAATCCCTGCCCAAACTCTCAAGAAAATTCCCAAGACTTTTTGTGTGCAAGTGGAGTTAGCAAAGGGCGAAGCTCCGACGAACTTCCGACAACGATCCGAGGAGATTCCGGTGACGAAACGACGCACCGGCACCTCTCCCTTCTTCCTTTTCCTCTTATCTACACTACAAACCTGTAAGTCCCCCTTCTCTCTCTCTTTTACTATTCTCAAATTCTTAATTCTTAAAACGTGTCGGAAGCGGAGTTATCCGGTTTCCGATTCTTTTTTCTTTCAAAATACAACATTTTCTTAATAACAAACAGACGACTTTTGATATATTAATGAATACTCATTAACTAAGACAATAGAATAAGTTTGATATTAAAATGATAATCGTAGCAAGTTTAATTCCACTTTTACAGTAAAATACCTTTATTTTTCATATCGACATGTTTATACCTTTTAACCATGCTAGCTTTAGAAAAATCACGAGGTAATGACCTACCTCCTCACAACACTCATATGTAACATATCACGATGAAATTTAGGAACATAGATTTGGGGGAAATATGATCTTACACATAACTACCTCCGACTTATAAACACATTTTTCTACAAGGTGTGTATTTTTAACAAATCTTTGCAATGCGCCGTTACAACCCATTTCAGGGAACCCGTTCGGGATGGTGCGGATTATCGCACATTCTCGGGCTTAGTAGTGCGAGATGCAAATCTCCGCAAGGAGCATACGGTCTCGAAAGATTTAAAAATACAATTTTCTTTAGAAAATGCGATTTCTATTATAAATAAAACTTATATTGTTAATAAATAAATATATATGTAATTAATATCAAAATATTTATTTTTAATATTTATAATATTCCACATTTCAAAAATTCAAGAAAAATGTCTCATTTATAAGAAAATACCATACAAATTCCAATATTACAAATAAATACCATATATTATGAAAAATAGGTTTTATTCACTAGAAATGTCACAATGATAAAATATACATCAATGAAAACTTTAAAGATGATAATAAAATACTTGAGGTGTATTTTGAAAATTATACAAAATTATTTTTACATACAACCCCCTCAAGTTATACTAAATTACAATAAGGACCCTAGTAAATATAGGTTTAAGCGGGACCAGTCTCTTGAGCCTCAGGGAGTCGGAGATATGGGCGCTTGCCTATTTAAGGTAGACAACCTAACAAACGGTGTTATCAACACAGTAATCGTTTTTGAAAAAGACACAAATCCTGCCGTCCATGAGCAGCGGTTACCGATAACACCAAAATCTAATTTAGGATTCAATTTCTTTTCTAATTGTCTGACTCAGACTGAGTCTCAATATAATTAATCTGACTTAAATGAGATTCAAGTATATATAACAATTCAATATGAATTCATATATTCAATCTGTTCAATCTATCAATCTATACAACTTGACTGAACCAAACCATGGATATACATCCATCTACATAATTCTCCAGTTATATCCATTTACTGATATCATGGTTTCGGCAAGTCATCCATCTATACAATTCAAATTACAAGACAATACAATGAAGACATCGCGGGGTTTATAGAGGGTAGATTGGTACGGAAAGTGTTAGAAGTGGCACAAGACTGCAACCATAAGACACTAACCTGAATTCAATCTCCGTTGTTCCGGATATTTTGACGGAGCCTTGTACTCTATATACTGTAGTCTCTGGTCTAGTGAGACTCCTCTCGTATACACTGGCCTCTTTTGTACCAAGCTACAAACAACAGTGTTAACAATGTAATACAACTATAAAAATTATACTCTCTCTGTGTCTATTATATTTGTCCCTCATCTTTGCGACTTACCGAGCAATTGTTTGCTGAAGACATTCCTTCTCTTTCTTCTTTGGAATTTTGTCAGGTGGATCGGACCTTCAGGAGATCGAGCCCACCAGCGAGGACTTGGACCAGCTAGCTTTCGACCCAGAGTTTTAGATTTCTTGTACACATTTACATTCTGTATTTTTCATTTCTGTTATGCCACTGTTTAGGCATTGCTTTCCATTCCATGTATTTACTTTTCAGATGTATTGTAAAAAGAATGTTAATAAATAAAGTTGTTGTTCAATTATATCTTTTGTCACTGTCTCTTGTGCATTTTACTTATATTGTTTAGATACGCTTAGCGTGTTTACTTTAGAGTAAATACGTAGCGTCCTCGTCGCGTCCCCTTCTCCGTACACTGGGAAGCGGGGCATGACAGATGGTGGCGGCTGTAGATGAATAAGCGCGAGCGAGATGAGTTTTCAATGCTGATGGGTTTAGGTGATGGGTTTAGGTGATGGGTTTCAAGGAAGAGACGATGGTGGTGTAAAGGTGCTATACGGCGGTGAGGGAGTTGGGTTGTAATGATGATGGTCATGGTAGTGGGTTCGATGTTGTCTTGGTGATCGAAGAAGACGAGGGCGATGGGTCGATCAAAGTGCTCGGTGGAGAAGGAAGAGGCGGCGATAGTGGTGCTGGTGGCGAGGTTCTCGGGGATGTGGGTTAAGGCTCGACCACTTGGAAGAAGAAGAAGGAGATCGGAGACGATGATGATGAAGGGTTATCCGGCGAGATGCAGGCAAGGAGATTCAACAATAGTGAGGGGGTCACAACGAGGTTGTGGTCCCGGGAGTTGATGTTGGGCTCTTAGTGGTGAGGTGATGGAGATGGGAACGGCGGCTATGAGTGGGGGAGAGAGAAGGAGAGAGACACGGGAGAGAGGGGGGAGAGTTTTATATATTTTTATTTTATAATATATTAGGTTTAGTTAAATATTATGTGTGTGTATGTGTTTGATATAACTAAATGTATTATATAAAAATATTAAGATCCCCGATCCGTCTCTGCTAAATCTCAAAACAAATAACTAGAAGTTATCTATACATACGTAGCCCACTTAAACTGTAAATATAGTAGTTAGAAAAATTTGTTGTAATCTAATATATTATACACTGTATCTTAGGATGTTTAGGATTTATGTGTAATATATAATTGTTAATATAATATCATAGGATATTTGAATAAGATAAAAATATACTGGCAATTAATATAAAAAAATATTCATAATGTATGGCTACCAGAATATATATATATATATATATATGTATGTATGTATGTATGTATGTATGTATGTATATTATTTTTTTAAATATTGTATATCTATTATTTGAGATTCATATAGATTTAGTCTAGGGATAAATATCAATAACATATACTCTATCTAACTATCAAGCCATAACGGATTTCACGCAAGCGGGTCGGGTCCAATAAACACACATACTATCCAAACCAAATATAACACAAACAATAATAATTAAAGAAATTCAAAATACTAATTAATATCGTTAAATAACGTACGATCGTACTAAGGTGTTACAATTCCTATGAAGCGTTCCTATGCTCTGGCTCCATATAAGAGGATAACAGTAATCTGTGACTTTTGTCAGAGGACATGCCATATTCAGAGGATTGTTGGAGGAGGCTTAGACAGTGCTTAGTTTGCGGAGCTACTGATCATCAGATCGACGCTTGTCCGTCAAGCCATTGGACAAAAAATGATGTCAAAAAGGCACCATTGGTACCGCAGAAGTAGACTTACGAACAAAGACGGATTACTCAATGGCCTAATCAGGGACGTGCTTTCACCCTAATGGCTAAGGGGGCAGAAGCTTCGGAATATGTAGTTTCAGGTAACTTATTCGTTTGGGTTTTTTTCTAGCATTAGCTTTAATTGTTTCTATAGCATTACATTGTTTGTTTCCCTGATTCGTTAGTTAGATTTCTAGATAAAACTTTTACATAAACTGTACAGTTAGTTTGTAACGATTACACCCCAGGTTCATCCTTGAATCCTTTCTACTTTTCTAACGATCGTATCTCGGTGAAGGGGAAACAGAATTTCGAACCTTTCATCCCCATTGATCTTATCATATAATCCTCTTGATTTTCCTTATTGTTTTTCTTAAATGTTATTCCATCGACTTTGATAGTAGGAATTGGGCAAATTAGATGGAGTTACATGATTGTAATTATGTACCGCGGTATGGTTACAATACGGTACTCTGCTTGGGTAGCTTGGAGTCATACTTTTGATTCATTACTTTGACTTGATTTTGTGTACTACTTTGCTTATCCATAATTCTTTTACTTCCAAAAATATGTCTTAACTTGAATGTTGAATCTAACAATCTTTGTATTCTTTCTTATCCGGCCGTTGGATTCCGATAGTGACAGATAACTGCGTTATTCTCTATCTCGTCCAGCAGCGACGAGCATTTAAGATTTATACTTGAGACTTTGGATCTAGAGATTTAGCTGGATGAATAGAAGTCTTAGGCCACGTCAATCAGGAGATGGTATGGCAGTGGATCCGAAGAAAAGGATTGTAGTGGTTATAGATTGGCTTAAATGGAAACAAGTATTTAAGTACAATTATCTTGGGTAAACCGCATCAAGGATGTTCAGGTGTAAGATGTGCAATTGAAGAAGTTCTAAGACTTGCCTCAACTTATCAAAGTGGTACAGCTGAAGCGTGATAGACCCGTGACACAAGTTTTCGAACAGATTTGTTTATTCAAGGAGCTGGGTCCTTCTGTTATGGAAACCACTTGTGTGTGCTAAAAGGAGAAATTCTTGAAGAAATTATGAAGGGAGCATATAGCTCAGCATATTTGTTATATTTCAGGACCCATTAGCAGAGAAGTTTATGTGGGAAATTATGAGATTGCATGACACTTGCTGGCCTAATTAGATGACTTGGCACAATCTAATTCCACTTATTACCATATCCATTTTGTTCCATTCTATTCCACTAGCATGGTTTAAATTGATATAACGTATCATGATTAGTTTAGTATACATTTGTGTATGCATATCTCTCTTAACATTCGTTTGACTTGTTTAGACATCCTGACATCTGATTTACCTTGAGTCTTGATTCTCTGTCACCTTATTATCTTGAAACTTCGACACTAGATCCGATTACATAGTCAATGCTGAGTGATTTGTGATATGACAGGTTACATTACATCTCTTGTTATTTGATTATCATTGACATGAATTGGTTGAACTATCGCGACTTTACATTGACATGGGTTATGAATGGATTAGTCAACATCTTAGACTATGATATTTATACTACTAGTCTAGACTTTTTGTTTATATGGGAACTGGAGGGTGGAAATATCTGTACACTCGGGTGATATTCACGCGGGACAAACCTCCATCGTAGTCATAGAACACCTTTCAAGGATATTCACGCTACTGACCTGATTCTTGATTTTGTTTTCGTTCCAGGCACGAGCGTCCTGCTCATACTGCTTCCAGTTAATCATGGGATACCCCAAGGATATGAGTATGTCCATCAGCCAATTGCATTACACACCTTGTTTGACTTTTAGATTAATACCATATTCAATTGGCCTTTACATTAACACTATTTGACTCAATTATTGACATTCGGCATGACATATTGTTTATCTGCATGGTCTTCCTGTATGTTTACCTTCCTGTATTTATTTTCATTTTACAGAACCTGTTTCTGCATTACTTTACGTACATGGCTTTCCTCAAATTGTTTCCCGTGAATCCAAGTTCTTTGATCTTGTCCTTTCCTTATTATTATTTGTATCTTGTTTCTGGTGAATATAAGATTGGTTATTCTTGTTCCAACTGTTGTTCGTGTTCTTTTTCTTATTTTGTTCCTTTCGTTCTTCGTGAATTTCGAGGACGAAATTCTTTTTGTGGTTAGGTATAATGTAACACCCTAGCATGATTGTACGCTATTCAATGATATTAAATAAGTGTATTGAGTTTTCTTTCACTTATTATTGTTTGGGTTATGATTGGTATTTGAATAGGTATCTGTGATTATCATAATTATACCCAAACCGCCACTATTGAAAAACGTAAGTATCAGAGACCGTGTATTAGAGACCATTAATTTTTGAACGGCCTCTAATACAGTATTAGAGACCGTCTAGGTATTAGCAACCGTTTATACGGTCGCTAATACTTATGAAATAAATTTGCTTTTAAACCCCAGGTATTAGAGACCGTATAAACGGTCCCCAATACCTACAAAAATAAACCCACTGCTGCAGCGGGAACCATCAAAATTTTCAAGAATTTAAACTCTTAAAAACTCTTCCTCTCATTCAAATATCCCCAAGTCCCTTTTTCTCTCTCATTTTTTCTCCTTATTTCTCCTTGGATATTTCTCCAACAAAATTCTCGTATCACATCAAAGAGAGAGATAAACTCAGCCATGGCATCTCTTCTATGCTCCTCAAAAACCTCATTTTATTGAGGAAAAATTGAACCCAACAACAAAAGGAAGCTATGAGAATTTCAAAGGGAAAAGACGATGAAGAGAAGCCCAAAACTGTGGTGATCGCTATCTGTCATGTCCCGCTTCCCAAAAGAAGGTGAAGGATGACGTGGTATGGTCCGCAACCTAACTGTATTGAAGGTGTCATATTCAATACAGTTACGTTAAGCGTATGAATATCTATAACATGCAGGATATGTACCAAAATAAAATAAAAGAGAAAGGCGTTTATTTCTATTAACCAAACTTTATTACATCCCAAAAGAATGAGTAAAATAAACTAAATAGTTTAATTACATCGAAGAAGTAAGCAAAGGCCCTAAACATGTGGGCAACAAACAAGAATATAACTAACTAATCTTCCGTCGTCAAGTCCGCATAGTCTTCATTAGTAGGCTCCACACCTTGATCCTCATCGCAATACTTATCCTCATCTAACAGACATTCCAGAGATAGAGAAAAGAGAAAAAAAAACGTCTGTCGGTGAGTTACACTCGAGTGGGATTGCCACATAAGGAAGTAAGGGTACAAAAACGAGCAGGTGTATATAGATATGATGTGTGTGTATAAGTATGATGTATATGGGTATGAGGGTGTTCTCCGCCGAAAGACGTGACCGGGACGTTGGGACGTCTGGCCTGAATTTTGGGGGCAGATGCTATTTGGATTTATCCGTCCACCTCTCCGAAGATACCAAGTTGATTTATGGCACTGTGTATCGAAGGTTTAGACAGATGCGGCGGTTGTAGCAGATTTCGTCAAATTCCCTCTCATTGTGAGGGGTTTTTGATTGTGGGGACGCTCTTCCCTACAGGCGCAAGCCCCTGCAGTTAATTACGTTACCGCATTGCGGTAACCACTTTCTCCTGCCCCAGAAGGTCACTTCGTGTCGTGTGTGTTTGTTTTATTTTTGGTTGCCCATGGATTGTATATGGAGACTAATTTATGTTGTCGCCCGTAGGGAGTAGATTAGTCCAAATCCGTATTTTCTTAGATTTGGGTTTGGGTTGGTTTAAGGATCGTTAACCTCACTTGAGATTAAGATCAACTTAAATGTTTGTTGAGGATACGTTGGTCTAATTTTAGACTAAGATCTACTCAACAGGATTTTGGGATCATTTAGATCTAACGAAAGAGCATTTGGGCTCTATCGTCTTAGTTTAGAGACGTTGTGGTCCATTGGGTTTAAGGACATCATAGTCCATGGGTTTAGAGACATCATAGTCTGTAAATTTTAAAGACATCATAGTCTATGAGTTTAAGGACCTCATAGTCCGTAAAGTTTAAGGACATCATAGTCCATGAGTTTAAGGATCTCATAATCCATAAAGTTTAAGGACATCATGGTCCATGAGTTTAAGGACATCATGGTCCATAAAGTTTAAGGACATCATGGTTCATAAAGTTTAAGGACTTCATGGTCCATGAGTTTAAGGACATCATAGTCCATGAGTTTAAGGACATCATGGTCCATGGAGTGTCTGGTTGTCGGGACCCGTCACCTCTCTGAAGAAGTTGAAGAATTACAACGACACATATCAGAGGAATGAAGAGATGTACCCTTGAACCAAGGTTGGTTAAGAGATCTGTAGTCAGACTAGGGACTTGTGGCCAACTTGGGCTCAGCCCATTCAGTTCTGGTTAAACTGTTGAACATTTGTTTGGGTGTTAAACATTTGTTTGGGCTTAGCCTCTTTTGTTCAATAATGTTGAGCATTAATTTGGGTTCTGACACCCCTTTTCTTTTGTCTTTTATTGAGTGTTGAACACTCTTTGTAGCGCAGAGCGCTTTATGTACAGAGCACTTGGCGCTGAGCACCAGACTTGGAGCGCTGAGGCAATTCTTACGAAATAGAGCATACGTGAAGAGCACGTGGCGCGCTCGGCGCTGAGCGTCAGACTTAGAGCGCTAAGATGCTTCTTATGAAATAGTGCACACGTGAGGAGCACGTGGCGCGCTTGGCGCTGAGCGCCAGACTTGGAGCGCTAAGGCGCTTCTTATGAAATAGCGCACACGTGAGGAGCACGTGGCGCGCTTGGCGCTGAGCGCCGACTTAGAGCGCTAAGGCGCTTCTTCTAAAACAGCGCACACGTAAGGAGCACGTGGCGCGCTTGGCGTTGAGCGCTAGCCAATGAGTGCATAGCGCTCTTGATCAATTCTGTGCTCTGAGAATTAAGTTCTCATTTGTAAGAGACTTTGTCTCGTGGATCTAAGCACTAAGTTCTTATTTTAATAGGAGATGTTACAATCTCTTCTGTTTTTTGTGAAATACTTTGTCTTATGGATCTGTGATCTATATAAAGAACAGAGTTCTTATGATGTGAGAGTTAAACTCTCAAAAATACAGGAGATGTTATGATCTCTCTTCTTTACCTTGAAGAAAATTTCTTCTTTCGAGAGCTTGCTCTTCTCTTTGAAATTTCTTAAAATTTGTGGGGGATTTTCTTTATACGAAGCTTATGGGGAGTTTCTTCTCTGCAAGACTTGAAGTCTTGGGGCCTTTATATAGAGGAGGCTGATTTGTTGAATCAGTTAAGGAAATCTTTCTCTGATTGATTTGGGGATGTTTCCCCACCATTGGATTTTTGATCCTAGTGCTTCTGTTTTACAAAAAACAATCTTCTTATTTTTAACAAGATTGGGAAAATATTTCCCCATACAGAACTTATTTTGTATCTTGGTGATTTTTAATCACCATTGGATCTTTGATCCAACGGTGCTGTGATTTACAGAGCACAATCTTTTCTGCTTGGAAAGATTTGAGGAGTTTTTCTTTAACAAAATTGAATTCTGTAATTTTGATGATTTATTCATCTCAGTTGGATCTTTGATCCAATAGTGGAGAACATTTAGTTCTAGCGCTGGTGCACTCATGCTTTGCACGTGAGGCGATGTCTCAGAGTCTTTGACTCTTGGCGCTGGCACTCTTGGCGCAAGCGCTCTCATGCTTTGCACATGAGGCGCTGCCTCAGAGTCTTCGACTCTTAGCGCTTGGCGCTCTCGTGCTTTGCACGTGAGGCGCTAACTCAGTTCAAATTTTGAACAGAGCTTTGCTCTTTTATTGGGGAGGAAACAAATCCCTTCATGCTTTGCATGCGGAGTTTTCCCTTTATTTTTATTTTTATTTTATTGTTATTATTTTTAAATGGAGTAAGTTTTGCGCCAAAATTCTGGCGAGAACAAATGCCCCCCCCCACTATTTTGCCTACGTAAGTATGTACGTGGGTGAAGTAGTGCGATGTTATGTGTGACCAGAGAATTGATGGCTTAGGAGACAAGTTTAGGGTCCTTGTAGCATAAGACTTTTTCCATCTTCACGAACCGTAAGGGTCTAAAAAAGGTCGTTTCTCCCTATGAGTCGAGAGAATCCCGTAGGTGTATTTTCTCCTGAGAAATCGTAAGGATTTCTAAGTGTTCATCGCCTCCGTGAGTCGTAAGGATCTCACTCGGGTATTTTTCCTTACAAATCGTGAGGATCCATAAGTAGATTTTTTATTTCATTGGCGAATGTGGCTTTGGCAAATACGGCCCGTAGATAGTCCATCATGACCTCCTTGTAGGGTAGCGATGGCTTAGGAAATAGGTTCAGGTCTGCTGCCTAAGACTTTTCAACTTTATGAGCCGTGAGGGTCTCATAAAGATTTTTCTCTCTACGAGCTGTGATGATCTCGTAAGTGTAATTTCTCCTTAGGAATCATGAGGATTCCTAAGTGCGTGTTTTCTCTCGAGAGTCGTAAGGATCTCACAAGAGAATTTTCTCCCTTACAAGTCAGGAGGACTCGTAAGTGATTGTTTCCCTCCTTGTCGATGTTCGACTTTGGAGAGTGTGACCCATGAATAGTATGCAATAGTCCATCTTAGACTGACTTGCAGGGCCCCAGTGCTTAGGAAACAGGTCCTTATCCCCATTACCTAAAGCTTTTCCCTACGAGTCGAGACGAGTCGAGAAGTTCTCGCAGGAACATTATTTTCCCCACGAGTCGAGATGAATCGAGAAGTTCTCGCAAGGATGTCCTAACGTCACAGTTAACTCCTGCTAAATAGAAGTCCATTAGGGTCTGTGGTATTAGGGTTTTTTACCCGTCGTACCGTCACGTTAGACGGTGTATTCCTCGATATGCAATCTTTCTGTCCGAGTAGCCCCACGACTTTCGTGTCTCTGATCCTTTCAGGGGCTGGACAAGACGTCTTCAAGCAATCTTCCAGGTGGTATTACCGTCGAAAGAGCAAGCGTTAGGGATATTCCATGTTGCTTTTTACTTGAGGTTAGGCTCAGTTTGGGAGCCCCGATGAGTCATGACCACTCCGTGCTGGTGTGGGATGATCTCCGATAGTCTTTTCAGGTCTCATTTGAGTTCCCGTCAAGACCCTGAAGCGAGGGATTTTCCTTGGCTTCGTTTGTTGACATTGTGTCTGCAATATTGCGACGAATGTCGAGGTTGTCTCTGGGTTGTCTGTGAACCGTCGAGGTTTGGAACTAGGGGACTTTTTCGTGGCTCCGTTTGTTGATGTCGTGTATGCATCCTGTTGGAAGAAGAACGCTGTTGTTGATCTCTGGGCTGTAGATGTTGCCGTCGAGACTTGGAAGTAGGGACTCTGCCATGGCTCTGAGGTAGTCTCTAGGTTGTCTGTGAACCATCGAGATTTGGAACTAGGGGACTTTGCTGTGGCTCTGTTCGTTGATGTCGCGTCTGCATCCTGCTGGAGGAAGAACGCTGTTGTTGATCTCTAGGCTGTAGATGTTGCCGTCGAGACTTGGAACTAGGGACTCTGCCATGACTCCGAGGTAGTCTCTAGGTTGTCTGTGAACTGTCGAGATTTGGAACTAGGGGACTTTGTCGTGGCTCCGTTTGTTGATGTCGCGTCTGCATCCTGCTGGAGGGGAGGAAGAACGTCGTTGTTTGTCTTCTGGGATGCAGATATTGCTGCTGAGACTTGACTCTCTCTTTGACAGAGTCTGGTGGGGAAATATGGTTCCCTTATTGTTTATGTCCATGGATTGTATACAGGGTTCGGTGTGGACTTACCTGCAGGGCAAATGTTTCATCAGTATTTTATTTTTTTAATTATTATTTATTTATTTATTTATTTCCGCGATGCTCTATCATTTCAGCTTTTTACATCGCGAAAGTCTCGATTGCCCAATCATTTTGGCTATATTTTTTTCCGCGGTGCTCAATCATTTCGGCTATTTTTCTTTTTACCCGCTGCTTTTTATTGCGAGTTGCCCAATCATTTCGGCTGTTTTTGTATGCATATATTTTTCTTGCTGATTTTGTTACAAGTTGCCCTATCATTTCGGCTATTTCATATGCATTTATGGCTCGCTGACTTTTTGCCGCGAATAAGGGACTTGGGATCTGAGACCAATTTTAGGCATCAGCATGACTACAACTGGGATATTTCCAGGAGCGAATCATCATTTGTCTCTGTCGATTCGAACAAAGGTGGCTTAGCAAATAGGGTTAGGATCTTGTCGACTAAAGCTTTTAACTTCATGAGTCGTAAGGGTCTCATAAAGATGTTTCTCCCTACAAGTCGTGAGGATCTCGTAGGTGCGTTTTCTCCTTAGGAATCGTGAGGATTCTTAAGTGTGTGTTCTCTTGTAAGTCGTAAGGATCTTATAAGAGTGTTTTCTTCTTATAAGTCGAGGGGACTTACAAGTGTTGTTCACCATATGAGAATATCCCTTGTTGCTGGTGGGACTCTGTTGGGGAAATGTTTATTCATGCCCGTGGATTGTATACAAGGGTCAATATTGACTGCCTGTAAGGCAAATTGGGACGTATGATGGCTTAAGAACAGGTTTAGATCCCTGTAGCTTAAGGCTTTTCAAATCCTATGAGCCGTGAGGGTACGTAGAGGAATTCTCATTACGAGTCATGGGGATCTCGTAAGTGTATTTCCTCCATAGGAATCGTGAGGATTCTTATGTGTGTTGCTCCTTCGTGAGTCGTAAGGATCTCAATCAGGTATTTTCTCCTCATGAGGTCAAGAGGACCTTACGAGTGTTCATGACCATTTTTTTATGAGATTGCACCCTTTCGGGTTTTCAAAAACTCGCCGGCAGTCCTACTGTTTTACTCACTGAGCCTTTTCGGGTTTTCGTCCGTGCACATTCTGCTTTTGGACGTACCGTTTTTTTTTTGCGTCAGCCCAAGAATGCTACGGTTTGTAGTAGTTTAAAGACGTTTCGGTCCGTCGTTAGTTTTAGGACATTGCGGTCCCTATCTAGTTTATGGACATTATGGTCCACTGTTAGTTTAGAGACGTTTCGGTCCATCATTGCCATATTTGAGGCGAATTTCTAGTTTACGAACTTTTCGGTCCATGGGGCTTTCTCTATGAATGAGCACGATGCCCCCGGCATGTCCATCTTTTTCGGAGCATGTGGTTGTGGCGGGCTCACCTTCCAGTTTTCAGACAACGCGAATTTGCCTTGCTGGTATTGTTCTTCAACCCGGTTTTTGAAGACGTAGCAATCTTCGAATGGGTGAACCATTACTCTGTGGTAGGGACAATAGTTAGGATGGTTAATATCACCAGGTTGCGACGGATGTCTTGGATCCGGAAGAATGATGAGCCCGTTGCGCACTGCCAGTTCGAACAGTCTCCTTGTTTTATCCTGGGGAAATGAGTAAGGACGCCTTAACTTCTCATCGAGGGATCGCGGTTTGTTGCTTTGACAAACAACCGGTCTCGAGTTACTCGGCTGTTGCTCCGCGTTGGCGACTCCTTTCCGCTTTTCATTCCGTGGCTCTGACATTGAAGAGAAAGGCCTATAGCCCATCTGGTCCATTTGGGCCAGCTTGTTAATCAAGGCCTGGAAGGTAGTCGGCTTGAAGAACATCATGAATTGGGAGATAGTCGACTGAGGGTCAAGGGTCCACATGAACATGCCCACGGCAGGAGTTTCTTCAATGCGTTGTTCGCATTTAGACCATAGGTTCCGCCACTGGATTGCATACCTCACCCATGTCTCTCCCGGCTTCACTCTGGCGTTGATCAATGCCGTGATCGGGGTGCGTTCGCTGGCGCTTGTGAACCGCTGAGTGAATAGCAACTCCATCTCTATAAACGTTTTGACGGAGTCATTCGGCAGCTCTAAAATACCATTCAAAGGTTGTTCAGTTGATAAAAATGCACATTTGTTATTACATTCTTCCTACTATTTCTATATTAGAAAAGGTGTTTATTATAATATATGATACATATGAGGGTTTATCTGTAAAATGACTATTTTTCATGTATTTATATATTATAATTAGCATTTGGTAAGAAAATGTATCCAAAGAAATATCATTGACCAAATCTTAAGAAAACAAAATCTACTAAATATCATTTGAGTTGTTGTGCAGAATTTTCAGAACTAAAATCAAGGAAATCAAGTTGTTAAAGCAAACCTGCCTAATTAAGAAATCAAAACTTGGAAATCAAGTCTGGCAGCAACTACGAGAAGATTTCCAAATTCCAAAGATTCCAGAGAACCCCACATGTCACACAGATGAAGCCCCCAAAGATTGATCAAGGGACCAGATTAAAAGGCCGCGGATCCGCGGCCAAACCCCCCTTTTGGCCGCGGATCCGCCGCAGAGGAGAAGATTCAGGAGGTGGGATTTTTCTGGTGCAACCCTAACTAATGGTTTCCAATTTAGGAGACTAATTTTCTGGCTTTTGGAGTATAAATAAGGACCGAGAGCCTCTTGGAAAAATTATCAAGCCGACGCGATCACAAAGTCCAAGACGGCTCACGCATCCAGGCTGGTCATCAACGGTTCATCTACCTCCTTAGAAGAGATCGAGAAGCAACTAGTACTTGTAATCATTTTCTAAGGAATCAAAGTGTAATGAATATTGTTGATTAATAAAGGTCGCTTTCTTTTTCTTATTCTATTTCTTCGTAGTTTAATTATGTATTTTCCCTCCATCTCTTTTTCTCCCAACATGCGGGAGTAATTCTCCGCTTGTTAGGATTCGTAGGATTAGGGTAGGCTAATGGATGATAAAAATCCATAAACTCTTTTTAATTCCTATAAAGTTTATAAACTTTATCAAAAGAATCATTGATGTAAATCCCCGTTTCCATTCTAATAAAAGTTTCCTATACTCTGATTTCCAGTGGTTTCTTATCTTTTTCCTTCATATTTTGAATTGGTTGTTTAAGCCTAATATTTATAATTTTTTTTTCCAAACCCTAAAAGTTTAAACCCAAGATTTAAAACCAAAGCCAATTAAACTAAAACCTAATTTTAAACATTCAGCCCAACTTATATTTAAACCAAATCCCTTAAATATTTTCCCTTATAAAAAAACCCCCGGCCCAATCTATTTCCCTCAGCCCACTCAAATATTTTTCTTAATATTTTCCTTATAAAAAATCCCCCGGCCCAATCTATTTCTCTCAGCCCACACAAAATTTTTAAAGGGAATTTTTTTTTATACGGGCCCGGCCCGTGCCCTCCAGCCCGCTCCCTCACCACCAGACCCGACCCGATCCCTCCTATTCACCTTCTCCCTCCTCCAACGGTAACAATCCCCTGTTCACGCGCGATCCCAGCTCCTCGCCGCGCTTCACGCCCACGCCCACGCCCACGCCCACGCCCCCGTTCCTGCCGTTACGACCGCGATGCGCAACCCCCTCGTCTCCATTATCTTCTTCGCACTCGTTTTCCCCTCTTTTTCAGAATCCCACATCTCTCTCCCTCACAAGAAACTCACCGAGCACAAAATTTTTCCTCACCTCGCCGCCGGCGACGACCCCCGACAGCGCCCTCGGCAACCCTCGATCACTCCTCCACCAACCTTCTCCCTTCACGACTCCACCCTTCATCAACCCGAGCTCCTGCCAAGCACCCCTGCACTCCCAAACCCACTCACACCAACTTCGGTCAGCGCCTGAAATCGACGCCGGCGAACCCCCACTTCATCTGAAGCACCCCCATCGACCTTCCACCTCCTCTGCATCAACACCAACACAACAATACCCGACCCCACTGCTCCCCCTCTCTCTCTCCAAAACCCACACCAAGAGGTCACTGCGCACTTCACTGTGCACGTTGCCGGAGCGACGCCGTCGACCGTCGGCAACCCCAGTACACTCGCAGAGGATCATCAAGCACCCCTCAACGTCCAGTGACCGTGCAACGACTCCGGACAACCCCGACGCGAGACCCGCATCTCGATCCAAGCTCGCGCGAATCGGTTCCACGGCGCATATCACGCGTTCGTGACGACGTTGCTGCCTTGCGACCCCGAGATGTTCCAGGCAAGTATTTACTTGCTTCATGCTAATATATTAGTGGTATAAACCTAAAATATCTAGTTTACGGATTTGCCGAATACCGATACATAATATGACCTAGGTGCTCGATGCTAATCTTCCATGAAAATGATTGTTTATTTTGACGGAAACTGATATTTTCCATTGGCCCATAGGATGATAAATATAGTGTAGGAATCTCGCTGGAAAATACGATTGTTCGTGACAAAAATTGATACCCCCAAATATGCCATTAAAACTAGAATTTCCTCGTACCTGAAAATGAATAAAATCATCATAAATCATATACATACTGGAATGATGCGCTCGAGGGCTTAAATCGAAGCCGACTCGACGAACTTTAACCCTATGTAAAATTTCAATGATCTCTGTTCTGTAACCGTGAAGATAATTAGATCGGAATGCGACTCTGGACTGCAGTCCAGAGCGTTTCTGATTATTGTGTTCTGTCTCAAGACCTGCGTCACTATGTTATCTGAAGTCGTATGTTGCAGAACCATGCAGTAGATTAAAGATATTTCTGTTAGTTAAACAAAACTGGTGGTTCCATTCCGATTCATCGCCGTTTGCTATTTTAAACTATATTTAAAAGGGCAGAACGTATAACTGTTCAGAACAGATTCTGAAATGACATATTGAGGTTAAACTGTACATAACTTTCAACGTACAGATGCGATTGAGGATCCGTCTGTTGCGTTGAATACTTTATTGAAAACCCTAGATTTCATTTAACTGTAACATCGCTGAATTCTGAGCCCAACTGGGTGCAATTCGTGTCGCGAAACGGACGTTCAGTTCTGAAACTGAATTTCCAGCCGCGAGCACTTAACATGAAATAGCTATATCTTGAAAACCGAAATCCCGATTGAACTGAAACAAATTTTGATGAATTGCTGACTGAGTGTTCTATATATCTTACTTACATCATTTTGCTGAATTCTTAACATATTAATTTATGCAATTTATTTTAGTTCATGACAGGCATGTTAATTCATAACATACAGAGCTTATTGGTAGCATACAATACATATATCATACCCTTGTCATATACTCAGTGTTAGTGCGTGTGGACATTGCTTTATCGTGCGTGATAGATGTTGGTTTAGGAGTGACGAGTACACCAATGGAAAGTGAATATTCGTGACAGTGATTGATACAGTAAACAGTGAGGAAACCGTGCCATTGGTATACTTGTACACAACTAGATCAATATCATAAATAGTGAAAACCTGGGGAAAAAGGGGAAATCAAAGTGGAAAGAGTATCGTTTTTAGCGGGACCGTGTTTAGAGGATGATCATTCGAACCGTGATACTGATACGTGTAGGATAGGATCTAGCGATCCGGCTGACAGGGTTATGTCCCGGGCATGTGGGCCGTTGTCTCGGGTATGTACGAGACTCCTGTTAAACATGATCCTCCTTCCACTATGTGATTTCAAACATGACCTAGAGACCGATAGGGACACATATCATATTCTGCATCATATAGTGACATAGTGATTACTTGCATTATTCTTAAACCAATATTACCTCATTTACCTGTTTCATCTTATTATAATAATATTTTTATTGTTTCGCTCTGACGACCTGAGTATGCATGCTCAGATCCCGCGGGAGGACCAGCACAAGAGACGGAACTACCCTTTGAGTTCACGGAGATATAGTTTGGTGTACCTTCCTCATTTACTGCTTTCCATAAAAGAGATCGTGAGATTGAACTTGGTTAGTTATTGTTCTTATTATCTATAATTTGTGAACAATGAAATTTTAATGTAATAAATTAGTGGTGTGATTCCTTTAATATTGTGCTTTATTTACTGATTACCATGTAATGCTAGAAGCCGAAGTGTGACTACGGCGGGATGATTCCTTGACCGTAGGAGCATGGCTGGCCTAGTCATCCCTCGTTTCCGTATTTTGGGAAGCGGGGCGTGACATGGTTTAGTTGGTATCAGAGCCTGTGTTTAGTATCAAGGGATAACATTAACTATGCTGTATTACGTTATTCTTGTTTCACTACTCTTGATTTCCATCCTTGAATCTGATCCTATCCTTTTGAATCTTCCAGTGATATGACGTCCCCGAACGACCCCTCCTCGGACTCCAGCTCTCAGGACCGCACGGAAAGAATACTCAGTGCACTGACCACTCTCGCGGAAGCTCAGGAGAAGAAGACAGATTTGCTTACTGAGGGACTCAGGGCGATTACCGCCTCAGGAGGACCCTCCGCGCTTATTACCGCCCCCGAGGGCGCTACTCCACCAGCTTATCAGGCTAGGGCTGGTACCGTGTCAGACTTCCGACGGTTACACCCAGCTGCGTTCACAGGGCTAGTTGAACCCCTTGAGGCTGAACAGTGGCTGGTGAACATGGAGAATTTATTGACAGCCGCCAGGGTTCCAGAGGAAGACAGAGTGGACGTGATAAAGATACAATTAGAAGACGAGGCCCGTACATGGTGGTCGATGGAAGAAAGCAGACTTGAAGAGCCGATTGAATGGAGCAAGTTTAAGGAGTGCTTCTTAGATCATTATTTTCCTCCCACAGCCAAGGCAGAAATGGAGGAAAGGTTTATTCTTTTGAAGCAGAATGGACGCCCAGTGGACGTTTATGCGGCAGAGTTCAACCGTCTGAGCCGCTTTGCTCCATACATGGTCAAATCAGAAGTCACCAGGGCCAGGCGTTTCCTTCAAGGATTAGATTTTGAGTTGCAGCAGCTGATTGCATCGTTGGATCTACAGACTTTCGCACAGGTACTCAACGCGGCGAGAGTTCAGGAGCAATTGATTAACAAGTTCAGGAGACCCCCAGTCGCTCCAGCACGTACCCACGCGCCTTCTCGAGGAACCATACCGGTTCACAGAGCAGGAACGACACAAATGAAGCGCCCGTTCGTGCCACAGCATCGCCCCCAGAGACATGGCGTAACTTGCGGCTATTGCGGTAGAAGAGGGCATACCCAGAAGGACTGTCGCCATGCCAAGGGACAGTGCTTGATTTGCGGTTCCAGTCAGCACAGGATTAACAGTTGTCCTGAGCGAGCAGAGATACAGGGAGGTTCTGGACCGCCACAGCAGAGGCCGCAGGAGCAGAGACAACCATTTACAGGTTGCGGTCAGGGACGGGCTTTCACCTTGACCGCCGAGCAGGCAGATGCGTCAGGAGACGTGGTTACAGGTACTCTACTCGTATATTCCTTGCCAGCTAGAATACTATTTGATTCGGGAGCATCACATTGTTTCTTGTTTGAGCATTTCACTAATACACACTCAATACCACATGAACCACTAACTAAGGGATGGGAAATTCATACGGGTAATGGCATTATTATATCTAGTCGAGAATGTAGATTATGCCCGGTTGTAGTGTGTGGCAGGGAATTCTATACGAATTTCCTTCTGATCGGGACAGGCAGTTACGACGCAATTCTCGGGATGGATTGGATGAGCACTTTCCATGCAGTTATCGATTGTCGTGCAAGGAAGGTGATCTTCCGCATTCCCAATCACCCGGAGTTTATTTTTGAGGGCGGAAGCGAATCTTTGGAGCCAGCTAAGTACAGAGCAAAGCCTAAGGAGCTGACAGCTATGGAGATTGATAAGAGCCCGGTCCCAGAAAATGTTCGAGACTTTCTGGACGTATTTCCTGAAGATCTACCAGGTCTACCACCTCCTCGAATCTTGGAGTTCTCAATCGATTTGATTCCAGGTACAGCCCCAGTATCCAGAGCCCCATACAGAATGGCACCAGTTGAATTGGCGGAATTGAAGAAGCAGGTTGAAGAACTATTGGAGAAGGGATTTATTCGGCCAAGCGCTTCACCGTGGGGTGCACCAGTTCTGTTGGTAAAGAAGAAAGATGGATCACTGCGAATGTGTATAGATTATCGGGAGCTGAACAAGGTCACCTTAAAGAACAAGTACCCAATCCCGCGCATAGACGACCTATTCGATCAGCTAAGTGGAGCCAAAGTATTCTCGAAGTTGGACCTTCGTTCTGGATATCATCAAATCAGAGTTGCAGCCGAGGATGTATGCAAGACGGCTTTCAGGACCCGATACGGACATTACGAGTTCCTTGTGATGCCGTTCGGTGTCACCAATGCCCCAGCAATATTCATGGACTTGATGAACAGGGTGTTCGCAAAATACTTGGACACGTTTGTCATTGTGTTTATCGACGACATACTTGTCTACTCGAAGACTCGGGAGGAGCACGCTGAACATTTACGCACGGTCCTACAAATTCTTCGGGAAGAGAAGCTGTATGCAAAGCTAAGCAAGTGTGAATTCTGGCTCGACAAGGTACAGTTTTTGGGACATATTGTTTCGGGCGAAGGCATCTCAGTGGACCCGGCAAAGATAGAATCTGTCAGAGATTGGCCGACGCCGAAATCAGTAGCAGAGATCAGGAGTTTTCTGGGATTGGCAGGTTATTATCGGAGATTCGTCCAAGATTTCTAAAGGATCGGGGAACCATTGACAAGGCTGACACGGAAGGACGTGCCGTTTACATGGACAGAGGAGTGCACTCAGGCATTCAACACACTGAAGCAGAAGTTAACCACGGCACCTATACTTACAGTACCAGATAATTCCGGTGGACTGGTGATACACAGTGATGCCTCAGGGAAGGGATTAGGCTGTGTCCTAATGCAGCACGGCCGAGTGGTTGCTTACGCCTCTCGACAACTGAGAAACCACGAGAAGAACTACCCTACGCACGACTTGGAGTTAGCTGCGGTAGTTTTTGCATTGAAGATTTGGAGGCACTATCTTTTGGGTGAGAAAGTGGAGGTATACACGGACCATAAAAGTTTGAAATATGTATTTACTCAGAAGGAACTGAACATGAGGCAGCGCCGATGGCTAGAGCTAATGGCAGATTATGATTTGGACCTTCAGTATCATCCGGGGAAGGTCAATGTTATACCAGATGCGCTCAGTCGCAAGCCAGCAGTCATGATGTTGACCGATCAGAGAAGCATTATTGAGGACTTTCAGAGGCTTGAACTTGAAGTCGTTACGCCGAACGCACTCAATCAACTTTGACAGCTACAGGTGCAATCTTCCCTAGTGGATCGCATCAAGATTGCACAAGCGGATGATCCCCGATTGCAAAAGTTCAGAGAGCAAGTGGAAGCTGGACTGAGAACGGATTTGATTATACATGAAGATGGCTCTCTGAGATTCGGTAGCAGACTCTGCGTACCTAAAGGAGATGTACGAGAAGAAGTTTTGGCTGAAGCACACAGTTCAGCTTATTCTGTGCATCCAGGAGGTACAAAAATGTATCAGGACCTAAAGCAGCACTTTTGGTGGAACGGAATGAAGCGGGAAATTGCGAGGTTCGTATCCAGGTACTTGGTATGTCAGCAAGTGAAGGCGGAACATCAGAGGACAGCAGGATTGTTACAACCATTGCCGATACCTGAATGGAAGTGGGAGCACATTACTATGGATTTTGTGACGGCCTTACCACGGAGCCCTAGAGGCAATAACGCTATTTGGGTTATCGTCGATCACCTCACAAAAGTTGCACACTTCCTACCTTTCCGAGTGGGACAGTCGACAGAATCATTGGCAGAAAGATATATGCAGGAGATTATGCGACTTCACGGTGTTCCAGTCAGCATTGTGTCAGACCGGGACACGAGATTCTTGTCGCACTTTTGGAAGAGCTTACAGGAGAGTTTGGGAACCCGCCTTAAATTCAGCACAGCTTATCACCCACAGACGGATGGACAATCCGAGCGTACGATTCAGACGCTCGAGGATATGTTGAGAGCCTGTATGTTGGACTTTCAGGGTTCCTGGGAGGACCATCTGCACCTAGTCGAGTTCTCTTACAACAATAGTTATCAGGCTAGTATTCAGATGGCCCCTTTTGAAGCACTATACGGGCGAAAGTGTCGATCCCCAGTATGTTGGGATGATGTGGGAGAACGAAGATTACTGGGCCCCGAACTCATTGTTCAGACAGTCGACAAGGTTCAAATGATCAGACAGCGTATCAAGACGGCTCAGGATCGACAGAAGAGTTAGGCAAATACCAGCAGAAGGGCACTCGAGTTCGAAGTCGGAGATCATGTATTCTTGAAGATTTCCCCTACTCGTGGAGTTATCAGGTTCGGAGGTCGGGGAAAGCTTAGTCCCCGCTTTATCGGACCTTTTGAGGTGCTAGAGCGAGTAGGAGAGGTGGCCTATCGACTTGCCTTGCCTCCATCGCTAGCTGGTGTGCACAATACCTTCCACGTGTCACAGTTGCGGCGTTACGTTCGAGATGAGAGCCGTGTCCTGGACCATTCGGAACTAGTTTTGGGAACCGATCTGTCATACGAGGAGCAGCCTACTACCATCCTCGACCGCAGAGAGAAAGTGCTGAAGAATAAGGTCATTCAGTTAGTCCGAGTGTCTTGGGGCGGTCGTTCCCTAGGAGAATCCACCTGGGAGCGGGAGGAAGACATCCGTGATCGTTATCCACATCTCTTTGTTTAGTACATTGTTTCTTGTATCCTTGTTAAATTTCGAGGACGAAATTTTTGTTAAGGGGCGTATGATGTAAATCCCCGTTTCCATTCTAATAAAAGTTTCCTATTCTCTGATTTCCAGTGGTTTCTTATCTTTTTCCTTCATATTTCGAATTGGTTGTTTAAGCCTAATATTTATAAAAAAAATTTTCCAAACCCTAAAAGTTTAAACCCAAGATTTAAAACCAAAGCCAATTAAACTAAAACCTAATTTTAAACATTCAGCCCAACTTATATTTAAACCAAATCCCTTAAATATTTTCCCTTATAAAAAAACCCCCGGCCCAATCTATTTCCCTCAACCCACTCAACGATTTTTCTTAATATTTTCCTTATAAAAAATCCCCCGGCCCAATCTATTTCTCTCAGCCCACACAAATTTTTTAAAGGGAATTTTTTTTTATACGGGCCCGGCCCACGCCCTCCAGCCCGCTCCCTCACCACCAGACCCGACCCGATCCCTCCTATTCACCTTCTCCCTCCTCCAACGGTAACAATCCCCTGTTCACGAGCGATCCCAGCTCCTCGCCGCGCTTCACGCCCACGCCCACGCCCAAGCCCCCGTTCCTGCCGTTACGACCGCGACGCGCAACCCCCTCGTCTCCATTATCTTCTTCGCACTCGTTTTCCCCTCTTTTTCAGAATCCCACATCTCTCTCCCTCACAAGAAACTCACCGAGCACAAAATTTTTCCTCACCTCGCCGCCGGCGACGACCCCCGACAGCCCCCTCGGCAACCCTCGATCACTCCTCCACCAACCTTCTCCCTTCACGACTCCACCCTTCATCAACCCGAGCTCCTGCCAAGCACCCCTGCACTCCCAAACCCACTCACACCAACTTCGGTCATCGCCTGAAATCGACGCCGGCGAACCCCCACTTCATCTGAAGCACCCCCATCGACTTTCCACCTCCTCTGCATCAACACCAACACAACAATATCCGACCCCACTGCTCCCCCTCTCTCTCTCCAAAACCCACACCAAGAGGTCACTGCGCACTTCACTGTGCACGTTGCCGGAGCGACGCCGTCGACCGTCGGCAACCCCAGTATACTCGCAGAGGATCATCAAGCACCCCTCAACGTCCAGTGACCGTGCAACGACTCCGGACAACCCCGACGCGAGACCCGCATCTCGATCCAAGCTCGCGCGAATCGGTTCCACGGCGCATATCACGCGTTCGTGACGACGTTGCTGCCTTGCGACCCCGAGACGTTCCAGGCAAGTGTTTACTTGCTTCATGCTAATATATTAGTGGTATAAACCTAAAATATCTAGTTTACGGATTTGCCGAATACCGATACATAATATGACCTAGGTGCTCGATGCTAATCTCCCATGAAAATGATTGTTTATTTTGACGGAAACTGATATTTTCCATTGGCCCATAGGATGATAAATATAGTGTAGGAATCTCGCTGGAAAATACGATTGTTCGTGACAAAAATTGATACCCCCAAATATGCCATTAAAACTAGAATTTCCTCGTACCTGAAAACGAATAAAATCATCATAAATCATATACATACTGGAATGATGCGCTCGAGGGCTTAAATCGAAACCGACTCGACGAACTTTAACCCTATGTAAAATTTCAATGATCTCTGTTCTGTAACCGTGAAGATAATTAGATCGGAATGCGACTCTGGACTGCAGTCCAGAGCGTTTCTGATTATTGTGTTCTGTCTCAAGACCTGCGTCACTGTGTTATCTGAAGTCGTATGTTGCGGAACCATGCAGTAGACTAAATATATTTCTGTTAGTTAAACAAAACTGGTGGTTCCATTCCGATTCATCGCCGTTTGCTATTTTAAACTATATTTAAAAGGGCAGAACGTATAACTGTTCAGAACAGATTCTGAAATGACATATTGAGGTTAAACTGTACATAACTTTCAACGTACAGATGCGATTGAGGATCCGTCTATTGCGTTGAATACTTTATTGAAAACCCTAGATTTCATTTAACTGTAACATCGCTGAATTCTGAGCCCAACTGGGTGCAATTCGTGTCACGAAACGGACGTTCAGTTCTGAAACTGAATTTCCAGCCGCGAGCACTTAAAATGAAATAGCTATATCTTGAAAACCGAAATCCCGATTGAACTGAAACAAATTTTGATGAATTGCTGACTGAGTGTTCTATATATCTTACTTACATCATTTTGCTGAATTCTTAACATATTAATTTATGCAATTTATTTTAGTTCATGACATGCATGTTAATTCATAACATACAGAGCTTATTGGTAGCATACAATACATATATCATACCCTTGTCATATACTCAGTGTTAGTGCGTGTGGACATTGCATTATCGTGCGTGATAGATGTTGGTTTAGGAGTGACGAGTACACCAATGGAAAGTGAATATTCGTGACAGTGATTGATACAGTAAACAGTGAGGAAACCGTGCCATTGGTATACTTGTACACAACTAGATCAATATCATAAATAGTGAAAACCTGGGGAAATCAAAGTGGAAAGAGTATCGTATTTAGCGGGACCGTGTTTAGAGGATGATCATTCGAACCGTGATACTGATACGTGTAGGATAGGATCTAGCGATCCGGCTGACAGGATTATGTCCCGGGCATGTGGGCCGTTGTCTCGGGTATGTACGAGACTCCTGTTAAACATGATCCTCCTTCCACTATGTGATTTCAAACATGACCTAGAGACCGATAGGGACACATATCATATTCTGCATCATATAGTGACATAGTGATTACTTGCATTGTTCTTAAACCAATATTACCTCATTTACCTGTTTCATCTTATTATAATAATATTGTTATTGTGTCGCTCTGACGACCTGAGTATGCATGCTCAGATCCCGCGGGAGGACCAGCACAAGAGACGGAACTACCCTTTGAGTTCACGGAGATATAGTTTGGTGTACCTTCCTCATTTACTGCTTTCCATAAAAGAGATCGTGAGATTGAACTTGGTTAGTTATTGTTCTTATTATCTGTAATTTGTGAACAATGAAATTTTAATGTAATAAATTAGTGGTGTGATTCCTTTAATACTGTGGTTTATTTACTGATTACCATGTAATGCTAGAAGCCGAAGTGTGACTACGGCGGGATGATTCATTGACCGTAGGAGCATGGCTGGCCTAGTCATCCCTCGTTTTCGTATTTTAGGAAGCGGGGCGTGACAATTAACATTCTAATCGGGCGCGCTACCAATTCATTGTTAGCCGCGACCGCGATTAGAGATTAGATTAATGATTGTTTTGGTAAAGGCTAGATATGAACGGAGTTCCGTGTCGAGATAAGGGTTAAGAGTGGGATTCCTTTTCCCTCCAGAAACTCTAATCTACACGCATCATCGTCGTTCTAGTTTTAAATCTATTAAAGGATAAAAAGGGTAATTTTTAATTAATCATCCATAACTACTAAATCCTAACGAACCCTACAAGCCCCTTCTTATATTAACTACATTCATAAATAACCTAGATCTATATTTTGCATTAGTGCTTAACGTAGATCTAGAAACCATTCTACAATATTCTTTATCCCTCCTCTCTTTCTCAACACATCTAAAGTAAGAGTAAAAGGTTCCACGTTTCCCAGAGGACGACCCGTACTCATCTCGGTCTAGCTACACGCGACACCGTTATTGATTGCGGTATAACTACAAACACACTTTTTCACGTACCAATCAAATGGCGCCATTGCCGGGGATACGTGCGTAACTTTTTTTATTCTTACTATTTGTGTTGAATTCTTATACGATTTATATCATAAATAAAATAAAACTGCAAATTGTATATTTAACGATTATTGTGTGAATTTTGCGAGGGAATCTGGAGTCACAGACTTGAGGAAACAGGAGACAGATACATTCATTGAGATCCAAAGAAGTAGAGAAGGCCACAGAAAAAAAATTCATCAATTGATCTCTCCCTCTTGCGGCGGAACCGCGGCTTGAAGTACACATCGGCGGCAGAAGCGCGGCCAGTTAGGAGATCTAGGGCTTCAGTCTTCTCTGGTAAGATTCTAACCTCCTTCTCTCTCCTCTGAAATCTAATAAAATATCTTTTCTGCAGGATTCTTTGCAAAATATCGCCGCTCAAAAATCTTTTTGCAAAGTTTTGTTTTGCGGTTTGTTTTTGCATATTTTAATACGGATTTTTAAGGGGCAAGACCAAAATCCAGATTAGGTGGGGATTTCATCACCCTTCCTAAGCCCCACAAATCACATACCGAGCATCTGCATCAACCCTACATTAATTTAAAAAATATCTAAACCAGACTCTAAGGACCGTCGCGCTCAATAAGGACAGAGGAAGGTCGTGGGTAATCTATCGCTTATTCGCATTACTTTTGTGGTGTCTAGGCAAGTGTGTCTAAGGCGAGTGGTTACTTAATTAGGACCACTACTTTCGTAGTGGGGAGCCTCCCACTCACCTGGCACTTACCTGGCTACAAGGGTAGTAAAGAGGCGGTAGAGGATTGATCCTACGGCTTGTCCTTTGGAAGTCTAGGAGCGGTCTAGAGACTGGACCTAGGTAACCATAGTTCTAGGGTTGTTTGTGCATTTTTGTATGATTTGTCTAAATCCGTCATTTTTCAAAACAAACCAATTATTTTCTCCCCTTTTTACCCCTTCCCCCTTCTTCTCTTCTTATAATGGGCGACCTAAACAGAAGAACACTTGCCAAGCTTTGCTGTCCACAACCAGATATCTCTTGTTTTCGTAATCCCTTCGGTATACCGTCCGGCTCTTCCATGTCCTTAAGAGATCATATAGAACAAGTAGCAAGAAATAGTTGGCCACCTCAGTCTAGGTCTTATCAACCGTATCCTAATGCTACACCTGTTTCAGTTCATACCCAGAGTGAGCAAGCCCCTAGACGAATGTCCATTGCTGAGCATATAGCTAGGGCTAGAGGCCAAAGTTTCAACCCGGACCAATATCAACCACCACCACCACTGTCCAGAGAAGAGTTTGATATGCGGTTTGTGGCATATAAGATGTCTATTGAAAATAGCCAACCAACCAACCCATATCAATATTCTTCTTATCATAATATTGATCCTACTCATACCCAAGTTCCGCAACCATTCTATTCCTGTCAATCCAATCCGACTTTTCCACCTTCTCTAGACAGTTCTTCTAATCATTCATTTAGGAGTTTTAATTATCCACAGGAATTTCAATCTTATACTGAAACCCCTTATCAACCCAAGACTAGTCTGGAGCAGACATTAGAAAAATTTCTGGAACTGTCGAACCAAATTTGGAAGGATTTGGGTAGTGAGACAGAACTGTACACCCTTCCTAATCAAACCTCCCCATTCCAAACTGAAATCCACAACTCCAGTTTCATAGATTCATCAAGTACACCAAATAGAATGATTGATAAGTTGTGTGACTTTGTAGTGTTTGATTTACCCGACTGTGAAGGGTCCATTTCAAGTGAAACCATGCCCAACCCTTGTGATCTCTACACCTCCACTCTTGAACCAAAACTGATTGAAAACCATATTTTTGATGAGGTGTTTGAGAATTTTAACTTTCACTTGAATGAGGTGATTGACGTTGGGGATATATTGATTGATGAACCCGAAATTTTGGATGATTTTGTCCCACCAATTTATCAAATCCTTTCACTTCCTTGTGGTCATCATCTTGAGCCTTTAATTCTTCCCGAACCCCAAATATGTCTTGAAGTTGATGATAATGGTATACCCAAAGATCAGACCGAAATACAGCCTCCATCTTCCACATCTGGTTCAGCAACACTCGACACACCAATTTGTTTACCCATTTCACCTTCTACTTTCTCCGGTTCTTCTTCTGTTCCTATAGTTTCAGTGAGTTTTGATGAATCACAATCCGTTAATTCAAGTTCAATAATACCATAAATTCAACTTGATTTGGATATTTTTGAAAATGAGGTACATGAGTTTTTCGAGTCCTCTACCTCAATAATTTTTGAATCAAGTAGGATAAATTCTGACACAAAACTTTTTGACAGCAAAATGTTCAATCACACCATTGATAAAAGTTTTGAAGAACTTTTTGCTGACGAACTTGAATTTTTAAACAATACGGATTTTGTGATTAATCAATCTCCACCTATAGAGATTGAACCATCACCATTTCTTCTTCCTAATCATTCACATTCCTCATTCTTTCTTTTCTCTAATTTCAAACCCTTTCCAGACCACCTCTTATCCCTTCCCCACTTTTTCTTGACTCGATATAACACATTCTTCCACTAACCTATACGCTATACTGATAAAATCTTTGAATGGTTGGTGTTAACTTTTGGCCTTTGTAAAGTCTTACTTTGACCAAATGACTCACCTCCTCTTAAAATGCTTCATATTTTCTAACTCATGTTTGAGGGGGGTTATATTTTTGGCTCTTGAACATAACTTTTGTCCTCAAAATTGTGAGCCAAAAATAAGTTTGGGGGAGGATTTTCACTTTCATATATTCTTGCCCCCATTAATAATGTCCTCCCAAGCTTATAGGTTTTTATGATCCAGCAGATAGCAACAGTGTCACGCCCCGCTTCCCAGTGTACGGCGAAGTGGACGCGACGAGGTCCGCTACGTATGTACTCAGAAGTACATACGCTAAGCGTAGCTAAGCAATATAAAATAATCACAAGAGACAAAAGATATTGAAATAACAGCAACTTTTATTAATAACATTCTTTATACAATGCATGAAATGAAAATACAACTGGAATGAAAAAAACAATGCCTAAACAGTGGCATAACAGAAATGAAAAATACTGGAAAGAACAAGGTAAAATTATCTAGAGCTCTGGGTCTTCTTGGAACTGCTCCAAATCTTCACCGGTGGGCTCGATCTCAGCTTGGTCCAACGCACCTGACGACATTCAAAGAAGAAAGAAATAGAATGTCGTCAGCGAACAGGTCGCTCGGTAAGTCCCAAAGAATAAAAAGAATGAGAATGACAGAGTAACAGTATTTTCTAAAGTATTATATTGTCGGATATTATGAAACATTGTGTAACGATGTTGTTTGTAGCTTGGTACAGAAAGATGCCAGTGTATACGAGGGGGATCTCTATATGCTAGAGATCAGGGCAAACGGAAAGTACAAGGAACCGTTATGCCACGGTACAACAGCAACAGGATTCAGGTTAGGTGTCTTAATCTGACCACCTCGTGCCACTTTTAACACCTTCCGTACCAATCTACCCCTTAAACCCCGTAGTGTTTTAACAGTATTGTAGTATTGGAATATGTAAGTTGAGTGACTGACCAAAACCATGATATCAGTAAACATGTTGTAACTGTATAATCAGGTAAATGGAATATCAGGATAAAGGATGAATATCCATGGTTTGATTCAGTCAAAATGAATATATTGTTAACTGGATTCAGGGATTCATGTATTCAATTGTGTTAGAATATAAATGAATATGGATTGACTTGAATCATATTCAAGTCAGAAATTAGTCAGACTCTAACCCGAGTCAGACTAAAAGAAGATAATTTGAAGTTCAATATTAGCTAGGGGCCTTATTGTAATTTGTAAAACTTGAGGGGTTTTATGTAAAAAGTACTTTTGTATAGTTTTCAAAATACACCTCAAGTATTTAATAATCGTATTTATTGTTATAATGAATGTGAATTTTATTTGTGTTATTCTAGTGAATATATCCTAATCAAAGTATTAATTGTTTTATTTGAAATTCATGGTATTTTAACGTAACTTTTAATCTTGGAATTTTTTAGAAAAAGTGGAAACTTTATCTTGTGATAAAATAGGTGTTTAAATGATAAATATATATATATTAACACATGAATAATTTAATATAAATATTTTATTTAGAAAAAAATCTCATTTCCCTTAATATTGTATTTAAAACCTTTCGAGACCGAATGCTCTTTGCGGAGGTCTGAATCTCGCACTACTAGCCTGCGGGTGCACGATGAACCGTACTATCCCTAACAGGTTCCCTAAAAGTGGGTTGTAGCGGCGCTTTGCTTAGGTTTAACAATACTTTTCATTTTGGAAAACGGTTTTATAAATATGGGGTATTTAATTGCAAAAAGTATAGTTTTCCGTATTTTAGTTGTTAGGGTTTCCTAAGCCAACTAGCCTACTTCTAAGGTCTAAACGATAAGTCATTAGAAGCCTCAAATCGTCTCTTCACCGTCAATTGTGGCCAGGTAAGTACAAGTGAGGAGGGAGGGATCCGCTCACGAATCGTGAGACGGGCCTTTTAAAGTTACCCAAGCTCACTTGCCTAGCCTAGACACCACAAAATCAGTTTAGATAAACAATCGATGTCCATGACCAATCGTGCTTTCATTTTATTAAAAGATTTTATTTAGAAATGTTTACAACTTAAAGTTTTCAATAAAGATTATAAAGATTAGGGTATTTTAGTGAAAAGTCCTGTAATTTCGTATTCTGTATTTTTGATATTTATCAATTAGGGTTATATTGAGTGTGTGTAGGGGTAGGTCATTACCCCGTGACTTATATTAAGTTTTGGTGAAGTTTAAAGGGAAAACATGCTATGTTAAACTTAAAGGTATTATAGCGCAAGAATACGGTATTCGAAAACGTTATCATTTTATGTGTGAAATTTTATTCAAATTGGGTTCTACAAGTTTTGTGATCAAGATAAACATATTTAGGAGTGAGGTAATTGATTAAACTAAGAAAAATGAACTTCATGGTATTTTTATGAAAAGAGTACGGTTTTGCAAAGAACTTATCATTTCATGTGAAAAAGTTTGATTAAATTGGTTTATGGGTGATTAATAGTCAACAAGCATATGGGTAGATAATATGTATTAGGTGACAAGTGGAAATTTAGAGAAAAATCGAATCGGAAATCGGTTTGTCCGATTTCCGTCGGGTTCCAAAAAGTCGTATTTTTATCTTAAAGAAAAGAGAGATAGAAGAAGGTGGGACTTACGGTTTGGACAAGCTAAGGAAGCTAGAGGTCGTGGTGGTTGCCGATTCGTTGAAAACGTCGCGAAGGTCTTGATCCGGTCGCCGGAATCCGTCGTCGATTTCGGCTGCGCTTCGCTTCTCGCTCTTCGTACCGAGTTCTCGAGAATTTGGGAGAGTGGACTTAGAGTTGTGAAGGGAAAAGGTAGAGTATAGGGGTCTTTATATAGGGCTAGGCTAGGGTTAGGGTTAGGGTTACAAAATATTAAAAATAAATATAAAAATCATTAAAATTTCATTAAATTTGGTCTTAAAAGGGATTTATTGAGAATTGGGTAACAGTAAAAAAAATTTAGAGTATGCAGTTGAATAGACCAGGTCAACACGAATTTTTTTCGTGTTGACGACTCGGCCGACCGGCCGAGTCCGGCCGGCGGCGCCGGCCGATTCGGCCGAGTCAGGGCCGAATCGGGCGCCGTTGGGTCGGGTCTGATCTGGGGGGAATTTTGGTATAGTCTATTTTTTTAATTTGCAATAAATTGTGAGTTATGGCTGTTTGACCGTTTGACTTGTAAAAAAAATTAAAACAAAAGGATATAAAAATTATGTGGGGTATGGGATTCGAACTCTGGTGGCTTGGTTCAGCAATGCAAGGTATTACCAATGAGCTACAAGCTCCTTCTTGTAATTATTGTAAAGAAATAGATACTTAAATTGTTTCCAGCAACATCAATACTCCAAGTATACACTATATTTAAAGCAATTTTTTGGTATACAAAATTGGAGTTGTTACAATCTACCCTCCTTACAAAAATTTCGTCCTCGAAATTTACAACTTTTATTTAAGGACTAGATTACAAAAAGGTGCGGATATCTTGCACGCATCTCATCTTCCCTTTCCCACGTGGATTCTCCTGGAGTGTCTTTCCTCCACATTACCCGGACCAAATTAACTTCTTTGTTCCGAAGTGTCTTCACTTTCTTGTCCAGGATCTCCACAGGTTGTTGCTCATAAGACAAATCAGGCTGTATCGTGAGCTCGGAATGATCTAGTACATGGCCGGGGTCACTCACATACCTTCTGAGTTGGGATATATGGAATACGTTATGCACTCCTTCCAATGAGGGTGGGAGCGCTAAACGATATGCCACTTCACCGACTCGTTCGAGTATATCGAACTGTCCAATGTATCTTGGACTCAACTTTCCCCGTCTTCCAAATCGGATCACTCCGCGGTTCGGAGAGATTTTCAGAAATACATGATCTCCTGGATGGAACTCCAAGTGTCGTCTCTTCGCATCAGCCCAGTGTTTCTGTCTATCTTGGGCTATGCGCATTCTTTCCCTGATAGTACGAACCACATCGACGGTCGCTACTATCATCTCTGGTCCAAGGAGTTCTCTATCTCCGATGTCGTCTCAACTTAATGGTGATCGACTCTTCCTTCCATACAATGCTGCAAAAGGTGCCATTCCTATGCTTGCCTGGTAGCTGTTGTTGTACGCAAACTCCACAAGATGCAGGTGATCTTCCCACGATCCTTTGAAGTCGAGCATACATGCTCTGAGCATATCCTCCAAGATCTGAATAGTTCGTTCCGACTGACCATCTGTTTGTGGATGATAAGCCGTGCTGAAGTTCAGACTTGTTCCCAAGCTTGCTTGCAGACTCTGCCAAAATTACGATCGGAACCTGGTGTCACGATCGGAGACAATGCAGACCGGTACTCCATGAAGTCTCACAATTTCCTCCATGTACTTCTTCGCTAGTGTCTCCGTTGATTGGCCAACTCGAAATGGGATGAAGTGAGCCGACTTTGTGAGTCGATCCACAATGACCCAAATCGCATCGTTACCCTTTGTGCTGCGAGGAAGAGCAGTTACAAAGTCCATCGTGATATGCTGCCACTTCCATTCTGGAATTGGTAACGGTTGAAGTAATCCAGCTGTCCTGTGATGTTCAGCCTTTACTTGCTGACACACTAAGCATTTTGTGATACTCCTGGCTACTTCACGCTTCATTCCATGCCACCAATAATTCTGACGTAGATCTTTGTACATTTTGGTACCTCCAGGATGTACTGAATAGGGAGAGCTGTGAGCTTCTTTCATTAACTCTTCCCGAACAGGACCCTTTGGTACACACAATCTGCTGCCGTATCTCAAAGATCCGTCTTCATGGATGATGAAATCTTTTCTGAGTCCATTCTCCACTTGTTCTCTGATCTTTTGCAACTTAGCATCGCTGGCTTGAGCTGCTTTGATCTGATTGACAATATTTGATTGAACTTGCAGATTCATCAAATTTGAAACATCACCTGGCATGACTAGTTCGATCTCCATCTGATGTAGATTCTGCTGAAGCTTCCACTGAGCGGTGAGATTCATTGCTAATGGTTGGCGACTAAGAGCATCAGGTACTACGTTCACCTTTCCTGGATGATATTGCAAATTGATGTCAAAGTCCGCCATAAGTTCTAACCATCTTCTCTGCCGCATATTCAACTCCTTCTGAGTAAACACATACTTCAGACTCTTGTGATCTGTGTAGATGTTCACTCGTTCACCAAGTAAGTAGTGGCGCCAAATCTTGAGAGCAAAAATGACGGCTGCCAACTCCAGATCATGCGTCGGATAATTGCGCTCATGAGTCTTCAGTTGTCTTGAAGCATAAGCCACAACCTTACCGTGCTGATATAGAACACATCCTAGTCCCTTACCGGAAGCATCACAATATACTTCAAATCCTCCAGATTGATCCGGTATGACGAGAATAGGTGCAGATGTCAGTCTTGACTTGAGTTCTACGAAAGCTTGCTCGCATGCTTCTGACCACACAAATTCTTCATCTTTTCGTGTGAGCTTGGTCAGGGGTGTTGCTATCTTCGAAAAGCCTTCAATGAATCTTCTGTAATATCCAGCTAAACCCAAGAAACTCCGAATATCCTTCACTAATTTTGGTGTAGGCCATTCGCTGACTGCTGAAACTTTTACTGGATCTACAGAAATCCCTTCTCCTGATACGATGTGTCCAAGAAAACCAACTTGTTTTAGCCAAAACTCGCACTTACTGTACTTGGCATAAAACTGATGTTGATGAAGAGTTTCTAGGACAATTCGTAAGTGCTCCGCATGCTCTTTCCGGTTCTTTGAATATACCAGGATGTCGTCGATGAAAATGACAACGAACCTGTCTAAATACTCCCGGAAGACTTGGTTCATAAGATTCATGAAGATTGCTGGTGCATTGGTCACTCCAAATGGTATTACTAGAAATTCGTAATGTCCATAGCGAGTTCTGAAAGCTGTTTTGTGAATATCAGCTTCCTTGACCTTCACTTGATGATAACCTGAACGAAGATCTAGTTTAGAGAAGACACAAGATCCACTTAGCTGATCGAATAAATCGTCGATGCGCGGGAGTGGATACTTGTTCTTTATAGTAACTTCGTTCAAGACCCTATAGTCGATGCACATTCTGTATGAACCTTCCTTCTTCTTCACCAATAGTACCGGTGCTCCCCAACTTGAAGTGCTGGGACGAATCCATCCTTTCGCCAGTAATTCGTCCAACTGTGTTCGAACTTCCTTCAATCCTTCCGGACTTAGTCTATACGGTGCTTTGATTACTGGTTGTGCTCCTGGTACTAAGTCAATACTGAATTCAAGAGCTCGATCGGGAGGCAAACCTGATATATCGTCAGGGAATACATCGTCGAACTCTCGAACTACCTCTGGTCTTGATTCTTCCTCTGCCTGAGCTGCTGCAACTACTGCTTCCCTTGACTTCGCTGTGTAAGCACTTGGCTCCAGGGTACGATCTCCACTCTTGAAATAGAAGACCGGATGATCGGGAATCTCAAATACTACCCTCCTTTGACGACAGTCGATGGTAGCATAAAAGGTTCCAAGCCAGTCCATTCCTAGAACCACATCGAAGTTTGGTATGTCCAGTACTTTGAAGTCAGCGTAAAATTCTCGACTGCAGACGATTACTGGACACATGCTGTATCCCATAGTTGCCTTTAGAACACCATTCCCAGAACTGACGTTCCAGCTGGATACAAGCGGTGAGACTGGAATCGCATGGGTTCGGACAAACCGTTGCGACATAAAGCAGTGGGATGCTCCAGTATCAAACAGTGCAAGTGCAGGTAGTGAAGCTACTAGGATTGTACCTAAGGTATATGGGATATGTTTTAGGTATAGGGAAAGTGTGTAGGTAAACAAGACTAAAAGATGAGTTTTTGAGAAAGGAAGTTTACCAGTAATGACTTGGCCAATGGCCTCAGCTTCTTCCACAGACATCATGAAAGCCTGGCGCTTCGGCACAATCCTCCTGGCCTGAGGAGCATTTCTCCTGGCCTGAAGAGCATTCCTCTGAACGTTCCTTTGAGCTTGATGAAACTGTCGAGGATGTGGTGCAGCTTGTGGTCCCCTAGGTGGTGCAGGTAGTGCAAGTCTGGGAGCAGGTGCCGGAAGAGCTGGTCGCTGCTGATAAGTATTTGCTGGCCTAGGTGCAGCAACTGAGTTTTGCCTTGATATCATGAGTGGCTGAACCGCAGATTAAGCAGAGGCGGTTGGCTCGACGGCAGTCCTTCATCATATGTCCAGTTCTCTTGCAGTAAGTGCAAAAGGCTGGGCTAGGACGATGAGTTGGTACTCCGGGTCGCCTCGGCACGAAAGATAGTCTGGACGTGGCTCCACCTGCCATCTGGTTGGTAGGGCGTTTGACTCCTACAGACTGAGGTCTGCCCCTCTCTTTTATGACTGCCTCATAACTGCGGGCAGCTTCCAGGGCTTCCTCATGAGTCAAAAACTTTCCTGTCGCTAGAGCGGCCTTAATCTCTGTGTCCAAACCTTGCTGAAAACGACGGCCTCTGATCTCGTCCGTCGGTATCAGGTATGCCGCGAATCTGTTTAAAGATTGTGTTAGCTGTGTGATATGTGATATTTTAAAGAATTGAACTATTGTGACATATCTTACCGGCTCAACATAGTAAACTCAGTATCGTATTCATCTACCGATTTCTCCCACATTGATCCTTACTGTAGATGAATAAACTGCTGCTCCATAGCGAACCTGGCAGTCACAGGGAAATATTTCGCGTCAAACTTTTCGCGGAATGTCTTCCATTCAATCGGCTGTGCCAGACGGGTCTCTACTGCCTTCCACCAATTGCGAGCGTTATCCGTGAGCAGTAGCTTCGCTACACGGACCCAAGCGTGGTCTGGCACTTGAGCTGCGGCCAGATCGTCTTCGATGCTTTGTGCCCATTCTTCCGCTTCAAGAGGGCTTCCTTTACCAGAGAACTGCTTTGGGTGCAAAGCCCTGAATTGCTTTACTCCCGGTGCATCGTTATCAGGACGGCTCAGAAGTTGTTGCTGTCCCTCGAGAAGACTGCGGATCGCATCGAATAACATAGTCTGCTCAGTGGGTGGTGCCAGAACAACTGGTGTGAGAGGTAGTGCTGGAGGGGTGTTGTTAACGTTGGTGCTGGTGTTGTTCGGGGAATCCATAATTCTGAAGAAAAATTTGGATTAGGACAGATTCAAATATATGAAATGATAAGATTCAAGGAATCGAAATTTGCAAGATTCAAAGTACATGAATTGTGAAGAATGTTTTAGTTGCTGGTTCTTGTGTTACATTGCTTAGGTTGTTCACGCAGACCAGAACTGCATGACAGGGATTCATACAGCTCGGACCTGCATGGGCCACCAACAAAACCTGTCACGCCCCGCTTCCCAGTGTACAGCGAAGTGGACGCGACGAGGTCCGCTACATATGTACTCAGAAGTACATACGCTAAGCGTAGCTAAGCAATATAAAATAATCACAAGAGACAAAAGATATTGAAATAACAACAACTTTTATTAATAACATTCTTTATACAATGCATGAAATGAAAATACAACTGGAATGAAAAAAACAATGCCTAAACAGTGGCATAACAGAAATGAAAAATACTGGAAAGAACAAGGTACAATTATCTAGAGCTCTGGGTCTTCTTGGAACTGCTCCAAATCTTCACCGGTGGGCTCGATCTCAGCTTGGTCCAACGCACCTGACGACATTCAAAGAAGAAAGAAATAGAATGTCGTCAGCGAACAGGTCGCTCGGTAAGTCCCAAAGAATAAGAAGAATGAGAATGACAGAGTAACAGTATTTTCTAAAGTATTATATTTTCGGAAATTATGAAACATTGTGTAACGATGTTGTTTGTAGCTTGGTACAGAAGGATACCAGTGTATACGAGGGGGATCTCTATATGCTAGAGATCAGGGCAAACGGAAAGTACAAGGAACCGTTATGCCACGGTACAACAGCAACAGGATTCAGGTTAGGTGTCTTAATCTGACCACCTCGTGCCACTTTTAACACCTTCCGTACCAATCTACCCCTTAAACCCCGTAGTGTTTTAACAGTATTGTAGTATTGGAATATGTAAGTTGAGTGACTGACCAAAACCATGATATCAGTAAACATGTTGTAACTGTATAATCAGGTAAATGGAATATCAGGATAAAGGATGAATATCCATGGTTTGATTCAGTTAAAATGAATATATTATTAACTGGATTCAGGAATTCATGTATTCAATTGTGTTAAAATATAAATGAATATGGATTGACTTGAATCATATTCAAGTCAGAAATTAGTCAGACTCTAAACCGAGTCAGACTAAAAGAAGATAATTTGAAGTTCAATATTAGCTAGGGGCCTTATTGTAATTTATAAAACTTGAGGGGTTTTATGTAAAAAGTACTTTTGTATAGTTTTCAAAATACACCTCAAGTATTTAATAATCGTCTTTATTGTTATAATGAATGTGAATTTTATTTGTGTTATTCTAGTGAATATATCCTAATCAAAGTATTAATTGTTTTATTTGAAATTCATGGTATTTTAACGTAACTTTTAATCTTGGAATTTTTTAGAAAAAGTGGAAACTTTATCTTGTGATAAAATAGGTGTTTAAATGATAAATATATATATATTAACACATGAATAATTTAATATAAATATTTTATTTAGAAAAAAATCTCATTTCCCTTAATATTGTATTTAAAACCTTTCGAGACCGAATGCTCCTTGCGAAGGTCTGAATCTTGCACTACTAGCCTGCGAGTGCACGATGAACCGTACTATCCCTAACAGGTTCCCCAAAAGTGGGTTGTAGCGGCGCTTTGCTTAGGTTTAACAATACTTTTCATTTTGGAAAACGGTTTTATAAATATGGGGTATTTAATTGCAAAAAGTATAGTTTTCCGTATTTTAGTTAGGGTTTCCTAAGCCAACTAGCCTACTTCTAAGGTCTAAACGATAAGTCATTAGAAGCCTCAAATCGCCTCTTCACCGCCAATTGTGGCCAGGTAAGTACAAGTGAGGAGGGAGGGATCCGCTCACGAATCGTGAGACGGGCCTTTTAAAGTTACCCAAGCTCACTTGCCTAGCCTAGACACCACAAAGTCAGTTTAGATAAACGATCGATGTCCATGACCAATCGTGCTTTCATTTTATTAAAAGATTTTACTTAGAAATGTTTACAAATTAAAGTTTTCAATAAAGGTTATAAAGATTAGGATATTTTAGTGAAAAGTCCTGTAATTTCGTATTCTGTATTTTTGATATTTATCAATTAGGGTTATATTGAGTGTGTGTAGGGGTAGGTCATTACCCCGTGACTTATATTAAGTTTTGGTGAAGTTTAAAGGGAAAACATGCTATGTTAAATTTAAAGGTATTATAGCGCAAGAATACGGTATTCGAAAACGTTATCATTTTATGTGTGAAATTTCATTCAAATTGGGTTCTACAAGTTTTGTGATCAAGATAAACATATTTAGGAGTGAGGTAATTGATTAAACTAAGAAAAATGAACTTCATGGTATTTTTATGAAAAGAGTACGGTTTTGCAAAGAACTTATCATTTCATGTGAAAAAGTTTGATTAAATTGGTTTATGGGTGATTAATAGTCAACAAGCATATGGGTAGATAATATGTATTAGGTGACAAGTGGAAATTTAGAGAAAAATCGAATCGGAAATCGGTTTGTCCGATTTCCGTCGGGTTCCAAAATCGAATCGGAAATCGGTTTGTCCGATTTCCGTCGGGTTCCAAAAAGTCGTATTTTTATCTTAAAGAAAAGAGAGATAGAAGAAGGTGGGACTTACGGTTTGGACAAGCTAAGGAAGCTAGAGGTCGTGGTGGTTGCCGATTCGTTGAAAACGTCGCGAAGGTCTTGATCCGGTCGCCGGAATCCGTCGTCGATTTCGGCAGCGCTTCGCTTCTCGCTCTTCGTACCGAGTTCTCGAGAATTTGGGAGAGTGGACTTAGAGTTGTGAAGGGAAAAGGTAGAGTATAGGGGTCTTTATATAGGGCTAGGCTAGGGTTAGAGTTAGGGTTACAAAATATTAAAAATAAATATAAAAATCATTAAAATTTCATTAAATTTGGTCTTAAAAGGGATTTATTGAGAATTGGGTAACAGTAAAAAAAATTTAGAGTATGCAGTTGAATAGACCAGGTCAACACGAATTTTTTTCGTGTTGACGACTCGGCCGACCGGCCGAGTCCGGCCGGCGGCGCCGGCCGATTCGGCCGAGTCAGGGCCGAATCGGGCGCCGTTGGGTCGGGTCTGGTCTGGGGGGAATTTTGGTATTGTCTAAATTTTTTAATTTGCAATAAATTGTGAGTTATGGCTGTTTGACCGTTTGACTTGTAAAAAAATTAAAACAAAAGGATATAAAAATTATGTGGGGTATGGGATTCGAACTCTGATGGCTTGGTTCAGCAATGCAAGGTATTACCAATGAGCTACAAGCTCCTTCTTGTAATTATTGTAAAGAAATAGATACTTAAATTGTTTCCAGCAACATCAATACTCCAAGTATACACTATATTTAAAGCAATTTTTTTGGTATACAAAATTGGAGTTGTTACAAACAGTGAGGACACTGTTGAAAACAAGTTTGGGGGAGGTTTGTGCTTATTTATACATACTTTGCATTATACTATATTAAGCACAAAAATTTTTTTGATAATAAAAGAATAGAAAGTGAAAAATTACATCTAAAAGATAGGAATAGTTTAAAAAAACCAAGAAAATTAGAAGTTTTCTTAAACGAACTAGTAATAAATAGTTATGAGCTGTTGTCCCAAGGGTTAGTAAGATGAAGGAAGTCACTAATCTGAGGATAAAAATAAGTCTGAAAAATAATTTTTATTCTGGAAGCCAAACATTTGAATGTTGATACCCTACTATATGCACTTACACACGTCTTGAAACTCTGGATAGTAAAGGATACCTTGAAATGCTCTTGTCTAAAAGCCAAAGTATGAAGGAAATAAAAAAAATGAATGAAGAAAATATAAAAATGGTGAAAAGAAAAAAATGAACACTGGTTTTGTATCGCCAAGGCAGCAATAAAAAAAATATAGCGAGGGTGCTTCATCACCTAGTGCCCTAAGGCCAACTGGTCTGAGAGTCACTGCTAAGCCTTAGGTGGTGCAAGACGGGGAAAATATTATCACCTAATCAGCAAACACATAAGTAATCGGTCGGTTAGTACCTCAAGAAGTATTAACGGTCGCATGGAAATGTGTGAGCAAATCTAAATATTCATCAAGTTAAAAAGTACTGAGGTAGATGGACAAGAGTATGATAGCTTGAATTGAATTCTCTGAGTGTAGGGATGTCCATTTCACACACGTAGGGGTATATGATCGATATTTGGATGAAAGATAGTAATGAAGAATAAAGACGATGTTTTATTGAGGGATGATGTGATTTCTAACATTTTTTCATGACTATTAAGATAGGGCTCATGACAACTGAAAAGCTAGTATAGTTGGAAACTCTTATTTTCAAAGTCTTTCTTTTATAGTTCTTATCTTTATATATAAATTTCACCATCTCTCTTTTATTATAGGATTTTGTGGGTGTAATCCGCTGAAAAACCTCAGGAGACAACACTCCTCCTACTAGGGACACCTAGAGGTTTAACGGCTTGTTGCACGTGCTCAGTGCAATCGTGTCTGCCTACGAAAGTGTGCTTAGTTTTCTCCTTTCTTTTCTCTCCTTCTATTGAATAAACTAGTTTGCTTGGGACGATCAAAGATAAGTTTGGGGGTATTTGTTCAGTTGATAAAATTGCACATTTGTTATTACATTTTTCCTACTATTTCCATATTTAAAAGGGTCTTTATTATAATATATCATACATATGAGGGTTTATTTGTAAAAATACTATTTTCCATGTGTTGATATATTATAATTAGCATTTGGTAGAAAAATGTATGCAAATAATATTATTGACCAAATCCTAGTAGAACAAAGTCTACTAAATATTATTTGTTAAGTTATTGTGCAGAATTTTCAGGTCTAAAATCAAGGAAATCAATTTGTTAAAGAAAACCTGCGTAATTAAGAAATCAAAATGAAGAAATTAAGTCTGGCAGCAACTATAAGAAGATTTCCAAGTTCCAAGGCTTCCAGAGATTGCCACATGTCACAAGGATCTACCCTAAGAAAAATTATGAAGAGATCTTGACCAATGGTCGCGGATCCGCGGCCATACCCCCTTTTGGGCCGCGGATCCGCGGCAGTCAAGAGGAGTTAGAAGTTGCATTTTTTTGGGGAGAATCTTTATAATCAGCTTCTATATTTAGAAGCAAGAGTTCTGGTCTTTGGGCTATAAATAAAGACCGAGAGCCTCTTGGAAAAATCATCAAGCCGACGAGATCACGAAGTCCCAGACGGCTCACGCATCCAGGCTGATCATCAACTGTTCGTCTACCTCCTTAGAAGAGATCGAGAAGCAACTAGAAATTGTAATCATTTTCTAAGGATTCAAGTGTAATGAATATTGTTGATTAATAAAGGTAGCTTTCTTTTTCTTATTCTATTTCTTCGTAGTTTAATTATGCAATTTCTCACCATCTCTTTTTCTCCCAATATGCGTGAGTAATTCTCCGCTTGTTAGGGTTCGTATGATTAGGGTAGGCTAATGGATAATGAACATCCCTAAAACCTTTTTAAGTCCTATAAAGTTTATGAACTTTATCAAAAGAATCATTAACATCCTAATCAAGCGCGCTAACAATTCTTTGTTAGTCCCGACCGCGATTAGAGATTAGATTAATGATTGTTTTGGTAAAGGCTAGATATGAACGGAGTTCCGTGTCGAGATAAGGGTTAAGAGTGGGAACCCTTTTCCCTCCAGAAACCCTAATCTACATACATCACTGTCGTTCTAGTTTTAAATCTATTAAAGGATAAAAAGGGTAACTTATAATTAATCATCCATAACTACTAAATCCTAACGAACCCTACAAGCCCCTTATTATATTAACTACATCCTTAAAAATCTAGATCTATATTTTTGCATTCTTGCTTAATGTAGATCTAGAAACCATTCCACAAGATTCTTATTTCTTCCCCCTTTCTCAACACATCTAAAGTAAGAGTAAAAGGTTCAACGTTTCCCAGAGGACGACTCGTACTCATCTCGGTCTAGCTACACGCGACACCGTTATTGATTGTGGTTAACTACTACAAACAATTTTTCGTAACAATCAAAGACCGTCTCCGCCAAGCTGCCAACAAACTGGCGAAGCAGCAGTTTGTCGTCACCCCCAGTATTACCGCACAAGGCTCTGAATTGAGCAACGTGCTGGTGTGGATTACCCGTCCCCTTATACACATGGAATTTAGGGATCGTATATCCTGGCGAGTACTTTATTTGATCGTACCAACCCGGATAGGGTCTCCAGTTTTGACGATTTGGCCAGCCGCTTCGATCGCCTGATGAGCTCGTATCTTTTGAGCTATATAGTCGTCAAGGACAGCTTTCGAGATCGTATCTTCTTTGGCTGTTGAAAAAGCATGAAGGGGGTTTGATGTCTCCCCTTTGTCGTCTTCAAGGATAATCAGGGGATCTTCAGCCGGGGGATCCGGCTGTATCATCATGCCCACCATATCTTGGAAAAATAGCGCCATTTGTTTTATTTTGGCCGCTTGTTCCACGGCCTCTTTGTCTTTCCTCTCGAGCATTCTTCGGAGGAATTCGGCATCAATTTCCTGTTCTTGGCGCTGCTCCAACGATGTCTCCGGGCATACTTTCGGCCCAGTGAGTGCGGCCATGGTTGTCAGCATCTCCTGGAGCTTTTGATGTTGTTGCTCCTGAACTTTTGTCACAGACCGTATGAGTGGTCGATGACCCCCAGAAGCACGGCTCTCCTATTTTCCGGAATCCATGTAGACGGTGTGCACTACCATGCCCCTAGACTCAGGGCGTTTGGGCTCAGTGCCCATGAAATTTGTTGCAGGCATGGGGATCTTCTCCGGCCTTCTCTTTTCTTGGGTGGTTGACGTTGAGGGGGCTATGAAGTAGGCCCCCGTGCATACGACATCTTCCGTAGCATGGCGGCGGGATGGTCCCCCTCTTGCCGAGCCTTCATTTTCTTCTGTCAACGGGAGTAGTCTTTATCGATTACAGAGTCTTGGACCCTTCGCCAGACCCTGTGGATTTTGGAGGATAGTCGCTGAGGGGGCTGCTCCGGCTTCGCCTTTGTAACGTTCTCCATATGTGGAGAAGATCTTTTTAGCACGGCGGTCGGAGAGTTCTTGCGCACCCTCCTGAGTGGTTAAAGCTGTTTCCAGTTGGAACAGCAGTATCAACTTCCACCGTTGGAGCTGGTGGGGTAAGTCCGGAAGGGTAACTGCCCCCAGCTTTCCTCACTCGGCGCCAGTGGCGACGTCGAGCACGTCTTGCAGATGGGATCACCTCCGTTGTCAGGGTAGCTTCATCATGCCCTCTGTTCTGGTGAAGGGTTGCTGCCGGTGCCAGCCTATCGAAGACTGACATCTGCTGAGAAGAAATGTACAACCTATCGAGGACTGATTTTTTAGCAGGGAAAGCAGCCTTGGTGACTTCGCCCGAAGCGAGAGTTGGAACGGTCAGTCTTGCAAAGACTGATCTTTCACCAGGGGAAGTCGCTTTGACGATTTCCTCTACTTGAGCCGGAATGGCTATCCGCTTCGGGATAACCCCTTCAGGTATTGTAGGCTTTTTCATGGACCCACCTGAGCTTTGGCCTAGTCTGTTGAAAACTGAGGCGCTGGATTCGAACGACCCGTTGAGAGGGGCCGCGGTGGTTGTAAGCCGATCAAAGACCGACTTTTTCGGAGCTTCTTACAATGGCAGTGGGGCATTGAAGCTCATTGGTAGGAGCATGGTCCCAAAGAACAGCCCAGTGGTGGCTTGTGTTACATGTTCCACTGGCATCGCGAAAATGGAGGCCGCCTGAGGCTCGTAGGTCACTCCTCCAGCGAGGACTGAGTGGGAGTTGTTGTTGCAGCTGGTGCAGTTGGAAGCCATTTTCTCTGCACGGGAGCAGGAAACCAAATCTTAGTACCTCGAATCCAGGGGCAACCACATTAAACCGCGATTCATTCGCAAATACGACACACGAAGTATGGAGTGGAAAGAGGAAAAGGTCCCACCGGGCATGCCAAAATCTGTTCTCCACCGAAAGACGCGGCCTGGAAGTTGGGACGTCTGGCCTGAATTTTGGGGGCAGAAGCTATTTGGATTTATCCGTCCACCTCTCCGAAGATGCCAATTTGATTTATGGCACTGTATATCGAAGGTTTAGACAGATGCGGCCGTTGTAGCAGACTTTGTCAGATTCCCCCTCATTGGGAGGGGTTTTTGATTGTGGGGACGCTCTTCCCTGCAGGCGTAAGCCCCTACAGCTAATTACGTTACCGCATCGCGGTAACCACGTTCTCCTGCTCCAGAAGATCACTTCGTGTCGTGTGTGTTTGTTTTATTTTTGGTTGCCCGTGGATTGTATAAGGAGACTAATTTATGTTGTCGCCCGTAGGGCGTAGATTAATCCAAATCCGTATTTTCTTAGATTTAGGTTTGGGTTAGTTTAAAGATCGTTAACCTCACTTAAGATTAAGATCAACTTAAATGTTTGTTTAGGATACGTTGGTCTAATTTTATACTAAGATCTACTCAACAGGGTTTTGGGATCATTTAGATCCAACGAAAGAGCATTTGGTCTCTATCGTCTTAGTTTAGAGACATTGCGGTCCATTGGGTTTAAGGAGATCATAGTCCATGGGTTTAGAGACATCATAGTCTGTAAAGTTTAAAGACATCATAGTCTATGAGTTTAAGGACTTCATAGTCCGTAAATTTTAAGGACCTCATAGTCCATGAGTTTAAGGACCTCATAGTCCATAAAGTTTATGGACATCATAGTCCATGAGTTTAAGGACATCATGGTCCATTAAGTTTAAGGACTCCAGAGTCCATGAGTTTAAGGACTTCATGGTCCATAAAGTTTAAGGACATCATAGTCCATGAGTTTAAGGACATCATGGTCCATGGAGTGTCTGGTTGTCAGGACCCGTCACCTCTCTGAAGACATTGAAGAATTACAACGACACATATCAGAGGAATGAAAAAATGTACCCTTGAACCAAGGTTGGTTGGGAGATCTGTAGTCAGACTAGGGACTTGTGGCCAACTTGGGCTCAGCCCATTCAGTTCTGGTTAAACTGTTGAACATTTGTTTGGGTGTTAAACATTTGTTTGGGCTTAGCCTCTTTTGTTCAATAATGTTGAGCATTAATTTGGGTTCTGACACCCCTTTTCTTTTGTCTTTTATTGAGTGTTGAACACTCTTTGTAGCGCAGAGCGCTTTATGTACAGAGCCTTTATATACAGAGCACTTGGCGCTGAGCGCCAGACTTGGAGCGCTGAGGCGCTTCTTACGAAATAGCGCACACGTGAGGAGCACGTGGCGCGCTCAGCGCTGAGCGCCAAACTTGGAGCGCTAAGCCGCTTCTTATGAAATAGCGCACACGTGAGGAGCACGTGGCGTGCTTGGCGCTGAGCGCCAGACTTGGAGCGATAAGGTGCTTCTTATGAAATAGCGCACACATGAGGAGTACGTGGCGTGCTTGGCGCTGAGCGCCAGACTTAGAGCGCTAAGGTGCTTCTTATGAAATAGCCCACACGTAAGGAGCACGTGGCGCGCTTGGTGCTGAGCGCTAGCCAATGAGTGCAGAGCGCTCTTGATCAATTCTGTGCTCTGAGAATTAAGTTCTCGTTTATAAGAGATTTTGTGTCGTGGATCTAAGAACTAAGTTCTTATTTTAATAGGAGATGTTACAATCTCTTCTGTTTTTTATGAAAGAATTTGTCTTATGGATCTTTGATCTATATAAAGAACTGAGTTCTTAAGATGTAAGAGTTAAACTCTCAAAAATTCAGGAGATGTTGTGATCTCTCTTCTTTACCTTGAAGAAAATTTCTTCTTTCGAGAGCTTGCTCTTCTTTTTGAAATTTCTTAAAATTTGTGAGGGGGGGTTTCTCTATACGAAGCTTATGGGTAGTTTCTTCTCTGCAAGACTTGAAGTCTTGGGGCCTTTATATAGGGGATGCTGATTTGTTGAATCAGTTAAGGAGATCTTTCTCTGATTGATTTGGGGATGTTTCCCCACCATTAGATCTTTGATTCTAAGGATTCTGTTTTACAGAAGAAAATCTTCTTATTTTTAACAAGATTTGAAAAATATTTTCCCATACAGAACTTATTCTGTATCTTGGTGATTTTTAATCACCATTGGATCTTTGATCCAACGGTGCTCTGATCTTCAGAGCACAATCTTTCCTGTTTGGAAAGATTTGAGGAGTATTTCCTCAACAGAATTGAATTCTGTAATTTTGATGATTTATTCATCTCGGTTGGATCTTTGATCCAATGGTGGAGAACATTTAGTTCTAGCGTTGGCGCACTCGTGCTTTGCATGTGAGGCGCTGCCTCAGAGTCTTTGACTCTTGGCGCTGGCGCTCTTGACGCAAGCTCTCTCGTGCTTTGCATGTGAGGCGCTGCCTCAGCGTCTTTGACTCTTGGCGCTTGGCGCTCTCGTGCTTTACACGTGAGGCGCTGCCTCAGTTCAAATTTTGAACAGAGCTTTGCTCTTTTATTGGGGAGGAAACAAATCCCTTCATGCTTTGCATGCAGAGTTTTCCTTTTATTTTTATTTTTATTTTATTGTTATTATTTGCACCTAAATTCTGGCAGGAACAGAGGGTATGAGGTATATGTAAATAAAGGCATGTCAAATGAGGTATATGTGAATAAAGATATGTTGTATGAAGTATCTATTAGGTAAAAGTTCAAGTCAAGTCAATTTGGTATTCAATCTAAGAGTTAAATCAGGTTAAACAAGATGTGTATTGATGGAATTGACTGATGGACGTCCTTGTATCCTTAAGGTATCCCATAACTAGCTGGAAGTAGAATGAGCTGGCGCTCATGCCTGGGGTGGCAATAATAGCATGAATCAATGCAGTAGCGTGAAAGTTCCCGAAAGGTGTCCCATGAATACGACGGAGCTTTGTCTAGCATGAATATCACTCAAGTATACCGGTATTTCCACCCTTTAGTTCCACAATAAACAACAAGTCTAAACTGATAAAATATCCACATCCAAGATGGTGAATAATCCATGTCTCATAAGGAAAGGTAGATAAAGTAACATATGGATACAGCGCAAGATATTATGTGGGTTTAGTGGTGAATATCAATAGGTATCTACTAAGTATTTTAATCATTTTAGTTTGTCAAATAAGGGTCCGGATACTCGCGATTATTCCGTTGTGGCCACGGAACAACAACCGGGGAAGTGAAATGTACCGTTTCACCTCCCGGGATCATGATCGAGTAGTAGGGGAATCCGAGTTCCGCATCTCCTTACCTAATCAAACTATCCATACCCGTCATTCAGTATAAAGGTTTTGACGAATTAGAATTAGTGTGTATATCATCTAGGCATGAAATTTCCATATTGTATTTCATCCACATATTGGATTATTCGCCCTCAAAGTAGCGTTAGTATTCGCCCGAATATCGGGTTAGTATTCGCCCGGAGACCGGGTTATTATTCGCCCGAAGACCGGGTTAATATTCGTCCACACATTGGACTGTTCACCCTGCCTGCAGAGATCTTCATTTATAAAATATTCCATACCTAGGTTCGCGCATTCTAACCCTAACCGTATCATGTGTCATGTATATCATAAGTTCGTATTCGAATAGTTGATCTCATTTCATATGGTCTTCCACAACCACTTATATTATCATGTTACCTTTTAAAGTCTGTACGGTGTATCATAATATTTTATAGAACCCTTAATTAAAAAGATCATAGCATTTAATGGTAGTTATTGTTTATAAGAAACCATGATATCTTAGAGTAATTATAATTTTGGAAAACCCATGGTATTTTAATGAAAATATTTTTTAATGAAAGTTTATGGTATTTATTTGAAATTATCTTTCAATAAAGTTTTAAGTATTCTGTTTTTGAAAATATCATCTATAAAGGTTATGGTTTTTACTGAAAATAGCCTTTTAGTAAAGATCAAGGTATTTAAATAAAATTGTATCCTTTTAGAATAGATTAAGGTATTTTATTGCAAATAATAATTTATAAAATTATGAAGTTTATTTGGAGATAACATTTTAGAAATATATCCGTATTGACAACCACTGCACATGGACGACAGGATTTGTGTCCTTTTCAGGGACGATTGCCTATCAACCATGGGGTATTTACGTAAAACATTATCCTATTTAAAATTTGGGTATTTTATTAAAAGTGATATTCTACAAAAACAACTCCGTGTTGACAACCGCTGTACATGGACGGTAGAATTTATGTCCTTTTCAGGGATGATTGTCTAGTAACCACGGGGTGTTTCATGTAAAATATTACCCTATTAGGGTATCTTATTAAATCTTAGTTAATAGGCTAAGAAAAAATTAATATAAAAATATTATCTCTAAGTGAAAGGGGGTTATGGCACGCCCCGCTTCCCAAAATACGGAATATGAGGGGTGACAAGGCCAGCCATACTCCTACAGTCAAGCAAATATCCTGTCGTAGTCACACTTCGTCTTCTAGCATTACGTGGTAATCAGTAATTATAGCACAAATAATGAGAAATGCAGTCACTAATTCTATCAAAACAGATATAAAACTAACCAGGTAGAGTCAAAGGAAAGGATAGCGCTGATGTCACTAATCTAGATGTCCGCGGTATCCTCGAAGTAAGATAGATGTTGATCCGAGCTAAGTCCACTTCTCACTCTGAGCATGCATGCTCAGGTCGTCAGAGCGACACAATAGCAATATAAACATATATAATGTGCAAAGATAATGAACATAAAGCAGTAAGCATAGAGTAATGACGTGAGCATGAAATAACTGGTACAGGTAAACAGTAAAGCATGTGTATCGAATTAGTAATCAATGCAATGTCTATGTCACTAAAGCAATCAGTCTCTAAGTCTCAATGTCCAAGTCACTAAACTTATCGTCGGTCCAAGTGTGAGCGTCAACCACCGCAGAAGTATCCCCAACCCAAGGATAAGCCCCAGGGGAAAGGGAACACGGCCCGAATCACTATCAGTAAAAATCAGAAACACTATCAGCACAAATCCTGAAATCACTAAATATGCCGGCAGTGGGACTCCTGAGATTACGTTGATCGAACTCACACTCAAACTACCCCTCACCCCACGATCTATATCAAACACCGACCGTGAATCTAAATACTAGTCTCTCTATGACAAGTCTACGCGAGAACTGGAGACAGGGTCTCCATCAAGCATGTCTCGACTGGTATCCAAGATAAATGGACAGTGATCGATATCCTACCTATGACACTAATATAAGTGCTTCCATACCCGTCCCATACCAGTTATAGTTATACTTATATATGTCTCATAGGCGTCGATGATGCAATAACTAACTAGTTCCGCTGATTGTGTACAAGTACGTGTCACTTTCACTATTCAATCACTCATTTACACTAACGTACTTGCCACAATCCAATCACTAACATTTATCACTTGGTAATGTAACATGGTCACTAGGATATTGATGCAAATGAACGCTATTTATAAGAGTATAACAGTCATGCAACTTGATGGGGGTACAGTAAATGCACTACTGAATACATAAGTGCGGCCGGTGTCGATTGGATTTGTAAAATCACATAAATCACACATGTATAATTTTGCGCAACAATATAAAAAGAATATGAAATATACTTGTTTATCTAAGTATTAAAATCAGTTCCAAGTCAATCGGGTTTCAGGTTTGTGAGTTATGGTCATTCCATTTTAAGTGTTCTCTGTTGGAAATCCAGTTCCAGAACTGAAAGTCCATCTCGTAACACGTTTTACTCTCTGTTGGGAGCATAATTAGGTGATGTTACATTAGATAAAATTTATATTTATCTGTTATGTTTCCAAAAAACCAGACGGATCAATAATATCCACTGTACAGAGGGAGATATGCACTGTCTAAGGTTAAGGTATACATTCTGGTTCGGTACGAAACTGCAGTACACATCTACGGTTTAAAAAGTGTTATAAATATCAAACAACACTGGAATGCAATGAGACCAGTACCGTTAGAAAGATAATTCGATTATCTACACTTCTATGTATGTTTCCGCACACTTGCACGCTTAAAAAGTGATAAACAAGCATTCCAAAATGGGTAAGGGTAAAAATTCTTTCCCTGGACAGCAGTCCAGAGCCACGGATCGCCTCAATTTTCGTTGCTATAACTTAATAGAATTTAGAGATCAACTATGGGATACTGTAGGTTTATCTGTTGACTTCGATACGAGCCCTAGAACATTAGGTTACAAGTTGGATTCGGTTTAATATAGATCTTAGAACGTGGTATGTGCGGTGAATTCTAGATTCGACGTCGCCTTTTGGGGGGCGTCGTTTCTTGTGCGAAAAAACGCTATTTTGCATTCAAATTTCTACACGATAATCATAAACAGTAAAGGAATTTATCGATCATAAGTTTCGCTACTTTTATTTAGATTTTGGTTTAGGATTCGCATCGAACACTCTTGCATTATATACATGTCACGATTGAAACATCGGTTTTATCCAATTAATTAAAGTGTGATTTAATCACTACAAGTTCTACACGGTACTAGAAAGGTAATATTAAACCCGAATGTGTTCCACTCAATATGATTAAATAACGACAGTCTCACATTAGAATGTAACGATAATTACAGTGTAAATATAATATCAATATAACTATAAATTTGACAAACTAATAACTTATAGAATGCAGAGCAAGTGTGGGGTTCACTTTCCTCGGTCGCTGACATGGAAGAGACGAACGTGTAAACTATTCGTCTCAATACACGAGACGGCTACGAACGTTGCGGAATCGGGCATGACGCGACGTGAGGCCCGAGTGCGATAGGGGTTGCGACGAACGTGTAGGATATCGCGACGGCGACTGCGTTGACGACCGTGATAGTTTCCACAACCTAAGCCACAACTTGGTCAGCGATAAAGACGACAAGGGCAGCGGCTAAGGCGACAGATACACGTGCTCGACGAAATTCCAGGGCTCGATTTTGGCATTGATTGATGCTGTGGAGGGTGCGATGGTGGCGGAACTGGGCTGCAGTGAGCAGAGAAGAGCTTGTCGATCGTGGTTGCAGTCGATGGGGGTGACAACGGTGACGGCAACGGCATGGCGTAGCATGGGTCAGGGTTTGGCTTGGATGCTTGGGGCTCGGCTTTGCTGTAGGCATGTTGGAGAAAAGAGGAGAAGCTTGGCGATGGCACAGAAGCGATGCGAGCATGACACGATGATGCTTGCGATGACGGCGACGGCGACGAGGTGGGTGGCACGGACACGGCACAGTGTGGATTAGGTTCGGCTTGGAAGTTGTGGTGGTAGAGTTTCGGTGAGAAGAGGTTGCAGAGAGAGCTTGACGGTGGTGAGGTCGGTGGTGCGTTCAGGGAGGCGTCGGCTATGAGAGGAGGTGGTGACAGCGATGGATTGAGAGCTCGGGAGAGAGAGAATCGAGTGAGGGTTATGATGATGGTGGTGCGGTAGGTTATGGAGAGCTCAGCGTCGTGTGGTGGAGATAGAGGGATATGGGGTCTCCTGCGGTGATGGTGGCAGCATGGTGGTCGGTGGTGGCAAGGTAAGGGTAGAGGGAGATGGTTGCGGCTGGTCAGAGACGAGGGGCTCGGTAGAAGTAGGAGATGAGGTCTCGCCGGTGATGGAGATAGTGATCTTGGTGATTGGGTTAAGTGGAGGAGAAGTGGGGATCTTGGAGGAGTGCATGGGGGTCGGTGTCGTCGGTGGTTAGGAGGAGGCCAGTGAGAGGAGGTAGGCGGTGGCCTCGGTGAGGAAGGAAGGAGTTTGAGAGGGAAAGAGAGGGGGGAGAGAGTGTAAGATAAGGAGGTTGAGAGATTAGAGCTCCGGATCTCGGGGAGTAGTTGTGGCATCGAGGGGGAGTGGGTGTCGCGGGCGGTTGGCGAAGGAGAAGGGGTCGTAGGTTTGTGCGAGTCTTGGGGGGAACGGGTCCCGCGGAGACATCGACGAAGGGCGAGAAAGGGGAGCGAGAGAGGATTTGACGGAGGGGATCTCAGGGAAGTTGTTGGCAGGGTGGGCGCAGGCACGAGGGAAGAGGAGGCGGGGAAAACAACGGGAGAAGAGAAGAGGAAGAGAAGAAGAAGAAGAAGAGAGTTGGGGGAGTTCGAGTCGGTTCTGGTAGGTCGGGTCAGGTCGGATTATGAGAAAGGGTCCGTAGGCTGGGGCTGGGATGGGCTTAGGGTTTGGGTTAGATTAGGAAAAATAATTAGGAGATTAAGTAGAAAAATATAGGAAATAAAAATGGAAATTATTGGGAAAGGAAAAAAGAATTTTTAATAGAAAAATTTTGGGGATAACATTTATTCATAAATACGGAAAAATATTTACAACGGAACTGGGTATTACAGGTTAAGTTGTAATTATTTAGATTAGAATTTATACACGTGCGTTGCACGTGTTTAAAAAAATTGAGAAGGGAAGAGAGAAGTGTGGAGGGCTCTAGAGTCTTATTTATTTATTTATTTTAAAAAGGGGAAGGATGAGGTGGAGGGCTTGAGAGGCGAGAGAGATGATGAGGAGGACTTGAGAGGTAAGGATTTTTATCATTTTTTCTATTTTTCTAGAAAAAAGGAGAAGGGTGGATTTCTAACCAAGGGTATTTGCATTATATATAGAGATTAGTATTGCCCCTTTTCAAAAAGTAAAAAGATTTTAACAAAACTAAGCTAATTAGTGGATAAGAGCGCGAGTAAAAATATATCGTTTTAGTGTGACTAAAGTATTTTTTTCAAATCGTCTTATATCATATGGGTAATTTAATCAGATACAACATTTTAATAAAATGAGGGTATTTTGTGAGAGTAACATATTTCGAGATCTTATTGGTATCATAGGTAAGTGTGTGTACATAAAGGGTGGATTGATACCCCGTCGGTTCAAGCATATCATTTTCCATGTAGGACGATGGTGCAATATTTATGCATATAAGGATGATTTATTTATTCCATTTCAAGCATGTGTCAAATCTATACTTAGGAGGTATCACAAAAGGTATACAGAATTATTTTTAACATCATTTTAAAATAAGGTTGGAGATTTAAACATGAAACTAAGACCATTAAGGAAAGAATGTGATAGACAAGTAGTGAGAGAAGGATCCTACCTTTATTTTGAGTTGGATGTCGATGGGTCGAAAGCTTAGATTTGTACTAAAATTTCAATAACTCCATGCTCGGATTTTTCCTCGATGATTGGATGGAACCACAGTATCGGTGTCGTCGATATGAAGGTCTGGATTTTTTTTCAGAATTTTCGGAGTTCTGTGGTGTGAGAAAATAGAGTTTGATGGTCTCTATTTACAGGGTCTTTCTCCCAACAATAAAAGCCAAAAAAATCCGGTCAAATCCCCAGAAGTCCACGCCAGCAATCATTCCCAATCATCATCTGATGATTTTCAGCCGCCGCCCTAAATCATGGCCGTTGGATCTAAATCCAACGGCCCACGAGCCGTCGCCCGCGCTGCCACGTAGGGATCACGCATTTTCGCGTGGTCCCCACCACGTGGGCGCCGCCAGTCGTCCTGGGCCGTTGGATCTCTCATCCAACGGTCCAGGTTAAAAGGAGATTTAATATTTTTTTTAAAATCTAAAACTGTTTTTAATAAACCGAATTTGTTTTGGAAAATTTGTTAAAAATACGGAAAAATATGAGAAAAATTCTAGAAAATATATTTTATTGTTATCTTCAATTTAAAAATGATTTTGGGCTAAAATTAAATAATATTCCTATATATATGATATTTGCTAATTATTATAATTATTTAAAAACCTATTTTATACTTGAAAATATTTTAATTACGAAATAATTATTTTAATTGATAATAAAAAATATGTAATTTATTTTAAGGTATTATAAAATTTTATTAGAACATTTTAAGTCCAGAAAAATAGATTTTAGAAAATTCCTTTAATTATTTTTCAATGTTTTTTTAAAAAAAATTACTCACATCACTTTTAAAAATAAAAACATTAAGATAAAATATTTTTCCATCAAGTAAATACAAAATTAAATACTTGGTACTAATTAAAAGATGTTTTATTGGATATTAGAAAACACGGTCGTTACACCATCAAATTGAACGCAGAGAGCAGGAAGCTCTTAATGTCGGCCCTCGTCAAGGTCACCGCTGATTTTGTTGTCGCCGCCGACACTGGCGATCGCATCGTCGCCGACACTGGAGATCGCGTATTCGCCCTCCATGTCATCAGCTCAACTTCAGGCGATTTTGGTGGAAACCCATCTGGAGACCCCTTAGGCCTATTGAATAGTGGAAAAAGATTTGATTTTGATAAATAGGTGTTGTTTGTTTTTTTGTTTTTTAAGATTGGGGATGTTCCTCTCTTATTTTGCCGGTGAAAGCCTTTTGATTCTTTAATTTCTATTTATGAAGGATTCTATAATCTGAAACAGGTTTGTTTTAATTTTGGTGGGATTTATTTTTGAAGGGTATATTTTGCTCCCGACGAGGTCTATAACCTCGCCGTCCAGTGCCACGTCACATCTCCTTCGAGATCCCCGACTATACCATTGAGGTCATCTCCACCAGCTCCCTCGGCCTCGCCCGCTCCCGCCTCCTCCGGTCGATCGGCGGGACTGCGGATGAAATCATCATCCCTGAAAAATGTAGATTTCCATATTTATTTATTTTAATTAAAATGGAAGTATTGGCGACCGTCCAACGGTCGCCAATACTACTGTTTTTATTTTTTTTATTTATCATTCACATATGAGCAACCGTACAAACGGTCGCTAATACGTTTATTAGCGACTACATATTTTGCAACTGGGTATTAACGACCGTATAAATGGTGGATGGTCACTAATATATTAGAGACCGTATACTAAGTATTAGAGACCCTTTAGTACGGTCTCTAATATGCACAGTTTCGAATAGTGCGCTTGCATATAAAACTATTTTATTTATTATTGGAGTTTAATATTTTGCCATGATAGAATATAATTATGGTTATCTAGTATGTTAGATAGTTAGTGTTTTAATATTTGTTTGTTAATCTATAATATTTGTTTTATATACATATATTATATTGTCTAATATTAGATAGTAACGAATAAGTATATTAGTATGATAGTTTTAAGATATTACAAGATATGCTAGGATATGTATTAGATAGTAACAAATAAGTATATTAGTATGATAGTTTTAAGATATTACAAGATATGCTAGGATATGGCAAAATCCTTTTAAATTAAAATCTTTTAGAACAGTTGTTTGGGGTAAAATCTTTTCTGGGAGGGGGTTTTATTTGAAGTTTTGCACCAAATATATATATATATATATATATATATATATATATATATATATATATGAGAATAATGGAGGAAAGAGGCCATAGGAGAGGATTTCCTTCTATGGCGACGGAAAAATACAACCTCCACCATTTTTTCTGACGATCGGCATTCATCATCTTCATCGTTATCATCTAAGATGTGCATACACCAAATTTCATGTGATTCCACCATTTTCTCACCGTTGAATTAGCAATGTAAAAAGTTCTATTGTCGGTAAACCATTAATTTTGCATCAACTAAATCAGTGGTGAAAAAATAGTATAATCACATTAAATTTGGTGTATCCACATCTTAGATGATAAAAATGGAGGTGATGTATGCCAATCGTCGAAAAAATTCATGAAGGTTATATTTTTCCGACGCCATAGAAGGAAATTCACTTTTCCTCAGTTAACCTCTCTCTATACACACACACACATGATATTTCATCCCCCCCCCTCTATCATCAAAGGTCATCCCTCTGTCTCTCTTTCACTCAGCCGAAACCCTAACTCTATCTCTTATCATCAAAATCTCCTCTCTCCCTAAAACAAACCTTAGCCGAGACTCTTATCCACGCCGCCTCCTTCTTCCTCTAGAGACACGAGCACCCATCCTCATCTCCACCTCGTAGCACCCTCCTTCAAGCACAAACCTTGACCGCCGCCGCACCCTACTCGACCACCGCAACCACCTCATCTTCATTGTCTTCATCATCAACTGAGAACCTCTATTGCTGCCGTCATCGCCAGAGCATTCGAGACTTTGATTGATTTTCCGAGCCGACTTAACACCCAACGCCGAGATCTAAGCTTCGATTTTGCTTTGTTGCGTCGTCATGTTATCGTCATTCGCGTGTTCATTTTCGAGGTAAGTATTTATATACTTGTTTACATGTTAGTTACGGCAAAATACGATCTTGTCGTAATATTATTTTACTAATTGATAAATTGGGCTTTTTATATTAAATCTCAATAATGGAATATTGAATTGATGTAATGAGTTGTTTTAACTAGTGTCTTAACTTGTAACGACTTTGAAATCGCTGTATAGAATTATTTGTTTAAATATATAGAAAAGGGTATTTCAGCCTGTGTAGAAGGTATAAGTTAGTTTTGTTCAAAAAAATCAAGAAGCAACTTGTAACTCACCGATAAAGCCTCTACACTGTTGTGACGTACCATGTGTGTTCGAATCCGATCAATCCTAAAATATTTTAAGATTTTTCTTTTTAATTTTTCGAATGCCCAAGAGTTGCACGTGCAAATCACGGAGAAACGAAAAATTTCAGAAAAATCAAACAGGCGCAAAGAGCAGTAAAAACACGTGGTACGAATCTCGATGCAATTTCTCAAATTTCAACTGCCCATTTCCAAGATCTGACCACCGCCGACGATTGAGGTAGCTCCAAATTGCTCCGTGGTTTGCACACACGCCTCTTCAGCTCCTCTCTACTCCCCTACACTGTTTGATTTTCCTGCAATTAAACAGTGACTATTCAATTCACCATTTAACATCAAATTTAATTCTTTTAATCCAAATTTTAATGCCCAAACCCTAAATTCTTCACTATAAATACCACAACATCTCTCAGCTCTTTCCCATCCTGAAATTTCTATCAAAAATTCTCTCAAACTCTCTAAATACCAAGTGGAGTTAAGCACTCAAGTGAAGTAGCAAGCCAAGCACGACAACCGGAGCATCTCCGACGAGACCATGACCCCCGAAGGCTTCCCCTCTCCCCTGTTAATAAGCTAAAATCCATAAACCCCTCTCCCTCTGTTTCTTTTCATCTCAAATCGCCTTCTAAAAAACACATCTAGAAAGTGGAGTAAACTCTGATATATTGTTATTTTTAATATTTGTACTCCACTTTACAAGCAAATTAGGTCAAATTAACATCCTAATATCACTCTTAAACTTATTTATATCATTTAGCTTTTAGTTCAAAAAAGTTTTCCATATGAAATAATCATAAAACTAAGTTTTCATAAAAATATCATGAACTTTAATATAACCGTAATTTCAATAACTAAAGTATATGCTTTTAGATCATTCACGGGATAACGACCCACCCCACACGCACACTATGGTTTTATAGCACGAGTTTCTAAACATAAGGTTTATTTAAAGAATAGGTTTTACATTAAAATACCACATTTTTTCAAAATGGGTTTCTTTTAATCGATATTTTTAAATTCTTGGCAATTACGCCTCTACAACCCTCGTTAGGGGACCCTCTAGTGGATAGTACGGATTATCGTACATCCTTGGAATAGTAGAAAGAGATACAGAACTCTTCACGGAGTATTCGGTCTCGGAAGAAATTTTAAAAATACGTTTTTAAAGAAATACTACTTTTCTAAACAAAACTAAATTTTGGAAAATTATATAAAACTATGAATCTGTATTTTCAATAAAAAACGTATTATGAACCCATATTTTTAAAATGAAATATTAGAATTTTAATAAAAATACCAAAAGTTTCCGAAAGTAGTATTTTTCATAAAAATACCATAAACTTTTAAAAAATAGATTTTATCACCAAAATACCACAACAATTAAAATACATGTCTCATGAAAACCCTATATATTATAAATCACCCTCGAGCTTTATTTTTAAACTATATTAAAGTATTTTTTATAAAATCCTCTCGAGATATACAAACAATATTTTAAGGACTCTAAATTAATATATATTTAAGCGGTATCATTTCTCATGAGCCCCAGGAAGCCGGAGAAAGTGAATGCTTACCTATTCATGTTAGACAACTTAACGGAGTTATCAGTGGTTTGGAAAAAAACACAAATCCTGCCGTCCATGTGCAGCAGTTGTTGATTTCTCCCGAACATAAGATTTTTAACAGTTTAAATCAATTCATATAAAAAAAAACCTGAACTCGAATCCAAACTCGAATCTAAACTTGAACTCGAACTCGAACACAAATTCAAACTCTAACCCAACTTGAATCTAAACTTGAACATGAACTCGAATCAAGTCTCGTCGAACTAATTAGACTCGAACCAAGATTGCAATTGACATGACTCACATTTTACTCGACTCCGGCGACTTCATTCTACATATTTTGCAATTTATGGTTTCGATCAAGACATGTTATAACTAATCAATCAATTTAATTAAGTATATTATACAGTTATAGACTAGTTATACTCGGGGTGCTTGGAATAGTTTTTTGTGTGAATCCAACGGAACTTCAAGAGTCCCGTATTAAGCTCTTTTTTATTTTACTCGAATATCAGTCGGGTTGATTCATCCACAACCTAGAGCCCCGATGCCAACACATGAAATGGGCCCGTATTTTCTTGCTTATGGGGCCCCACTTTTGAGCTCGTGAATACTTCTACGGCTCCGTTGACATTCACACTTGGAACTTAACGTTAACATAGTGACCATATAGAGACTTATAGTATATATTTACCCACGATCATGTACTTTTACTCATCATATATATATATATATATATATATATATATATATATTCTATACTTTTAATTTTTTTACTCTTATTTTATCCTTAGGACTTATCGAGCGCTAGTTCGCTGACGGGCATTTCATCCACCCTTATTTTCTTAGAATGTTCGTCAGATACGATCGAGACGGAGGAAGTGAAGGCCACAAATGAAGAATATAACCGGATTGCTCCTCAGAATTAGGTTGGCTTAACTTTTTATTCAGCTTATGTATACCGCATGTTTAGGTATTTTCCTTTATTGTATTTACTTTCCAGTTGAAACTCATGTACTTGTAAATATTGGAAGTTGGATATAAATAAATATATTGGTTGAAAAATTTTACAGTCTCCATTTATTCTTACATTGTATATTATTGTTTCAATACGTTTAGTATACTTATTTAAGGAATGACCTTCTCTGAATAAATATGCCGCAGGCTTACCACGTCATTGATTCCGTCTACTGGGAAGCGGGGCATGACAGGTTTTATTGGTGGCCCATGCAGTTCAGTTCTGCATGAAGTCGTAAACAATATACCACAAGAATTAATGAGTTCAACAAACATCTGCATTCCTTGCATTTCAAATTCTTTGAATCTACCTTAACCTATCTTTTATCTCAAGATGATGGACTCTCTGAACAATACCAACACAAATATCAACGGCAATACTCTACCGCCTACACTACCACCACCACCGGTCGTTGCAGCTCCTATCAATGAGCAAACGGTACTTCTTGAGACTATCAAGAGCCTATTGGAGGGTCAACAGCAGCAGACTGCTATCCTTATGCACCGTCCCGAAGCCAAAGCACCCGGAGTTAAGAAATTTCGGGTACTGCACCCAAAGAACTTCTCGGATAAAGAGAGTTCGCTTGAAGAAGAAGAATGGGCTCAAGCGATCGAGAATGACCTGAAAGCAGCTCAAGTGCTAGATATAGCCTGAATAAGAGTTGCTAAGTTGCAGCTGACCTATAATGCCAGGGTATAGTGGAAGGCTGAAAGGAGCCATCTGGCGCAACCGATAGAATGGAGAACATTCCGAGATCTCTTCGATACCAAGTACTTCCTAGAGACTGCTGGTTTTGACATGGAGCAGCAATTCATCCATTTACAATAAGGCTCGATATGGGTCAAGTCAGTGGATGAATATGATGCTGAGTTTACCATGCTCGGCAGGTATAATATAGTCTCAAATTCAATTTTCTTATCTTACTCACAACACTGCTAACACAAGGTCGTAACAGGTTTGCCGCACATCTTTTTCCCACTGCTGAGATCCAGACACGACGATTCTAGCAAGGGTTGGACCCTGAAATCCAAGCAGCACTCACTACAGGGGATTTCCTAACCCATGAGCTTGCTTTGAAGGCTGCCCGACGCTATGAAGCAGTTGTGAAGAAGAAGAGCAGGCCGCAGACTACCGGTGTGAAACGCCCTGTGCACCGTATCACAGGAGGGGCCTATTCTAGGCCAGCTTTCAATGGACCGTCTTGGAGAACATTAGGTTCGTTCGCCGACAACAGGCCAGACTTTTGCATCTACTGCAAGAGAACAAGGCACCTTGTGAAGAACTGTCATAGGGCGAACAACTTGTGCCTGATCCGTGAGTCTTCTACTCACGCCGTCAGAGCATGCCCTCAGAACCGAAGACCCAACATCCCTTCAGCTATACCGGCGATCCAAGATCCTCCTACCCGGTTATCTTTACCAGCTCCATCTCCCCACACCCAGACCGCTCAACCCTAATGCCGAGTGTTTGACCAGGCACGGAGGAAAGTGTCGCGACGCCAAAAGTGGAGTACAATTGTCAAAAAAGCAGTTAATGCTTCGGCCTCTTCAACCGACATAGTGAATGCTTTATGTCACAACGGTTCGTCCGAACTCATGCAATCCCAGTTAAGCCGCTCGTATCCAGCTGGAATGTCAGTTCATGGAACGACATTCTAAAAGCAATTTTGGGATACGATATGTATCTAGTGGTCATCTGCAGTCGAGAATTCTATGCGGACTTTAAGGTGCTGGACATACCGAACTTCAACGTAGTCTTAGGAATGGACTGGCTGGGAACTTTCTTCGCTACCATCGACTGTCGCCAAAGAAGGATAGTGTTTGAAATACTAGATCACGCAGTGTTCTACTTTAAAAGTGGAGACCGGACCTTAGAGCCTAGCATCTATAGAGCAAAACCAAAGAAGGAAGAGATTACAGTGTTGCAAGCGGAAGGATCGAAACCAGAGATGGTTCGAGAGTTCGAAGATGTATTCCTGGAAGATATATCAGGTTTTCCTCCCGATCGAGCTCTTGAATTCAGTATTGATTTGCAATCCGGCGCATAACCAGTAATAAAAGTGTAAATCCCCAGTTCCAAATAAAATTTTCCGTATTTTTTCCAGATTTTAATTCAAATTTATTTCATTTATATATATATATATATATATATATATTTGTTATATTAATTTCCTAAACAAAAAACTAAATTCCCTAACCCATTCCTATTTCTACCCGACCCGGCCCCTGCCAACCCGACCCGACCCGCTCCCTCGTCTTCCTCCCCCGCTCACTCTTTTCTCGCCATTTCTCCCCAACGGCTCCCTCACGATCCCCCGCTTCTCGCGCCCATCTCCCCATGACCCGCGCTCGCTCCACGACGACCGCGTCCCTCGCGTCAGCCCCAACAGCTCTAAGGCCCAACGGCTCCCCCCCCCACGACTCCGCTTCCTCGTGCTCACCTCCGTGAGAACGATTCCAAGTCGACGTGATCTCATCGCCGACGAACCAGGGATCCCTGCACCTGCCTCCCCTTTTCTCTCCAACATCTCTTTCTCACTCCCCCGTTCTCTTCCCTCATCTCCCCTCTCTACTCACTCTTCTCTGCCTTCCTCCAACACCGAGCCAACAGCATCCACGCACCCCAACCCAAACTCCCCAGCTCCAACCACTGCCCGCCGAGCACCTCAACATTCCCTCTCCACCTTCCCAACACCTCAACCGCCAACACCCTCGCCTCATCTTCATCACCACCAACCCGAGCACCCACCACCATCAACACCGACCCCTGCATCTCGCCGACGAACCCAACTCCCTCGCACCTGTACCTCACCTGAGCTCCAACCTGTCGCCTCAGACGACCTCTCCAGAGCCAGAGCCAGAGCCACTGCATCGATCCCCTGCAGCCCCGAGCTCTCCGACTCACCAGCTCCAATCCCCGAGCCGCCTGAGCTCACTGCCGGTAGCCCCTCTGCACTCGAGCACTTCGACGGAGTCGCTGGAAACCCCTGCCATGACCGCCTCCACGCCAGTGCTGAGCCCGAGTACTCCGATCTAGCCAAGTCGAGCACGCATCGTGCCTTGATCGTGATCATCGTCGCTGCCGTGCCACCTTCGCCTAAGGCAAGTATTTTCTACTTACTTATCATGCTATACCTTGAACCTATGAGATAATTGAAATGGATTAGACAATTAGAATTGGTATTCTTTAATTTCAATTAGATACAAATAAGACAATTGAAATTGGGTGTGTGTCTGTCGTATTGTTACCAACTAGTTTTCTACTCGACCTGTAATGGCTTGGAGTTATGCGTGATCATTTGGAATCGGGACTATAACCCAGGGTTAATACATGTAGGGATCGGGGGGGATCAATACCGTTTGAATTGATTAGACGAAACTCGAAGTTCCGATCGATGGTTTCATGTGTATACTACGTTCTCGATCAATTGTCTTGAACCAAAACCTCGTTTGAAATTCCCCAAATTTATGATTAAAAGATCCATGTACTGTTATCTGGTAATGTGTATAAAATTGGTGTTAAAATGTTGAAGTTCCAAACATAATACGATGCAGTCAGGATGCATCGTCAAAACTGAATTTTCTGATCATGCGGCCTTATTAGCTTCATAATAAATTATATAAAAATCGGATCGTAGCGTTCTTAGGCTCGTTGTGAGGAGAACTGAATAATCTATGAATCCACGTATACGGTCACAAAAAAACATGTGGTTTAAATATTGAAAACTGAATAGATTTATTATTCTGGACTGCAGTCCGGGGCAGCAATCTATGGGGGAAACTGAATTATAAGCACCTGTACACACCTGCTTAAAACTGAAAATGCACGGATCCCCATATGGTAGCGTAGATAACTTAATTAGCTAACACCTGAAATCGGTCTCGTGCATTTTTATGTAGAGGTGAGATTGATAATCCTTCTAGTGCATTGGAAACTTAACTGGCAGAACAAAATTTTATTCAACTAGGGCAATAGCTGAATCTGAACACAATTACTGGTAAAATGAACGCGAAGTTGGGCTTCCAGTTCTGGAACTGGAATCCCAGAAATCGATCGCTGCCTTCAAATGATGATAATTCTCTAACCTGAACTCCGATTGACCTGAAATAAATTTTTATGTTTAGATAATCCAGTGTGCTTCATACGCCCTTTATATTGTTTTAGTCAATTCTAAGCGTATGATTTACCGTGAATTTTGTAAGTTATATGGCATTAGTCGTTATAGTATAATGAATACATGTTCAATGCATTTCTGCATATTTTTCATGCTTGAGTTATACCTGCCGCATAGTGATCATTTGCATTGTCGATATATTAATGATTAGTAGCTGGGTTATAGCAAATACGACAGTGATATTGATAAGTGGAAAAAAGTGATTGAAAACGACAGTGATACATTTTTTCCACAACCTATCTAATTCATGAATACATACCATAACCTGGGGAATGGGAAAATCAAGGAGGAATTGAACTCGTATTTAGCGAGGTACAGTGATTTAGAGGATGATCATTCGCTATCAGTGGTGTGTGTATGTGTGTGTGTGTGTAATTTAGGTCGTGGGCCTAGCGGCACGGCTGACAGGGTTATGTCCCGGGCATAGTGGACCGTAGTCTCGGGCATGCACGAGACCCTTATTAAACACGAGTATCCTCTCCACCAATTGATTTCATGGACTTAATGACCGTTAAGTAGTGACATATGCATTGCTTAGTTCACCGACATGTTACACATAGTGCACTATTCATATTCTGTTGATGTTATTATATACATGTTCTGAAAATCCATTGTACTCCCCATGTTTAATAATACTGCACGCCTATTATACATATTTATTGTTATATGTGTCGCCCTGACGTCCTGAGTGTGCATGCTCAGAGGACGAAGTGGATCCAGCCCGGGAGCAGGACTTATCCTTCGAGATTGCGGAGATCTAGACTGCACTACCAGCGCTTCTTTCTTTGATTTCAGCATTTGTTATTGGTTAGTTGTTTATTCTGTGAAATAAATGTACCTCGAACTCTTTTAAATTGCAATGTAATAAAGTCGTGAACTATGATTTTTCCTTTACGCAAGCTTTGTTTATTAACTACCATGTAATGCTAGAAGCCGAAGTGTGACTACGGCGGGATTATTCCCTGATCGTAGGAGCATAGCTGGTCTAGTCATCCCTTGTATCCCGTATTTTGGGAAGCGGGACGTGACATAGTTTGGTTGGTATCAGAGCCAGGTTTTGGATGAAATTACAGTTCCGTGGAGGGACCTCTAGATTGAGTTACACCCTTAGCGTATGCCTTATTGCATTCTTCCTCACTTCCTAATCATCGTTGAATCATTGTAAAGCCTTGCTTGAATCTGATTTCTTTTGATCTTTCAGGAATATGGACTCCTCAGGCAACTCCTCGTGTGCCGGTCACCACGATCGTACCGAGAAGATCCTTAGCACATTGACGACCCTGACCCAAGCTCAAGAGAGAAAGACCGATCTTCTGGCCGAGGGATTGAAGGCGGTACAGGAAACCGCAATTACCGCCCTGGAGAGATCTACTGTTGTTCCTGCCGCCCCCGAGGGCGCGCTCGTACCGATCACACGAACTAGGGTTGGTACCGTTTCAGATTTTAGGAGACTTCATCCAGCAGTGTTCACGGGATCAGCAAGTCCATTTGAGGCCGAACAATGGCTCATCAACGTAGAGAACCTCCTGACCGCCGCTCGAATTCCCGACGACGACAGAGTGAACATGGTGAAGATTCAACTAGAAGACGAGGCCCGCATGTGGTGGTCCGTAGAGGAGAGCCGGCTAGGGAAACCTATTGGATGGGACACGTTCTCCACGTGCTTCCTGGATCATTACTTTCCAGCTACTGCCAAGGCCGAGATGGAGGAAAAGTTTATTATGTTGAAGCAAAATGGACGCTCAGTGGATGTCTACGCTGCAAAGTTCAATCGGCTAAGTCGCTTCGCACCGTACATGGTAGCCACCAAATCCGCCAGGGTAAGACGTTTCCAGCAAGGGCTCGATATTGAACTGCAACAACTCATCGCGTCTCTCGACCTACCAACCTTCGCCTAAGTTTTGAATGCTACCCGAATACAGGAAAGGTTGGCAGAGAAGGCCAAGGGCCAACGGTCGATGGACAGAAGACCGGTTCCGGCACGACCTACCATTCCGCCCCGTGGAGCGATGATTGTTAGGATACGAGCGTGTTCAAGTTTAAGTTTAAATACCGCAATCAAGACGGTTTCGCACGTAGCTAGCCGGTTGAGTACGGGTCGTCCGCAGGGAGATGGGAATCTTTTTCTATGTGTTTTTCGACGAGTTAAGTCCGGTTGTTCAGATTTTGTTTGTAGTTATCTAAGTGTTGAGTTGATATTTAAAGAGAGCATGTTAGGGTTAGGATTAGGTTAGTTTGAGTTAGGAGTCTCCACATCTTTCATTTCCCTTCTTAATATCGTGTTACGGTAATCGGCAACAACGGGGATTAGCACGACTAGGAAGGACTTTGCGGGTATAAGCTAGGCTTTCCAACGCATAAGTCTTCCTTTTGGTGCTTGTCCGTCCGTTCTTGGCTCTTAGCCATAACCTCCGGTTAATCCAACCACAACCGGTCTCACTACGGAATCACCGCTATCATGTAGGATAGGGTGCCGTAAGGAGCGGATTGTGGTTGGGTTAACGGGAGTCGATTTAAGATGTTGGGAAAGGAAAGAGTGAGAGAGATTTCCTTCTCTCAAACTTCCCTTATCCTACCCTAACAAGAATGAACTACTCACACATCATAATACGGAAAAATAAAACAACACAAAAGAGGAAGATAGAAAGAAGGAGATTAGAAGAATACGACTAACTATTTGCGACCTCACCTTGGCGAGGATCAAGCGTAAGTATCATTGTCATATGTAAGGATAAAGAAAAAAGAGAGGAAAGAAATAACAAGGAAATAACAACAACTACTTAACGAATTAAAATTACAACAAGCATAAATATAAGGAGACAAGCATGATAATAAAATGGTCTTCTTTATTCATCACTCTTCACTCAAAAGCTCACTTACAAGTTTAATGGAGAAGAGGTGAGAAGCGGAAGAAGAACATGTAACTAAAACTTAGCAAAAGAAATACAAGAATTGGACCCTTTTCCTTCACAAACTTCTGGGCAATTTATAGGCCAAAACATGAAACCCTAGGGCAACCACCAGAACCATGATGAAAATACCAAACTACCCCCCAAAACCCTGCAAAAGAGGCGCCAGAATGGCCGCGGAACCGCGGCCTGGACCCCACTTTGGCCGCGGTTCCGCGGCCATTCTGTGGAGTTGGGGTTTGTGCTTTCTTGTGGTGGCCTGATCTGTTGTGTGCTTCATTCTGGTATATGTATTTTCTCAATTTGGCTCCATGATTTTTCCAGAATTTCTGTTGAAGGAAAGGTGGACTTTTTGTTAAGATTTTGTCATGATTGTCTCGAGCTCCGCGTAGATCTCTTGGATCTTGTGCTACCATTGAGCCTTGTGCCTGAAAACGATATTGATTTGACATTTTGTCTTCCTAAACTGGTATCTGGCAGCATACGGATGAAGAGCGGAGACCGTGTTTTATCTGTGGTTGGCAGGAACCGGATTTTTGTCGTGTTTTTCATGAATTTCTCCGTTTGAGAACCGAGAACCTGTATCCTGCAATTGACTAGCAAACACGGCTCAAGAGTATCTACGGATATGCAATGTGATAAAAATTGGACGGTATGAAAATGCAAAAATCTGATATGAACAAATACCCCCAAACTTATCATTTGCTCGTCCCGAGCAAAGTCCATTTATTCACAAAATATTTCCTAACCTCACTTTCGCAGGGAACGCGATTGCACTGAGCATGTGCAACAAGCCGTTAAACCTCTAGGTGTCCCTAGTAGGAGGAGTGTTGTCTCCTGAGGGTTTTCAGCGGATACTACCCACAAAATCCAGTCAAGTTGGTTTGTAAAAATGACTAAGTTTCAAACCCTAAAGTTTTGTTTTAGAAAATAAAAATTCTATAATCCTAAGTCTAGACTATCGAACCTTTATTTTTCACACCTCACATCTTATTTAACTACAGATTTTATATGTCTTTACGTGCAGTGCGGATAGTGTCGTTAAGTTCCAGAAGGATCGATTAGAGTCATCATGTCGCACAATAAAGCCCAGATAACAATTTTAAAAGGATCACATAAGTTTTATAACGAGTTAAGCATTTTTCAAGTTTCGTTTTCCAGTAAGGTTTCAACTTCAGAATTTCTATCTTCCTTAACAGGAAACTAAGTCGTATTTTTCACTCCACCTTTTTCTTGTTTTCATTTCATACACACCTCTGTGAACGTGCAATAGTCTTTATCATAGAATAAAACCTTCATATCTCCGTTAAAAAATTTTTTTTATAAAAGTCTGTCTTTTATCAAGATTATTCTCACACAAAGAACCGTTAGGAATTTTAACTCGGAGAGAACACTTGCTTGACTTTGTTTTAAACTGGACTTTCTAGGCTTCTTAGCGAGCTTTGGGCCAATGCACCCGAACCAGTTGGTTTTAGGGCATTAGGTGTAGAAACACCCCAGCGGACTTAATTACTCAAGTTACCTAGGTCCAAAAACAAAAGACAGTTTGGCGTGAAAATCAGATGATTTAATACGAACGGAGATATAACCGGCAGTTCAAATATATATTATTTTTTTTTGGATAAAAGACGTGTCTAGTGGGTTTGGTGTGTAATCATTCCAATCAAGTTTTAGATGGGTTATTTTTCAGACTTAGCTCCAATTACGGCATCAATAACATTCCTTCATATTCGCTTTACTTCATAAACTATTTTTGACATTACTTATTTCAGAACAAACCTATTTGATTCTCAGAAAATCATTTATCTGTTTAAAAGTTTGAACATGAAATACTTGTCATCTAATTCCCAAAATCTTACGACACGTGTAGTGTGATGTAAAGACGTATATCAGCTATAGTTAACTTCAAAGGAGAGTTATCTTTCAGGTTTTCAAAATCCAAACATAAGATTTAGTTATTCCTATTTTTTCAAACAAAAACCGTCGAATGTTGAATCAGAGTTCTTTCACAAGCTAACTTGACAAAAAAGTTTTTATATTTTTAGAAAATTTTCAAATTTTTATGGATTTTATGGATATTAATATGCAGATGCAAAATATACATGCGAAGGTAAGAAATGCGTACCGAGCGTACCCCCAAACTTAAACTGGACAGTGTCCTCACTGTCGTTGCATGAAGAGAGTAGTTGGAAGGTTCAAAATTGTCGGTTAGCAATATACAAATTTTTATTTGTTTTTGTTTTTAAAGAAAAGAAAAAGAATATACACAAATATAAACAAAATGGTTTGTACATACCCCCAAACTTATTTGGAACAGTGTCCACTGTTCTTGGCTGGATAACCGAAGTTTGGAGGTAGGCAGAGGAAGATCAAGCAAGGTAAACCGGCTCCTGTAAGAACAGGAGCTCCTCTGTTGGTTCGGCGCTAAGGTACGGTTTGCATCGGTGTCCATTTACCTTGAAGAGTGAACCGTCCTTTGGATTTTCCAAATCCACAGCGCCCTGCGGATACACATTCCGCACAAAATACGGCCCTTTCCAGCGAGATCTCAGCTTTCCAGGATGGAAATGAAGTCGGGTGTCGTAAAGAAGTACCTGCTGACCAGGTACGAAGGTTTTGCACAAAAGGTGTTTATCATGAAACACCTTCGTTCGATTCTTAACGACAACCGCGTTGTCGTAAGCCTCATCCCTAAGCTCGCTCAGTTCGTTCAGCTGCAGCTTCCGAAGGCTGCCCGCATCCTCCAGAGACAGATTCAGCTCCTTTATCGCCCAAAACGCGCGATGCTCGATTTCGACAGGAAGGTGGCAGGCTTTTCCGTACACAAGCCGATAGGGAGACATGCCAAGGTCGGTCTTATAAGCGGTTCTAAATGCCCAAAGGGCATCAGTGAGTTTCAGAGACCAATCCTTACGGTTCTTGGAAACCGTCTTCTCCAGTATTTGCTTGATCTGCCGATTTGAAACTTCGGCCTGCCCGCAGGTTTGGGGGTGGTAGGGCGTAGAAAGCTTATGATTAATGGAGTATTTCCGCATCAAGGCCTCGAAAGTCCTATTGCAGAAATGACTTCCATTGTCGCTAATGATCGCTCGGGGGTGCCCAAACCGGGAGAAAATGTTTTCTTTAAGGAACCTAACGACAACCTTGTTGTCGTTAGTCCGGCTGGGCACAGCCTCGACCCATTTAGAGACGTAATCAACAGCTAGAAGGATGTACAAGTTCCCAAAAGAGCTGGGAAACGGCCCCATGAAGTCTATCCCCCAAACATCGAAAATCTCCACAACCAAGATTGGTTGGAGCGGCATCTCGTTTCTCCGGGATATCCGGCCCATGTGTTGGCACCGGGAGCAAGTCTTGCAATAGTCGTGAGCGTCTTTGAAAAGTTGTGGCCAGTAGAAACCACATTGCAAGATCTTCTCAGCTGTCTTTCTGGGCCCAAAATGCCCGCCACATGCTTGATCGTGGCAAAATGACAGCACACTCTTGAATTCCTCATCAGGGACACACCGACGAATAATCTGGTCGGGACAGTACTTGAACAAGTAGGGTTCGTCCCAGTAAAAGTGTTTTACTTGGGATAAGAAGCGAAGTCTGTCCTGACGTGACCATTCGGTCGGTAGCAATCCCGTGGCCAAATAGTTCACAATATCTGCAAACCAGGGTTCGCAAGATACTGTCAAGAGTTGTTCATCCGGAAAAACGTCGTTTATCGGAATTGGAAGCGAGGGCGAAGAAGGAAGTCGTGAGAGATGGTCGGCAACCACGTTTTCACATCCTCGTTTGTCCTTAATGACAAGGTCAAACTCTTGAAGCAAGAGGATCCAACGGATTAACCGAGATTTGGCATCTTTCTTCGCAAAAAGATGGCGCAGAGCTGAGTGGTCAGTGTAGACAATGACTGGAGAGCCGATGAGGTAGGGCCTGAACTTTTCTAAGGCAAATACAACAGCTAAGAATTCCTTCTCAGTTGTTGTATAGTTAAGTTGGGCGTCGTTCAGGGTCCGGCTCGCGTAATAGATTACGTGCGGCATCTTGTTGATGTGCTGTCCAAGGACAGCACCGATGGCAAAGTCGGATGCATCGCACATAATCTCGAATGGGTGCGTCCAGTCAGGGGAAGAAAGAACGGGAGCAGAAGTGAGTGAGCGTTTCAGTGACTCGAATGCAGTCACACAGCTCGAGTTGAAGTCGAAAGGCGTGTCCTTGGCCAGCACAAGCGTCAAGGGCCTAGCAATCTTGCTAAAGTCCTTGATAAACCGTCTATAAAAACCGGCATGGCCAAGGAAGGCTCGGATATCTCTGACGCATCGGGGAGGAGGCAGATTGGAAATGACCTCAATCTTTGCTTTGTCAACCTCTATGCCATTTTGCGAGATGATATGTCCTAAGACAATACCTTCGCGCACCATGAAGTGGCATTTCTCCCAGTTCAAAGTGAGATTCTTGTCCTTACATCTGGTAAGGACAGCGTCGAGATGCAGCAGACACTCGTCAAAAGAATCGCCAAAGATGGAGAAGTCGTCCATGAAGATCTCCAGAAATTTCTCCACCATGTCTGAGAAAATTCCCATCATACACCGCTGGAAGGTAGCGGGCGCATTGCATAACCCAAAGGGCATGCGACGATATGCAAACGTGCCGAAAGGACAAGTGAAAGTGGTCTTGTTCTGGTCTTTTTCAGCGATGGGAATTTGATTATAGCCAGAGTAGCCATCTAGAAAGCAATAGTACTCATGTCCGGCCAATCGTTCGAGCATCTGGTCAATAAAAGGTAGCGGAAAGTGGTCTTTCCGCGTTGCGGCGTTGAGTTTTCTGTAATCAATGCAAACTCGCCACCCAGTTTGGGTGCGAGTAGGGATTAACTCATTCGCCTCGTTGGTTATGACCGTGATGCCCGACTTCTTGGGGACAACGTGAATGGGGCTAACCCACTGGCTATCAGAGATAGGGTAAATGATACCACTATCTAGACATTTGACGATCTCCTTCTTCACAGCCTCCTTCATGACTGGATTAAGACGTCTTTGTGGATCCCGGGCTGGTTTGGCATCATCCATCAGATGAATGTGATGCTCAACGATGAGGGGACTAATCCCCTTGATGTCCGCCATGGACCAGCCAAAAGCTTGCCTGTTGCTGTGCAAGACCGCGAGAAGGGCTTTCTCTTGCTCTGGAGCTAGAGAAGCCGAAATGATGACAGGGAGAGTCTCGTTCTCACCTAAGTAAGCATACTTAAGGTGAGACGGAAACGGCTTGAGTTCGAGCGTTGGAGGTGAAATGATGGAAGGCAAGACCGGTGCAAAGGTCTCGAACTCAAAGGACTCCAGCAAAGGTTCAAAGCGAGTGTAGGCAACCGAGTTGGATGGTTCAGGTAACTCATCCGGAAAGTCAAAAGATTCAAACTCGGGTTGTGCGCGGCTAAGATCGTTCAAGAACGTGAAACACTCGTATTCGTTATCGGGCGCGGAAGCAGCAGCAGATTCGAGGAGAAACGCACTAGTGGCGTCAAGATTATCGTGTTCAAACAGAAACTCCTCGAATTCACACTCTTCGGGGGTGATCTCCTGGATCGAGCAGACATCCAGTATATGAGCATTAGGTTCGGCGGGCTGATTCCCCAACCTAAAAATGTTGAGTTCAATTGTCATATTTCCAAAAGAGAGGTTCATTGAACCATTGCGACAATTGATCACAGCATTTGAGGTTGCGAGAAATGGCGACCGAGTATCACCGGAATTTGATTCCGGGGGTTAGCTACAGGATGTGTATCTAAGACAATGAAGTCGACGGGGAATATGAAGTCCCCGACTTTTATTAACACATCCTCTAGCTCACCCCTAGGATGGGTGATCGATCGGTCGGCCATCTGGAGAGTGCAGTGTGTGGGTTTCAGCTCTCCGACGCCTAATTGCTCGTATACTGAATACGGAAGCAAGTTAACACTGGCACCAAGATCTAATAGTGCGCGGTTGATGTTCTTATCCCCAATAGTAATTGAAATCGTAGGACAGCCAGGGTCCTTCCGTTTTTGTGGTAAAGATTGGGTAAGGGCATCACTCACAGCACTAGCCAAGAAAACTTTCTTGGGTACCTGAGACTTCCTCTTTTTCGTGCACAAGTCCTTTAAGATTTTCGCGTAAGACGGGACTTGTTGGACAGCATCTAAAAGAGGAATGTTAATGTTAACTTGCTTGAATAACTCCAAAATCTTCTCCATTTATGGATTTTGTTTGTTAGACCTCAACCGGTTTGGAAATGGAACATTTTGAAAATTGGTTGAGTCTAAAGCTGGAGGAGGAGATTTTGGAGTTGGAACAGATCCCAGAATAGGTGTTTTCGTGGAGTGAGAAGCGGGTCCGTTCAGGGCAGAAGAAGAAGAGGGAGAGCCTTGTGAAGAACGGAGAATAGGCTCGGAAGACGAAGAAGAAGAAGGAGAAGAAGCAGAAGAAGAAGCGGCCGGGGTGTCATCGTTGATTTGCTTGCCAATGTTGTTTTGCAGCACCCTCCCTGATCTCAGTGTGGTCACGGCACTCACATTATGGTTTTGTTGTTCAAGAGCAACATGTGCATTATGTGGGTGGCCGGGATTTGGAAGTGGCTGGGACGGGAGCTTCCCCTTCTCTCGCTCGCTCAAGGCCGCGTTCAGCTGTGCAATCTGGGCCTCGATGGTCTTGATGCTCTACCCGTGTGCGGCGGTGTGTTGCACTAAAGATTGGATCGAAGACTGGATGTTGGCGGTGGATTGAGTCGATTGTTTAACAAACGCATCCAGACTTCGCTCGATCGAGGAAACCTTATCGTTGTTCGACGGAACAAAGTTGTTTGGTGGAAAGGAATTGTTCGGTGCAAAGTTGTTCGTCTGGTTTTGGTAAGGTTGGGGTTGGAAGGGCTGCTGATACTGATGCTGAGTTTGTTGCTGCGCTTGTTGTTGCGGCGGAGGGGCCCTTTGGAAATTGTTGCCCTGGAATTGATTCTGATTCTGATTCCAGGTGAAATTGGGGTGGTTCCTCCAACCGGGATTGTAGGTGGAAGAGTATGGATCATTCCTCGGTCTTTGCTGGAAGGCAGCATTAACTTGATCCTGTCCTTGCGAGGGTGGATTGTAAGGACACTCTTCGGTCAAGTGGGACGGATCGGAACAACAAGCGCAGATGGTACGAAGGGGGAGAACAGGTGTGGGGGCAGGAGCAGAAAATTTGCTCTCTATTGCTTCAAGCTTTCGTGTTATTGCAGCCATTTCAGCTTTCATTGCAATAGAGACATCGAGTTGGTGGATTCCTACCCTAGACTGACCGGTAGAAGTGGAGGTAGAAGAAGAAGAAGTCGGTCTGGTGCTCTCCCACTGTAGCGTTTGCTCCGCAAGATCGTCAAAGAACTGCCACGCTTCCTCGTCAGATTTGGATAGGAAGTGGCCTTGACAGATGGTTTCCAGCAACTGCTTCGTTACTGGGTTCAGCCCCTCGTATAAGGTTTGGCAGAGTTGCCATTTCTCTATACCGTGGTGAGGACACTGAACAAGAAGGTCTTTGTATCGGTCAAAGCACTTCCAGAAGGGTTCAGAAGGAAGCTGGGAGAATTGGTTGATCTCATTTCGAATTCTTGCGGTCTTATGATTTGGGTAGAATTTTTTCAGAAACGCTTTAACAAACTCGTCCCAGCTGGTGATTGAGTGGGAAGCGGTGCTATACAGCCATTTTTCTGCGAGATCGCATAAAGTGAACGGAATGACCCGTAGACGTATAGCATCGTCCGACAGCTGGGTTGTTTTCATCATGGCACAGACGTTTTGAAATTTGTTAATGAAGATATAGGCATCTTCAGATTCAAGCCCATGAAAACGTGGAAGCATGTTGATGAAATGGGGCTTAATTTCAAAGTTGTCCCCATTGGCCGGAGGAAGAGAAAGGCAGGTTGGAAGTGCAGAACGGGTAGGGTAGAAACGATCCTGGAGCGCAATTCGCTGCGGCGCTACAACAGGCGGAGGTGGTGGGAGATTGGTCTCCATAGGAGGTGGAGCCAATCCAGGGGTGGTCAACGAGATGTTCGGATTAAATCCCGACATCGCGGTAGAAGAGGTTGGTGACGGTGAAGGTGAAGGTGAAGATGTATGAACAGAATTCCGGTCAACGTCGGAGTTGGCCGGCAAAGGAAGGGGAGAAAGAGGAGTGGACGGAGTATCGACTTCGGAGTCGATCGCGTAGTCGGTCGCGACTAACGTAACGCGGACTAGACGGGCGCTAGTGTCCCGAGTCCAAGCGGACATACACTAAACGAGTTTAGTATAGTCAAAGCGGAGAAGGTGAGGGTAAGAAAACGTCAATGGAGAAAGGCGATGGGTGGTGGGTAAAAATGGATTTGGCGATAAAAGGGCAAGTTTTTATAAAAGTTTTTGATTTTTTTTTTTTTTTAGAAAGAGATTTACAGAAGTATGTACGGAAATACGGCTTAAGCAATCACAAACAAGATATGCACAATCACACCTAGATCTAGGGTAACCTAGGTCTACTAGACCTGCTCCTGAACTTGATTGTCGAAGTTAAACAGTGTCGAGAAACAGGCTTAAAAATACACTGATCACGAGGCCAGGTAAGTGCAGAGATAAGGGGAGGTTGTCCAACGCTTTCGCGAAGTTCCTTAATTAAATAACCCTTTCTCTTTCGGCGGTTGCGCCTTTAACACTTTCCTAGACACCCCGTAAACAATATACGGTTAAGCAAGGTTCTAAACAAGGTTTATCTTCTCCTAATGAGCGCGAAGTCCTTAGGGCTGAAGTCTAGTATTTTTTAATTTACAATGGACAATGCATATGCTTTAGTGATTTCCAGGGTCCTGGGAAGGGTGATGAAATCCCCACCCAATCTGGATTGGTTTCAAGCCCCTTAAGTCCGTATTAAAAGAATGCAAAACAGTAACAATATCAACAGCAACCAATTTTTATTTGCGGCGCAAAGAATTCTGCACAAGAACAGTTTATTGGAAGGGGGAGAAGAATTTACGCAAAGAAGGCTGCAGAAAACACAATTTATTGGAGCTCAGAGGAGTGGAGAGAAGGAGAGAGACTTACAGAGAGAAAATAGCACCCTGACCCCACCAATCGGCCGCGGTTCCGCGGCAATAAGGCCCTAATGCCGCTGTTCCGCGGCGGAAATGAGGAGTTGATGCACCATATTTCTTGTGTGGGCTCTGTTGGGTGTCCTCTGGTTGTCTGGATGTTCTAAATTTGGATTTGCTCACTGAAACAGCTCCAGATTTGTACAGTAGACCGTATGCTTTGTTTTTGTACGTCGCGGTGTAGCCGCGAAAATGTGGGTCTATCTTCCCACGTCTTTGGCACTGTACTTGAACTCCGTATTTCCAACGTCTTTGGCGTTGATCTTGAGCTTCGTATTTCCTGCACACTTGCACAAAAACTAATCAAGAATAACAAGATGATTTTTACAAAGTATATTTTTTTTTTTTTGGTTTTTGTTTGTTTTTATATTCACAAATTAACCCGAAATTTCACTTAGAAATAGACTACCGTCTCCCCGGCAACGGCGCCATTTGATTGTTAGGATACGAGCGTGTTCAAGTTTAAGTTTAAATACCGCAATCAAGACGGTTTCGCACGTAGCTAGCCGGTTGAGTACGGGTCGTCCGCAGGGAGATGGGAATCTTTTTCTATGTGTTTTTCGACGAGTTAAGTCCGGTTGTTCAGATTTTGTTTGTAGTTATCTAAGTGTTGAGTTGATATTTAAAGAGAGCATGTTAGGGTTAGGATTAGGTTAGTTTGAGTTAGGAGTCTCCACATCTTTCGTTTCCCTTCTTAATATCGTGTTACGGTAATCGGCAACAACGGGGATTAGCACGACTAGGAAGGACTTTGCGAGTATAAGCTAGGCTTTCCAACGCATAAGTCTTCCTTTTGGTGCTTGTCCGTCCGTTCTTGGCTCTTATCCATAACCTCCGGTTAATCCAACCACAACCGGTCTCACTACGGAATCACCGCTATCATGTAGGATAGGGTGCCGTAAGGAGCGGATTGTGGTTGGGTTAACGGGAGTCGATTTAAGATGTTGGGAAAGGAAAGAGTGAGAGAGATTTCCTTCTCTCAAACTTCCCTTATCCTACCCTAACAAGAATGAACTACCCACACATCATAATACGGAAAAATAAAACAACACAAAAGAGGAAGATAGAAAGAAGGAGATTAGAAGAATACGACTAACTATTTGCGACCTCACCTTGGCGAGGATCAAGCGTAAGTATCATTGTCATATGTAAGGATAAAGAAAAAAGAGAGGAAAGAAATAACAAGGAAATAACAACAACTACTTAACGAATTAAAATTACAACAAGCATAAATATAAGGAGACAAGCATGATAATAAAATGGTCTTCTTTATTCATCACTCTTCACTCAAAAGCTCACTTACAAGTTTAATGGAGAAGAGGTGAGAAGCGGAAGAAGAACATGTAACTAAAACTTAGCAAAAGAAATACAAGAATTGGACCCTTTTCCTTCACAAACTTCTGGGCAATTTATAGGCCAAAACATGAAACCCTAGGGCAACCACCAGAACCATGATAAAAATACCAAACTACCCCCCAAAACCCTGCAAAAGAGGCGCCAGAATGGCCGCGGAACCGCGGCCTGGACCCCACTTTGGCCGCGGTTCCGCGGCCATTCTGTGGAGTTGGGGTTTGTGCTTTCTTGTGGTGGCCTGATCTGTTGTGTGCTTCATTCTGGTATATGTATTTTCTCAATTTGGCTCCATGATTTTTCCAGAATTTCTGTTGAAGGAAAGGTGGACTTTTTGTTAAGATTTTGTCATGATTGTCTCGAGCTCCGCGTAGATCTCTTGGATCTTGTGCTACCATTGAGCCTTGTGCCTGAAAACGATATTGATTTGACATTTTGTCTTCCTAAACTGGTATCTGGCAGCATACGGATGAAGAGCGGAGACCGTGTTTTATCTGTGGTTGGCAGGAACCGGATTTTTGTCGTGTTTTTCATGAATTTCTCCGTTTGAGAACCGAGAACCTGTATCCTGCAATTGACTAGCAAACACGGCTCAAGAGTATCTACGGATATGCAATGTGATAAAAATTGGGCGGTATGAAAATGCAAAAATCTGATATGAACAAGCGATCCCAGTTCACAGGCCGGGTGTCACACAGATGAAGCGTACCTTCTCACCTCAGCAGCCGCAGCGGAGGGCCCTATTTTGCGATTATTGCCAGAGGCCAGGACACATGCAGAGGGATTGCCGCAGAGCTAAAGGGCGGTGCCTGATTTGCGGATCCAGCGAGCACAGGATCAACGGGTGTCCACAGAGATCTGAGCAACAGGGAGGGTTCGAGCAACAACAACTGTCGTATGGCACATCAGCTCAGAGGGGTCTACCTCGGGTGCCCCAGCAGCGGTCCTTCGATCAGAGGCAGACTATTTCAGGTCGGAATCAGGGACTGGCTTTCACCCTATCCGCCGAGCAGACAGAGGCTTCTGGAGATGTGGTTACAAGTACCATCCTCGTTTATTCTGTACCAGCTAGAGTTCTTTTCGATTCGGGTGCTTCGCATTGTTTCATTTCCATTCGGTTTGTCCACACACACTCTATACCTCACAAGCCGTTAACCAAGGGTTGGGAGATACATACGGGTAATAGTATTATTATGTCCTATCAAGAGTGTAGCTTATGTCCGGTAGTAGTATGCGGCAGGGAATTCTATGCAAATTTCCTTTTAATCGGGACTGGAGGTTATGATGCAATTCTCGGGATGGATTGGATGAGTACATCCCATGCAATTATTGATTTCCGAGCAAAGAAGGTGACTTTCCGCATCCCCAATCACCCTGAATTTGTTTTGGAAGGCGGGAGCGAGTCTTTGGAGCCAGCCAAGTTTAGAGCCAAGCCAAAAGCGTTGACAGCTATGGAGATTGATGAGAGTCCAGCCCCAGAGATCATTCGGGATTTTCTTGATGTGTTCCCTGAAGATTTACCAGGACTACCACCTCCCGGCGTCTTGGGATTCTCTATTGACTTGATTCCAGGAACGGCGCCAGTTTCCAAAGCTCCTTATAGGATGGCGCCAGTTGAGTTGGCAGAATTGAATAAACAAATTAGAGAACTCCTGGAGAAGGGATTTATTCGCCCAAGTGCTTCGCCATGGGGTGCACCAGTCTTGTTGGTGAAGAAAAAGGACGGATCGCTACGGATGTGTATAGATTACCGGGAGCTGAACAGGGTTACGATAAAGAACAAATACCCCATTCCACGTATCGACAACTTATTTGATCAGTTGGGTGGGGCCAAGGTATTTTCGAAGCTGGATCTTCGTTTGGTCTATCACCATATTAGAGTAACGGCGAAGATGTATGCAAGACAGCTTTCAGGACACGATACGGGCATTATGAGTTTCTTGTGATGTCTTTCAGTGTTAACAATGCTCCAGCTATATTTATGGACCTGATGAATAGAGTATTTGCGAAGTACTTGGACACGTTTGTCGTTGTATTCATCAACGACATACTAGTCTACTCTAACGCCCAGGAGGAGCATTCCGAACACCTGCGGACAGTATTACAAATTCTTCGGGAGGAGAAGCTATATGAAAAATTGAGCAAGTATGAGTTCTGGCTCGACAAAGTGCAGTTCTTAGGACACGATGTTTCGGGCGAAGGCATCTCAGTGGACCCAACGAAGATAGAATCTGTTAGAGATTGGCCGACTCCGAAGTCAATGGCCGAGATCAGAAGCTTCCTGGGATTGACAGGATATTATCGGCGGTTCGTTCAGGACTTTACACGAGTCGCTGAACCCTTGACGAAGCTGACGAGGAAGGAAGTACCATACGTATGGATGGAGGAGTGTACTCGGGCTTTTGAGGTACTGAAGCAGAAATTGACCACAACGCCTATCCTTACAGTGCCAGATAATTCAGGTGGGTTGGTGATACATAGCGATGCTTCGGGGAAAGGCTTAGGCTACGTCCTGATGCAGCACGGTCGGGTAGTTGCTTATGCCTCACGACAGCTAAAGAATCACGAGAGGAACTACCCAATGCATGACTTGGAGTTAGCCGCAGTGGTTTTCGCACTGAAGATCTGGAGACATTACTTGTTGGGCGAAAAGGTAGAAATGTACACGGATCATAAGAGTCTAAAATACTTGTTCACTCAGAGAGAATTGAATATGAGGCAACGCCGGTGGCTAGAATTAATGGCGGACTACGACTTGGACTTACAGAACCATCCGGGGAAGGTAAATGTCGTACCAGACGCTCTCAATCGCAAGCCAGCGGTCATGATGTTGACCAGTCAGAAGAGCATCATTGAGGATTTTCAGAAGCTCAAACTAGAAGTTGTTACACCGAGTGTAATCAGGCAATTCTGGCAGTTACAGGTGCAATCTTCTCTGATCGATCGCATTAAGACGGCGCAGGCTGATGATCCTCGATTACAAAAGTTCAGAGAGCAGGTGGAAGCCGGGTTGAGGACGGACTTACTCATACATCAGGATGGTTCTCTAAGATTCGGTAGCAGACTCTGCGTTCCCAAGGGAGGTGTTCGAGAAGAGGTATTAGCAGAGCCTTATAGTTAGGCTTATTCTGTGCATCCGGGAGGCACGAAAATGTATCAGGATATAAGGCAACACTTTTGGTGGAACGGGATGAAGTGGGAGATTGCACGGTTCGTATCCAGGTGTTTGGTATGCCAGCAGGTAAAAGCAGAGCACTAGAGAACGGCTGGACTGTTGCAACCGCTTTCGATACCCGAGTGGAAATGGGAGCACATCACTATGGATTTCGTGACTGCCTTACCACGGAGCCCAAAGGGAAAAAACGCGGTTTGGGTTATCGTCGACCGTCTTACGAAAGCTGCGCACTTTATACCCTTCCGTGTTGGACAGTCGACAGAGTTACTTGCGGAGAAATACATGCAGGAGGTGGTGTGACTTCATGGGATTTCAGTCAGTATAGTGTCGGATCGAGACACCGGATTTGTTTCACACTTTTGGAAGTGCTTACAGGAGAGTCTGGATACATGTCTCAAGTTCAGCAAGGCTTATCATCCCCAGACGGACGGACAATCCGAGCGTACTATTCAGACGCTTGAGGACATGTTGAGGACTTGCATGCTAGACTTCCAGGGTTCTTGGGAGGATCACCTTCATCTAGTGGAGTTTTCTTATAACAACAATTTCCAAGCTAGCATCCAGATGGCTCCATTCGAAGCACTTTACGGGGGGAAATGTCGATCCCCTGTTTGTTGGGATGACGTGGGAGAGCGAAGATTATTGGGATCCGAACTTATTGTTCAGACGGTAGACAAGATACAGATGATCAGGCAGCGCATTAAGATGACTCAGGACCGACAGAAGAGTTGGGTGGATGCCAGCAGGAGAGCGCTAGAATTCGAGGTCGGAGATCACGTGTTTCTGAAGATTTCTCCTACCCGCGGTGTTATCAGGTTTAGAGGTCGCGGGAAACTCGGTCCCCAATTCATCGGACCTTTTGAGGTGCTAGAGCGAGTGGGAGAGGTGGCCTATCGACTTGCCTTACCTCCCTCGTTAGCTGGTGTGCACAACACCTTTCATATTTCTCAGTTGAGGCGTTATGTTCGGGACGACAAGCATATTCTGGATCATTCGGAGTTAACTTTGGGCACTGATCTGTCCTACGAGGAACAGCCTACCACCATTCTCGATCGTCAAGATAAAGTGCTGAAGAATAAGGTCATTCCACTGGTTCTTGTTTCTTGGGGTGGTCGTTCTCCAGGGGAGTCTACCTGGGAACGCGAGGAGGACATCCGTGCACGTTTTCAGCATTTATTTGTATAGTGTGGTCCCGTTGTTCTTGTTTTAATTTCGAGGACGAAATTTTTGTAAGGAGGGTATGATGTAAATCCCCAGTTCCAAATAAAACTTTCCATATTTTTTCCAGATTTTAATTCAAATTTATTATATATATATTTGTTATATTAATTTCCTAAACACAAAACTAAATTCCCTAACCCATTCCTATTTCTACCCGACCCGACCCTTGCCGACCCGACCCCTGCCAACCCGACCCGACCCGCTCCCTCGTCTTCCTCCCCCGCTCACTCTTTTCCCGCCATTTCTCCCCAACGGCTCCCCCACGATCCCCCGCTTCTCGCGCCCATCTTCCCATGACCCGTGCTCGCCCCACGACGACCGCATCCCTCGCGTCACCCCCAACAGCTCCAAGGCCTAACGGTTCTCCCCCCCCACGACTCCGCTTCCTCGTGCTCACCTCTGCGAGAACGATTCCAAGTCGACGTGATCTCGTTGCCAACGAACCCGGGATCCCCATACCTGCCTCCCTTCTTCTCTCCAACGTCTCTTTCTCACTCCCCCGTTCTCTTCCCTCATCTCTCATCTCTGCTCACTCTCCTCTGCCTTCCTCCAACATCGAGCCAACAACACCCACGCACCCCAACCCAAACTCCCCATCTCCGACCACTGCCCGCCGAGCACCTCAACATTCCCTCTCCTCCTTCCCAATACCTCAACTGCCAACACCCTCGCCTCATCTTCATCACCACAAACCCGAGCACCCACCACCATCAACACCGACCCCTGCATCTCACCAACGAACCCAACTCCCTCATCCCTGCTCCTCACCTGAGCTCCGACCCGTCGCCTCAGCCGACCTCACCAGAGCCAGAGCCACTGCATCGATCCCCTGCAGCCCCGAGCTCCCCGACTCACCAGCTCCAATCCCCGAGCCGCCTGAGCTCACTGCCGGCAGCCCCTCTGCACTCGAGCACTTCGACGGAGTCGCTGGAAACCCCTGTCGTGACTGCCTCCACGCCAGTGCTGAGCCCGAGTACTCCGATCTAGCCAAGTCAAGCGCGCATCGTGCCTTGATCGTGCTCGCCGTCGCTGCCGTGCCACCTTCGCCTAAGGCAAGTATTCCCCTCCGAACGGCGGCCAAGACATGGACATCTCGCCTGAGATTCGGGGCAGATGCTATTTGGTTTTATCCGTCCACCTCTCCGAAGATGCCAAGTTGATTTATGGCACCGTGTATCGGAGGTTTAGACGGATGCGGCCGATGTAGCAGACTTCGTCAGATTCCCCCTCGCTTGAGGGGTTTTTGATTGTGGGGACACTCTTCCCTGCAGGCGCAAGCCCCTGCAGTTAATTACGCTACCGCATCGCGGTAACAACTTTCTCCTTCTCCATAATTTCACTTCGTGTCGTGGGTGTTTGTTTGTTTGTGGTTGCCCGTGGATTGTATACGGAGACTAATTTATGTCGTTGCCCGTAGGACATGGATTAGTCCAAATCCGTATTTTCTTAGATTTGGGTTTGTGTTTTGGTTTAAGGATACGTTAGCCATATTTGAGGCTAAGATCAACTTAAACGTTTGTTAAGGATACGTTAGTCCAATTTGAGACTAAGATCAACTTAACGGGATCGTTTGGATCCGACAAAAGAGCATTTGGGCTCTATTGTTTAGTTTAGGGACATTTCGGTCGATTTCCAGTTTAGGGACATAGTGGTCCATTGAATGTATGGCCGTCGGGACCCATCACCTCTCTGACGACGTTAAAGGATTACAACGACAGATGTCAGAGGAGTTCAGAGATGTACCCTTGAACCAAAATTGGTTGGGAGATCTATAGTCCAATTTGGGACTAAAGTCTGTTTTGAAAGTTTTGGTTTAAGGATGCGTTAGCCATATTTGAGGCTAAGATCAACTTAAACGTTTGTTAAGGATACGTTAGCCTAATTTGAGACTAAGATCGACTTAACAGGATCATTTAGATCCGACAAAAGAGCATTTGGGCTCTATTGTTCCAGTTTAGGGACATGGTGGTCCATTTCCAGTTTAGGGACTTGGTGGTCCATTTCCAGTTTAGGGACATAGTGGTCCATTGTATGTATGGCCGTCAGGACCCGTCGTCTCTCTAACGTCGTTGAAGGATTACAACGACAGGTGTCAGAAGAGTTCAGGGATGTACCCTTGAACCAAGTGTAAATTGATTTAAGAGAGCAGCAGTGCTCAGTCAATTTAATTTGAGGACTTACGGCCAAAATTGGGCTAAGTCCAGTTGAGAACGTTCAACATTTTATTTATCTTTAGCCTATTAGGCCTATGCTAGAGCTTTGCCCCTGTTTAATAATGCACTGCATTTTATTTTGGCCTGTAAGGCCTATTTGATTTGGGCTCTGTCCCTTTTAATAGTGCATAGCACTTTGTTTGGTCTGATAGACCTTCCTTTATTGGGCTCTGCCCTTTTATTAATGCGGTGCATTTAATGTTCTGACAGTGCCCCACGTGGCTTGTCAGGCGCTTTGCGCCAATTGAGGAGCGCAAGGTGCAAGTCCATGGGGAGGTGACACGTGTCACGCTCTGGAGAGCGCAAGCGCAGTGCGCTGCGACAATGCGCTGCGCTGTTGCACTGCTGAGACATGGCGCGCTCTGGTGAGTTGCGCCAATGAGAGCAGTGCTCTGTTTTTAGAAGTGCATAGCGCAGATCATTATGGGGCTGACACGTGGCGCTCTCTGGTGGCTTGCGCCAACCCGAGAGCGCAACAATGCAGATCTTGTAAGTGCAGGGCACTGTTTTATTATTTTGATCCATTTTAGATCAAAGAAAACAAATTTTCTTGTTTTCAAAGAACCAGTGGTTCATCAAAAGGCAATGCCTTTTTGTTGATCAAATGATCTTCTTATTTTTATTCTTATTATTTGATCTTTTCTTTTTATTTTAAGATCTTGATCTTGTTCTTAGATCATTGATCTTTTCAGAAGAAATTCTTCTTTTATTAAAGGTTTTTACCTTTTCTTTCTTCGAGCTTTTCTCAAAATTCTTTAGAGGAATTCTCTGTTTTTCTCTCTGTGTTGATGTCTTTTAGACTTGGGGTCTAGGGGCCTTTTTATAGTGCCAATTAGTTTGTTAAATTGGTTAAAGAGATTTTTCTCTGAGTGATTTGGGGATTTTTCCCCACCGTTGGATCTTTGATCCAAGGGCTTCTGTTTTACAGAAGACAATCTTCTTGTTTTAACAAGATCAGAAAGATCTTACCAGAATTTTTCTGTTTTGGTGCTGGCATTGGTACAAATGCATCTGCGCTTGATACGTGTCGCGCAGCGCAACTGCGCTGCCACGTGTCGCGCAGCGCAGAGCGCAGCGCAGAGCGCAGCGCAACTGTGTCAGCGCAACTGCGCTGCCACGTGTCGCGCAGCGCAGAGCGCAGCGTAACTCAGCTGAAGCTTTGCTTCCTTATTTTTATTTAAATAGAGCCTTGCTCTGATTGGGTGCGCTGCGCTCCTTGCCCTGGCGTGCCTGGTTTTGACACGTGGTGCGTTGCGCCCAGCGCAAGGAATCTGAAGCGTTGCTTCAGCTCCCGCTTTGGAATTTGAACAGAGCTTTGCTCTGATTAGGGTAAACAGCAAGTATTTTCTACTTGCTTATCATGCTATACCTTGAACCTATGAGACAATTGAAATGGATTAGACAATTGGAATTGGTATTCTTTAATTTCAATTAGATACAAGTGAGACAATTGAAATTGGGTGTGTGTCTGTCGTATTGTTACCAACTAGTTTTCTACTACGACCTATAATGGCTTGGAGTTATGCGTGATCATTTGGAATCAGGACTATAACCTAGGGTTAATACATGTAGGGATCGGGGGGGATCAATCCCGTTTGAATTGATTAGACAAAACTCGAAGTTCCGATCGATGGTTTCATGTGTATACTACGTTCTCGATCAATTGTCTTGAACCAAAACCTCGTTTGAAATTCCCCAAATTTATGATTAAAAGATCCATGTACTGTTATCTTGTAATGTGTATAAAATTGGTGTTAAAATGTTGAAGTTCCAAACATAATACGATGCACTCAGGATGCATCGTCAAAACTGAATTTTCTGATCATGCAGCCTTGTTAGCTTCATAATAAATTATATAAAAATCGGATCGTGGCGTGCTTAGGCTCGTTGTGAACAGAACTGAATATTCTATGAATCCATGTATACAGTCATAGAAAATCATGTGGTTTAAATAGTGAAAACTGAATAGATTTATTATTCTGGACTGCAGTCCGGGGTAGCAATCTATGGGGGAAACTGAATTCTAAGCACCTGTACACACCTGCTTAAAACTGAAAATGCACGGATCCCCATATGGTAGCGTATATAAATTAATTATCTAACACCTGAAATTGGTCCCGTGCATTTTTACGGTCGTTTGGTATTTGAATTGTATTTTAGAATGTCATTGCGTTCTGCAATTTCTGCAGAAATGTTCGTTACATTGACACATTAATCTGGACATAACTTCTGATGTAGAGGTGCGATTGATAATCCTTCTGGTGCATTGGAAACTTAACTGGCAGAAAAAAATTTTATTCAACTAGGGAAATAGCTGAATCTAAACACAATTACTGGTAAAATGCACGCGAAGTTGGGCTTCCAGTTCTGGAACTGGAATCCCAGAAATCGATCGCTGCCTTTAAACGATGATAATTCTCTAACCTGAACTCCGATTGACCTGAAATAAATTTTTATGTTTAGATAATCCAGTGTGCTTCATACGGCCTTTATATTGTTTTAGTCAATTCTAAGCATATGATTTACCGTGAATTTTGCAAGTTATATGGCATTAGTCGTTATAGTATAATGAATACCTGTTCACTGCATTTCTGCATATTTTTCATGCTTGAGTTATACCTGCAGCATAGTGATCATGTGCATTGTCGATATATTAATGATTAGTGATTGGGTTGTGGCAAATACGACAGTGATATTGATGGTGGAAAAAAGTGATTGAAAACGACAGTGATACGTTTTGTCCACAACCTATCTAATTCATGAATACATACCATAACCTGGGGAATGGGAAAATCAAGGAGGAATTGAACTCGTATTTAGCGAGGTACAGTGATTTAGAGGATGATCATTCGCTATCAGTGGTGTGTGTATGTGTGTGTGTGTGTGTGTGTGTAATTTAGGTCGTGGGCCTAGCGGCACGGCTGACAGGGTTATGTCCCGGGCATAGTGGACCGTAGTCTCGGGCATGCACGAGACCCTTATTAAACACGAGTATCCTCTCCACCAATTGATTTCATGGACTTAATGACCGTTAAGTAGTGACATATGCATTGCTTAGTTCACCGACATGTTACACATAGTGCACTATTCATATTCAGTTGATGTTATTATATACATGTTCTGCAAATCCATTGTACTCTCCATGTTTAATAATACTGCACGCCTACTATACATATTTATTGCTATATGTGTCGCCTTGACGACCTGAGTGTGCATGCTCAGAGGACGAAGTGGATCCAGCCCAGGAGCAGGACTTATTCTTCGATATTGCGGAGATCTAGACTGCACTACCAGCGCTACTTTCTTTGATTTCAGCATTTGTTATTGGTTAGTTTTTTATTCTGTGAAATAAATGTACCTCGAACTCTTTTAAATTGCAATGTAATAAAGTCGTGAACTATGATTTTTCCTTTACTCAAGCACTGTTTATTAACTACCATGTAATGCTAGAAACCGAAGTGTGACTACGGCGGGATTATTCCCTGATCGTAGGAGCATGGCTGTCCTAGTCATCCCTTGTATCCCGTATTTTGGGAAGCGAGGCGTGACAAAAATCTCCATACCGATTAAGTCCGGAAGGATTAAAGGAGATCCGTATTTAGTTGGACAAACTTCTAAAGAAAGGTTGGATCCAACCCAGTACTTCAAGTTGGAAATCTCTGGTGCTACTGGTGAAGAAGAAGCAAGGTACCTACAGGATGTACGTAGAAATATCGAGCTCTGAACAAGGTGACAATTAAAAACAGGTATCCGCTATCTCGCATCGATGAACTTTTCGATCAGTTAAGTTGATCTTGTTTCTTTTCAAATTTAGATCTTCGTTCAGGATATCATCAGGTGAAGGTCAAGGAGTCTGGCATTCCGAAAACGACATTTAGGACTCGATATGGTCATTAAGAATATCTCGTAATGCCATTTAAAGTGACCAATACACATGCCATCTTTATGAACCTGATGAACCAAGTTCTCCGAGAGTACTTAGACAGGTTTGTTGTTATCTTCGTCGAAGACATCCTGGTGTATTCAAAAAATCGGAAAGAGCACTTCGAGCACTTACGGATTGTCCCGGAAACATTACGACAACACCAGCTCTACGCCAAGTACAGCAAGTATGAATTTTGGCTAGATCAAGTCGGATTTCTCGGACATATCGTTTCAGGCGAAGTAATCTCTGTGGATCCAGTTAAGGTGTCAGCCGTCAACGAATGGCCGACACCAAAAACGGTAAAGGATATAAGAAGTTTCTTGGGCTTAGAAAAATACTACCGACCATTCATTGAAGGATTCTCAAAGATCGCAGCACCCCTGACCAAGCTCACATGTAAAAACGAAGCATTCGTGTGGTCAGAAGCATGTGAGAAGGTTTTCATAGAACTCAAGTCGAGATTAACCTATACACCTATTCTTGTAATACCGCATCGATCTGGCGGATTCAATGTTCATTGTGATGCGTCCGGTAAAAGATTAGGATGTGTTCTATACCAGCATGAAAAAGTTATGGCTTTTGCATCAAGACAATTAAAAGTTCATGAAAGCAACTATCCAACACATGATCTGAAACTGACAGTAGTGGTCTTCGCACTCAAAATTTGGCGCCACTATCTTTTGGGAGAACAAGTGGATATATACATTGACCACAAGAGTCTGAAGTATATATTTACTCAGAAGAAACTCAACATGCGGTAGAGAAAATGGCTAGAACTCATAACGGACTTCAACATCAACCTACAGTATAATCCTAGGAAGGTGAACATAGTTCCTGATGCACTTAGTCGCCCGGCTATTACCTATGAACCTCACTGCTCAGTGGAAGCTACAGCAAAATTGCATGGATTGGAGATTGAAATAGTTATGCCAAGTAACGCTTCATATTTGATGAACTTACACATTTGGTCCACTCTTGTAAATGAGATCAAAGCAGCTCAAGCAAATAATGCCAAGTTATAAAAAATCTAAGAACAAGTAGAAAGTGAACTTCGAACTAGCTTCATCATCCACGAAGATGGATGCTTACGATATGGAAGCCGTTTATGTGTGCCAGTCGGCTCTATTCGAGAAAAGTTGATGAAAGAAACTCACAACTCTCCTTATTCGATACACCCTAGTGGCACGAAGATGTACAAGGATCTACGACAATACTACTGGTGGTATGGAATGAAGCGCAAAATAGTAAGAAGCGTAGCCAAGTGTTTGGTGTGTCAGCAAATGAAGGTTGAACATCACAGAACTGTTGGTCTACTTCAGTCGTTACCAATCCCGGAATGGAAATGGCAGCACATTACCATGGACTTCGTGACTGCTCTCCCTCGCAGCACGAAGGGTAAAGACGCAATTTGGGTTATTGTGGATCGACTCACCAAGCCGGCTCACTTTATTCCATTCAGAGTTGGCCAGTCAACTGAAACGTTAACAAGGAAGTACATGAAGGTGAGTAAGAATCTAAAGTAAGATTTATACCTTCAAGATGTATCATACTTGTCTTGATACCCATAAACTCATGTAGAAGATTGTGAGATTATATGGAGTACCTGTCTGCATCGTCTCCGATCGTGATACAATATTCCGATCGCAGTTTTGGCAGAGTTTGCAAGCTATCCTGGGGACGAGTCTGAATTTCAGCACGGGGTACCCATCCACAAACAGACGGATAGTCCGAGCGAACAATTCAGATCATGGAAGACATGCTGAGAGCATGTATGCTAGACTTCGGAGGTTCGTGAGAAGATCACCTACACATTATGGAGTTTTCATACAATAACAGCTACCTGGAAAGTATTGGGATGACACCATTCGCAACACTCTACGGACGGAAGTGTCGTTCCCCGCTGAGTTGGGACGATGTTAAAGATCGTGAACTTTTTGGGCCATATATGATCGTGGCAACTGTAGATGTAGTTCGCATGATCAGGGAAAAGATGCGCATAGCCTAGGACCGACATAAGTATTGGGCAGATACAAAACGTCAACATCTGGAGTTTCAAACCGGAGAACATGTATTCTTGAAGATCTCTCCAAACAGAGGAGTGATACGTTTTGGCATGAGGGGTAAATTAGGTCCAAGGTATATAGGACCATTCGACATAATCGAATGAGTTGGAGAATTAGTATACCGTTTAGCACTACCATTCTCATTGGAAGGAGTGCACAACGTATTCCACATATCCCATCTACGACGATATGTAAGCGATCCCAACCATATACTTGATCACTCAGAGCTCACGGTACAAACTAATCTAACTTCCGAGCAGCAACCAGTTGAAATCCTGGACCGAAAGGTGAAGATATTACGGAACATGGAGATAAACTTGGTCTGAGTGATGTAGAGAAAGGATTTACTGGAGAATCAACATGGAAAAAAGAAGAAGATATGCGTACACGATACCCTTACCTTTTGAAAATTAGTCTCTATGTAAATGTAAATTTCGAGAACGAAATTTTTATAAGGAGGATAGAATGTAACGACTCTGAAATCTCTATACAGAATTATTTGTTTAAATATATAGAAAAGGATATTTCAGCCTATGTAGGAGTTATAAGTTAGTTTTGTTCAATAAAAGCAAGAAGCAATTTGTAGCTTACTGGTAAAGCCTCTACACTGCTGCAACATAGCCTGTGTGTTCGAATCACATTAGTCCCAAAAAATTTTAAGATTTTTCTTTTTAATTTTTCGTAAGCCCAAGAGTTTCCCGTGCAATTCACGGAGAAACAAAAATTTTCAGAAAAATCAAACAGACGCAAAGAGGAGTAAACACTAATCTAAGCACGTGGTACGAATCTCAATACAATTGCTCGCCCATTACCAAGATCTGACCGCCGCCCATGGTTGAGGTATCTACAAATTGCTCCAAGCTTTGCATATACGCCTCTTCAGCTCCCATCTACTCTCCTGCACTGTTTGATTTTTCTGCAATTAAACAGTGACTATTCAATTCACCATTTAACATCAAATTTAATTCTATTAATCCAAATTTTAATTTCCAAACTCTAAATTACTCACTATAAATACCACCACATCCCCTAGCTCTCCCCCATTCAGAAATTTCTATTAAAAATTCTCTCAAACTCTCTAAATACCAAGTGGAATTAAGCACCCAAGTGGAGTAGCAAACCAAGCTCGACAACCGGAACATTTTCGACAAGACCATGACCCCCGAAGGCTTCCCCTCTCCTTTGTTTATAAGCTAAAACCCGTAAACCTGTAAATTCCCATTTCCATCAATGAAATTTTTCTCTATTTTCCAAGTCCCACGAATGTTTTCCTATTTTTTTCCTCGTAATTTTGTAGGAAATTGGTTGCTAGGTTTTTAGTATTTAAATTTTTCTAAACAATTAAAATCAAATCCCAAAAGAAAAATAAACAAAATAAAAACAAACATATATATATATATATAAACCCAAACACCTAGCCCAGCCTAAGGAAAAAAAAACCAAATTAATCAAATTAATCCTCAAAGGCCGGCCCAAGCCCATGCCTCTACCTTACCCGCGCCCACAACCAGACCCGACCCGACCCGTTATCACCTCTTCTTCCCCACTAATCTCATTCCCGCTTCTTTTTCTCTTTTTATTCTCTGCGCTCCCCACGTCGCCGCCGACGTCGCCTCGCCGCGCCCCCGCTCGCGACCACGATCCCACGCCACGTCGACCACGACCTCGCGCGCGCGTTTCAAACCACTCCTCGTCCCTCTAACCCTCTTCCCCCTCACACTCTCGATCCCTCTCTAACTCTCACCTCAGCCGAGCACTTCCCGCTCCCCAGCTCCTCTCCCTCTCCGGTGACCTCTACTATTCCATAGAGCTCTCCTCCTCACCTCACAGCCGACCCCATCTCCTCTCTCTACCTATCATCTTAAACCCATTCATCTTCAACCCATGGCCGAGCTCGAGCCTCCCCTGCACACCCTCTCGCCGCCGACGATCACCTCACTCCCATCGCGCCGCCGGCCACCTCGTCGACCCCTCAGCTTCACCACCATCACCGCCTACCCCGAGCCCACCACTACCTCACTACACCTTTCACCGAACCCCACAACAAGCTTCGAGCCCCGAACCTCCTTGCTGCACCCTCACCGGCGACCACCAGCCACCGCCGTTCACCTGAGCTTCGGCGTTGCAGCCACTCGACGCCAACAGAGCCATCCCCCGAGCAACTCCGACGACGAACCCAAACTCGAGCCGAGGCCATGAAACCTAGCCGTGCCGTTCGATGCGCGTTCGTGCCATTGCCGCTGTCGTGTGTCGTCAACGCGTTTTCAGGCAAGTACCCTACTTGCTACATGTTAAATTGTTCTGTTACAAATTCAAAATCCTAAGAATTCCGTGTATATAATTCGTGTAAATTTTTACGACGCAAGTGTTTGATGCAAAACCTGAACAAAAACCTTCCATTAAACTGACGGAAATTGATCGTATAAGCTGGCCCGTGTGGTAACGAACATTTTGTTAAAACTTGGCTGAAAAATACCATCGTTACTGACGTGAACGGTCACCCCCAATTACACCCGTTAAAACTGAAAATTTCCTGCGTCTGAAACTTGTAAAAATCATATTAATTGTTTACAAATTAGAATGATGAGTTCGAGGGATCAAATCGAATCCGACTCGACGACCTGGAACCCCATAAAAGTTTTAAATTGTTTCTTTACTGAAAAGACGATGTAAACTGGTTCGGAGTGCGGCTCTGGACTGCAGTCCAGAGCAGCTCTGGCTGTTGATTTCCATCTTGTAATGCTTATCCTCTACTGCTTGAACATGTTGTATTGCGGAACCCTACACCATAGTGAATATGAAACAGTTAGCTAAATAATTAAAGTGATTTCACCCCTTTTTACTGTCGTTTACTATTTAAACTGTAATTTAAATGAACAGGACGTATAGCAGTCCCAAACAGAAACAGAACTGATACCCTATTGTTGTACAATACATAACTTCTGACGTAAAGGCACGATTGAGAATCCGTATGGTGCGTTGGAAACCCTATTGAAAAATCTAAATTTCGTTCAACTATAGCATCGCTAAATTCTGATCCCAACAGGGTGAAAATTGTGTCGTAAAATGGACATTCAGTTCAGAAATTGAATTTCCTGCAGCGAACACTTAAAATAAAACGGCTGTAACTTACAAACCCGAAATCCGATTACACTGAAATAAATTTTTCTGAACTTAAGACTTAGTTTACTTTCTACCGCCTTTGTATCATTTTACTGAATTTTGAACGTATGATTTACTGAATTTTTATAAGCTCATAAGGTGCATAATAGTTCATATTACACATGACTAGTTAACTGCATAAATGCACATATCTTACCCGATTGCCATGCACATAGTGATAGTGCGCATTATTATTCAGTGTATAATGCATTATCGTGCGTGGGTGGTATTGGTTTAGGAGTGTCAAGTACGCCAATGAAAAAGTGAATGATTCGTGACAGTGAACAATACAGTGAACAATGACAAAACCGTGTTATTGGTGCATACTTGTACACGACTAGACCATACTCATAAATAGTGTAAACCTGGGGAAAAGGGGGAAATCGAAGTGGAAAGAGTATCGTATTTAGCGAGGACAGTGATTTAAAAGATGATCATTCGAACAACGACTCTTATATATATTAGGTTGGGCCTAGCGGTCCGGCTGACAGGGTTATATCCCGGGCGATAGCGGGCCGTAGTCTCGGGTATGTACGAGACCCTCGTTAAACATGATCCTCCTTTCCACAACTCGATTTCAAAGATGACTTCGAGACTGATAGGGACACATATCATACTTTGTATCAGTTAATGACATATTGATTACCTGCATTTTACTTTCACTGTTATTACCTTCTTTACTGGTTTCTTGTCGCTATTATAATATTGCTATTACGTCGCTCTGACGACTTGAGTATGCATGCTCAGATCTCGAGGAAGAACCAGTACAGGAGTCGGACTTGCCCTTCGAGCTTGCGGAGATTTAGTCGGGAGTACCTCCTTCACTTTTACTGCTTTCCCTAAAGAGATCTTGTATTCGAACTTGGTTAGTAGTTCTTTTTCTTGTTTTATTGTAAATTGTGAACAATGAAAGTTGATGTAATAATTTAGTGATGTATTTTCTTTACTTCTGTGCTTTGTTTACTGAATACCATGTAATGCTAGAAGCCGAAGTATGACTACAGCGGGATTATTCGTTGACCGCAGGAGCATGGCTGGCCTAGTCATCCCTCGTTTTCCGTATTTTGGGAAGCGGGGCGTGACATGGTTTTGTTCGTATCAGAGACCGCGTTTAATAGTAAGGGATAACATTAACTACACTTTATTACGTTATTTTCACTTAACTATTCCTGAGTTTCATCCTTGTATCTAATCATATCCTTTTAAATATCTTCTAGCGATATGACGTCCCCGAACGACCACTCCTTCGACTCAAGTTCTCAGGATCGCACGGAGAGGATACTTAGTGCACTGACGTCTCTCGCAGAAGCTCAGGAGATAAAGACGGTCCTACTCACCGAGGGACTCAGGGCTATTACTGAAGCAAAGGGACCCTCCGCCCTCATTACCGCCCCCGAAGGCACTGCTCCACCAATTTTTTCTGTCAGGGCAGGCACCGTGTCAGATTTTCGGAGGTTACATCCAGTTGCATTTACGGGACTAGCCGAACCACTCGAGGCCGAGCAATGGTTGGTTAATATGGAGAACCTACTGACGGCCTCCAGGGTACCAGATGAAGATAAAGTGAACGTGATAAAGATCCAGTTGGAGGACGAAGCACGTACTTGGTGGTCAGTTGAAGAAAGCAGACTAGAAAGGCCAATCGAATGGAGCAAATTCAAGGAGTGATTCTTAGACCACTATTTCCCTTCCACCGTCAAGGCAGAGATGGAAGAAAGATTCATCCTACTAAAGCAGAATGGTCGTTCCGTGGACGTATACACGGCAGAATTCAACCGTCTGAGCCGATTTGCTCCGTACATGGTCGCTTCAGAGGCCACCAGGGCCAGGCGCTTTTTACAGGGACTTGATTTCGAGCTACAACAGTTGATCGCGTCACTCGAGTTGCAGACTTTTGCACAGGTACTCAACGCGGCGCGAATTCAGGAGAAGCTGATCAACAAATTTAGGAAGCCCCCAGTTATTCCAGTACGTACCCACACATCGTCTCGAGGAGTCATACCAGTTCACAGGCCGGAAATGACACAGATGAAGCGTCCATTCGTGCCCCATTATTGCCCCCAAAGCAAGAACTTAGTTTGCGGCTACTGCAACAGATATGGGCACACCCAGAAGGACTGTCGCCGCGCCAAGGGACAGTGTTTGATTTGTAGATCCAGTCAACACAGAGTTAGCGGTTGCCCCGAGCGGACAGAGTTACAGGGAGGGTCTGGACCGCAGCAGCAGAGATCACATGAGCAGAGGCAACCCTACACAGGCCGCGGTCAGGGACGGGCTTTCACCTTAACCGCCGAGCAGGCAGAGGCTTCAGGCAAAGTTTTCACAGGTATTCTACTCGTACATTCTATGCCAGCTAGAGTACTACTTAATTCTGGAGCATTGCACTATTTCATATCTGCGCATTTCGTTGATACACACTCTATACCACATGAACCACTAACCAAGGGTTGGGAAATACATACGGGTAATGGTGTTATAGTATCTAGTCGAGAATGTAGATCATGTCCGATTGTAGTGTGTGGCAGGGAATTCTATGCGAATTTCCTTTTGATCGGAACAGGCAGCTATGGTACAATCCTCGGGATGGATTGGATGAGTACCTTCCATGCAGTTATCGATTGCCGAGAAAGGAATGTGATCTTCCGCATTCCCAATCACCCAGAGTTTATTTTCGAAGGCGGGAGCGAATCTTTGGAGCCAGCCAAGTATAGAGCCAAGCCAAAAGAGTTGACTGCTATGGAGATTGATGAGAGCCCAGCCCCAGAGATTGTTCGGGATTTTCTGGACGTGTTTCCTGAAGATTTTCCAGGTTTACCACCTCCACGCGTCTTGGAATTCTCGATTGATTTGACTCCAGGTACAGCACCAGTTTCCAAGGCCCCGTACAGAATGGCACCGGTTGAGTTGGCAGAATTGAAGAAGCAAATTGAAGAACTCCTGGAGAAGGGATTTATCCGGCCAAGCGGTTCACCGTAGGGTGCACCAGTTCTGTTGGTGAAGAAGAAGGATGTATCGTTGCAGATGTGTATAGACTATCGAGAGCTGAACAAAGTCACAATAAAGAACAAGTACCCAATTCCGCGTATCGACGACTTATTCGATCAGTTAAGTGGGGCCAAGGTATTTTAGAAGTTGGATCTCCGTTCTGGCTATCATCAAATCAGAGTAGCGGCCGAGGATATATGCAAGACGGCTTTCAGGACCCGATACGGACATTCTGAGTTCCTTGTGATGTCGTTCGGTGTTACCAATGCTCCAACGATATTCATAGATTTGATGAACAGGGTGTTTGCGAAGTACCTGGACACATTTGTCGTTGCATTTATCGAAGATATACTAGTCTACTCGAAGACCCAGAAGGAGCATGTTGAACATCTGCGCACGGTTCTACAAATTCTTCGGGAAGAGAAGCTGTACGCGAAATTGAGCAAGTGTGAGTTCTGGCTCGACAAGGTTCAGTTCTTAGGACACATTGTTTCGGGTGAAGGCATCTCAGTGGACCCGGCAAAGATAGAATCTTTTATAGATTGGCCAACACCGAAGTCAGTGGCCGAGATCAAAAGTTTTCTGGGATTGGCAGGATATTATCGGCGGTTCGTCCAAGACTTTTCAAGAATTTGATGAGACTGACACGGAAGTAGGTACCGTTTATGTGGACAGAGGAGTGTACCCGGGAATTTGAGGCACTGAAGCAGAAGTTAACCACGGCGCCTATTCTTACAGTGCCAGATGATTCCGGTGGTTTGGTGATACATAGTGAGGCCTCAGGGAAGGGCTTAGGCTGTGTTCTGATGCAGCACGGTCGGGTGGTTACATGCGCCTCTCGACGGCTGAGAAATCACGAGAGGAACTACCCTACGCATGACTTGGAGTTAGCCGCAGTGGTTTTTGCATTGAAGATCTGGAGGCATTACCTGTTGGGAGAGAAGGTGGAGGTGTACACGGATCACAAAAGTCTGAAGTACGTCTTCACTCAGAAAGAACTGAATATGTGGCAGCGCCGATGGCTAGAATTGATGGCGGATTACAACTTGGACCTTCAGTATCACCCGGGAAAAGTAAATGTTGTACCATATGCTCTCAGTCGCAAGCCAGCGGTCATGATGTTGACCAGTCAAAGGAGCATCATTGAGGATTTTCAGAGACTCGAGCTTGAAGTCGTTACACCGAGCGCAATCAGGCAGTTTTGGCAACTACAGGTGCAGTCTTCTCTTGTGGATCGCATCAAGGCTGCACAAGCGGATGATCCTCGATTGCAAAAGTTCAGAGCGCAAGTAGAAGCCGGGCTGAGAACGGACTTACTCATACATGAAGACGGTTCTCTAAGATTCGGTAGTAGACTCTGCGTACCAAAAGGGGATGTTCGAGAAGAGGTACTGACTGAGGCTCATAGTTCAGCTTATTCTGTGCATCCGGGAGGTACGAAGATGTATCGAGATCTAAAGCAGCATTTTTGGTGGAACGGGATGAAGCGAGAAATTGCGCGGTTCGTATCGAGGTGCTTGATATGCCAGCAGGTGAAGGCAGAACATCAGAGGACAGCAGGACTGTTACAACCGCTTCCGATACCAGAATGGAAGTGTGAGCACATTACTATGGATTTCGTGACGGCTTTACCACGGAGCCCTAGGGGCAACAATACCATTTGGGTTATCGTCGACCGCCTCACGAAAGCTGCACACTTCTTACCATTCTGAGTGGGACAGTCAACAGAGTCACTGGCAGAAAGATACATGCAGGAGATAGTACGACTTCACGGAGTTCCGGTCAGCATTGTATCAGATCGAGATACCAAATTTGTTTCGCACTTCTAGAGGAGCTTACAGGAGAGTTTGGGTACCCGCCTCAAGTTCAGTACAGCTTATCACCCGCAGACGGACGGACAATCCGAGCGTACGATTCAGACGCTCGAGGATATGCTGAGAGCTTGCATGCTGGACTTCCAGGGTTCCTGGGAAGATCATCTGCATCTAGTCGAGTTTTCTTATAACAACAGTTACCAGGCTAGCATCCAAATGGCTCCCTTCGAAGCACTTTACGGACGGAAGTGTCGATCCCCAGTTTGTTAGGATGATGTGGGAGAACGAAGATTACTGGGTCCCGAGCTCATTGTTCAGACAGTCGACAAGGTCCAGATGATCAGGCAGCACATTAAGACGGCTCAGGATCGACAGAAGAGTTGGGCGGATACCAGCAGAAGAGCACTAGAATTTGAAGTCGGAGATCACGTATTCCTGAAGATTTCCCTTACCCGCGGAGTTATCAAGTTTGGAGGTCGCGGTAAACTCAGCCCCCGTTTCATCGAACCTTTCGAGGTGCTAGAGCGAGTAGGAGAGGTGGCCTATCGACTTGCTTTGCCTCCATCGCTAGCTGGCGTGCACAATACCTTCGATGTGTCTCAGTTACGGCGTTATGTTCGGGATGAGAGCCATGTTCTGGACTATTCGGAGTTAGCTTTGGGTACCGACCTATCTTACGAGGAGCAGCCCACCACCATCCTCGACCGCAGAGAGAAAGTGCTGAAGAATAAGGTCATTCTGTTAGTCCGAATGTTCTGGGGCGGTCGTTCCTCAGGAGAATCTACCTGGGAGCGTGAGGAAGATATCCGTGCACGTTTTCCACATCTCTTTGTTTAGTACTGTTGTTTCGTTGTCTCCTTTTAAATTTCGAGGACGAAATTTTTGTAAGGAGGGTATGATGTAAATTCCCGTTTCCATCAATGAAATTTTTCTCTATTTTCCAAGTCCTCCGAATGTTTTCCTATTTTTTTCCTCGTAATTTTGTAGGAAATTGGTTGCTAGGTTTTTAGTATTTAAATTTTTCTAAACAATTAAAATCAAAGCCCAAAAGAAAAACAAACAAAATAAAAACAATATATATATATATATAAACCCAAACGCCTAGCCCAGCCCAAGGAAAAAAAAACCAAATAAATCAAATTAGTCCTCAAAGGCTAGCCCAAGCCCATGCCTCTACCTTACCCGCGCCCACAACCAGACCCGACCCGACCCGTTATCACCTCTTCTTCCCCACTAATCTCATTCCCGCTTCTTTTTCTCTTTTTATTCTCTGCGCTCCCCACGTCGCCGCGCCCCCGCTCGCGGCCACGATCCCACGCCCCGTCGACCATGACCTCTCGCGCGCGTTTCAAACCTCTCCTCGTCCCTCTAACCCTCTTCCCCCTCACACTCTCGATCCCTCTCTAACTCTCATCTCAGCCGAGCGCTTCCCGCTCCCCAACTCCTCTCCCTCTCCGGCGACCTCTACTATTCCATAGAGCTCTCCTCCTCACCTCACAGCCAACCCCATCTCCTCTCTCTACCTATCATCCTAAACCTATTCATCTTCAACCCACCGCCGAGCTCGAGCCTCCCCTGCACACCCTCTCGCCGCCGACGATCACCCCGCTCCCATCACGCCGCCGGCCACCTCGTCGACCCCTCAGCTTCACCACCATCACCGCCTACCCCGAGCCCTCCACTACCTCACTACACCTTTCACCGAACCCCACACCATGCTTTGAGACCCAAACCTCCTTGCTACACCCTCACCGGCGACCACCAGCCACCGCCGTTCACCTGACCTTCGGCGTTGCAGCCACTCGACGCCAACAGAGCCATCCCCCGAGCAACTCCGACGACGAACCCAAACTCGTGCCGAGGCCGTGAAACCTAGCCGTGTCATTCGTTGCGCGTTCGTGCCATTGCCGCTTCCGTGTGTCGTCAACGCGTCTTCAGGCAAGTACCCTACTTGCTACATGCTAAATTGCTCTGTTACAAATTCAAAATCCTAAGAATTCCGTGTATATAATTCGTGTAAATTTTTACGACGCAAGTGTTTGATGCAAAACCCGAACGAAAACCTTCCATTAAATTGACGGAAATTGATCGTATAAGCTAGCCCGTGTGGTAGCGAACATTGTGTTAAAACTTGGCTAAAAAATACCATCGTTACTGACGTGAACGATCACCCCCAATTACACCCGTTAAAACTGAAAATTTCCCGCGTCTGAAACTTGTAAAAATCATAATTAATTGTTTAAAAAATATAATGATGCGTTCGAGGGCTAAAATCGAATCCGACTCGACGACCTAGAACCCCATAAAAGTTTTAAATTGTTTCTATACTGAAAAGACGATGGAAAATGGTTCGGAGAGCGGCTCTGGACTGCAGTCCAGAGCAGCTCTGGCTGTTGATTTCCATCTTGTAATGCTTATCCTCTACTGCTTGAACATGTTGTATTGTGGAACCCTACACCATAGTGAATATGAAACGGTTAGATAAATAATGAAAGTGATTTCACCCCTTTTTACCGTCGTTTACTATTTAAACTGTAATTTAAATGAACAGGACGTATAGCAGTCCCAAACAGAAACAGAACTGATACCCTATTGTTGTACATACATAACTTCTGATGTAGATGCGCGATTGAGAATCCGTCTGGTGAGTTGGAAACCCTATTGAAAAACCTAAATTTCATTCAACTATAGAATTGCTAAATTCTGATCCCAACAGGGTGAAAATTGTGTCGCGAAATGGACATTCAGTTCAGAAACTGAATTTCCTGCAGCGAACACTTAAAATGAAACGGATGTAACTTGCAAACCCGAAATCCGATTGCACTGAAATAAATTTTTCTGAACTGCAGACTGAGTTTACTTGCTACCGCCTTTGTATCATTTTACTAAATTTTGAACGTATGATTTACTGTAATTTTTATAAGCTCATAAGGTGCATAATAGTTCATATTACACATGACTAGTTAACTGCATAAATGCACATATCTTACCCGATTGCCATGCACATAGTGATAGTGCGCGTTATTATTCAGTGTACAATGCATTATCGTGCGTGGGTGGTATTGGTTTAGGAGTGTCAAGTACGCCAATGAAAAAGTGAATGATTCGTGACAGTGAACAATACAGTGAACAGTGACAAAACCGTGTTATTGGTGCATACTTGTACACGACTAGACCATACTCATAAATAGTGTAAACCTGGGGAAAAAGGGAAAATCGAAGTGGAAAGAGTATCGTATTTAGCGAGGTCAGTGATTTACAGGATGATCATTCGAACAGCGACTCTTATATATATTAGGTTGGGCCTAGCGGTCCGGCTGTCAGGGTTATGTCCCGGGCGATAGCGGACCGTAGTCTCGGGTATGTACGAGACCCTCGTTAAACATGATCCTTCTTTCCACAACTCGATTTCAAAGATGACTTAGAGACTGATAGGGACACATATCATGCTTTGCATCAGTTAATGATATATTGATTACCTGCATTTTACTTTCACTGTTATTACCTTCTTCACTGGTTTCTTGTCGCTATTATAATATTGCTATTACGTCGCTCTGACGACCTGAGTATGCATGCTCAGACCTCGAGAAAGAACCAGTACAGGAGTCGGACTTGCCCTTCGAGCTTGCGGAGATTTAGTCGGGAGTACCTCCTTCACTTTTACTGCTTTCCCTAAAAAGATCTTGTATTCGAACTTGGTTAGTAGTTCTTTTTCTTGTTTTATTGTAAATTGTGAACAATGAAAGTTGATGTAATAATTTAGTGATGTATTTCATTTACTTCTGTGCTTTGTTTTCTGAATACCATGTAATGCTAAAAGCCAAAGTGTGACTACGGCGGGATTATTCCTTGACCGTAGGAGCACGGCTGGCCTAGTCATCCCTCGTTTTCCTTATTTTGGAAAGCGAGGCGTGACAAAACCCCCCTCTCTCTATTTCTTTTCATCTCAAATCGTCTTCTAAAAAACACATTTACAAAGTGGAGTTAGCTCCAATATATTGTTATTTTTAACATTTGTACTCCACTTTATAAGCAGATTATGTCAAATTAACATCCTAACACCACTCTTTAGCTTATTTATATCATTTAGTTTTTAGTTTAACCAAATTTTTCAAGTGAAATAATCATAAAACGAAGTTTTCATAAAAATACCATGAACTTTAATATAACTGTAATTTCAATAGCTAGGGTATATATTTGTAGATCATTCACGGGGTAACAACTTACCCCACGCGCACACTATGCTTTCATAGCACGGGCTTCTAAAATTAGGGTTTATTTAAATAATAGGTTTTAAATTAGAATACCACATTTTTTCAAAACGGGTTTCTTTTAATCGATATTTTTAAATCTTTGGCAATTGTGCCTCTACAACTCTCATTAGGGGACCCGCTAATAGATGGTGCGGATTATCGCACATTCTTGAGATAGTAGAGAGAGATGCATAACTCTTCACGGAGTATTCGGTCTCGAAAGGAATTTAAAATATACGGTTTTTAAGAAATACTACTTTTCTAAACAAAACTAAATTTTGGAAAATTATATAAAACTATAAATCTGTATTTTCAAAAAAAAAACGTATTATGAACCCATATTTTTAAAATGAAAGATTATAATTTTAATAAAAATACCAAAAAGTTTCCGAAAGTAGTATTTTTCATAAAAATACCATAAACTTTTAAAAGTTAGGTTTTATCACCAAAATACCACAACAATTAAAATACATGTCTCATGAAAACCCTAAATATTATAAATCACCCTCGTGCTTAATTTTTAAACTATATTAAAGTATTTTTCATAAAACCCACTCGAGATATGCAAACAATATTTTAAGGACTCTAAATTAATATAAATTTAAGCGGTATGATTTCTCTTGAGCCCTAGAAAACAGGAAAAAGTAAGTGCTTATCTATTTAGATTAGACAACTTAACGGGGTTATCAATAACAATTGTCTTGGAAAAAAACATAAATCCTGCCGTCCATGTGCAGCAGTTGCCGATTTCTTCCGAATATAAGATTTTTAACAGTTTAAATCAATTCATATGGAAAAAAACCTGAACTCGAATCCAAACTCGAATCTAAACTTGAACTCGAACTCGAACTCGAACACAAACTCAAATTCTAACCCAATTCGAATCTAAACTTAAATATGAACTCGAATCAAGTCTCCTCGAACTAACTAGATTCGAATCAAGATTGCAATTGATATGACTCGCATTTTACTCGACTCTCTCGACTTCATTCTACACATTTTGCAATCTTTGGTTTCGATCAAGACATGTTATAACCAATCAATCAATTTAATTAAGTATCTTATACAGTTATAGATTAGTTATACTCAGGATGCTTGGGATAGTTTCTTGTGTGAATCCAACGGAGCTTCAAAAGTCCCGTATAAAGCTCTTTTTTATTTTACTCGAATTTCAGTCAGGTCGACTCATCCACAGCTTAGAGCCCCGATGCTAACACATGAAATGAGCCCCGTGTTTTCTTCCTCGTGCGGCCCCACTCTTGAGTTCGTAAATACTTCTACGGCTGCGTTGCCTTTCACACTTGGAACTTAATGTTAACATAGTGACCATATAGAGATCTATAGTATATATTTACCCATGATCATATACTTTTACTCGTCATATATATATTCTATATTTGTCATTCTTTTACACATACTTTATCCTTGGGACTTACCGAGCGCTAGTTTGCTGACGGGCATTCCATCCATCCTTAATTTCTTGAAATATTCGTCAGATACGGTCGAGACGGAAGAAGTGGAGGACACAGAGGAAAACTATAACCGGATTGCTCCTCGGGATTAGTTTAGCTTCACTTTTTATTCAGCTTATGTATTCCATATATTTAAGCATTTTCCTTTATTGTATTTACTTTCCAGTTGGAACTCATGTATTTGTAAATATTGGAAGTTAAATGTAAATAAAGATATTTGTTGAAAAATTTTACAGTCTCAATTTATTCTTGTATTGTGTATTATTATTTCAATACGCTTAGTATACTTAGTAGGGAATGACGTTCTCTGAATAAATATGCCGCGGGCTTACCATGCTATCATTTATGTCTACTGGGAAGCGGAGCGTCACATAACTCTTAGCTGGGTATTGGTCATACACTCATGCTGTATTTTGGTTTGTTACAACTCCTCAAACCTGTTTGCATATTTATATTTTTTTGGAGTAAACTATCATTAGAGTGGAGATGTGCTGCAATGGTGAATAAACTAAAATCTCTATAATTAACATATATAAAACCATTGGGATCAACAGTTGAATATTATGGCTAAGTGGCCAAGAAAGCTCTTTGAAATAGCTTGTATAAAAATACAATCACAAAGAAAAGGTCACAAGATTCTCAACTAGTTATTACTAATCATCTGAGCATCCTTCATAAATTAAGATTCTCATTTTGATCCCTTTCGGTTTTGCTGGGACTTGCTGGCCACCTCACTAAGCCTTTACCTTAACAATCAAATTAAACAAAAGATCTCATACTTATCAAAAGAAGTCTAGAATGTTGCTATGTGGGTTTTCCTTATTGGTACAACAGAGCTAAAACTCTTAATTGGCTTTAATCTAAAGTTATTAACCTGAATATAGTAATTGAAACTAGTTTTGGTTTTCTCGGGAAACACCGAACATGGAAATCCCAAACTTATTAGTCTAATCTCAAGTCTGTTGTATATAAACTGTGAGCATTTGTCTAATGTAGGAACCTGAACCTGATACAGATACCGATATTGATATTGATTTAATTTTTTCATTGTTATTCACTAATTATGATATTCCTGGTAATGCTAGTATATTGATAGTCTACATGTATTCATGATATACTCTTATGATATATTTCCTGATTGACTACGCTTTGCTTGGCATACTGATTGATGACTTGCATCCCGGTATGAAATTGGTATTGTCGTGCTATTATATCATGTTAAAGCCTTCTTGTAATATAATGTTTACCTAGATGCCAACGATTTCATGAGATCTCTTGACCTGCCATGTTATCTTAATAGACGTGGCTTGTACATGCTTGTTCCCACGTTGGCATTAGGTAAATACCATATTGATACTTGACATGAAACATGAAACCAGGGAAAAGAGAAAATCAAGAATGAAACCCGACTTGTAACTCAACAGTTCACTACTTGTCAGTGACTGATCAGTCGATATGAGCTTCGGGCTTCGGAATGACGATACTGACATCATTCATCTATACATTATATTGTTTTACTGCATAGCAGCACGTCTCAGATTCAGCCCCGAGAATCATGACCGTGGTCCCAGGTACGTACGGGATACTATTGAGTTATATCGAGAATTCCATTGATTAGTTTCAAATTTCTTCAGGATGGATAATATAGCGACATGAACCCTTAGGATACATATGGTATGGTTGATACTGCTATCTTGCTTGTTATATCACATGTACTGTTATCGCTTATTATTTATACTCATGATATCACGTTCTTGCACATAGCATAATATATCACCTATTGCTCATATTATTATTATGATATTTATGGCGCGCTGACGTCTGGGGTTTGCATGGCCTGAATCCTTTGATTTTAGCACAGGAGAATCGTAAGTATTTCGACAGGATTGCTGAGCAGTGAAGAGCAATTCCCTGATTTAGTTTTATTGATACTTTAGATTTCTTTCTAGTATTGAACTTGTCGGTTTTATCGTTGTAATCCCAAAAGGGGAAGCTATCATTTATTATTTCCTTTAGTTCTTCTGATTGTTTTTACTTCCACTATTGTTTCCTGATATTTTTCTTATGGCTATTGGACATGTGATAGATAGATTTATTATTATATTGTTCTTGATTACCGATTAACAGCCATAATGTAACTATGGAAGAATATTTTCTTACCGTAGGTAGCATGGATGGCTTTGGAAAGATATTTTCTTACCGTAGGTAGCATTGATGGCTTTGGAAAGATATTTTCTTACTTTATTACGTTCCCGTATTTGAGTATATTAGGGAGCAGGGCGTGACACAGAGTCGCCCGTGCAGAAGAAGGAGACGAACAGAGCATAGGAGGCCGAGATCGGAAGCTTTTCGGCGACCAGAAGGTAGGCAGGGGTCTCGGGGTTCGTGCCAATTACTCCTTAGTGTTTAAACATTACATTAACATACTTCTTTTCTGTTGAAACTCTTTGTATCTCCGTGTAATACTCATGCAAACTCTTAGGCTTCCAAAACGTCGAAAACAAAAGAGATGGTGGGATTCGAACATGCAGGTTATGGGACAGTAATGGAGAGTCTTAACCAGTAGGTTATAAAGAGTTTCTTGCATTTATTTAACAAATATTAAATATATGCCATAGCTCAAAAAGGAAACAAGTTTAGAAAGAGATCAAAAGGAACCGTTATGGGTGAGGGTTTAGGTGTTGGGTTTTTGTAAGATTATAGAACAGGAAAATAGATGGAGAGATTATATTTATATATATATATATATATATATATATATATATATATTACGGAAAATACACAAAACAAAGAAATACATTAGAAAGATAATAGAAAAGTATAGAGATTTTATGATCATTACATTATACCCTCCTTAAAAATAATTTCATACTCGAAATTACTGAAGAAGGATGATATAATAGAATAAGGAAATAAGATGGTTACAAGAAAGATCGAAATGGCGATGAAAGATTATACATCCGTTTCCGTCGCGTCGAGATGTGATCATTGGGGAAACAAGAAGAGATTTAAGCAGATAGGATTCGAGAATGCAGTCGTGTTCCGTCGTCGCTCCATCAGTCGGTACTCTAATTGACATGAAGGTAATATTGGATGGAAAAGATGGCCAAGAGATGAAAGGAGAAAGCTACATAAGTTTAGGAGTTCAAGAAATCAAAAGGTGGTCTAATGAAGGAAGTAAGATAGCTTCAAGAATGGTGAGCCGTTAAAGTCTATCCTCCTTAAAAGAATTTCGTCCGCGAAATTCTCTCGAAGAGTACGATGCGGCAAGGTACGAGAAAGTAAGGATAAGGTTTGGCCAAATCGTCTTCGAGCTTCTTTGATCGATGTTCAAACTAGGTGAGCTAATAAACTTATGAGATACAATTAGAAGGTGTAAACAAGAGTTAAGCATTCAAAATTCGAGAGATTATATTCAAGTAAGTCGAAAGAGAAGTTCAAAATTGATTTAAGGAATAGAATGAGATTCAAATGAATTGAAATGTAAGGAACGTAAAGTTGTTGAATTTCATAATTCTTGTGATATATTGTTTAAAACTTCATACAGAGCTGACATGCATAGGCCGTCAATAAAACATGTCATGCCCCGCTTCCCAAAAGACGGGAGCAGGCACATGATAAGGTCCGCAGCGTATTTATTTTGATATGGTCGTTTCCCCATAATAAATACGTTAAGCGTTTGTAAGCAATATATCATAACAAGAAAATGACAAGTGAATTAAAAATTCAACAACTTTATTTACATCCAAAAATATAAGTACAAATACGATGTCTGAAATAAAAGATACAATAACTGGAAGTGCCTACATAATGGTAAAATAACTGCAGAAAGGAAAACTAGTAATCTGGCTGAGCGGTAAGCTGATCGAAATCCTCCTGACTCGGCTCGATCTCCTCTATCTCCATATCACCTGATTACATTCCAAGGATAAAGAGAAAATAGGGTGGAATGCCCGTCAGTGAACTTGCGATCGGTAAGTCCCCAAAAAGGATATGAATATAAAGTGTGATAAAAGACATGTATGTAAGAAGAATATGAATCTAAAACAGAAAATGACAGGTAAGAATGTTAATTAGATATGAGTATGTTAAGATATCTTAAGCATGACAGGCATATGAATATGATTATCTTCTAACGTGTTTGTTTGTAATTTGATAAAAAAAAAAAGGTATGTGTGTATACGATAGTACTTCAGCTTACCTCACGGAACAAAGGTACAAGAAGTACAAGGCCCCGTCAAACCCCACAGGACAACGGCATATAAGATATTCGAGAGGTGCATTTTAAAATGACCTCTCGTGTCAAGTCATACGTTCCTTATCAACCTACCCCTTATCCCCGTGTATTTTAATGTATAGATTAAGTTTACAGGTCTTGCCTGAATCCATGAATATAGAGAGCGTACAAGCTCAAGTTGTGTTCAAGTATGCATGTCAAGTTCAAGCCAAGTCATATTCATGGTTCAGGTTAACTCAAGTGTTCAAGCCAAGTTCAAGTTTAAGTTCAAGGATTCATGTCAAATTCAAGAATTCATTTTCAGGTTCAAGTCAAGTTTCAAGTGTTCAAGTCAATTCATGTAGGATGTCATGTGTTTGATTATATATGATTCTATATTCATGTGATTTAAGATGGCGACCACTGCACATAGTCAGCAGCATCTGTGCCCTTTTCAAGAACGATTGCCAGACGATTACTAGTTAATCTAGATCAGGCAAACACTCACTTTCTCCGGCTCCCCGAGACCTGGAGAAAAGACACCGCTTAAACCCATTATTATCTAAATACATTAGAGATTAGTTTATATAGTCTAGGTATTTTAGTGAACTTAGGTCACCAATGTAAAATAGTTCATTTGAAAACATGAGAGGATTTTACGTAAAATGCTTTACTTCTAAAGATAAAGCTCGATGGTGTTTTTGGTAAAACCTAACAATATAAATTTATGTTATTTTTTTGAAAATTTATCATTTGTTAAACTTGAGGTATTTTAATAAAAACTTAATCTTTTAATTTAGAATATTTTATTGAAATTAGATTTACAAAAAAATACTTTCTTTTAAGTTACAAGTTTATGATTTTTAATTTAGTGTTGTTTTATTTTCATTAAAAATGCATTTCTTCTTCTTCGAGAACGTGCTCCGTGAAGAGCTCCGATCTCACCCATTAGACCCAAGATGTACGATAATTCGCACCATTTTTTAACAGGAATCCCCTAATGAGGGTTGTGAGGGAGAAATTGCCAAGTAAAAGGGTTTAGGATTAAAACTATCACTTGAAGGTATTTTAATGAAATTTTGTTTATTTAGAAAAGGTGGCCATATAATCGTGCTATGTTTTCATATGTGTGCGTGTGTGGGGTAGGTTATTACCCTGTGCGATATTATCATGTCACAAGAAAGAATGATATCGAACTAGCATAAATATTATGGTATTAAAATGTTAAATATTATATATCGATTAAAAGTGTTTTGTAAACATGCAATAAAGTTCTATTAAAGTCATCGAACAATATCATGTAGGGAAGAGTCATGGTTACACATTTTTTATTAGCATGATCATTTCATCCATTTATTTTAAAAGTGTAGCCGTGAAGTTTTAAAAAATTTGCATTGACTTGATTCAATCGATGGGGAAAGAAGAGAAAGGAATAGAATTTCGTGGACTAGCTTGGGTAATTTGGTGATATGAAAATTCAAAGAGATTTGAAAGGGAAGGAAAATAGAGAGACTTACTCGCGATGTGAATTGGTCTAACAACCGATTCACCGATTAATTCTTCTAAAAAAATTCAGTGCGGTGTTCGTTCTGTTACAGTGGTTGTTGGTTGTCGTTGACGATGGCGACGGAGGTTGAGAGATCTATGGTCGACTTGATAGCTTTGTAGAGAAAGAAAAGAGGAAAGCGAAGCCTATGATGCACGGAAGAAGACACGTTCGAGAGGCTTGAGAGAACTTGAGCTTGAGGGAACTCGCGAGTTAGAATTTCTTTGAGAGTATATATTTTGAAAGAGTTATGTCTAGGGGAAGAGCTAGAACTGAGTAGGTATTTATAGGTTAAGGGAAAAGGGGTATGATTAATTAAAAAGAATTAAAGTTTGAATTAAAAAGGATTAATGGGGTGAAATGAAATGTCCGAAGGTTTCTGAATTGAATTAGGAGTTTTAGTATATTAAACAGGGTTGAGGGGAGTCAAAGAGTCGCTCGTGAAGAAGAAGGAGATGAACAGAGCAAGGGGTCGAGATCGGCAGCTTTTCGGCAGGCAGAAGGTGGGAAGGGGTCTCGAGGTTCGTGCCAATTACTCCTCAGTGTTTAAACATCAAATTAACATACTTCTTTTCTATTGAAACTCTTCGTATCTCCGTGTAATGCTCGTGCAAACTCTTGGGTTTTCAAAACGTCAAAAACAAAAATAATAAAATATTTTTGGATGATAAGATTCGAACACGTAAGCTATGGTACAATAGTGAAGAGTCTTAACCAGTAGGTTCTAAGGAGTTTTTTGCATTTATTTAATAAATATTAAATATATACCATAGCTCGAAAAGGAAGGGTTTACGAAGAGATCAAAAGGAACCGTTTTGGATGAGGGCTTAGGTGTTGGGTTTTTGTAAAATTATAGAATAGGGAAAATAAATGGTGGGATATATATATATATATATATATATATATATATATATATATTACGAAAAATACACAAAACAAAGAAATATAATATAAAGGTATATATATTACGAAAAATACACAAAATAAAGAAATATAATAGAAAGGTATAAAGAGTTTAGAGTCGTTACACACGAATGCATATGCGCTTTAATATAGTAGGATTCAATCTAAAAGACTCAAATCTTATGTTGGGTTGTCCCATCTTATATCTTATACTCATATGCATCCCACAATCTTCCCAATGTAGGACTATATTCACACTTTCTCAACATTTAGAAAACTATAATAAGAGAGGGACATGTTCAGCTTTTGATGATCGGTCGGTATCCTCCAAATTTTTATCGACTATGGAAAATGGAGAGAAGAGAAAAGAATGATATATTTGTTTTATGGGATTATTTTCAACTCTAAGACACAAATATAGCCAACAGCGAAAGAGAATCTATTCCCAATTTTGTTATGATAGTCGTTATGATAGTCAATATGTTTAAACTCCAAAAGTTTAAGAATTTATTTTTCCATCGGATTGCAAACCATCTTCATGGTTCAAAACAATCATTAAAAACATTATAAGCTACACATTAATTCGTTCGTGGATAACTCATGTATGGATATCCTTTCAATGATTACCCTCTAAAATCCCCAGTTCCATATATATTTTTTCCGTATTTTTTTCCAGAATTTTCCTAGTAATTTTGCACATTTTTATATATTTTATTATTTTATTTATTATTTTTCCTAAACTAAATCAAAACCTTAAATCTAACCCCTACCCGACCCGACCCAAACACCTACCCGACCCGACCCGACTCGACTCCCCCACTCCCACTTCCCCTTCTTCTTCTCCTTCTCTTTTTCTTCCCACCACAACCAAACGGATCCCCCCTCTTCTCATGCTACCTCCGCCTGACTTGCTCCCACAACGACCCAGCACGCCCACATCCTCCCCGCGATCCCCTCCTCTAAATCCCCCTTTCCTCAACGTCCCTCTCCCTCTCTTAGTCTCTCTATCTCTCCCTTTCTTTAACTCGCTCTCAAACACCCATCGCCGCCATACCTCGCCGACGAGATCCCCTACGACCTCCTCGTCCCCTTCATCTCAACTCAACACCACCACTTTCACCACACATCCACTAAGTCCCTCCATCAACACCGAAGCTCCTTCCTCAACCCAAACACTCACTGCACACCACCTCGCCGGTGTACCCTCATCATCAACGACAACTAGCAACCTCTTCCAACACCTCAAAACCTCACTCTCCTCACAACCTAACTCCCAACACTCGAGATACCCACTACACGTCGCCTCCTCCATCAGCCGCCGCCTCCCCAACCACCCTTCTAACGCCAGGGCCTCGACACCGTCGTTGCCACCTCTGCCGCCAACCCAGCTACATGCAACACCTTCGATGACACCCCGACGACATCACCTCTCCACAACAGCTCGAGCTCCTCCTCCAACCAAGATTCCTCACCGCGCCACCACCCCAATTCCCGCCACCATCGCCGCAGAGCCGCAGCCGAAGAATTCCCCTGGACCACCGTTGCCTCGCCAACTCCATCACCTCCCTACTGCCACTGCTGCAACTGCGTCCCCAAGAAGACTCGTCGCTGCCCCGTGCCCACTCCCAGAACCACCATGCTCACGTCGAACCCGCCTCTGCACCACCACCGTGCCACGGCTGCACCACCGCATGCCCAGACGTGTCCCGCCACGTACCTACTCCCCGTGCCACACCGTACCCCCACGCCGTGCCAGCCTCCGTGCCATGCCGTACCAGTCCCCATGCCACGTCGTACCCCGATCCAATGCACGCACCGTGCCCACTCCCGCACCAGCACCACGTCCAGTACCGTGTCGCGCTGTGCCACTCCCGCACCACGCACCGAACCAAGACCATGCCCGCTACCGTGTCACGCACGCGTTGTCACCGTGCCCAGTATCGGATCTCCGCGCATCGTGCACACGCCACACACCGTGTCCAGCATCGAATCATCTCGTATATCGAGACGAAGTCCGCAGGTGGTTTTGCTTCTAAATCAGCGACCGAAGGCAAGTGAAATCCTCACTTGCTTTTAACATGCTATATGACTTTGTGTTAAAATTATATTAGATGGATTATTACGAACGTGTGTTTAGTAGTATATTGACACGTATATATTGTAAATCGTCATCGTATCTTCATGGGAAACCATAGAAATTTTAAGATGGTATTTTTGAGCATAATTGGATATAAAACATCATATTAGTATCGTGTAGAATTGTAAGTATCATGTACCGTTTTCATGAGTTGGATAAAACCGACATTAATTCGATAATTCAAGATATTATACGCTAAGAGTTCGATGTGGTGAACTGATCCAAAACCCTGTCCAAAATGCTCTAATAATTTCTTTTGCTACTTATGAATATTATGTAGGAAAATGAACTCAAATAACAAAACGTGCAAGGAAACGACGTCTCAAAGACACGACGGCAAATTTGATTTTATTGTACATGTAGTAGTGTTAAATTGGTATTAAATTAGTTACATGTCAGAATGTAATGCTCTATGGCTCATATTGAAACCGACTCGATAAGGTAGAACTCTCTACAGTTTATATTTCGATGCTGATAGACCACTGTAACGAGAATTTACTTGGAATGCGGCTCTGGACTGCAGTCTGGGGCAGCATTCCACGGGGATACCTGGACTTAAGCGCCTGCACGTCCATACATAAAACTGAAAATGTGCGGAATCCTATATAGTCACGTAGATAATTTAGTTAGCTAACATATGGATCTGGTCTCGTTTAGTTTCATTGTCGTTTGGTATTTTGTTTATATTTTAGACTGTCGACGCGTTTTGCAATTTCTGCAGTGACATTTCTTTCACCTTCACACTAAACAGGACATATCTTCTAGTAAAGAAAGGCTATCTTGGATCCTCTTAATGCGTCAGAAATATAACAGATAGAACTAAGTTTTATTCAACTGAGACAACGTCCGAATCTAAACACAATCCCTAATAAACCGCACGTGAAGTTGAACTTCCAGTTCTGAAACTGGAATTCCAGCAACTGATCGCTGATTTAAAATGATAATAAGTCCCTAACCTGAATTCCTATTGGCATGAAACCAATTTTATCGCTTAGAGAATCAAGTATTCTACGTACGCCTTTTATATTCTTTTGGTCAATTCTATACGTGTGATTTATGGTGAATCTTCAAGTCATATGGCGTTGGCTGTCATAATTTAATGAATATCTGTTCAGTGCATTTCTACCTTAGTTTGTGATTGTTGGGGTCAAAAATTGCACCCCGGTTGACCAAGTCAAAGTCAAAGTCAACCCCAAGTAAGCGGGCCCAAGCCCAGATCAAGTGGGCCCATGCCCAAGTCGAGCCCCGCGGCCGGCCTCCCCCATGCCAAAATGAAATCATGTAATAAATAATTTTGATATAATTTTTTATGCATGAATGTAAGAAAAATGGGCATAAAACCAAATTTTTGTAAAGCCCGTGGCTTATGTGCAAAAGAAATGAGCACATGAGGCATGGGATGGGCAAAATGCCATTTTGTAAAGCCCAAGTGGCTATGTGTAATTTTGTAAGCCTATATAAGGCAACATGATAATGAAATAAAAAAAGGACCTTTTTCTCTCTCAAAAATTAGGATCTGTGCCTCCTTCTCCTTCCTCAAGGTTCTAAAACCTTCTTCCCCTTTTGAATTAAATCAATAGTTTTACTCTTATTTTTCCAAAAATAAATAGTTTTCACCACAAAACCCACAAAGGGGAGCTCGGATCTTCCATTAGATCTCAAAAATGGAAGATTTTTAAATCTCACCCCCTTTCTCCAAGATCCGGCCAACCGAGAGAAAGAAAAAGGAGACCCATCTCCAGAAATCCCATCTTGGAAGATCCTGTTGGATATAGTGCCCTCAGAGTCAATTATTGGATCGCAGGCACGTGATTGCAATGATTGAGGGAGGACCTATACCGGTAGGACAATCTTACTCAGGATGATTGTATACTATCTGGTTCGTCTCTATCATCGTGTACATGTTTTAGGTGACATTGTGGTTCACTATTACACGTTGATGGAGAATAGTATGCTACCATGGTTTGTCTTTATCATCGTGTACTGCTTTAGGTGACCTTACAGGTCGCTATTACACGTTGATAGAGCCCTTAGGATTTTTTGCTTGGCTACCAGCAGTATGATGGCGATCATATACGTGAGAGCTGGAGTCTATAAGCACATCCTTAATAGGTCCCTAGTCGTGGGAGTTTCGAGACTGGGCATCGATACTCCATTAGTAAACTAGTGTATACAGTCGAGACCCCGACGAGGGGCGGTGGCCGGTCTCACAAGCCATTGGTGTCAGTTTGATCACCTAAGATGTATACAGGTGCTCATTGGGTTATGAGTACACCGGACAGGACTCGCTGGGAACATGCTAGTTGGTATTATACCTAGCGTCAGATAGCAGTTCCCTGGTGACATCTGTACAGGTTAGTTCATCGACCTGAGATTGTCATTTGTCTCGTGTGAGTTCCTACTGTACTTTGATTACTACCCTACCACGGCTCAAAGGAGTCGTGCAAACAGGTTTTAGTTGGGTACAGTCCCGAGCCACATGGAGACAGTGAGCGGATCGGCAGGGGTCGTCTCTCCCGGTATTGGGGGTGAGGTCGCGCTGTGTCTAGGAGAGCCATTACACGAAGTCCTTGGCCAAGGCAGGAGATTTACTGGTAGGCATTCCAGTAGTATCTCAGGGTGTTCTGGGCTACACTCCGACACGACTTGTACCGCTTTTGGGAGTCTGACTTTTACCAACCCCCTAGGCCCGCCATGCGATACTCATAGACGAACAGACCGGACTGTACGAATATTGTCACTGACAGGCTCAGTAGGGTGTCAGGATGAGTTCGCTCATCGACCTCCCTTTTGGTCAATACCTGGTAGCCCGTTACGTATAGCTAGTACCTCTGACGTGCTAGTGGTTAAATCCACAGCCAAAGTATTGACGAGTCTTTAAAGTCCTCCACAGACAGTTTCTCAAGTTTCGGGCGAAACGTTGTAGAGGCCATATGATATATGGCAGGGTTCGATCTTATACGTGCGGTATTGCACGGATCATGATCGGACGGATCATACTAGTGGGCTTTGGTTTAAGCCGGATCCTAATATTAGATTTGTTGGATTACTTTAGTCTCATCGCATTCGCATTCAGTCGGAATGCGGATGCATGTATGTATATACAGGTGAGGGGTATCCTTGTAATCCATCACGAGTTTACTTTAGATGTTGCCGTGTGTTTTTATTATTGCAAACATTTGGATTAATGTTTGTTAATGGAAATTATGAGCACAAAATCATCATTTAGAACATTAATGGTGACACATGCACAAGTGATGACTCATGATCTCTTTTCTTGTGCATGTGTCACATTATGTGATGGATGGATGTTGATATGATAAGAAGAGAGAGGGGGGCTACCATGAGTGAGGTTGGCTCTTGTATAATTCCTCTCTTGCTCTCATTTTATCATAACACAACACAAAAGAAAAAAGAGAGAAAACTCCTTCTTCTTCCTCTTTCTTCTCTAGCTCATTATATCCATTATTGGCAACACCTTCAACCTCCATCCAAGCAATGGATGCAAGAGGCAAAGTGATCACAAACATTCTCTACAACACCTTGAACATGTCGGCTAGCACACTTCGTGCCCGAGTTGCTTCGGATGAAGCGGGAGCCCGTAAAAAGACTCGTAGATGTGGTGCCCTTTCCGACGAGGAGATCAAGACCGGAGTTGCCGTGGGGAGCTTGGGATGGTGGCCAAAGACCGAAGGACATGGATCGATCGGTATAGCATTCTATCCCTTCTCTAGATAGCTAGTAGTAGGTTAATGGTTCGATCCGGGTTTTTAAGCATACGATAGCGCCGGTTTTCAAGTTAAGAAAAGTTTTTGTTTCCGCATTTTGGCCTCGTACAGACGGCCGGGGCGCTACCGTAGACTTACATGGTATCAGAGCCACGCCATTAACCTTTACTAGCTTGCTCTAGCGTGTTTAGAAATTCGATCGAACGAAATTTTCAAAAACCACAATTTCAAAGTGCAGTTTCTGTCAAATTTTTTATGTGCTCGAAAAATTATTTTGAGTGTTGCAGAAATACGTGCAGGGTTTTCTAAGAATTCTGTGAAAAATTGGTAATATGATACTACAGTCAGGCCGCGGAACCGCGGCCAAACCCCTGTTCTAGCCGCGGTTCCGCCGCAGTAAAGAGTCATCACCGTACCATTTTTCTACAGTGCTCTTTAAACTTGGAATTGGGGTTTATGGTATATTCTGTTTGGGCCCAGATTTATTTTGAGTAATGGGTATTGTGCTTGGGGCCCACTTCGGGAAATTTTGTCGATCGAAAATTTTAAACATGTTAGTTCACAGTATTTGCATTATATCTGCGACCGTGAATGTCATTTGATCGGTAAATCCTGTCTTATTGCTATAGCCCTTTTAGACGGATTTGCGAACGTGACGTTCACGTTGATATTCTGTGTTGTGCTGTGATATTGCGGATTTGTCGTGGTGGATAGCCTGGATGCAATAATAGTACAGTTTGGTTGTATTAGTACATTTGATATTGCGGGGCGAGCGTCCGACATGTGGACTGCCGTCACTGCCTATTTGTATAATATTCTTTTAGGGCACGACCGGGCTGAGGTCGATGTACCCGTTGTATATATTTTACTTTCTGTACTAGGATTACCCCGCGGTGGGGTGCACGGATAGCCGGGTTCTAGAGGGCAACGGGCCCGCATCTCATGGCTTTGAGACGGAGGGGGCTTCACTCTAGAATTGGCGGGCTATTCGCCGCACTCGTAGGGGGTACAGGTTGACCCAAGGAGGGAAGCTCAAGTTACCGGATTCCGTGAAGTGCTGGGTGGTCCATTCACTTTGTTGAAGGGGGCTGCCTCGCTTCAGGTTTTGGCGGGTAACTTGCCGCGCCCGTAGGGGTCTAGGATTTCATTGCACAGGCTATCCACACGACCAGGGGAACATCGGGTTTCAGTAGCGGCTCTATGAAACCCGGGGATCCCAGATTATCTGTATTGTTCTGTGATGCTTATTACTCTCTGTGATGTTGCATTTTGTCACACCTTGACCAAATATTATATATTAATATATATACTAGTAGATGTTGTATATGTTTTACACCCGCGCTAGTCCAGTCCCCACTCTGTCGTTAGTTAAGTAACCTAACAGGTGATGACGGGACCCGGTGGCGAATGCGGATGGCATATACGTACATCATATTTTCTTTCTTTATTGGTGTGATCAATTGATGGGACTGCATTGATTCGGATCAATGCAAGCTAAACAAACCTATTCTGATGTTGTTGGAACATTTTTTAAAAAGCTGTTATTGCAAGGACGTTCTCTTTAGTTTGGTACAGTGGTATTCGGTTATGAATATCCAGCACCTCAGTCGACGAGGCAAGGGCCGAGATCCCTTCACCGGGAGTGACCCCTTGGACAGAAGTTTGCGTCAGGGTAATAACTTCACTATAGCCGATTGCCTTTTGCTTTGCATCGTGGTATTCAGTTGGAATATCCTGCACCTCATTCTACGGGGAAAGAGCCGAGATCCCTTCACCGGGAGTGACCTCTTTAGCAAAGGTTTTCGTCACTATATTTTTATAAAAAGCTATCCGGTTCCTTCAACGATATCAAGTTCATTACGTTAAAGGTTTTTCGCCAAAAACCATTTGTAGCCCTCCGTCATTTCAGAAAGGTAGCACTTAGTATTCATGCTATGTTTGTTGGCCTTCGTCAAGGCATAGTGAATGGTAGCTGCTTGTTACTTTTCTGCTGCATAGATAGATGCGTTGGTTTGGGACAGTCGTATAGCCTTGTTGGCCTTCGTCAAGGGCTTGTACGGGTGGGTTCAAATTAACCTGGACAATGACGGGTAGAACTTGACATGTGACTTATGATTTGTTGACCTTCGTCAAGGTCATAAGAGCATGGGGTAAAAATCACATCGGGAGTTTCTAAAGAAACTGAAACTTGCCAGATATGCTCATACCTTCTGAAGTGTGATAACATGAGTGGATTCCATCACGTTATCATGCGATGATAGTTGGATCCCGATTCCCACTGATGAGTTGGTTTACTCCTCGGGTGATCCCGACTAATTCTTCTTTCAGGTTTGGAGGAGAATTTGAGGATACAGTGGGAGGTTTCCTGATTAGATAAAGTGATAACCATTCTGATCTACGTTAGAGTGCACGCTGAGTGTTTCTTTTCTCTCTCTCTCTGGCAGCGACCATCACCCGACTCTTGACTATGACTCAGTGACCAAGTTAACTGAACCTTCTTAAAACACTGGCTTTTGGATTGTCAGAGTTGCATACCTCATTGCCACTCCTACTTTTACCCTTTTCTCCAGAACACCCCGTATTAATACGAACATCCACTTCCATTGAATAAAACCATCGTATGGTTATATACGAACTCGAAGGAACATGTTCCAGATTCGAGGATGGTTTCCGGTTCTGAAGAAAATGAATAGGACTATTCAGTTGTCTTTTCCTTTTACCTTCTCTCAGGTTGCGAGTGCTCCTTGGATTAGGACGGTACACCTATTACGTTAATTGGATAGTTTTCATCCAAACCATAGGCAGGTGCCGAAAGGTAAGGCATGAAGAAAACCGTTTAGCCTAAAAGGTGTACAGAAGGTATTAAGTAAAGACAAATAAAGGGATTAGTAAGAGAGCAAAGTAAATTGCGACTGCTATTCACGACCAAACCAAGTATTTCTTCGCCAATCCTATTTCACCTTTGTATTTCTCCAAAACACTCCGTATCACTACGAAGATCCACAGTTTATTGGATACTCCATCGTATGGTTATATACGAACTCGAAGGGACTTGTTCAAGTTCGGGGATGGATTCTGGTTCAGGAGAAATAGGAATAAGGTTTATTCGGTTGTCTTTTATCTTCACCTTCTCTCGCATTACGAGTGCTCCTAGGATTAAGACAGTACACCTGTTACGCTTATTGGATATTCTTCTTCCAAACCATAGGCTGGTGCCGAACGGTAGGGAAGGAAGAAAACCATTTAGCCTAACGAAGGTGTACAGAAGATAACGACTAAAGACAAATGAAGGGATTTGGAGAGATGGCAAAGAAATATACGGTTACAGTTGTGAATCTGGATAATGGAAGAGGCATTACTAGGAATACCCGGATACCGCTTCGAGACATTTACATGTTTCAGTTTCACTGTGTACTGTTAAAAGAAAACTAATTTCCTAATTAGACACTTGCTCCAGGATATGTATTTACCAGGTTTGATTCTCACATCTGTATGGTTTTACAGATGATGAGTGGGAGTAAGTTATTGGGAATTAGGTGATCATCCTCATTATATCGGGATTCGTTGTAATTGGTGATATTTGAGGAAATCGCCTGGGTAGTTTGCCGAACGGCAAATATATGGTTTTGAATATCCGTTGTTGTGCACCAATTTCAAATTGATATATTTGTACGTTTATTTTTATAAAGTGAGATATAACTTTTTGAAATTATGTCTATGACATTTACCTATATCAGTGGATGGTTAGGTAAGGATCATTAAACAGCGGTGTAATTCTTCTTAACCATAAGTACAGTTTTCAACTTACGACGCACAGGGTTTGAGTTATTCGACTCAGGGGACTTATACAGAGTATTGTATGTTGTCCAGTGTCCATTAGGACAGAGGGGTTGGTCCTCATACTATATTCGGTTTATTTGTGACTTCTCCAGTTCTTAGACATGTGTTTCGTAGAAATGCAAGGTCTAAGTTTTGAGAAGTTATAGGTATAAGAATAAAGTAGAGAACCAGGTGTTGCAAGTATCGGGATTCTTCAAGATGATCGAAGATGTAGATACTTGTGTATGGTATTCAGTTGATAGTAATGGTTTTGAGAAACTTGTTTCTCTTTCAGGTTACTCATATCTGGATGCATTCCTAAGTTGAGTAACGCTGATCGGCCTCCTTCCATTTAGTTGACATGCACTGGAGACAGCTGCATGATTTGAATCTGGTTCCAATTAAATCAGTGCCTCTGTTTCTATATTTGATATAGAATAGTTCATATCTTGACAATGTTAAGGTACGGGGAGTTGTCCAGCTTATGCTTAAAACCAGACTCTGGATAACTCAAGGCACGTTTCTGTAATGGCTGTTTGTCGGTTGACCTGGGCTGTGACGAGGGTTGACTTTCTACCATCCGGAAGATCAATAGTGATATTGTTCTAGACTCGCCACAGTTTTAATAAAAATGGATTTTTTCAGAAAAGAGTAGTGGGAGTATGGTAAAACTGAAAGTGATTCCAGAACCGCAAACGATTACTGAAAATTTGATAAGAACCTAAAGATTCAATCTGATTTGACATTCCATTAGCCACTCCGCAGATATGGTGGGTAACCTCAGGCGCTCGAGAGGTACTTCGGTATGCTCAAAGACGGTGACAGGAAGGTTCTTGTTTACCCAGACTTGACACTACTGTTGTTCCAGACTATGAGACCCGGCGGGAGGATGAATATAGCGTCGTTCTGAACTGGCTTTAGAAGTGCACGTGTATATGATTCTGCCAGAGGGTTGTCGTGGTCAGTGGGAGCAGCGGAAGCATTGGTGGACAAGTGGCTTATGTCTATTTATAGACTAAAGCAGATATAGCGGAGATAGATCATCTATTTTTGATGTGACAGTCATAGGTTTGACTTCATCAGAATAGGGGATGGATCTGTTAAAAAGGTAGTAGGGTGTGATGTCCTGGTATTTAGATGACATACACAGAGTAGGAAGTGAAATTCCTATACTACGGTCGGTTATACTTTGGTTGTCACACAGTGGTTTCTCCACATGGGACTTGGATATTATATCAGACATTCTGGTTACTAGATCTATGGTTTTAGATCTAGATTTGGGTAGTTTCCCAATCAGGGTACTTAGACAGCATTCTAAAAGTATTTAGAATGGACGACTCCAGGCACGGTAGTGTACCTGCAAGTGATGGAGTCACCCTCTCTAAAGGTGTCTTACAGACTAAAGGGGAGAGGGATGTGCATGATTGGCAGATCACTTGCTTAGGCAATTGAGTCAATCATGAGATGTCAAGTACCACACCAGATGTTTTTGCACTAGATGCAATAAGTTGATATTGATCCAATCGTGGAGAAATATTCGGAAGCAGTTTTAGAACATAAGTGGATGTTCTAGGGATATGATAATGACAGCCTCATTCAGGAGACAGTTATCATTCCAGGCTTCCAAGGTGACCTGGATGACAGAGTGACTGTCAGAGTTATAGTTTTCCCTCTGACGAGGAGCAGTAGTTTGGACAGGTGGTCCATACGGATACTGAGGGAGGCATGGCGCAGGATACTGATTAAGTTCAGTTGACGATACAGTCTAAAAAGTTTGGATTTGGAGTTCATTTATGAACTAGGTCCCATCAGATATCCAAACATATTCTAAGACAGGTATTTCTCATTTCGGGAGATGGCTTTCTCCGCGAACTTGAGATAAAGAGAGACGTAGAAAGAAACATCAGGGCGGATCTACTAGCTGAGGCTATTCCTCGAACGCAATAGTTTCGCAAACGGGCTTTATGAGACTGATTAGTAGATGAGTTGGGTGTTCGGTATCACACGGGCTGTGAGTATGCGACATCGCAATAATTAGCCTTGAGTGCAAGTGGAAGATTGTTGGATATAGTGCCCTCAGAGTCAATTATTGGATCGCAGGCACGTGATTGCAATGATTGAGGGAGGACCTATGCCGGTAGGACAATCTTACTCAGGATGATTGTATACTATCTGGTTCATCTCTATCATCGTGTACATGCTTTAGGTGACATTGTGGTTCACTATTACACGTTGATGGAGAATAGTATGCTACCATGGTTTGTCTTTATCATCGTGTACTGCTTTAAGTGACCTTACAGGTCGCTATTACACGTTGATAGAGCCCTTAAGATTTTTTTCTTGACTACCAGCAGTATGATGGCGATCATATACGTGGGAGCTGGGGTCTATAAGCACATCCTTAAAAGGTCCCTAGTCGTGGGAGTTTCGAGACTGGGCATCGATACTCCATTAGTAAACTAGTGTATACAGTCGAGACCCCGACGAGGGGCGGTGGCTGGTCTCACAAGCCATTGGTGTCAGTTGGATCACCTAAGATGTATACAGGTGCTCATTGGGTTATGAGTACACCGGACAGGACTCGCCGGGAACATGCTAGTTGGTATTATACCTAGCGTCAGATAGCAGTTCCCTGGTGACATCTGTACAGGTTAGTTCATCGACCTGAGATCGTCATTTGTCTCGTGTGAGTTTCCACTGTACTTTGATTACTACCCTACCACGGCTCAAAGGAGTCGTGCAAACAGGTTTTAGTTAGGTACAGTCCCGAGCTACATGGAGGCAGTGAGCGGATCGGCAGGGGTTCGTCTCTCCCGGTATTGGGGGTAAGGTCGTGCTGTGTCTAGGAAAGCCATTATACGAAGTCCTTGGCCAAGGCAGGAGATTTACTGGTAGGCATTCCAGTAGTATCTCAGGGTGTTCTGGGCTACACTCCGACACGACTTGTACCGCTTTTGGGGGTCTGACTTTTACCAACCCCCTAGGCCCGCCATGCGATACTCATAGACGAACGGACCGGAATGTACGGATATTGTCACTGACAGGCTCAGTAGGGTGTCAGGATGAGTTCGCTCATCGACCTCCCTTTTGGTCAATACCTGGTAGCCCGTTACGTATAGCTAGTACCTCTGACGTGCTAGTGGTTAAATCCACAGCCAAAGTATTGACGAGTCTTTAGAGTCCCCCATAGACAGTTTCTCAAGTTTCGGGCGAAACGTTGTAGAGGCCGTATGATATATGGCAGGGTTCGATCTTATACGTGCGGTATTGCACGGATCATGATCGGACGGATCAAACTAGTGGGCTTTGGTTTAAGCCGGATCCTAGTATTAGATTTGTTGGATTACTTTAGTCTCATCGCATTCGCATTCAGTCGGAATGCGGATGCAGGTATGTATATACAGGTGAGGGGTATCCTTGTGATCCGTCACGAGTTTACTTTAGATGTTGCCGTATGTTTTTATTGTTGCAAACATTTGGATTAATGTTTGTTAATGGAAATTATGAGCACAAAATCATCATTTAGAGCATTAATGGTGACACATGCACAAGTGATGACTCATGGTCTCTTTTCTTGTGCATGTGTCACATTATGTGATGGATGTATGTTGATATAATAAGAAGAGAGAGAGAGGGGCTGCCATGAGTGAGGTTGGCTCTTGCATAATTCCTCTCTTGGTCTCATTTTATCATAACACAACACAAAAGAAAAAAGAGAGAAAACTCCTTCTTCTTCCTCTTTCTTCTCTAGCTCATTATATCCATTATTGGCAATACCTTCAACCTCCATCCAAGCAATGGATGCAAGAGGCAAAGTGATCACAAACATTCTCTACAACACCTTGGACACGTCGGCTAGCACACTTCGTGCCCGAGTTGCTTCGGATGAAGCGGGAGCCCGTAAAAAGACTCGTAGATGTGGTGTCCTTTCCGACGAGGAGATCAAGACCGGAGTTGCCGCGGGGATCTTGGGATGGTGGCCAAAGACCAAAAGACACGGATCGATCGGTATAGCATTCTATCCCTTCTCTAGATAGCTAGTAGTAGGTTAATGGTGCAATCCGGGTTTTTAAGCATACGATAGCGCCGGTTTTCAAGTTAAGAAAAGTTTTTGTTTCCGCATTTTGGCCTCGTACAGACGGCCGGGGCGCTACCGTAGACTTACAGATCCAGGGCCAAAGGGGAGGGAAACAAAGAAGGCCCCTTTGATCATTTCTAAAGATTTCTAAGAGTTTAACTCCATTCAAGATCTGTTGGAGTTCAACTCCATAAATTAATATCTTTTTAGGAGTTTAACTCCAGAAGTAAAATCGGGAGCACAGCTCCCAGTGCAGGGACAAAGTCCCTTTTCCTGCTGACGCCCAGCACCCGCGTGCCAAGCACGTGGGGCACTGACACCCAGCACCTAGCGCTAACGCAAGCGTCCAAGCGCTTAGCGCCAGTTTCCAAGCGCCCAGCGCTCACGTGCCCGCTCGCGTGCCAGGCACGTGAGGCGCTCATGCCCAAGCACCCAGTGCCCACGTGCCGGGCACGTGAGGCGCTCGCGCCCTAGCGCCATGCACCCGGTGCCTGCTCCCGGCGCCCGCGTGCTAGGCACGTGAGGCGCTGACGCTCACGCGTCCTTTGGACGCCATTTCCTCCCTCATTTTATATACACTCCACACTAAAAATACATCCCCCGTTATATTCAAAACACAACACTGCACATTGAGTTCGCATGACCTGTTTGACCCGTCAATCGGAGGTTCTCTCGCTCCAAAGGCGAGGGGTAATTAACGGCAGCTTAGTTCGCGGCTGCCGGAGATTCGGATCCCCATAATCAATAAACTCCCGCCTACCCTAGGCAGGGCGAATCTGTAATGCGCCTGACAAGCGCGTGCGTATTCCCATCTCAATGGGATGACGAAAAACACCCTACAGATTCTGGCACGCCCGGTGGGACCTTTTCTCTCCTCCCATATTTCGGGTTAAGCGTCCATGCGAACTCAATCAATTTACATATCGATTACATGTACTGAAATCATGCCTCTTTGTGCAGGTTAACAGTTTTCGACTGCAATCTTCGAACGCAACAAAATGTCTTTAAGGGCAAGCTCAGCTCTCAACACAACTCCCATCTCCTACACGATGAAGATGGACGCCAGGACGGTCCTCCCGGCCAGTATCAGGCGACAATAGGAAGAGTCGCTGCAACCATTCGGCTCTATCCTGTTCGTGCCAGCTAGTGCCATCCCAGCTTCTCAAGCACCAGCAACAGACAGACCGGCCTCGAAAGGCAGGAGGCCAAATGTGGTGATCTCTAGGGCACCACTACCCAAGCGCAAGTCGGTGTTTGAACAACTTTCCTTGGCCCCAGCTGGGGACAAGGCCATCAACACCAATAAAGCAACAAGGCATCTCGGGCAAGCTCCAGCGGCGCCCTGACAACTGCTCGATTGGGTATCTTCTCTAAGCTTCCCGTTAATCAGATCACGATGGCTTCCCGAAGCGCAGAAGCCTGTCAAGCGCTCAAAACAGAGAAGCTGAGGCAGAAGCGGCTCAGATACAGAGCCAACAAAAGGGCTAGGGCTTTGGCCATGTTAAAATTTGTGAATTTCCAAAGCCCAGACCGCTCTTCAAAATCAGCCGCCAAAGATAAAGAGATGGCTGAATATGTGGTCCACACTGTCTACAAGGTGGGCATGAGCAGCAAGAGCAAGGATGGGGCTACTACATCTCAAATCCAATCTTGTGTGAATGTGGATGTCACTTCCCAAGACCAGCATCCTCCGGAAGGTAATGAAAATCCTCCCAGTGAAGCTGATAAGCAGAGAGATCCCTCGGTTCATGAGGAGTCGGGATCGGAAAGCGAAGAGGAGTCAATCTTCCGTACCAAGAACGCAGAGCAACAACTTCTCCAAGAGCTCCGAAAACAGCTCAGAAGTAGAGACGAGAAGATGGACAAGCTCTACTCAAAGATTGACGACTTGACAAACATCGTCTTACGGCTCACGGCCCAAGTTGCTTCTCAGCCGTCTAATCAAGCGCAAGGTTCGGCTCATGAACCGAAAAAAGGTGTCCCGAGGCAGCCGATGCCTATTCCTTCAAATCCAAAGGTGGGCGGACCGCACGAAAGCCAGTCGCATCCTATCTCGGAAAATGTCTTGGCTACCGATGACAGCATCCCGCTAACTCAAAATCAAATCATGGATTTGGTTTCCAACAAAGTCAAAACATTGGTAGCTGAAGACGAAGCGCAAAAAGATATCAGCAGTAGTGGGAGACCATATCCCGCTCAGTATGATCTATTAGAGTTTCCTAGCGGCTATGTCATCCCTAAATTCGGAAGATTCGATGGGACGGGAAATGCGAATCAGCACATCGCACACTTTAAAGCCTCATGTGGGAATACTGGGGGCAATGATGTGCTTCTCCTCCGCCGGTTCGTTAATAGCTTGACCGATATTGCTTTTGATTGGTATGCGAGCATACCGGATGGCTCTGTCACAACTTTCGTCCAAATGGAATCTCTGTTTCGGCAGAGGTTCATGAGCGTCAGCGATAAGATCACCATTGCCGATCTCGTAAGGACCAAGCCAAAGGACAACGAAAGCAGCACGGATTTTATAACCCGATGGCGCAATCTCTCCGTCAAATGTGAACCGCCGATAGAGCAGGACCAATCTGTCAGTCTCCTTGTCGGAAATCTAAACAATTGGATGGCCCCGTTTCTATGCACCGTGGGTCTCAAAACATTCCAAGAGCTGACTAGGAAAGTTCAGATGTTGGAATGCTCAAAGCAGGAGTCCTCCTCTGATTCCCAAAATAACAATAGGTCTTGGAGAAACCGAAATGACGAAAATCGCAAAGGCGGAAATTCTGACGATACTGAATCTTTTAACACTTCGGCTAACCGAAATAAGCAAGGGATGAGCTGGCCTAATGCCAACCGGCCTCGGAAGCCAGTGTTCGGAGAGGGAGGAGAAGCTCCACTGAAAGAGAAGCTGGATAAGGTCTATTCCTTCAGAAGGGACAAAGTCCGTAAAATATTCAAAGATGCCCTAAGAAACGGTCTACAATTGCCAGAATCAAAAAGACCGCAAGAAGCGAATATGACCGACGACCCCAAATATTGCCCCTATCACAGAGTGATAGGTCATGCCATTAAGGACTATTTCATCTTCAAAGATTGGGTCGAAAAGCAATACAAGGCAGGAAAGATAGAACTGTCTAAAGGCATGTTAGCAAACAGTCAAGCTGCGACCGCCAATTTTATAGGAACGGAGACCGAAGTCCTTCGGGAACCCGATTCTCTCAGACATCTGCCTTTCCATGAAAGGAGCGGGCCAAGGCAACAAGCTAAGAGCCAAGCGAGCAACATTGCCATGAAGAAGCAATAGACGGGTACACAACCCATACTATCTACATGATGGAGCTCAGAGGAACAAATCCTCCTACGCCTTATAGCCATGACAATGACGCGGTTGTTGCCGTCCAACACCGGCTCGATCCAAATGATGGAGAACCCGCTCAAACCATTGAGCCAAAGGAACCCGTGGTTCTTACTGAATCAAGCTCAGGTGGTAAGGGTGACCCCGTTGTCGTACCCGGAACTATAGAACAAGCATTATCCCAATGGCTTCAAAAGCAGCTTCAGGACAGGGACGAGAAGATGGCCAAGGTCTATTCCAAAGTCGACGAGCTGGTAAACGTCGTGGCAGATCTCACGACCCAAGTCGCTCGATTGCAATTACAGCAAGATCAAATTTTGGTTCGTGAGCCAGGGATTGTTATCCTGAAGCATCCAAACGATGCTCCCTCCAACCCAAGAGCGGAACGCTTTTGTGAAAAACGGCCGCGATCAGCTTCCAGTCTCTCCAATACATACACTGAATGGGCTAAGCGGACATCAGGCGAACCAAAGACTGATCGGCCTCAAGGACCAGCATTAGTAAAGGTACCTACTCCAATGGAGAGAAAGAAGAAGGTATACTCCTTCAGGAGGGATGAAGTCCGCGGAATATTCGTGGACGCCTTGAACAACGGTCTGCAACTGTCTGTTCCAAAGAAGCCATATGAAATGAACATGATCGGCAATCCCATATACTGCCCATATCATAGAATGGTGAGTCATACCATTGAAGACTGCTATGTTTTCAAAGATTGGGTGGAGAACCAATACAAACTTGGGAAACCCTCACAATCGTCAGATGTACCGACAAGCCACAGAGCTACAGTCATCAACACAACTCCACCAAGATCAAAGTTCGAGGAGCTGGGATAAGCAAACCGACCACCACGTCGTTAAACTGGAAACAGCCGACCACCACATCGTTAAACTGGGAACAATCGACCTCTAAGTCTTTAAACTAGGGATGTAAAAATATGTAAAAAAAAAATAAAAAAAAAGCCGAAATGATGGGGCAACTCGCAATAAAAATTAAAATAAACAGCCGAAATGATGGGGCAACCGCAAATGAATAGCTGAAATGATAGGGCAATCGCGACCTTCGTGATAAGAAAAGCTGAAATGATAGAGCAATCGCGGTAATAAAAAAACGGCGAATGATGAGTCGCTCTTGGTGCTATATTCCAGTGCAGCGATGCAGACGATGTCCAAAACTCAAATTCCCAACGGCGAATGATGAGTCGCTCCTGGTACCATATTCCAGCGCAGCGATGCAGACGCTGTCCAAAACTCAAATTCCCAATGGCGAATGATGAGTCGCTCCCGGTACCATATTCCAGTGTAGCGATAAAGACGCCAACCAAATTCCAAATCCCAAAATGGCGAATGATGAATCGCTCCTGGTACCATATTCTAGTGTAGCGATGCAGACGCCTACCAAAATCCAATTTCCTAAAATTCTCCCAGCCCTACGGTTGGTCCCCAAGTTGACTACCGTATACAATCCACGGGCTCAAATAATTCTCATCATATCCATGCCCCACCGCAATCATCAGTTACGCGGCTGGTCTCCACCCTTGGAATTATGCTCCATTTGGGAAGACCCACTCATGTGTCCTCACGATACATGAGGAGAACAAACTTACGGGATCCTCACGACTCATAAGAAAACACCTTCGTGGGATCCTTACGACTCACAAAGGAAAAACACACTTGGGAGTCTCCAAGACCCTTAAGGAGAAAGTACACCCACGAGATCCTTTCGACTCGTAGGGAGAAAATGCTTTTATGGGATCCTTACGGCTCATAAAATTGAAAAGTCTTAGGTGATAGGGACTTAAACCTGTCTCCTAAGCCATCGCTTCCCAACAGGCAAAGACAAATGATGAATTGCTCCTGGCACCTGTGCTTCAGTATTAGCAACGCTAATGTCGACCCCAACCCCAAAATTCCAAACTTCCCATCCAATAGACCCATAAGTCTTTAAGCTGGGAACAGATGATCTCTAAGTCGTTAAACTGGAAACAGAAGACCCCTAAGTCTTTAAACTGAAAACAGATGACCTCTAAGTCGTTAAACTGGAAACAGATGACCCCTAAGTTGTTAAACTGGGAACGAGGGAAATCTCCTCATGGCAAATGATGATTCGCTCCCGGTACCATATTCCAGTGAAGCGATGCTGATGCTAAACCAAAACCAAAATCCCTAAATCCACTCATGGCAAATGATGATTCGCTTCTGGTACCATATTCCAGTGTAACGATGCTGATGTCAACCCAAATCAAATTAAACCAACAACCTCTGCGGCGGAATTATGCTTCGTCTTAGAGTGTACCCCGTGTCAAAATCATGCTTCGCTTCGGAGTATCCACCTTCCCTATCGGAATTATGCTTCGCCTGGAAATCATCCTCTACATCAATACCAGTGACACTCCGTGCCGAGGACAAGTCAACCAGCGACCTCCTCGTCGGAATTATACTCCGCCCTGGAATCAAGTCAACCAGCGACCTTCTTGTCGGAATTATGCTCCGTCCTGGAATCAAGTCAACAAGCGACCTCCTCGTCGGAATTATGCTCCGTCCTGGAATCAAGTCAACCAACGTACTCCCTATCGGAATTATGCTTCGACTCGGAATCAAGTCAACCAACGGCCTCCCTGTCGGAATTAAGCTCAGCCTCGGAATCAAGTCGACTAACAAGCTCTGCGTCAAAACCATGCTTCGTCTCAGAATGTACCCCGTGTCGAAATCATGTTTCGCCTCGGAGTATCTGCTTTCCCTGTCGGAATTATGCTTCGCCTGGGAATCAACCTCTGCATCGAAATTATACTTCGGTCAGAATGTCTGCCGCCTGTCGGAATTATGCTCCAACCCCCTTTGGAATAATACTCCACTCATCGGAATCATGCTCCGATCCCTGGAATCATGCTTCGCTCTTCGGAATCATGCTCCGATCCCTGGAATCAGGCCTCTACTCTTCGAAATTATGCTCTGATCATCGGAATTATGCTCCGATCCCCGGAATTATGCTCCCGGAATGATGCTCCGCCCCCGGAATGATGTTCTACCCTGAAGTCCAACTCCAAGATCCATCAATTTCATGCAAACAACTCATATACACGGTGTGCATTTATTGATGGGGGGCACTTTGTTGGGGTAAAAAATTGCACCCCGGTTGACCAAGTCAAAGTCAACCCCAAGTAAACGGGCCCAAGCCCAGATCAAGTGGGCCCATGCCAAAATCGAACCCCGCAGCCGGCCTCCCCCATGTCAAAATGAAATCATGTAATAAATAATTTTGATGTAATTTTTTATGCATGAATGTAAAAAAATAGGCATAAAGCCAAATTTTTGTAAAGCCTATGGCTTATGTGCAAAAGAAATGAGCACATGAGGTATGGGATGGGCAAAATGCCATTTTGTAAAGCCCAAGGGGTTATGTGTAATTTTGTAAGCCTATATAAGGCAACATGATAATGAAATAAAAAAGGACTTTTTTCTCTCTAAAAAATTAGGGTCTGTGCCTCCTTCTCCTTTCTCAAGGTTCTAAAACCTTCTTCCCCTTTTGAATTAAATCAAGAGTTTTACTCTTCTTTTTCCAAAAATAATGAGTTTTTCACCATAAAACCTACAAAGGGGAGCTCAGATCTTCCATTAGATCTCAAAAAGAAGAGATTTTTAAATCTCACCCCCTTTCTCCAAGATCCGGCCAACCGAAAGGAAGAAGGAGACCCATCTTCAGAATCCCATCTTGGGAAGATCCAGCGCCAAAGGGGAAAGAAACAAAGGGGCCCCTTTGATCATTTCTAAATATTTCTAGAAGTTTAACTCCATTCAAGATCTGTTGGAGTTCAACTCTATAAATTAATCTCTTTTTAGAAGTTTAACTCCAGAAGTAAAATCGAGAGCACAGCTCCCAGTACAGGGACAAAGTCCCTTTTCCTGCAGACGCCCAGCGCCCGCGTGCCAAGCACGTGGGGCGCTGGCGCCCAGCACCTAGCGCTAACGCAAGCGCCCAAGCGCCAGCACCCAGCGCCCGCATGCTAGGCACGTGAGGCGTTGGCGCTCACGCGTCCCTTGGACGCCATTTCCCCCCTCATTTTATATACACTCCACACTAAAAGTACCTCTCTCGTTAGAAAAAAATTCTAACGAGATGCTGCCCCGCATCCAGCACCCCGCAAGAGGACTGCTAGTCCCCTTGACCCCTAGCCCGCTATTCGGTTACCGGGACCTCCGTAAAAACTCTACGGGGCCTCCGATATATCCAAAACCCCTTCAAAACACAACACTGCACATTGAGTTCGCATGACCTGTTTGACCCGTTAATCGGAGGTTCTCTCGCTCCAAAGGCGAGGGGTAATTAACGGCCGCGGCTGCCGGAGATTCGGATCCCCATAATCATTAAATCCCCGCCTACCCTAGGCAGGGGGAATCTGTAATGCGCCTAACAAGCGCGAGCGTATTCTCATCTTAATGGGGTGATGAAAAACACCTTACAGTGATTGCTTTATACCTTCTGCATAGTGACCGTTTACATGGAGACCTAGTGACTGATTTGCATTGTCGATATAGAAGTGTTAGTGATTAGATTGTGGCAAGTACGATAGTGAGCCAGTAATTGAAAATGATATTGATAAGTGGAAGCGTGATTGAAAGTGAAAGCGATACGTATTTGTTCACAATCTATCTAATATCTGAATACATACTATAATCTGGGGAATGGGGAAATCAAGGTGGAATTGAACTCGTATTAAGCGAGGTACAGTGACTTATAGGATGATCATTTGATATCAGTGATATATATATATATATATATATATATATGAGAATATTGGAGGAAAGAAGCCATAGGAGGGAATTCCCTCCTATGGCATCGAAAAAATACGTCCTCGATCGTGTTTTCTGACGATCGGAATCCATCATCTTCATCGTTATCATCTAAGATATGGTTACGCCAAATTTCATGTGATTCTATAACTTTTTCACCGTTGATTTAGCAATGTAAAATGTTCTATTGTCGGTAAACCGTTAATTCTGAACCCACTAATTCAACGGTGAAAAAATTGTAGAATCACATGAAATTTGGTGTACCCATATCTTAGATGATAACGATAAAGATGATGGGTGCCGATCGTCGGAAAACACGATGGAGATTGTATTTTTTCGACGCCATAGGAGAGAATTCCCTCCTATGGCATCTTTCCTCCATTATTCTCTCTCTCTCTACACACACACACACACACATTAGGTCGTGGGCCTAGCGGCACGACTGCAGGGTTATGTCCCGGGTAACAGTGGACCGTAGTCTCGGGCATGCACAAGACCCTTATTAAACACAAGTATCCTTTCCACCAATTGATTTCATTGACTTAGTGACTGATAAGTAGTGACATACACATTACTTGGTTTACTGACATGATACTTATATCGCGATGTTCATATCCAATGATATTCATTATTCTCATATTTCTGTATTCTGTCGCACCTTGCATGTTTATTAACGCTGTACCCATTATATATATTTATTGTTATATGTGTCGCCCTGACGACCTGAGTGTGTATGCTCAGAGGACGAAGTAGATCCAGCTAAGGAGCAGGACCTGCCATTCGAGATCACGGAGGTCTAGACCGCGACATCAGCGCCGCCCTTTTTGCTATATGCATCTTGTTATTTCGTTGGTTAGTTATTTCTTTATGCAAAATAAATGTATTTTGAACTCTTTTATTTTAATGTAATAAAGTTATGAACTGTGATTTTCTTTACTCTTGTACTATGTTTACTGACCACCATGTAATGCTAGAAGCCGAATTGTGACTACGACGGGATTATTCCCTGATCGTAGGAGCAAGGCTGGCCTAGTTACCCCTTACATTCCGTACTTTGGGAAGCGGGACGTGACACCCTCAAACCGCCAAACATATACAGGTCGGGTGAGGACGCACACAACATTTTGCATCCATTTCGATTTGGGTATTTTTACCTGTACTCGTTTTACCCACCACCTGCAGTAACCCGCATACAGATTACCCGGTGCTTCCCGTTTAATCTGAATATAATAAACATATATCAATATGAATATAGAGACGAATTCAGAAAGAAAGAAAAGAAAAGAAGAATATACAGCAATTTCTTAGTGGGGAAAACATGAATAATCCAATACCATTTCATCCAAAAGAAAAAGAAGAATTTCTTGGGTCTAAAATCCAAAAGGTCACAAACCGGCCCAAAGAAACGTAACGACCGAAAAATATCCCAATCCAATTCAAATCACTTACAAACCCACCAACCAAAACGCAACCCGACCCAATCCCACACCAACCATCACATCCCAATCAATTCATAAAAATAATAAAACAATAAAATAAATAAAATCCAAATGTTGCCACCAACGGTCACAAACAACCCTACACAATAACTAAATATTTCCCACCCTTTTCAAACGCTTTCACCAATATAAAACCCCTTCTCCCTTTCTCTCTCACATCCATCCCTCTCCATACCTTCCAATCCTCATCGGCGTTCGGTCGGCATCAATAACACCCCACCGACCGACGTTGTAAGGTTGACACAATGGAAGGCCGTGATGAAGGAAGGGGAAATTTCACGTTATTTGAACGCATCTTCTCCAAAACCTCTACAATTTCCCGTTCTACCGGAGCCTCCAGATTATCCGGTATTTTTTTGGATGGCTCCGGTGATCCGTCCCAATAACACCAATAATAATGTTGATAATACTGACAACAACAACTATAATGATAATAATAGTGTTAAGGTGGACGGTATTAACAACGATGGGGAAGATGCGGATGAAGTAGAAATACGCCTCCAGATTCTCCGGTGTTTTTTCGGACGGCTCCGGTGAACCGTCCCAATAACACCAATAATAATGTTGATAATACTGACAACAACAACAATAATGATAATAATAGTGTTAAGGCGGAGGGTATTAACAACGATGGGGAAGATGCGGATAAAAGAAATACGCCTCCAGATTCTCCGGTGTTTTTTTGGATGGCTCCGGTGAACCGTCCCAATAACATCAATAATAATGTTGATAATACTGACAACAACAGTAATGATAATAATAGTGTTAAGGCGGAGGGTATTAACAACGATGGGGAAGATGCGGATGAAGTAGAAATACTTGATGTCCTTAATCCTGCGGCATTCGTGGAGGAGGGCCAAAAGGAGCCAGCAAGGGCGGATGAGGCAGGGCCGAGCGGGATGAAGGACAAGGCGGCGCCCAGCGGGACAAAGGACGAGAGTTCCGATGGGTCAATCCGGATTGCAGCGATTGTACACTCATGTTCGAATTGTATGAGACTTCATATGGTATGTTTATATATGGCATGCATGGCCTTTTTTTTTATTTTTCCTATTTGTTTTATATATTTTCGTCTAATTCATTTCTTTTGTTATCTTTTTTGTGTAGAGCTCCTTCATGACATTAGACTGCATGTACATGCTTGGCCAGAGAACTCGATCATATTGTATTCGACGTCAAAAATACTGATCGTTTGCTATACAATGGTGTTGACACATACTACATGAAGTAAGGATTACTTGTAGCATTTACCTTTTTCTTTTTCTTTTTCTTTTTTACTTTAATTTATCTGTTTACTTAGGGTCTTGTAGTAAGAATTGATTGATTTTCTTTACACATTTGGAAGAATTGAGGGAGTGCACAAAAATATTTGAATGTTTTATAGATGGAAAAAAAACTGTATTTTTTTAATACTAGGATATAGTAAAAGAAATAAAATTATTGTCAATTTTTGGGGCTAATTAGATATAATTCTTCTAATATTAATTATAATTATATAATAATCTGCCTTGAATTAATTACTTCTCTCTCTTGTTTGTGTGTGTGTATAAGTGAAAATATAACTCCATCTGACCTAATGAATTTACAATATGTAATTGTTTGATAATAATAATATTAAAGATAACTATATATTCGTTGCTTTATAATCTCGATCTTTTTCAAGAACATGTGGAAATATATTCAGTAATGTAAGTCAAAATTTTGTATAGTTTTATAGTTTTAAAAATGCATAGCAAGTAATCCACATTAACCATCTCTCAACTTAATCACACACACACAGAGAGTACACATGATATTATGTTTATAGATATAAAAAAAATTGCGTAATTGAATTTACAAATCGTGTGCATTCGACTTATTTCACATTATTTGTGTCTGCAGTTTTTGTGGCCAACACTTTTATTCGGTGAATGTGGATTTAGAGAGGTTCAGTATACATGTGGATTTAGAGAGGTTCAGTATGAGCTTAAATGGGGATGGTTCAGTCATCCTGCAAGATACATTGTTGAACATATACAACAGAATACTTGCTTATGTAACGGCGAACCAAGCGACCAATGTACACACAAATTATCCAGAATTATTTTATGAGCAAGACACGGATTCAAGACGGTTCGGTTATTAATCCATTCATTTTATTTATTTTTATTTTTATTTTTTGATATCATTGCTTTTTATATCCCTCCTCATGCATGAATGTAATATTTTTGTTAGGAAATTAATTTTAATGTATAAATATTGGTAACAGAGGAAGACGAACCAGCGGCGCCGATCAATCTCATGGATCTTCCTGCGAAACGAGGGCTAAACATAGACCTAAATCAAGGTTTGTTCCTATAGATAGGCGATTCACAGATCGATTAAACCTAGAAATTTTGATACTCTTTCAGTAATTATTATTATAGAATTGTCGCTCTTTCTTCATTTTAAATGCTTCATTTTCATGGCGTTAGTGTTCCATCCGTACATGGAAGCTCCGATCGTGAGGGCTGACGAAAATCCTCCAGGAAGGCGGGCTCCAAGGCCAAGCATCGCAGTTCAGGTAATAATCAGTTTTCATTAAATTTTTGTCTTTTCTCTTCTCAGATTATTTATTAATGTTTATGTATTGCAGCGAGAGCGGACGGCAGGGATGAATGTTTACAGTCTGGCTCCTTTATTCCATCTCAAATCAGAGATGGCGGCAGAAAAGCTGAATATCTGCAACACGACATTGAAGATCGTCGCCAGGAAGCTCGGCCTCCCAAGGTGGCCGTATCGGAAGGTGAACAGCATCGACAATAGGATCAGGGGGTTGCAGAGGTCTCTGAGGGAGAAGATCGCAAAAGGCGACGTCGAAGGGATAGCTCGTGTGAGGAGAGAGATTGATATTCAGAAGGAGGAGAGGGTAGAACTGTTCCAGTACCTCATCAGCCTATGCATCTAAGCCTGCTTTTTACTGAATTTAATTGTTGCTGTGAAATAAAAGCCTTTCACCAAGGCTCATGATGTAGTTTTTGTGTTATTTCAACATTATCCTTTCATGTTGTTTTTGTGTTATTCTGTTGTTCCCATGTGTCCGCAGAAAAATGGACCTGCAATAAACCCCAGTATCATTTATGAAATAAATTCTTTAATGTGAAAAATAATTTTATACATAATGTACCGTTCAGAAAAACAAAAGAGGGAATGCAAGGATGTAAACTAAAAACCTGGGTATTTCAATTTTAATGAATGCCTACGAAAGAAATTCTATGGAATGTTACTGAAGAGAGATCCTGATAGATGTTTTCTTTTAGATCCACAGGCGATGGAGACGGTTAATTTGCAAAATGAGGTGTTTCCCTTACATGATTCAATCAGATCTAGCATGATCGGAGGCATAATTCTTGATCTAAAGAACAAATTTGCGAAGCAATGTCCCAAAAGTTCAGCTGAAGAACTGTCATACAAAACAAATAATCAGACACCTTGCCACCATCACATTTGTCGAATTCAGGGCGTAAATGTAAATTCATCTGTTGTATCCTTTGTAGCATTTTAAGTTGCTTAAAATCCCCTCTCAAAGTCCCCAAATAAAGGTTATGCCTGAAAGTGTCATGGCTTTTTACATATTTTATGAGAATTTTTCTTAACGTTACATCCCTAGAATCAAATTGGCAACTTCAATGAGAAGCTCCATCCCCTTTTGCATTGAAAATAGATATGAGATAAAAGAAAAAAAGATGATATATTGGGAATAAAAGCCTTGATTGGCATGACCAAATTCATCTTGTATAGCTTTAGCGAACTCTTCACAAAAGACTTTCATTTGTTGAACCAGAAATGATATCGTCAACATATATTTGGACTGTTAAAATATCTTGTTGAAAAGTTTTTCGTCATATACCCTCAATTTGATTACCCTTAAACAGGTTTTGTTTCCAACAATTTTACCTAATTCGTCAAGTTTATTTTTAAATACCCACTTATCAGTGATCAAATCTTTAGAATGATCTCTATTGAATTGTCAATCTTTTGGAAGATTTTCATCCACGACTTGTGGATGTGATTCTGCAATTCCTTTTTCGAGTTGTTTTCATCAAATTCAACGTGCATACTTTCTTATATAACTTGTGTTCTTTTATTAACTTTCTTGTATAACTTGTGTACTTTTATTATAGACACGATAACTCTATTAATGATATAGCAAGATGTATTCACGGCTTCAGCCCAAAAATACATAATTTAGGGATTTCTGCAACCAAGTTATTCTTAGATATTTTAGATGCATGGCCTAGGCTTCTATGCCAAAGCCACGATTCATCATTGTTGTTTACAACTGAACATTTTATATCTTTATTGTTAAAGTCATGTGTAGATAATATAGATATTATTGTATCGTTTTATCTTTATGTTGTAGATAATTTTGCAAATGTCTTTTTCAAATATTACGGTGTATCCCCTATCACAAAATTGACTAACACTAAATAGATTATGTTTTAAACTATATATATACAACACATCATTAATAATGGTAGTATTATAATCATTAATAAATGAAATGGTAGCTTTACCGATTATTTCGGTACCACCTTCTCTTGATAGCATTTGGAAGTAATTGATATTACCAGTCATGTGTCTCGAGCAACCGTTATCAAGGATCCACTTCTCACTATGTTGTTTAAGATTCTGCAAAACAAAATGACGTTGGTGTGGCCTTAGGAATGCATTTCATTCTAGGTCCACTGAGGTTACGAATGTAATGATATTTATATATTGAGTTCAATTTGATGCTACAATTCTATATGTTCTAATGTACAACAATAATTACATGTTGTATTTGCGTATTTATTACCATATCTATACGTGTTTGAACTTTTAACAAATTTGTTACATTTTTCATATTTTGAATCATCGTGAAAACCTACACATTGTCGTTTATAGTGATTTATACAAGTTCCTAACATGACGTCAAGATTGCCCTTAGTTTTAGTAAATTTAAAAAGTATATTATCTTTAATCTAATTTCCTTTTAAATCAAAAATCTCATTTTTTTAAGTTCCTATTGAATTATGTGTATTCATATGAGATTCTTCTTTTAAGACTAATTTTTCTTTTAAATCGATATTTTCCAAAATTAATTTATCACATTCAATTTTAAGAGGATAATCCTTTTATTATTACTATCTTTTAACTACTTATATTTAAAGTGAATCTTATTGTCTGGTTTTAAAAACAGAATCTGGCATGTGGAAAATTTTCTACATGTCAATTCAAAAATTTCTATCCTTAGTACATTAGTTTTTCTATCCCACGTCTGGCACACCTGTTATTTTCATATCCTCGTCTATTTCAACAAAATATTTTAATAGTCCAAACATATGTTGACGATATAATTTTTGGTTCAACAAATGAAAGTCTTTGTGAAGAGTTCGCCAAATCTATGCAAGATAAATTTGAAATGAGCATGATGGAAGAACTTAACTTCTTTCTCGGATTTCAAATAAAGTAATTGGTTAATGGCATCTTTATTAGTCAAGCCAAATATACTAAAAATTGATATAGAAATTTGACTTGGAAAAGTAAAGACTTTTGAAATACCAATGGCTACTAACACCAAACTCACGGACGGTGAAGATGGTCAAGAAGTTGACACAAGACTTTATCGTGGAATGATATGAGGTCTATTATATTTGATTGCTAATAGACCGGATATCATGTTTAGTGTATGTTTGTGTGCTAGGTTTCAGGCTAATCCTAAATAGTCACATTTGATCGATGTGAAAAGAATCTTTAAATATCTCAATAGAACTATAAATTTTGGCTTATGGTATCCAAAGAATAACTTGTTTCATTTAACCAGTTATTCAGATGCTGATTATGCAGGAAACTTAAACGATCGAAAGAGCACTGTTGGCACATGTTACTTTTTAGAAAACTGTCTTGTCTTTTGGATTTCCAAGAAACAAAATTCAGTGGCTCTATCGACTGCCGAGACAGAATACATAGCTACCAGTGCTTGTTGTGCACAGTTTATGAATGAAACACACTTGAAAACTATAATGAAAGTATTTCAAAGATTCTTATATTTTGTGACAAAACAAATACAGTACACAACCAAAAATGCAGATGAATATTTTAGAACTAAACACAGACATACGATATCATTTCCGTAGAGATTTTCATAAGGGAGATTGTTTTGAAATATGTGTCAACTGATCATCAATTTACAGATATATTTACTAAGCCACTAAATAAAGCTAGGTTTTCTTATATTAGATAACTCAATATGATTGACTTAACCATTTCTTAATCTTTAAACAACCTTTAAAAGACATACACAAAGAATATTTTTAGAAGAACCAGACGGCCGTTATGTACCAAACGTCTGGTCCAGTTAATTTCAGAGCCAGACGCCTGCTCTAACTATTTCTATTTAATTTTTAAATATATTAATAATTAATAAATATTTCTAATAATTAACAAAATTAATTAATCTGTAAACAAATAAAACTTAAATAAGCATTTAAAAATTGAAATTCAAATTCAAATAAAAGGAAGTTAGAAAAACTAAATACAGTTATAACAACTTCTTTCTTGAGTGGTTTTCTCTTCCTTCTCTATAAATAGAAGTCAATTCTTAGTGAGGATGGTGAGAGTTCCAAAAAGGTGAAGTCAGAACTCCTTAGTCCTCATCTGAGTGAGGCTCCAAGCAAGGATTTTGTTCCGCCCTTTTCTATTCCACCACTAAATCCAACTCCACCACAGCCTACTCCTATGGCTGGACTTGTGTTGTTGTTTGGGCAAACTTTCTCTGATGGCACCGCAATCTTTTTTTATCAAGAAGATAATATGATCAAGAAGCAAAGCACTGAAGTCATGGAGAAGTTCAAGAAAGAAGATTCGATTAGGTTTATATTTGTTTGTATTAATGTTTGTTAAATGATATGTGATGCAATGTGATAGAAGATTTGATTAGGTTTATATTTGTTTGTATTAATGTTTGTTAAGTGATATGTGAAGTATTGTGTTTTATTTTATATATAATATGTTTTGTTTAAGTTAATAAAAGTGTTTTTATGTTCTGTCATATTTAAAATTCGTTTAAACATAAACAAACTTCCTTAGAAAACCACATCAGATATCTTGAACAGACTTTTTGTAGTGCAGACGTATGTAACAAACGTCTGCAGTTCAAAATAGGTCTCTGGATTGACACCAGAGACGGCTAGTACTAAGCACCAGACATCTCATGTTCACATCTTGCCTTTGGAAATTGAAACCAGAGACGGTACTTGGCAACAGATGTCTCCAGTTCAAATCTTGCATCTGGAAATTGACACCAGAGACGTCTGGTATCTATGACCAGACGTTTGTACGGGCAAAATTTTGAACCGGTCAGATGAAATCTAATCGTTCGATTTACTCTAATCGAATCCTAACCGTCCATGATTTCTATTTAAGTAAAATTTGGCCCCAAATTCAATCTCCAACCCTAAAAGTCTCTTTCTCTCTCGTTCTCTTCTTTCTCCTACTCCCCAAACCTAAATCCCTCTCGTTCTCTTCTTCCTCTAGCTCCTGAAACCTATAACCCTGGAATTCTTCAAAAAAATTCCTAAATTCCTCACAAAATTCTGATAGTTTATGAATTTCGAAAATCCATTTATTTAGTTTTGATGATAGCTTAAACATGAATAGTTCGTTTAGTGTCGCTTGCTTATCTTGCCTATCATATCGGTAATAAACTCATATACACTTAATATTTAGCTTGCTTATCTTATATCTTGTGTATACCGAATAGTATATCAATATCCCATACTCTACTTGTGTTATATTCTTGATATGTAATTCACAATATGAATTTGTATATACATGTGATCTATATCTTGCTTCTCTTATACCATGTATATATATTTAGTATATCAATCTCTCATGCTTTGAGTTCGAGTTATATCTTGATATTGATATACTATTCATGATTGTGATATCAAAAACAATGAATATTCATATATTTGTGTTACTATCTTTGCTTATATTTCATAACACTGTATATGATATGCTTGGTCGTGTTTAAGATTGGTTTTCAGAATATCTCACGACACAAGCATATAAAAGAGGATGGAGTTTATCGAGCTTAAACAGACATATCTAACAGAGGTTGGAGGATACGGACGAGTGTATTGGGGTCAAAAATTACACCCCGTTTGACAAAGTCAAAGTCAAAGTCAACTCCAAGCCAGGTAGGCCCAAGCCTAGGCCAAGTGGACCCATGCCTAAGTCGAGCCCCACGGCCGGCCCCCGTGCCAAAATGAAAATTATGTAATAAATAATTTTGATGTAATTTTCATACATGAATGTAAGAAAAATGGGCATAAAGGCAAATTTTTGTAAAGCTCATGGCTCATGTGCAAAAAAAATGAGCACATTAGGCATGGGATGGGCAAAATGCCATTTTGTAAAGCCCAAGCGACTATATGTAAATTTGTAAGCCTATAAAAAGCAACATGATAATGAAATGAAGAATAATTCATTCCCCTTGAAATCTAGGGTTTGTGCCTCCACCTCATTCCTCACGCTTTTAAACCTTCTTCTTTTCTTTTGAATTAAATCAAGAGTTTAACCCTTCCTTTTTCAAAGATAAATAGTTTTTCACTATAAAACCCTTGAAGGGGAGCTCGGATCTGCCATCAAATCCCTAAATGGGGAGATTTTAAGTCTCACCGCCCCTTTTTCCTCCAAGATCCAGCCAACAGAAAGAAAAAAGAAGGATACTCATCTCCAAAAATCTCATTCCGGGAGGATCCGTTAAAAGAAGATCCAAAGATTTCTAGGATTGTAACTCCATTCAAGATCTGTTGGAGTTTAACTCCATAAATCAACCCCCTTTTAGAAGTTTAATTCCAAATCTATACATAATCCATGTTAGGAGTTCAACTCTAAAGCCCCCTTAGGAGTTCAACTCCTAACCCAAGGGTTAAGCCCCCTTTCCTGCTGGCGTTTCCAGTGGTCGGGTGCCGCGCACGTGACCCGCGGGCGCCCAGCGGTCGCGTGCAGGGCACGTGACCCGGGGGCGCCCAGCGCCCACGTGCCTCGCATGTGACCCGCGGGCGCCAAGCGCCATGTACGCGTCTTTAAGACGCTCCTCTCATTTTCAGTGCACTCCACACCAGAAACACGTCCCCCGTTAGGAAAAAAATTTCTAACAGGCGTTGCCCCTCACACCGCAAGGGGGCTGCTAGCCCCCTTGACCCCAGCCCGCTATCCCAGTAGCGGGCTGGGGCTATCCGGATAGCGAAAGAACCTCCGATTGACGAGTCAACTAGTCATGCGAACTCAGTGTGCGTGTGTTGTGTTTTGAAAGGGGTTTTGGATATATCGGGGGCATCGCAGAGTATACGGGGGTCCCGCTACCCGGATAGCGGGCTGGAGCTATCCGGATAGCGAAAGAACCTCCGATTGACGAGTCAACTAGTCATGCGAACTCAGTGTGCAGTGTGCGTATGTTGTGTTTTGAAAGGGGTTTTGGATATATCGGGGGCCTCACAGAGTATACGGGGGTCCCTAGTTGACTCGTCAATCGGAGGTTCTTTCGCTATCCGGATAGCCCCAACCCGCTATCCGGGTAGCGGGACCCTAGTTGACTCGTCAATCGGAGGTTCTTTCGCTATCCGGATAGCCCCAACCCGCTATCCGGGTAGCGGGACCCCCATATACTCTGCGAGGCCCCCGATATATCCAAAACCCCTTTCAAAACACAATACACGCATACTGCACACTGAGTTCGCATGACTAGTTGACTCGTCAATCGGAGGTTCTTTCGCTATCCGGATAGCCACAGCCCGCTATCCGGGTAGCAGGACCCCCGTACACTCTGCGAGGCCCCCGATGTATCCAAAACCCCTTTCAAAACACAATACACGCACACTGCACACTGAGTTCGCATGACTAGTTAACTCGTCAATCGGAGGTTCTTTCGCTCCAAAGACGAGGGGTAATTAACGGCAGCTTAGTCCGCGGCTGCCGGAGATTCGGATCCCCACAATCAATAAACCCCCGCCTGCCCTAGGCAGGGGGATCTGTATACGCCTGACAAGCGACGCGTATTCCCATCTCAATGGGGTGACGAAAAACACCCTACAGATTCTAGCACGCCTGGTGGGACATTTTCTTTCCTCCCATATTTCGGGTTAAACGTTCATGCGAACTCAATCAATATACTATCGATTGCCCGTACTGAAATCATGTTTCTATTTGCAGGTTAACAATTTCCAATTACAATCTTCAAACGCAGCAAAAAAGTCTCCAAGGACAAGCTCAGCTCTCGACACAGCTCCCATCTCCTAAACGATGAAGATGGACGCCAGGACGGTCCTCCCGGACGGTCTCGGGCGACAATGGAGGAGCCGCCGCTACCATTTGGCTCTATTCTGTTCGTGCCAGCTAGCGCCGTCCTAACTTCTCAAGCTCCAGTACCAGACAGACCGGCCTCGAAAGGCAGGAGGCCAAATGTGGTGATCTCGAGGGCACCGCTACCCAAACGCAAGTCGATGTTTGAACTTTCCTCGGCCCCAGCTGGGGGCAAGGCCATTAACACCAACAAAGCAACAAGGCGTCTCGAGCAAGCTTCGGCGGTGCCCCTAACAACCGCTCGATCGGGTGCCTTCTCTAAGCTCCCCACCAATCGACTTACAATAGGTTCCTGGATAACGGATGCCCGCTAAGCCCTCAAAATCGAGAAGCTAAGACAGAAAAGGCTCAGATACAGAGCCAACAAAAGGGCTAGGGCTCCTGCTCGGCTGAACTTCATGAGGTTTGAAGAACAGGGTTACCCCGCCAAAGATAAAGAGACGGCTGGATATGTGGTCCACACTGTCTACATGGTGGACACGCGCAGCAAGAGTAAGGATGAGGCCACTACATCTCAAATCCAATCTGGTGTGAATGTGGTTGCCGCTTCCCACGACCAACATCCTCTGGGAGATAATGAAAACCCTTCCAGTGAGGCAGATAAGCAGAGAGATCCCTCGGTTCATAAGGAGTCGAGCTCGGAAAGCGAAGAGGAGCCAATCTTCCGTCCCAAGAATGCAGAGCAGCAACTTCTCCAAAAGCTCCGAAAACAGCTCAGAAGTAAAGACAAGAAGATGGCCAAGCTCTACTCAAAGATTGACGACTTGACAAACATCGTCTTACGGCTCACGGCCCAAATTGCCTCTCATTCGCCCAATCAAGCGCAGAGCTCTGCTCATGAACCGGGAAACGGTGTCCCGAGGCAGCCGACGCATATTCCCTCAAAATTCAAAAGTGGACGAGCTGCATGAAAGTCGGCCGCATCCTATCTCGGGAAATGTCTTAGCTACCGATGACAGTAGCCCGCTAACTCAAGATCAAATCATGGATTTGGTTGCCAACAAAATCAAAACATTGGCAGCCGAAGCCGAAGGGCAAAAAGATATCAGCAGTAGTGGGAGACCATATTCTGCTCGGTACGATCTTGTGGAGTTGCCCACTGGCTGTCGTTCCCAATTTAAAAGGTTCGATGGGACGGGAAATGTGAACCGGCACATTGCCCAATTTAAAGCATCATGCGCGAATACTGGGGGCAATGATGCGCTCCTTCTCCGTCAGTTTGTCAATAGCTTGACCGATGTTGCTTTCGATTGGTATGCAAGCATACCGGATGACTCGATCATAACGTTCGCTCAAATAGAATCCATGTTCAAGCAAAGGTTCATGAGTGTCGACGATAAAATCACCATTGCCGACCTCGCAAGGACCAGGCCAAAGAACAACGAAAGCAACATGGATTTTATAGTCCGATGGCGTAATCTCTCTGTCAAATGTGAACCGCCGTTGGAGCAAGACCAATCCGTCAGTCTTCTTATAGAAAATCTGAAGGACTGGATGAAACCTTTCCTGTGCACCGCAGGCCTTAAAACATTCCAAGAGCTGACCAAGAAAGTCCAAATGTTGGAACGCTCAAAGCCCGAGTCCACTCAGGATCTTCAGTTCACAAACAGACCGAAACCTTGGAGGGACGACAACCGAAAATGCGAAAGTTCCAACAGCACCAATTCTTTTATTAGGCAGAGAGCGGGCGAAACAAAGGCTAACAAACCCCAAGAGCCAACTTTGTAGGAAAGGAGAAATAAGGTCTACTCTTTCAAAAGAGACAAGGTCCACAAAATATTCAAAGATGCTCTGAAGAATGGCCTGCAACTACCGGAACCAAAAAGGCAAAGTGAAGCGAACAGGACTGATCATCCCAACTTTTGCCCATACCACCGAGTGCTGGGACACTATTGAAGACTGTTGCATCTTTAAGAATTGGGTCGAGAAACAATACAAGGCAGGAGAAATATCATTGTCCCCTGGTGTGTTAACAAACAGTCAAGCTGCGACCGTCAATTTCATACAAATGGAGACCGAAGTCCTTCGGAAACCTGATTCTTTCAGACATCTGTCTTTCTCTGAAATGAGCGGACAAGACAACAAGCTGAGAGCCAAGCGAGTAACATTGCCAATGAAGAAGCAATAGACGGACACACAACCCATACGGTCTACATGATGGAGCTCAGAGGAGAAAGTCCTCATAAGCCTTATAGCCATAACAATGACGTGGTTGTTGCCATCCAACACCGGCTCGATCCAAATGATGAAAAGCCCGCTCAGGCCATTGAGCCAAAGGAACCCGTAGTTCTTGTTGAATCAAGCTCAGACGGTAAGGATGACCCCGTTGTCGTACCTGGGACTATAGAACAAGCATTATTCCAATGGCTTCAAAAGCAGCTTCAGGACAGGGACAACAAGATGGCCAAGGTCCATTCCAAAGTCGATAAGCTGGCAAACGTCGTAGCAGATCTCATGACCCAAGTCGCCCGATTGCAATTACAGCAAAATCAAATTTTGGTTCGTGAGCTAGGGATTGATATCCGGAAGCAGCCAACCAATACTCCCTCCAGCCCAAGAGCGGAACATTTTTGCGAAAAACGGCCGTGATCAGCTTCCAGTCTCTCCGATACGTACCCTGAATGGGATAAGCGGACAACATGTGTACCAAAGACTGATCGGCCTCATGGACCAGCATCAGTAAAGGCACCTACTCTAATGGAGAGAAAGAAGGTGTACTCCTTCAGGAGGGATAAAGTCAGCGAAATATTCGTGGACGCCTTGAACAACAGTCTTCAACTGCCTATTCCAAAAAGGCCACATGAAATGAACATGACCGGCAATCCCATATACTGCCCATATCATAGAATGGTGAGTCATACCATTGAAGACTGCTATGTTTTTAAAGATTGGGTGGAGAACCAATACAAACTTAGGAAAGCATCACAGTCGTCAGATATACCGACAAGCCACAGAGCTACGGTCATCAACACAGCTCCGCCAAGATCAAAGTTTGAGGAGCTGGGATAAGCAAACAACTGACCACCACGTCGTTAAACTGGGAACAATCGACCTCTAAGTCGTTAAACTGGGAATGTAAAAAAATGTGAAAAAAATTGTGTAAATAAAATTTTTAAAAAGCCGAAATGATGGGGCAGCCGCGAATGAATAGCCGAAATGATAGGGCAATCGCGACCTTCGCGATAAGAAAAAACTGAAATGATAGAACAATCGCGGTAAAAAAATATTTAAAAAAAACTCCCAATGGCGAATGATGAGTCGCTCCTGGTACCATATTCCAGTGCAGCGATGCAGACGCCAACCCAAATTCAAATCCCAAATGGCGAATGATGAGTCGCTCCTGGTATCATATTCCAGTTCAGCGATGCAGACGCCAACCAAAATTTCAAATCTTTGAATGTCCCAATGGTGAATGATGAATCGCTCCTGGTACCACATTCCAGTGCAGTGATACAGAGCCAACAAAATCCTAAAATAATCCCAGCCCTACGGTTGGTCCCCGAACTGACTACCGTATACAATTCACAGGCTCAAATAATTCTCATCATACTCATACCCCACCGCAATCATCAGTCCAGCGGCTCCGCCCTTGGAATTATGCTCCATTTGGGAAGACCCACTCATGTGTCCCACGATACACGAGGAGAACAAACTTACGACATCCTCTCGACTCGTAAGAAAACACCTTTATGATATCCTTACGACTCACGAAGGAAAAACACACTTGGGAGTCCCCACGACTCCTAAGGAGAAAATACACCTATGAGATCCTTTCGACTCGTAGAGAGAAAATGCTTTTATGGGACTCTTACGGCTCATAAAATTGAAAAGTCTTAGGTGATAGTAACATAAACCTGTCTCCTAAGCCATCGCTCCCCAACAGGGAAAGGCAAATAATGAATTGCTCCTAGCACCTGTGCTTCGGTGTTAGCAACGCTGATGCCGACCCTATCCCCAAAATTCCAAACTTCCGATCCAATAGACCCCTATATCTTTAAATTGGGAACAGATGACCCCTAAGTAGATAAACTGGGAACGAGGGAAATCCCCTCACGGCAAATGATGATTCGCTCCTGGTACCACATTCCAGTGTAGCGATGCTGATGCCAAACCAAAATCCCAAGTCCTCCCAGGGCAAATGATGAGTTGCTCCTGGCAGCAATACTGATGCTAAACAAATTCCAAATTCCTCTCAAATTCAAAAGTCCCGCCGAACAAGGCAAAAATCAATCAAATCAAACCAACCAATTCCAACATCGACCTCTGCGTCAAACAAAGAGACACTCCATGCCGGGGAAACATCAAGCAGACACTCCGTGCCAGGGACACGTCAAACAGCCAACACTCCGTAGCAGGGAAACGTCAAGCAGACACTCTGTTTAGGGAACATGTAAACCAGCGGCACTCCGTACCGGGGAAACGTCAAAGAGACACTCTGTGCCAAGGAAACGTCCAACACAGACACTCCGCCTCGGGGACAAGTCGACCAGCGACACTCCGTGCCGGGGAAACGTTAAACTCAGACACTCCGTCACAGGGAAACGTCCAACACAGACACTCCGCCTCGGGGACACGTCAAACAAGCACTCCGTGCTGGGGACACATCAAACAGACACTCCACCTCAGGTAAACGTCCAACAGTGACACTCCGTGCAGGGGACAAGTCAACCAGTGACACTCCGTACCGGAGACACGTCTACCAGCGAAACTTCGTGCCGCGGAAACGTCAAACAGACACTCCGTTTCAGGGATACATCATACACCGACACTCCGTCTCGAAAACACGTCAAGCATCGACCGTCCATGTCGTAAAAAGGGCAGTGCCAGCTTCCCAAAAAGCGGAAACCAAATCAAGTCGCCTCCACGTGAAAGAAGATCCATCAATTTCATACACACGACCCACATATATGGTGTGCATTTATTGATGGGGGCACTTTGTTGGGGTCAAAAATTACACCCCGGTTGACCAAGTCAAAGTCAAAGTCAACTCCAAGCCAGGTGGGCCCAAGCCTAGGCCAAGTGGACACATGCCCAAGTCGAGCCCCGCGGCCGGCCCCCCGTGCCAAAATGAAAATTATGTAATAAATAATTTTGATGTAATTTTCATACATGAATGTAAGAAAAATGGGCATAAAGCCAAATTTTTGTAAAGCTCGTGGCTCATGCGCAAAAGAAATGAGCACATGAGGCATGGGATGGGCAAAATGCCATTTTGTAAAGCCCAAGCGACTATATGTAAATTTGTAAGCCTATAAAAGGCAACATGATAATGAAATGAAGAATAATTCATTCTCCTTGAAATCTAGGGTCTGTACCTCCTCCTTCCTCAAGCTTTTAAACCTTCTTTTCTTTTGAATTAAATCAAGAGTTTAACCCTTCCTTTTTCAAAGATAAATAGATTTTCACCATAAAACCCTTGAAGAGAAGCTCGGATATGCCATCAAATCCCTAAATAGGGAGATTTTAAGTCTCACCTCCCCTTTTTTTACCCAATATCCAGCCAACAGAGGGAAGAAGGATACATATCTCCAAAAATCCCATTTCAGAAGGATCCGAGGCTCAAAAAAAAATCCAAAGATTTCTATGATTTTAACTCCATTCAAGATCTGTTGGAGTTTAACTCCATAAACCAACCCCTTTTTAGGAGTTTAACTCCAAATCTATGCATAATCCCTGTTAGGAGTTCAACTCTAAATCCCCATTAGGAGTTCAACTCCTAACCCAGGGGCTAAGCCATTTTTCCCGCTGGCGCCCAACAGTCATGTGCCACGCACGTGATCTGCGGGCGCTAAGCGCTCGCGTGTGCCTCACGCGACCCGCTGGCGACCAGCGGCCACGTGACCCGCGGGCGCCCAGCTGTCGCATACCGCGCACGTGACCCGCTGGAGCCCGACGCCAGGCACGTGACCCGCGGGCGCCAAGCGCCCACGCGCCAGGCATGTGACCCGTGGGCGCCAAGCGCCCACGTGCTATGCACGCGTCTTTAAGACGCTCCTCACCCCTCATTTTCCGTGCACTCCACACCAGAAACAAGTCCCCTGTTAGGAAAAAAATTTCTAACGGAACGCTGCCCCGCACCCCGTAAGGGAGCTGCTAGCCCCATTGACCCCCAGCCCGCTATCCGGGTAGCGGGACCCCGTATACTCTGGGAGGCCTCCGATATAGCCAAAACCCCTTTCAAAACACAACACACGCACACCGCACACTGAGTTCGCATGACTGACCCGTCAATCGGAGGTTCTTTCGCTCCAAAGGCGAAGGGTAATTAACGGCAGTTTAGTCCGCGGCTGCCGGAGATTCGGATCCCCATAATCAATAAACCTCCGCCTGCCCTAGGCAGTGGGAATCTGTATACGCCTGATAAGCGACGCGTATTCCCATCTCAATGGGATGAAGAAAAACACCCTACAGAGTGTTTCTCAATTTGTCAAGATCAAGCTACAGATAACCAAGAAGTGATGCAAACCGAACTGTCAAATCTTGTCCAATTCGCGCGTTCCACCAGCCAAATCGAAGATCTCACAAAATCGTCAAGATCAATGGATATGCCGCAGACATTATATTGACTTCTCTCGGAATCGCGAAATTCCATCGTTTAGGGCCCCGAAATCGCGTATCTCAAATGAGAGTTGCACCAACAAGCCAAGTCCTAGTTTGAAGCGTTATAAGTCGAAATCAAATTGAAAATTCATCGACCAGCGCTTATGAGTGACGTGCCAGGTTTAAAGCTATGAAACCAAGTTCAAGCCCACGTCAAAATTCGAAAGCTCGAGACGACAGATTCAAGAATTCAAAGAATTTGCGATACCGACATATGAATCTTTGTAAGTACTCTATAGAATATGGTTTATATCAATTAGAGCTCTTGAACACTCACACTTGCACAGACGTTTTACAGTGCATGAACTTTAAGGTTTTCGATTTAAAATTGATTTTCATCACAAAACACAAGTTTTTGAGTTTTTACAATTCAGACGTCGGTCCCCATATGCTTCAGACGTCTGTCGTCTTTTGGTGTTTCGACAAAAACCCCAAATGTCACGAATATCGGTTTTCATGCATCTTGTGCTTCAGACGTCTGTCCCTTGGTTGTTCAGACGTTTGTCTTTTCTATGTGTTTTCATATGTTCTATTTTTATGAGATACAGACGTCTGTCTATTGCTTCTTCAGACGTCTGTTCGTTATTTGTGCTTTAATTGGAATGAATTTCTTTTAACAAACAAACGTCTGAAGATATAGGCAACAAACGTTAGCAGTTCAAATCTTTGAAAATCATTTCTTCATACGTGTGTCACATGTTCTTCAGACGTCTGTTTATTCTCTGTACTTTCTTTGAAAACCCACGGCAAACGTCTGAACCTATATTCAACAGACGTGTACAGTAGTTTTTTTTGAAAATATTGTCGTTGGGATTTATTTTGTTAAAACTTCAGACATCTGTCATATTGTTCTTCATACGTCCGTTCTTACTGAAAAATGTTGTTTTGACTTATAACGGCTAGTTTTTTGTATGGGGTTATAAAAGAGTTTTGGTTTGGGTTTTTGAGCTCTTATCACTCAATATTTCAGTTGCTAATTTTCCTAAGTAATCAAGAGAGAAATCGCACATCTTGTGAGAGTATAAAAAGATTTTCATTTGCTTATCCAATCTCTCACATAAACACACTCAAGAGCTTCTGGTTTGATTATCCATATTCTTGAGTATTAGTGCTTCATTGTAAAACTCTTTTGAGAGTATCTTTTTTTGTGTGAGGGCTCTTGAGTGCAAGGGTGCCTTTGTAAGAAAGTTGAGGGAAGTGTTGTTCATAGTGGCGAACGTGTGGTCTTTTGAAGATACGTGTTTGGTTTAGCCTCCACCGGAAGCGGGGTTGTATGTTGCTTGCGGGCAACATGCTTGTCTCCAAGAGAAAAACGTGAATTAGTGGAACGAGCATGTGTGCCTAAAGAAAGTGGACTAAAGGATCTCCCGAACCACTATAAAAGACTCATGTTTGCGTTTGCAATTTCGTATCTCTTATTTGCCAGTAGTTTAGAAATTGCATTCTTGTTCTTTACTTGCTCTTTATGCTCGTAGCCCATACTTGATATTGCTTTTTCTTGCTATATGTTCTTGTTTCACAATTGTCGTATTGCTTAGGTAATTCTCTATTGGTGTATCTTTTGTCTAAGTTTACAATTGTGATTTCTATTTGCAAGTGTAGAATTTTTAATTTGAGCAAATCGTAGCTTATTCCTATTCACCTCCTTTAAGAATAATTTCAATTGGTATCATAGCTTGGTGCTTTTCTTGTTAGGACTTACATCCTAGAGTGATCCATGGCTTCTTTTCTTCCTAATTATTCTTATGATGATGAACCATCGATTAACAATCCTTCTTATTTTGATAGCAACAAGTTTTTTATTTGGAAGATTAAAATAGATGCTTATCTTGGTTCTCTTGGTAGAAGTTTTTGGAAAATTGTTAATGACGATTATTCAATTTCTCTTTATGATAAATTAGAATGGAGTAGTCGTGATAGAGATTTATTTTCTACTGACATCAAAGCTTTAAAAGTTTTATAATATGCTTAAAATGTTGATATTTTTAACAAGTTTTCCTTTTGCAAGACGGCTTATGGTATTTGGTACTCATTGGAGCAAATCTATGGAGCGCACGTAGCTTGTAAGGAAGTGAAGAAAGCCAAGAATACGACGTCTATAGCGACTTCGGATGCGCCTCAACTAAAAGCAAATCGAAAAAGACGATTCAACTCTATGGAGTCGGATAAAGGGTGTTTTGATCATTGTGTTGTAAATAATCCTTTTTATGATTTCCGTAAACTTACGCATGATCAATTACTAGATGCTTTCAATACTTTACATGATGGTTTTATTTTGTTAGCATCTAAAAATGGTATTCTGAAAAACGAATTTCCGTTTTTGAAAATGAGAAGTGATTTAGTTTCATGTAGTGATTCTTTTGAGCCTTTAAACAAAAGTTTAACCTCCAAATTTGGCGCTTTAACTTGTGCTCATAATTCTCAACTTGCTTTATGTGATAAATTAGTTATTGAGAAGAATAGGCTACTTTCAAAACTTGATTCTCATTGTATTTCGTTTGATGCTTTAAAAGTAGAAAATGAAAATTCGGTTTCCACTTGCAATGACTTGAGAAAAGAAAAGGATTGTTTGATTTCTAGTTTTAAATGCGATATTGATATTTTGAAATCTTCCTTTGATTCTCAAGTTGTATTGACTTGTGATATTTGGTCTCTTAAAAAGGAAAACGATAACTTGCTTTTGACTAATGAGATTTTAAGAAACGAAAACATTGATACGATTTCAAGTTTTAAAACCGAGATTGATCTTTTGAAATCATCTATTTTATCTCAAGAATCTCTTATTTTCGCTTCTCTCAAGAAAGAAAATGAGATTTTGGTTTCTTCCCTTGCTAAGTTTTCAAATGTTGATTCTTTAGTTAGCAAGGAAAAGATCTTAAATCGAGGAATTAAAAATTCGTTGAAAACTCAAAAACCCTCTTCGTCTTGATTTGTCAAGCATCCTTCTCATCATACTAAATTTCATGCACATTCTCATGTATATCTTTATAGATTTAGTTCAAGGTAAACTTTTAAAAGGCGCATTCGTTCACACACTTGTTATTCCTGTGGTGCACATGGACACTTCGCATTTGCATGTACTTTAAAAATGAATATATATTCATATGCCAATGTTAGATAGGTTCCAAAGACACCTATATGGATCCAAGAAAACTTGGATACCAAAATCCCCTTCCATATCTTGTTTTGTAGGCGTGGACCAATTGACGACTTGGATTCGGGAGCTTGATGAGCAAGAGCAACTCAATGGAAAATTTACTTGGTTTATCAATTTGTGGGATATCGTATTTCTTGTTATACTTGTGTAACACCCTAAAACAAGGTGCGGTATTTTTTTGAGTTTTATCAGTATATTTTGAATTAATAAAACTATTTTGTTTCGTTTGGAGTTTAATATTCTATGGTTTTTCTAAATTTGTTGATTATATGATGATTAGTATTTTAAATATTTGTTCGCTAATTAAAATATAATTGTTTTAATATTCATATAATATTTTATCATAAATTAGATATATTTTTAAGAATGTTTTAGTATGATAATTTTAAAAGAGATATGTTAATAATATTTAATATATTATTTTGCTAATCTATTTAAATCTTATTTATTTGCAAGATAATTTTTTTATCTAATTTAACTATAGATGTATTATAGTTTAAAATTTGGTTATGATAAGGTATTTGATATAATCCTTTGAAATAGTTAAACTAATCTCCTAATTAATAGCTCTATAAATATTTTACAAACAAACAAATTTAAAAAACCTATATATAAGAAAACCCTACATATCTATCGCTCTTTTATAACATAGAATCCCTCTCTTCCATCCCTCTCTTCCATCTCTCTCTCTCTCTCTTTATATATATATATATATATATATATATATATATATATATATATATATATATATATATATATCATCACCTCTCTTTATTTTCTTTCTCAAAAACCCAAACTCCAATCATCATTCCTCCTAGCCGCAGCACCCTCATCATCTCGATCCCTCGCCATTGCTGAGCAGCCATCAGGCCGAGCAACCCCATTGCAGCATCGTCGTCGTCGTCTCCCTGATCTTGGCCGAGCCGAGCAAGGTCCGCTGAAATCCAAGTTGGGATTTTGATTTGTCAAGTCGTCGTGTTTTTCATCTCCAGGCAAATACTCTTGCTCTATTTCTAGTCGATGCAACATCGCCAAGGCATTATATTTATCTATATACTTTAATCATATTGGTTTAAATTAAATCTTTATAATTGTGAAACAATGAATATCAACAAGGTTGGTGCCAATTGTCAAACGAGAAGATAAGCCCTACTTTCTTGTTATTCTCATCTACAAACATAAATATAAGTGTTGCTTACATACAAATATTACATACATGGATCCATGAACCTATATACATACACATATAAAATGTGCATAAATACTTGCATTTTGGGTCCTTAAAGATTAAGCAAGGGTCCTAGGGTTTTATTATAAAAAAAATTGTTAGGTCGAAGGTTTTTGTTCAAATGCTAAAATAAAATTTCACTTATAGTAATCTGTTTCCATATTAAACAAAGTTGAATATTCTTAATGCACTGAATAAGATGGAGTAAATGCATATACTTAAGACACTAAATTAATTTAGATAGTTGGCATACTACATATTAGGTTATGTACCGCTCATACATAATTAATGTTTATTCAAAATATTAGGTACATAAGCTATTAAAATCATAGTTAATTTAGTTAGTTGGGCTCGAAATCCTAGAGCTATTCTAATCATGTACTATTATTTAAGAGGAAAACTATAATATATTTCATATTATCTAATCTCAACATTCAACACAAGTTAAAAATGAAAGTTTTCGGGAAGCCCTCTAAATATCTCAGCTATTCTAATTTTTCGTGCACAGATATATTTGTACATTTCTTATTCCTAGATATGTTCAATCTAAAAATACAATAATTAATATTCTAAGACACGTAACATATCTTTTGATATTGTCGATTGACATATACGAGACCCCTTGACATGCTTTAAACATTCGTGACGAATAGCGTTTGAACGATAGAACGTCATCACCGACTAAAATACCGATACATAATTATATATTGATTGAGTTGGCACAAATTCATGATTCAGTGATTATTCGTGATTCAGTGTTTATAAATAATACGGGTGATTATAAGTGATTCAAGTGGTATAAATGATTTAAGTGTTTGTTCATGATTAGTGCTTAATTATGGCATGTGTCGGTAAAGCGTTCCTTTATGATAGTGACTAAATTTAGAGACATGGAGATTGTGGAAATTTAGAGTGGAATGTGGACCCGTTCTTTAAAGAATTCAGTATTAGAGATTGGCTAATCGAACGTGCAGTTTGCGTAAGGCTGCTGTGCTGAATCACCCACAGTGACAGTGAGTGTAGGATTTCGCCTAGCGGCAAGCTCGGGATCAGCTCCGAGCACAGTGGGCCGTGGTCCCGGATACATACGGGATATTCTCCAAGGTTCGAGAATACTTTTCACTGAATCAATTTCAACCTTACGTAAGATTAATTAGGGTTCGTGTTAGTGACATCTAGGATTCACCTGACTTATTATTGCATCTTACCGTTATTGTACCTGTTATTATACATAATACCTTTATTGATGTATCCATATCTACATGTGCAGGCGGGCTTCACTACACTCACGCATTCATGATATCACACATACACACACTATTACGATTGAGTACTTGTTGGGATGTTCTGACATCCCCGAGACTTGCAATCTCAGATTTAAAGACTGATTCACAGACAGAGCAGGATCAGAGTGACTACCAGGAGTTTGTCGAAGATCAGTTGTATTTGTAGGTTTAGTTCTATTTTATTTTAGTTCCTATTAGAATGTGCGCCCTCGCGGGACGTTAGGAATAATGTATCTTTCTTTTCGAATCGTGTACTTCGTTTATTATGAACCCTTTGTTATTTGGATCTTTTATTGATCCTATTTTTATCTCGTGGATTTATTAGTGTTATTTGTTATTTATGCAGATATTGGTATTATATCTTGGATATTATCGTACAAGTTTAGCTAGAGCCTTAGGTGTGACTATGGCAAGGCGATTTCCCATTGTCTAGAAGCACTAGCGGTTTCGGTCCATATTTCTGTATTATGGGAATTGGGGCGTAACTTGCTTAGAATATCGTATATTCATTTGCGCTTAAATGTTGATATTCTATTCGAGTATGTGTTATTTAGATATACCCCATATGATTGCACAAGTGCTTAACTTGCATATCTTTTTAGTGCTTTTGATTCATGTATGAGAGATGCCATTCACGGGATATTTCAATTAGTGTTTACAGTTGGTATCATTCATTTGATCATATGTGATTTCTTATGCTCATTTGCTTTAAACTTGCAATCTTTTAAACTTGAGTACAATATGGTTTGAAAATTTGATTTAGATTTGCTTATCTTGTGTTTTCTTGCCATAAATCACCCTCATTTATAATGTGATTTTAATCTTATAAGTTAGGGTTTGTATCTATATAGCTTTAATTTGTTTAAATCTTTTACATATGGATATAATTTGACACTTGTTTTAATTTGAACCAATTTTCAATTTGTATCTTTGCTTTGTACCTTGTTGATGTGTGTTTACACTTAAACTTGCTTATATATGTTGCACACACCTTCTTGCATGAGTAGAATTATTCATTGATATTGAATTCTTAGCTCATCTTGCCAAATGGCTTCTGCAATCCTTTTAGAGGACCCACTTGTGGATTTCGTTAATTACAACGAATCCTATGGATATATCGGGGAGAGAATTAGAGACCTTTCGCCGGGAAGTCAATACTTAAGATGAAACAGTTACTCATGCTTGCACTCACATACGATTTTCAATTATTTTCAATTGGTTTCAATTGGTATCTATTTTTATGAGTTAATTGCACATTTGAATCTTCCAATGGTTTCATCTTGGTTATATGTGCATATTTTAATCAATTCATGAGTAAGATCATTAATTTCTATCACTTGTATTCCATTATATTTTATGGTTGAGCTATAATGGTTTGGTATTCAAGTGATTATGGGATAGGACTCATGAATCAATCGTTTAAGCTTCTCGATTTTGGGAGATTCAAACGATTGGAATATGTAAGTGTTGCGCTATTGAGATGTAATATTTTATATTTACATTCTCAATCTTGTGTTGTACATCTTTTAAATCATATTCTTGTTTTAAATACATGCACGCTTAGTACATGCGTAATACGATTAAGATTTTCATTATTATCCTATGGTTCATATTACGACATGTATTCTAATTCATCGGTTTCAAAACTTGTTTTACTTTTTATGAGTAAGCGCATGTTTTTGAGCTTTCATTAAATATCGTTTTCAAAACATACTTTTGTGTATGAGTTGAGCTCCGCTTTCAAAATTGTTCGTTTTCAATCGATATCAACTCATACTTGCCTCCACATGCCATTAGAACTTTTTTATATCTTGCAAATGTGGTTATTTGTTGCATGTATGCTTGCTTTATTTTGCATATCTTTTATATACATGCTTTTGGATATGAGTTGAGCTTCATTTTCAAAATTTGCATTATACTTGTGCTCGTATCTATTTCCTAGTGTTCTCTTATGCATACATTTAAGGGGAGTGATTCAAACATTTGATTCATTTTAGGTATACACATGTTTAGGAAGAGTAGTTCAAACGTTCTAAATTCCCTAAATAAAATCAAAAAGGGGGAGAATAATATGAGTTTTTAGTATATTGATATCGGATATTTGGTTCTATTTAATATAGATATACTATTTCCTATTCATATTTTGCCATCATCCAAAAAAGGAAGATTGATAGCTTATGGATTTCGATAATCCATTTATTTAGTTTTGATAATAGCTTGAAAATAAATAGTTCGTTTAATGTCACTTGCTTATCTTGCCTATTATATCGACACTAAACCCGTATACACTTGATGTTTAGCTTGTTTATCCTATATCTTATGTATACCGAGTAATATATCAATATCTCATGTTATACTTGTATTATATTCTTGATATCAATATATTACTCTCATTCATTGTTTTGGTAATTCACAATATGAATTTGTATATACATATCATCTATATCTAGCTCCTTTTATACCACATATATATATATATATATATATCATGCTTTGAGTATGAGTTATATGTTAATATTGATATTCTATTCATGACTGTGTATCAAAAACAATGAATGTTCGTATACTTGTGTTTACTATCTTTGCTTATATTTCATAACACTGTATATGATATGCTTGGTCGTGTTTGAGATTGGTTTTTAGAATATTCAGATATCTCACGACACAAGCATACAAAGGAGGATAGAATTTATCGAGCTTAAACGGATAAATCTAATGGAGGTTGGAGGAAACGGACGAGTGGTTCTCAATTTGTCAATATCAAACTACGAATAACTAAGAAATGATGCAGCCCAAACTATCAAATCTTGTCCGACTCGCGCGTTCCACCGGCCAAATCGAAGATCTTGCAAAATCATCTGGGTCAATGGATATGCCGCAGGCATTACATTGTGATCTCTCGGAATCGCGAAATTCCATCGTTTAGGGCCCCGAAATCGCGTATCTCAAATGAAGGTTGCACCAACAAGCCAAATCCTAGTTTGAAGCATTATGAGTCGAAGTCAAATTGAAAATTCGTCGATCATCGTTTGTGAGTGAGTGTCCAAATTTGAAGCTATGAAGCCATAAAGCCAAGTTTATGCCCGCGTCAAAGTTCGAGAGCTCGGAACGACAAAAATTCAAGAATTCGAAGAATTTACGATACCGACATAAGAATCTTTGTAAGTACTCTATAAAATATGGTTGATATCAGTTAGAGCTCTTGAACACTCACATATGCTTGCACAAACGTTTTACATTGCATGAACATTGGGGTTTTCGATTTAAAATTGATTTTCATCACAAAACACAAGTTTCCGAGATTTTACACTTCAGACGTCTGTCGTCTTTCTGTGTTTCGACAAAATCCCGAATTGTCAGAAATATCAGTTTTCTTACGGTTTGTGCTTTAAACGTCTGTCCCTTTCTTGTTCAGACATCTGTCTTTTCTCTGAATTTTCATATGGCATATTTTTATGAGATACAGACATCTGTCCATTGCTTCTTCGGACGTCTGTTTCTTCTCTGTGCTTTCATTGGAATGAATTTCTTTTAAAGAACAAACGTCTAAAGATATAGGCAACAAAAGTCTGCAGTTCAAAATCTTTGAAAATCATTTCTTCATACGTTTGTCTCATGTTCTTCAGACGTCTGTTTATTCTTTATACTTTCTTTGTTCTTCTTTGAAAACCCACGGCAGACGTCTGAACCTATATTCGACAGACGTCTGCAGTAGTATTTTTTGAAAGTACAGTCGTTGGGATTTATTTTGTTAAAAATTCAGAGATCTATCATATTGTTCTTCAGACATCTGTTCTTACTGAAAAATACTGTTTTGACTTATAACGGCTAGTTTTTTGTGTAGGGTTATAAAAGAGTTTTGGATTTGTTTTTTGAGCTCTTATCGCTCAATATTTCAGTTGCCAATTTTCCTAAGTGATCAAGGAAGAAATCTCACTTCTTGTAAGAGTTTAAAGAGATTTTCATTTGCTTATACAATCTCTCACATACACGTACTCGGGAGTTTCTAGTTTGATTATCCATATTCTTAAGTATTAGTGCTTCATTGTAAAACTCTTTTGAGAGTATCTCTCTTTATGTGGGGACTCTTGAGTGCGAAGATGCCTTTGTAAGGAAGTTGAGTGAGCTTGCTTGTAGAAAAAAGTGCTTGTAGAAGGACGAACTTGTAAGGGAAGTATTGTTCGTAGTGATGAACGTGTGGTCTTTTGAGGAGACGTGTTTGGTTTGGCCTCCACCGGAAGTAGGGTTGTGTGTTGCTTGCGGGCAGCGTGTTTTGTCTCCAAAAGAAAGACGTGAATTAATGGAACGAGCTCGTGCGCTTAAAGAAAATGGACTAGGGGGTCTCCCGAACCACTATACAAGACTCGTGTTTGCTTTTGCAATTCATATCTCTTATTTGCCATTAGTTTAGAAATTGCATGCTTGTTCTCTACTTGCTCTTTATGCTCATTGCTCATACTTGATATTGCTTTTGCTTGCTATATGTTCTTATTTCACAATTATGGTATTGCTTAGCTATTTCTCTATTGGTATATCTTTTGTCTAAGTTTACAATTATGATTTCTATTTGCAAGTGTAGAATTTTTAATTTGAGCATATCGTAAATTATTCCTATTCAACCCCCTCTAGGAATAATTTCAAAATCCTCATGGCTCCAAAGAAGGATAACGGAATTGCTTAAGAATCATCCTCAAAGAAGAGAAAAGACCTCTCATCCGAAGAATCTCAAGAAAATCTTTTTCTATACGATGATTGTAGAACGAGATTTCAATCTTTCATCTCTAAACCCATTCACACTGGTTATATTGTCTTGTTTAGAGATTTAAGTGAATTTGGTTTTCAAGACCTTTTTGAAAGGCAAGATTGAATACCTTTCTTGACTTTAGATTGTCCAACCTTCGACAAGGTCGTTAAACTGATTTAAGCAAATCACACCGGCATAAATGAAGATCCCGCCAACATAAAAACCAAAGTTTATAGCACCACGTCAATTTTACTCCGGGAACCCTTGCTAGGGCTTTAAACATTCTAAATGAATGTGCCGATATTTACTTTAACTCTTTTAGCAATTATGCGTATTTAGAAAGTGTGAATAAGGAAAAGGCCTCAATGGTTTTACATGGTCCAGATAACCCCCATCTTTTTGCTAATCAGCAAGCCAAAACCCTAACAAATCGTGCTCGGGTTCTTGCCAATATCCTTAGCCACACCGTTTTCCCCAAGTCCGGATGTAGAGAGACATTATATGGATGCCACAAACTCATGACTTATTGTATTCTCGCGGGCATTAAAGTAAATCTTCCTCTCTTCCTAGTTCATAGCATGTGGGATTTGTCGAGCGGACACGGTAATTTATATTATGGACGGGCTATTACTAAACTGTTAGAATATCGTAAAGTCAATTTGTGTGAATTAAAGGTTATAGTAAAGTCCAATGCCGATTTTAGAGCAAAGAACATAACTTGATGAAGTTGGATTCCTCTACTCCACAACAACCAAGCTCCTCTCGTACTCCCCAAATTACCACTGAATCTCCTACTCAAGCAACCTCTCAAGACTTCGACTATCAATGATTAGAAAATCGGATCGTGGATCGCATTACAGGGCATCTTGATTATCGCATGGCCTATCTCTACTCCAAACTTAACATTGCCCCTCCGCCACCATACGGAAGTACTCAAGACCCACAAAATCCGGAAGACCGGCCTTGACTATCGGTTTGCTTATGTATTAGTTTTTATTTTGTTTTCTATTATTCTGTAGTTTTGAATATTATCCAATTTCAGTTATTATTATGAATGGCTTCATTATGCTTAATATCATGCTTGAATTTTTCATTTGTTATGATTTATTCATGTATATTCTTATGTTCAAATGAAACTTCAACAACAAAATTATCTATTCGTGTATATTTCCTTACCCCTTGCTCTGATTCTATTTAACTTTTTGATATTTTCAAAAAAGGAGAGAATATTCATGAATATGTTATATCATATCATACAATGGTAATAAAATTTGAGTTACAACACTCGTCTTCATGAGTGCTTCTTGAAAAATAGTATTAGTAGTATGGGACACTAATATGAATTCAAAGATTTTTTTCAACTGAGCATGAATTAAGGGGAAGTATTTAACTCTAATTTAATATTTTATATATATCATGAATGTTTTAAATAAGTATTGCTAAATATCAAAAAGGAGATTGTTGACACTTGTGTCATACGATCTTCAGTTTCGATCATTTAGAACAAAATTATATTTAAAGAATTCATATGTTACTAACGACATTTCCAAGTTTTTAATCTTGAGTATAGCTAGCACAATATATCAACATCAAGCAGTGATTGCCTTCAATAAGATTCATGCTCAAAACATCGATATGGCATGAAGACTTGACGCAAGCAAACAAAATGATGCAGGCTTTATCAAGAAACAAAAACGTCTCAAGGTAACAAATCAAGAAAATGAAGACCGAAGAAGAACTGGATTGAAGAATGTAGTCTTTTAAGTTTTTCTTTGAGTCTGGTATTGATCTCACAAGGTTAGAAACCATTTTCCAACACATGTTTATTCTTCAAACGTCTCCTCTTTCATCAAGAGATGTCTAACATATTCGTTGGAATTAAAACTCTTCAATTTTTCTAACTGATTTCAAATTTAGTCAGACTGCAGATGTCAAGCCCCAGACGTCTACTTAGGAATTTTTGAAATACCATGTCTGGCACAGACGTCTGCTGAAGAAAATTTTCATTTTCAAATCTTTGTTTCTATTTCAGAGACGTCTAAGCAGACGTCTCCTTAAAAAAATTTGAACTGCAGACGTCTGATACAACCGTCTGCTAAAGAAAATTTTCCACATGTCGGTTTTTGTTTTTAAAAGAAGACGTTTGGGGCAGATGTCTCTAGGAAATTTTTGAAATGCAGACGTCTGGCCCCAGACATATGACATGGTAGTTTTTAGCAGTTATTTTGAATTTTGAATTTTCAAACGAATGAGTGTTTACGCCATTTAGATTTCAAACCGTTTTTAACCGTCATTAACTGTTTTTGGCATTTATGATTCTGCACAAATGGCAACCCCTACCATTTCTATGAATACCCATAAGATAAAACACTTTCAATCATTTATTGATCATTCATTCAATTCAAATGTTCTTCTTATGTCTTAATAGTTTATATTCTTTCTTCATTCCTAAAGAGCCTTAAAATTTCAATAATCTCTCAAAACAATCATCAAGCCTAATTGGTATTAATCTTTGAGATCATAAGATTGTGAATGAGTATCAAATTTTGATCATTGTAAACAATTGTAAATCCTTGAAGAAAGTTCGATTTTCTTCACTGCGAGAGGGGGGAATCGCGGATTTATGTGGAAAAAGAAGTTTTTCCTAAGGATTCAAGTGGCTCCTGCTGCTACTCTAATTATATCTTCATCAAGTGCAAAATTCCCCATAATATCAACATGGACCCCACTTTGTGTCCCCTTACCTTCCTATAGATTAGCTGGGGGCGCATGAGCATACTCTCAATTATAAGTCTTGAGGCCAGAAAGATTAAAACGAGTTTTTCCTCACCAAGCTTTTGCACACATGAAGCCCGTGCTTAGCACGGGCACTGTTTCATCTCCGTCGACCAAGTAAACACCGCCATGCAAACAGCAATTGTCGTTTGTGCCTTCAGCATATGCATCGATTGGAATGGAATATAGCAGTCAGCTGAGGGGGATAGCTTGTAGACATATGCTCGTTCGGTGGGAATCCCTACTCCGTACATAGAATATATCTCCATATCAGGAGCAATAGGTAATCTGCAACAAGAGAGAATAATTAAAGATCAAAATAGAATATAAAATGTAGTAATTCACAAGAAAATCTAGTTTGCGTTTTCTTCGATGTGAGCCTCTCAGGATTCGAAATGGTGACCTTTCACTTTGGAGAGAAAAGTATTGCCACTAGGCTATTACTCTAATTTTCATTTGTTGATATCGACAGTTGAAACTGAATTCAAGATGAGTGTAAGTGTTCTTATGTCCAAAAAGAAACACATTAACTTATGACAGGAGAAGGATCTCCAGTTAAACAACATCACTTTGAAACTTGCAAACTTAAAACAATTTGAAAGTGCTAATAATGTTCAGTAAGAGATGACATGATTCACATTTGCAGTCAAGATTATGTATAAAACCTGAGAGAAATGAATCGCATTCCTCACACCATGGAAATATTAAATGCAGACGACAACTATAATGTTAAAAACTTCAACCAGTTATCCCTTTAATCCCGGTAGAAATATATTATAGTCAAGGACATGGATTACAAGGGAAGATCTTGCGATCCCAAATATCTCTGTAATATATAAATGCAGAAAACTGTAGTTGTGAAAGGACCAAATAACTGGCAAATTGGCAATCATTGCCCTCAAAGCATAATTATGTAAAATTGCAAACTCAACTTATCCTTGTTCTTTTTCTCCACTCTTGCATACCATGAAGCTGTTTACTATTCCTGCGAGGATATTTTTGCCAAAGCCGAGGGCCAAAAGCCCAAGTTTATTGCTACTAGGATAATCACAAATCATCACAGTATTTGCATAAGAAGGATATTGCATGATATTGACCTTAAATTTTTAGCTACAACTATGGTGATTAGTAATAGCTCTTACTGTTGCTACAAGGATGATTAATGATAATTGGTGTATTTGCCTAGGAAGGATAGTTCTCTTTTGGTGATGAGGCATAAAATAAGCAACAGAAGCAAATGGAACCGTATTCCCATGTAGCTGTTAATTCGTGTATGTTTTATATTGGAATAGTAAAGTCTAACAATTACTCATGATTAGATATGCATCCTTATAAATGATCCAAAAAAGTAATTCAGTTTGTGGGGCAACCACTTTATCCAAATAAATATAAAACTTATATAAAAATATAATTAATTAAGTTATACCAGTTGAGATATAAGTGTAGATTCTCACTTTGTCTCCAAGGGATTTGACCAATATTTGTAGTGCTTGTATTTTGGGTCATCCAAATTCTCAGCAATGCCATAAGAAAAATGAGCACTTCCACGTTGCATCATCTTTGGGGCAACAAAACGAAGAAGATCCAAAATTGAACCAGCAGTGTAGGCTTTGTAATCAGCAACAGCCTTGATTGCACCCCACCCCAACTCATGATACTCTGTCCAGATATCACGGCATGTTACATTCGAATGGGCACTGTTGTTGCCCTTAACAGCATCCTATAATAGTAATGAATTAGTCAGAGAATATAGACAGAAGAGAGCATTTATGTTGTATTTGCGGAGGTATATTAAGATGTGCAGAAAGCTTCACACAGTTCGAACATGAAAAAGTGTTAGGTTGCAGAGTTACTATGTTGCTAGAGCCCATAGCAGCATACGAAGCAACATGCAAGAATATGGAAAATGATTAAGATAGATATTTTTATTTTAAAACATGCAAATTATAGAAGAATATAGAAGTCTTTTGTTTTATAAATAATAAAGAGATGATGCTTCAGATGAACTCATCATTATTACAAGGACTTTAAATAGAGCCTCCAACATAGTTGGAACAGAACAAGCACATAATTGCTTTGAGAGTGCATAACGAGAGGGAAATAATTAGCAGACCATCTTCGATGCATTTTTATATTATTTTAATTGTATGCATGGATTGATTCTACCTCCTTGGATCAAAGTGTTATCACTATTACAAGGACTTTAAATATAGCCTCCCAACATAGTTGGAACAGAACAAGCACATATATTGCTTTGAAAGTGCATATTGAGAGGGAAATAATTAGCAGACCATCTTCGATGTATTTTAATATTATTTTAATAGTACTATGGATTGATTCTACCTCCTTGGATCAAAGTGTTAACCGGTTTAAGCCATGTCTCCAGTTACCACTCCTTTAAACTTCACCTCCCCACGTCCCAAGGCAAGACCCTTCTCTCTCAAATTATCGAGAAAGTAGCCAAAAAGCTCAAGGCCCATATAGAGGGGGGAGGGGGTAGTAAATTGAGAGCAGTGACGAAGAAGATGGCATCCCAACATGAGTGGATCACTCCTCAATATAGCATCAACGATCTATTTACCAATCTGACAACGAAAAGGTACTGTTTCCCCTTCTTGTTCTATAAATCATATGAAGTTTAATTTTGTGGATTAATTATAATATGGTAGCTTTTCCCATTTCAGTTCACAATGTTGCTTCTTGAAGGTTTGAATAATCTGACTTAAGACTGAAAGCCCTGTTTCATGAAACCTATTGTTGAGTGTGCCAAGCAAACGCTGAGAGCACAGAAACCGGAATAGATGAAACTTAACAGCGGGGAAAGAGGCACAGAGAAGAAAGCAGACGAAAACGCAGCATCAAGTCAAAACTGTAAAGTTGGTCAGCGAAGGAGAGCGCCAAATTCGGGCAACAGGCAAAAACAAGCGACGAGGTCGTGCACCAGCGAATACAAGCTGGGAAATTGGATACTTCCACCAGTCAATTAAGATACCATTGACCATAGGACACTTTCTCCGGTTTGGGGGGTTGAAGATAATGAAATAGAAGATGATAATATTAATAAATTAATCTTTTAATTTCAGCGGGGAGGAGGTGGGGAATATTATAAATCAAATAAAACTGTTAGAGAGAGGGGGGCATGTTCTAATTGGTTCCACCAGAAGATATCATTGTCAACTGTACTACACAGTTCTCGAGATGAAAACCCCAAATTATTCTCTAGCAGAAACACAAACATAGTGTAAACTATAAATTGCTGAAACATGGATGCCACCATATGAAAATATGCTGTTGTACTGGGGATGGTAGTAGAGTCGCATAGAGAGGCTAGGAAATGTTAATATCACATGAGTTACACAGAAAATAATAGTAACAAATAAAGTAAATCTTTGCTAAAGAATCATTTAACCAATGAAAATGCTGGAAACATATAAGGGAACTAGAGAAATTTTAATTTGATGGATGATCCTTAGAAAATATGAGCAGTAAGCATGGTCACCTCTATTCTCAAGCAACATACTGGATATGACACTTTCACTATGTCATTGTTGTTTGTCTGAAATTCATTAGAACTTATTTTGTGTTGATGACTGGCATCGTGTCTTGACCATCCAGTTAGGAAACCAAACATTGAATACTTCTATACAGATTTAGACATTATATTCTTGTCTTACTTAGCTTCTAACAGTAATTTTAGACAGGATCAACTACATCCAACAGACCCGACCTACTTAAAGACTAATTGAAAATTTATATTCTGTTTTTACATCAGTCATGCTATTGACTGTGCGAACAAGTGGCATTTTTGTATATACAAAGAGAACTTCAATAGACTCATCTGCAGTTACCCTAGCAACAATTTTTATGCGTACTTCCATCTAATTCTTATAATCTTGTAAACTTTGTGTTTTTGGTATTCTTTTTGTATATTTGTGCTAGTATGTCTCTTATTTTTCCCTTCTTTTTGGGAGGGTGTTCAAATAGATGTAGATGTCCATTTTCTTATATCATCCTTCGCCTTGCTAGTGACTACCCTTCTCAGGATGGAGTGACGCACTTTACATTGACCCTTTGGTAAAGCACTTCTATCTCTGCTAATTAAAACATATCTATCATATTTCAGTTGATGTGCAATACATTATATTTCATTATTTCTTCACTAAAAAATGAGGATATCTTAACCACAAGTACAGCCTTAATTTTACAAAAGAAATAACAAGTAGGTCTTCTTGGTCTAGTTCATGTGGAAGGAATCTCCAGTCACATGAACTGCTATGCATTCTAACATGTGAAAGAATTAGCTTCGAGATCTACGCAAAATAAATATGTTTTGACATGTGATAGACCTACTTCAGGTTGTCTACCATGCATACAATTAGCTTCGAGAAATTGTTGGTTGTCATCTATTATTAAATAGCAGGTATAAAACATAAAATTGTGGGAATAGGTAAATAAGCTGATAGCTTTCTTTACTGGTACTAGTACTAGTACAGACAATTTTTGGTAAGAATTATTTACCCGGAAATCTATCTGCTCAATCTTGGATGAAGACGTTTCTGCTACATCTTTTCCGAAAGAAATAATTCTTCCATAATTTACATTACTTGCGAGGAGATCAATTTCTCATTTTTGCATCATGAGAATCATTTTGTTTCTGTTTCTTTGCACAGATCTCACCTTCTTCAGGTGCCCAATCTAAACCACCCCAAATTGTATTCTTTGCACAGATCTCACCTTCTTCAGGTGCCCAATCTAAACCACCCCAAATTGTATCACCGCCTTTGGGAATCATGGACATGGTTGAATCCCATGTGCGAGTCATACGCATAACATGCCGCAAGGTCTGAAGCCCAAGTAAATCAGAATCAATCGCCATTGGTGCTATCGCCCTGTTCATATGAAGAAAAAAGGTAAGATATCACAAATACGTAAACAGAAAAATGCTGAAAAAATAATATGAATTGAAATAGTAAACCTGTGTAAGTTATTTAGATGCTACAGTAGTGATTCTTGTCATTATAGAGTGGGGTGCAAGTTATTTAGATGCTACAGTAGTGATTCTTGTCATTATAGAGTGGGATGCACGATGTTTATATTTTAACTCGCATGGCTAAAGTTCTAATACATTACAACATATAACAAAGAAAGAAAAGAAACAAACAAACAAGATGGCGCTACACCATTTGATGTTATAAGCAAAGCTCCTAGCTTCTCACAGTAGTCAACCAGGTTCACTTGAACACGTCATCTTAGAGAAGCTGATACCAATAGCAATATCAATAGATTTGCAAATTATGCCGAAAATGATGTATGTTAACTGCTGATACTAGAGGAACCATCTCATTATCTAAAAGAAAATACCAAATTATGAAAACATCACGTAAATTCTTCCAGATAGCATGAGCTGTCAACAAATGCACGAAGAGAGAACTATGAGGTTGACCTGGGAGGATATTTGGTAAAAGAAATGCATCAAATCCAAGAGATGTAATTCCCTTTACAAACTGCCTATAGTTGTTTCAGCGATAGCTGAGCGCCAACTGGGAGTTGAACCCCTAAAATGGAAAAGGGCTGGAAGAATTGTGGTCCAAAGTGAAGAATGTTGCATTTTTTGAGGGCCTTTAATTCAAATAAATCGAAATATTACACAGTTAGAATAGATTAAAGGAAAAAAATGAAAAGCAGAAAACAAGAAGGTGATAGGCTTCCCCCTTGATAGTCAAAGAAACAAGGACTGGATGGAAACTCAAATGATTGGATGACTCAAATCAGCATCTTGTACCGCTCTAGATTCCTAAATTCTATGAATTAATTCCAATTTCTTTTGGTGGTACACCTCATTTGTGATGACCATTGACCAATCGTTATTGTGCTTGTTTTCTAATACGCCAACTTCAGATATGTAGGCATTAAGCATAAGCACCTCCACAAATTTACTTAAGCATTGCCTCTCAAGGTGAATGAACACCTATGAACAACCAACAGATGCTAGTATTGAGGTGAGGGTAAGTGTACCATAGGGAAGATGAGAGTTCCAACTTGGAAGGGGGTATAATGGTGCACCTATTTACCTTATAACAAGATAAATTAGCGTAGCCGGTGTCTTTCATGTTAATGAACCAGGAGGAAATTATCAACATCTAGATATCTGCATAAATGCTGTGAAGATAGCATATTCATTGAAGAATCATTTGAGACAAAACAACTGTATATGGTTCTAGATATCTGCACAAGTTGTAAGGCATGAACAGACAGAGACAAACAATTATAAGACTTGCAGAATTAAGAAAAGAAAGTCAAGATTTTAATGTTTTGCAACCTTTCAGTTGGATCTTTTGTGTTAAGTTTGTCAAAGATGGAAACATTACAGTTTGAGGTAAAGCACAAACCATTATTAATGAGCAAGAAGCCATTTGATTACACGAAATCATCTCCTTGTCAAGTAAAACTTGATTACATTTAAATCAACTCCTGATTCTCCTCAGCATATAGCCTTAAACCTAAGCTATGTGCTACATATGGGCTTTACAGTATCAAACTTGCGACAAGCCATACAAGATATCTGAATTATCCATATGTGCACTATATAGTTATGAAGCAAGGAAAGTGCAGCTTTTATCATTCTATAACTGTTGGGTAGCGTCTAATTAAAGCTAGCTTACCATGGAAGTTTAAGTAATTGCCTTGTTTGGGTACCGAGGATTTAGTATCCATAAAATTTTATTAGGGATGAGAATATCCTAGAATGCAGCTACATTCCTTTAAGTGAAACCCTACAGCTTCATCTCAAATTCATGTTGGTATTGTATGGGATAGGATCTTCATTTAATAAACATGCTTGATAAACGTGCGCGTGCGCACACATATATCTGGAGAGAGGGAGAGGGAGAGAGAGCTCTGAATTAGAAAATTTAGGTCTAATCCAAGAGATTGGGCCATTTGATTTATGTCATAAAATATACATTCAGCTTACAATTCCTGGATTGACCAATCCTTAGGAAAAATAGAATCTGGACTTATTTTCCTTAGGAACAGTGGTATCCGAACAAGACCAGATCTTGCAGAATGTAATGTTCAGCATCAGAAATATAATAGCAGTTAACATGAATTATTCATTAGTTTTTTGTATAGGGAAAAAAAAAAAGATAACGCATTTTAAACTACAACGCTGGATCCCTACAACCTCGGCAGGATCATTTACAACATCTTCAACAAAAAGTTCAACTACTACCTGGCAACAGTAACATCCTTGGCTTCAGCGGATAAGAGACCTGTAACTGTTTTAGGTATACCAAAGAAAGGCCCACCAATATTCATCACTGATTTTATATTCTTCGCACACCAATCTGAACCACCTCCACCGCCCATTGGAGTAGGTGCCTCAACCCACTTCATAAAGTGCAAAAAGTACAAAACTCCCATAGAGTGTGGAATGACTACAACCTTATTTCCACCATTTGTAGCTACCAATAGTTCTATATTGCTTTTTATACTACCAAGGGTTTGATCCCTCACCTGTTCATATCAGTGAATGGAAGGAAAGTGACAATGTCAAGCATCTAAATTATAGCATGAAGAATAAACAGAGCTGCTTCACATAAATAGTAAGGAGAAAGTGAGGAATGGCTGTCGTAGAAAAATATAAGAACAAAATATAATCATCAACAAAGGTTTAAAACCTCGGTATCCGTACCGATGATTGATACCAGACAGTCAATTTTTTGGTATTGGAAGCTATTTCAGCTAAATCAATCGTCTCAGATCAAAATACTGGATTTTTTTTTCTAAAAGAAATTTTCATAATTAGTAAAACTCTTGAATAATAAATATTACTACACATAACTCAACACTTTTCAATAATTGATGATGTCTAAAATGGTTTTTCAAATAAAATTTTGAAGTAACTGTCAACTTTTTGACATTTTTCAGTAATTAATGAGGTCAAATAGAACAATAACCCATTAATGATCCCGCTAACCCATTAATAAACTCAAAACTAAACCCCCACTATTTAACTGGTAAACCAAAGCGCCAAGGATTGAAGTTTTGGTGTCAATTTTGGTATTGGTACTCTGATGGTCAGTTCTAGGATAGGAATGTGATCGGCGGAGATTTAAAACCATGGCATGAACTATCATGTAAAATGATAATTAATTAGAAAAATGATCATAAATAGAGGAAAGCTACCTCAGTGTTCTGAAACACGATCCTCCAATCATATGCAGCCATATCCGTTGTTTTTTCTTCATATCCAATTCGAGCCAAGTTAGCAATCAACACTGCCCAAACAAAGTAATCAGCCAGTGACAGGCGTAACTCATATGCCTGAAGGATCCAATCCAGTCTCAATTGTCCAGAGACATATGTTCAATCCAGCACAAAGGTCTGGAAAATTTTGAAGTACATACAGGCAGAAACAAATAAAAACAACTATAGATTAGATATTTCGCAAACCCGGAAACCGGGAAGGAATAATGAGTTACTTCTCGGAGTACTGTTTTTACGAGTAATCAAATGTATTACACTCCTATTAATTAATTAATGGAGTGTAAAATCGAATGTATTACACTTCTATTAATTAATGGGGTGGATAAATGTTCAATCTAGCACACATGGCGTGAAGTTAAAGACAATAGCTTCCTGAATTTTCCTGAAATTTTCCATAAGAAGTAGCGCAAAATGGAATACAAAGTACAAACCATCTAACTAAACAGCACACTAAATACTGCAAACTTTTAATTTAGGGGAAAATCATGGAAAAGGCATTGTATTATAATAATGGAGAAGAGACTATAAATTTAACAGAAGTCTCTAATGATTAGCCAAAATACAGAATCTTGTTCGCGGCCTTTTCAATTTTAAAAAGTTGCATTTAAAAGTCACTCCACCATTCATGCACAAAAGATGATAGGTATGAAACTGAATTATTGATAAAGTCCCCAATCTATTCTTTTTAGGTGCAAAGACAAGATCCACCTTTTTAACAGATAATAATCAATCGACATTACTAAAGACAAAGTTGGATATTTTGCTGAAGCGTATAAAAAGAAAATTCCTGAACAATTATGAAAATAAAGGATGAAGAAACTTCATAAAGTCCATTCATATATACCTAGAGAAATTAAGGAAAGCACATAATTTTGAAATCATTTAAGATTACACAATTTTAATAAGTGCCATAAAAAGCTTCCAATCGTGTCACGCAAAATTTTATCTTTATTCTCTAAAACTACACTCAAATAATGTGATGAATCTTCACGCTAGTATGAGCTACTTTCTGTAATTAAAGATACAATGAGAGGGGAACGCTTTACTTGCTAGTAGCTATTATAAGCTAAGTAGCATGGATTCGGAAATGGATACGGGACTCGATACACGTCGGATTCACGGATACACAATTTCTCAAAAAATCTAAGATATGGTTTGTTAGAATATGCTAAGATTTTGTTGTCTAAATATATGTATGTTATCACCAAAACTCACCATTTTAACAAATCTAGACTAAGAATACAACCAATTTGTTAGTGTTATTGTGTAGATTGTTGTTGGTTTATCCATTGATACATTTCAATACATCTACAATACAATATAGTAATTTAGGACATGCAAAAAGTGTTCCACATATATTCTCAACGTACTTGAAAGAATCCGATATGGATACGAAACCGAAATGTATCCGGTACGGGTACATCTCCTCATCGGCGAATCCATGCAACATTCCTTGTTGCCAGTTCTGTAAATTATTTATGAACTACAGTTTGATAGGAGTGAAAAAGAAAAGAAAAGGTGGGGGGGGGGGGGGGGTTACTCGTTCTTATGGCTGCAGAGCACAAAAGTCAACATCACGAGATTACTCACTGTTTAGCCAATGGATATTGTGCAGGTAAATCATAAGCTCACTCGCACTTTTGTCGCTAACCCCTACTTTTGAATTTCCAAATAACCAAACCATCCCAAACTAGACATTTTTAGAAAAAATGGAAAGATACAAAAGAAAATATTTCAATTTTATCGAAAAGTTCCGGTCTCCATATCAGTATGCACTAAACCCATTGCAAAGTGGAAATTCCCCTCCAACAATAGCATTTACTAAAAATCACACAATAACAAAGATAAAAATAATATAAAATGTTTCTTGCTGCATTAACAACAGCATCAGATTATAGGATTGCTTACTCCTAGCAAATTATGTCTGGTAGTATGGTAGGAAAACTACAAATTTGTACTAATTCCTCATTTCTACTTATATAAACCATCCTCCATTTATTAAAAAATCATTTTTAATAAAAGAGGTTGAATTTATTCTGCATTATTGCAGATTCATTTCTTGTGTACCCAAATACTATCATAAAGTGCATCCCGTTATACAAAAGAAAGGCCACCCAAAAAAAATCACTGTAGGGACCTTCAATTAATAGTACCAGCCTATTCTTACGAAACAAAATTTCAGAAGAAAGAAAAATCAACCAAAATCAATGACGCTCATCCATAACCCCTACCGAACAAACCCGCTAGCAAAGTTTGCGTGTAAAGTACACTCTGTTAGCTTAGAGGGGAAAACTCCAAGAAAATATTTTTCATAGGTAAAAGAATAAATATATATATAAACTTCGTTTCTACTACAAGTAGCACCCTCAACTAAAGTCTTATGCGATATAGTTTTTGTTTAAGAGCCCAATTTCTAACCCTATTCTTTACAGTATTCCACTAACTTTCCTTCTTCTTTTTTTGGGTGGGGGTTGGGAGAGGGGAGAGATTTTTTTTGTCGCTTATAGAAGGAAAACAAGGGAAAGAAAAAAATTCATCCCCCCCCCAAGCATACTCAACCAAAGTCTGCCGTCACCATAATCAAATCATCACCGTCGTCATCTTAAGCCTTTTTCCGTCCAAATGGGATTGGCCATGAAGCAATGCTCCAATAAAGATATCACAGTAAAACTGATTGTCGACCAGACATCAACCCTCTCCAAATAAGTGTCAAATTCCTAGTTCATAAAACTATAACAAGAGAAGGTTTGTTGTAATCCTAGATGACCAGTTAACATCCTTCAAATTCTCACAGACTGTAGACAAGTCTAAAACAAGGGGGAAAGATGGTATATTTGCAATATGGAATAATATTCAACTCTAAACCTCGCTAAAAACTATTGCCTGTTATAAACCTCCTCACTAAAAATCCAGCCAAAGTCTCTTGCCAACTAAAAAAACAACTTTTTACCCAAAAGGTAACATAAATGGTCCCTTAAAGCAGCAATCCTAACCAAAGCCAATGCTCCTTGCACATAACCTTTTCTTAACAAAATCCAGCAACAAACTTTAACATGAAAATTTTCCTTTACCGTGCACCTAAAGTACATTCCACAAACTTCAGTAATAAAATAAAAATTAGCAGGTAAACCAAAAGAAAAATTCACTGCACTTAAAATAACAACCACAACCAAACAACCATTACCATAATAAATGAATATCAACATCATTACCTCCTAAAAACCTCACCAAATGCCCCATTTTTTTTACCCAAAAAAAGTCTGAATGATGATACTCATAAGTAGGGATTCCCCAGGTCACGACGCGTGGCAGATAACATGTCGTCCACGTAAGCCCACTAGATTCTTGGGCTACGGAGCTGGAATAGGTATGATGCAAGGGGGGCATTCCTTGGCACCTCGTCACTGAGGTAGCACCCGACCTTTTGGGGGCCTCCCCTAACTACGTTCCCTCTTCGCCTGACCGCCAGCCAATAACTCGTCTCTGAGCAATCATAGAGTTGAGCTTCTCCAGTTTCTTTGCTCGTCTCCGAGCTATCCTATAACTTAGATTCTTCAGCGTCCCTGTTCGGCCGGGAGCATAGAGCACGAGCATCCTCTTAACGGCTCCATGTATCTCGCCATGACGAGATCTCCACCGCTCCACGTCCCGCATCCCACGCCAGCGCATCTCGCCATTAATGCGGACGTTACGCCTGGACGGAACTGACGGCCAGAATCTCGCAACGGCTCGCTCCGATGCGAACCCTATATAAACCTCTCCTCCAGACGATTCATGTAACTCGAATTCAATATAATACACCGCTGCTCTGCCCAATTATTCCCCGGTACTTACTTGATCGTCAAAAGGTCCTACGGTGGATTCCCACCCGAGGATTTCCTTTGCAGGTAGCTCGGCGTCAACAATAATCAATAACCCATTGAGATCCACACCAACCCTCCACCACCAATCTCAACCGTTCAGCCCGCTGGCCTCAAAATTGACGGAGGACAACGTCTAAGGGAGATTCCGACCTCCATCGCTGAATGATTTACCCAAAAGTTCACATAAATGATCCCGTAGTGTAGCAACCTCAACCAAAATAAATGCTCCTCGTCCATAGCCTTTTCCTTATCAAAACCCGCCAGCAAACTTTTCATTAAAGTTTCCCAATTTCGCACAAAAAGTACAATTTTTTAAAGTGTTTTTAGCAAGTAACAGAAGAAAAATTCATCCACCCTAATTATCACTACCAACTTCACTAATTATCACTACAACAAACATATAATCGATCAAATGAATATCAAAATCATTACCTTTTATAAACCTCGCCAAAAGTCCAACTCCAGAGCCGTTTCCGAAACAAAACCCATCAGCGCATTGATGGCCCTCCCACAGCTCCAACCCCACAGTTACAATCCCCGGCACGAAAACCATCGGATGCTTCGCCTTCAGCCCCTCCTTCTGAAGCTTCACCCCCGGCGGATCCGGCAACGAGCCCGTTATCGCCTCCGTCACGTACTGTGGGAACGAGGCCGGCATGGCGTTCGGCTGACAAAACCCTAGCCCTAAACCCTAAAAGTTGGGGTCTTAAGTGAAAAAGGTGGCTGTTTTGATAGCAGAAACCCTAACCCTAGAAATTTGTGGGAGGTAAAAATGGAGGAGGGGCTCGGAGAGAGAGAGAGGACACAGCTGTTGTTGTTTGAGAATTGAGAGAGGGTTAGAAACACGTGGCGGCAGATCGGTGGTTGGGAAAGAGGGAAAGGATGTTGGGGCCCAGCTATAAGGCAGACGAAGGAGATGGGACTTTTTGCAGTTAAGTATGAGACAAATATCTTATTGTGTATTTAATGGTTTAATTTAAAATTGGCAGACGAAGGAGATGGGACTTTTTAGATCGGATTAGTTTACCATCTTACAAAATATTAACTAATGAACCGCTACAGACCCATCAATCTCCTATTATATATTTTGTCCTCACGTTAGCAGTAAAATCAGTTTATCGAACTTTTCCCAAAGCATGATTTGTATATTACATATTACAGCCTGCAATATAAATCCTTCTAATTATGTTATAACAACAATATTTTTTCATTATGTTATATAATCAATTTAAACTTATATTGTATGTTTTTAGTTGAAAGAACTTTTAATATTATACAGTTGGAAATTTTAATAAAGCCTTGCTAGCTACTTGCTGCATAATCCAGATTCATGGTTCACTACCATGACAAAATATGGTTGCAGACTAGAAGTTCCTACCATTGAGACGGTATTCGTTTGCAAAATTATTGAGCAGGATTTCTTTTCGGACTTATTTCCTTTGAACATAAATTAAATCCATGTTTTGAAAATCAAAAGCGTGATGCAATTTACAGTTTGAATTGGATTATTTTTGGTCAACAAGCGATTGAAAACCATATCAAGGTAGGTCCCAAATAGACGGGGTGTTTGGATCTCTCTTTTACTATTTCATCGGTCCTACCATGACTGGCTTAAAAACGACATCTTTTCCCACTTAAAAATAAGCTAGGAAATCCTAGCTTCTTCCATAGGTGATTATGGAATAGTAGAATTGACCAAGTAATATATCATAATACACATTGTCTTTTCATCAAACTTTTAAGATGGAATTAACGATACGTTATTTTAGCCATTTTCCAATCAATAATCACTTATTTATCTTTTCATCCAAACACGCGATCATACAACATCACTTATAATCATTTTTCATATAAAATCATCCAAACACAAACGGCTTATCTACCATAAGCATTTATAAGTGAGATTTTTATCTTTTCAAGAAACAATCAATTATAAATTAGCATATCAAATAATCATTTAAAAATAAGTCTACGCAGAGCTGTCCGAAACATGGCAGGCTTCAGAACAAAAAAAAACAAATGGAGTATTAATTCACAGTCGAGATCTGAATTTTCACTGCTCGTTTGTTTAATGCTCTGTGGACACAATGTTCATTTTGTCGGGCCCTCACTTTGTTCGAAATTACGTAAATGTCATTCTTCAGCCTCCTCGAGGCACGTGATGATATATGTGGCTGCGATTTTGGGTGAAGGTGGGACCCAACAGCTGTAAAGGACTAACCGACAATAGGACATCCGTTATAATCCGCATAGATGTTTTATAACAGCAAGTCGCATCATCGTATCTTTCAACTATCCAAATGGACCTGGGCTTGGACCGGGTTCATAGTCATAATAACCAAATCGACTGAGCTCGCACTGCGTTCGTATAAGTGTTCATCCGGATTTATATTTTTTAAGCACAAGCGTGTTGGATGTAGAAATTGGGTGTTTGATGGTGAATTGAAACTCAACATTCAAGATGAGACAAGGAGCCAACCAATAAATTGCATTGACGGTTTTGGTAAGCTATCAATAAATTTGCAGCACCACGACTCTCGCGTAACCAAATGAACTGTGAACGGACCGGGTTCTAGAAGCCTAGGTTTATAACTTTATAGCACAAATCCATTTATGCTAAAATCGAGCTTTCATGTGTGAGTTGAAATATATAAAAAAAAATTGGGATAGGGTTGCCCTATACTAAGCTTGCATTATCATAACTCTCAATTATCCAAACGAACATGGGTTCGGGCCAAATTCATATAATAAGTCAACGTCTTGGCTTATAGTTTCCTAAGTTCAAGCCCAATGTTTTAGAATCTAGCGTAGGAGAAGAATGAGTCAAGACTCAAAATTCAAACAAGATACATAAAAAATGATGGTTGTTTTTGTGAAATTATTAAAGATCCTTTAATCGATCCATGGGCACATATGCAACAACGTCGAAGTTAAAATGCATTGACAGAATATACCAGTCATCTGTAATTTACGAACATATCGATAGTTCAGCGATAACGGACCCAACACAATTGTAGCTCAATTACTGAATTCAAGTTTATAGTTTCTTCCTCTTCATCTTTTAACGAAAAGATGAAAAAAAGCATGAAAAGCTGTTTATAAAGTGCATTTTGAGAAGCATCTCAATTTCTTGGCCTATAGCTTTATGTTAATTTTCTCACAAATTCTTGAAAGCTAATCTTCTAATCTTTTGGTCATGCCAGGCTCTCTAAGCTTTAAACATAAATCCTAGCCAGCAAGCATGAAAACATTTATGGCATCTCCAGCTAATAATATAATTTGAAAAATATATATAGAAGCCAACCAAAGGATATTGCAGGAATTACATGTTTAGGGTCTCAAATGGCCTTATTTTAAAAAAAACACCGGCGGCTAATCCTAATCTATGCACACAACACACCCAAGCATACAATACATACATTCAAGCACACACAACGCGCACACACATCCACAAGGGCCCACAAGTTTCACTGCAACAATAATTACTTGTCCATGTGGATATATCCGTAAAGACATAAAATACATCCGTAAGTTTAAAGGCCGCAGGTGCAAGTTTTCGTTCTGAATATGTCCTTACGGACTAATAATTGCCGCTACATCTTAATCCGTAGGGATATTTATCCCTATGTATTATTCCATAGGGACATAATTTTTATTTAATTTAATTGTTTATAAAATAAAATAATTGCCCCTAAAGAGTTGTCCATAAGGTCTTATAAATGCCTTTACAGAGTTATCCATAGGCCTGATAAATGTCCCTACGGCTTAAACCGCAGGGACAAGTTTTGCCTCTATTACTGAGTCCATAGGGATAAAATATCAGATATTCTGATATTTTTTCCCTACGGAAAAATATATAGGGGCAAAACCTGCCCATACGGATTAATCCGTAGGTGCAACAGTTGTCCCTACAGAGTAATCCGTAGGGACATTATATCAGAGTTTTTCTTAAAAGAAGGCTTCCCATTTTTTCCCCGCTATATGCACAATAATATACATATCATATAGCCGAATACAGAAATATTCATAAACAATTTCTCACACATAATATATAAAAGAAATAAACAAACAGAATATGAAATCAATCCAAAACCATTGTGAACATACAAACAACCATCAATATCGTCCAAAATATATACAATATGTATTAAATAAGTACATACATCTTCAAAAATATAAAGAAAGCCACCCTAACTCGATCTAGCTCCACCTCTGATAATCGCCGTAATCCAGCGCATCTGCTTCTCGGTGCAACCCTGAGTCAAAAACTCGACTAATGATGAAGCGGACTGTGCGGAAGTCTGAACGGACTTTGGAGCTGTATGAGTGGTCTGCGCATCCGCAGCCGAGATAGTGGCTTGCGGAGCCGCAACCGAAATAGCTTGTCGAATCTGTAAATTTTTGTGTTTGTGTAATAAACGAATAAGAACGGTGTATTATATTTTAGTCGAATTCGTATCATTATCAGATTATTGCGAAACCGCGAATTTATATATGCTTTGTTGAGATTCCACACGTTCTGTTGAAATTCATATGTTATGTATAAGAATTTATACATATTGAATTTCCACACATTCAGAGCTATGCTTTTATACCCCAATCAAAGAATACTTAGGGACTTAGGCCTAGTTTGGGTATTTAGTTTGAAAAACCGTAGTTTATTTTAAGTAGAGGTAGAAACGATGCTTACTCTAGCTTGTAAGCATGTATCTCTCCTTAATTGTTTGGCTTTGATTGGACACTTGGTTTAGGAGTTATATAATTTACAAAGAAATGTTTTCTTCTCAAGTTTTGAATTTGGATAATCATAACTTTTTAAACTCCAAAATGAAGAAAGATGTGGCATGGTTATGATTATAGAGTTCAGTTCAATTAGATAGTTTTATGTAACTCTGATTAATCAAAGCTAAGTCTAAAACCAAATAAGCTCAGGCCACTAATATTGCATATGTTACTATATATAATGTGATATAATATTTTACTAATAAATAATATACTTACCAACATCTTCTTCAACTCCTTGACGGTGGTCTTCAAGGCGGCAACATCATGCTCCAGACGTCGCTCACGGGGGGTAGGGGAAGTAACCGCCGGAGTGGAGACCAACTTCATATGGGACCTGTTAGGACCCAGTCCCCGTCCTTTCTTTCAACCTCCGCGGTGCCCTCCGTGTGCAGCGTCTAGGACTGGAGTCAGTAGTATCGGATCGGTCTATCCACTAAAATCGATCCCCGATACCTCTGCCTGCTCCACCACCCGCTCCTACACCTACATTAACCATTAAAATATAAGTATATCATTTAAATTTGAACTTATCAAAAAAAAAATTTCATTTTGATTAGAATAAATATTACCACTTACGCAATACTCAGGGTAACGGTGTCGAGGAATCGAACCCCGCCCGTGGCGGGATCTGCCGAGGCGTCATGGACGGTAAGATACACGGTCAACACGCTCGGTGTACCACCCTGTGCCAGGGCCTGAGCTCTCTGCAATGCGCCAAAAATTTACATATATTATAAAATAACTCTTAATATTGCATTATATCAAAATAAATCTACTGTAATTTACCGATGCCTCCATGGCACGAGTAATGTTCCTCGAGCCACCTGGGTAAGTAGGGCGACCCCTCTTCGCCGACTTCTTATTCTCCTTGTTTTGATCGTTATGTTTCTGCACAACACAATCCGATTTAGTTTTCTAATTAAGCAACAAAAAAAATAAATTGTATATTAAACAAAGAATTACATTTAAATTACAAATCTGTTTGTGCTCAGAGTCATAATATTGGCACAAGAGAGGCCATGTATCTACGTCGACTCTCGCAAAGGCCGGAAAATGTATGAGAGCCGCTTTCTCCACCTTGGGGGTCGCCAGCCATACTAAATGGCAATCGATCTTTAGCTCGTTCCCCTTATATCGAACCTTAGATTGCATTTTCTTCATGAGGCCCAGGTAAAGAGCATGAAGATCGAGCACTCTGTCAGGGTGATCAGGGTCGAGTATAAGCTGAAAGTCATAATCCAACTGCAAATACAAGAAAATATTGTATTTAAATTATTAGTGTCAAATAATAATAAATTTATTTGATAAGTCAAATGAAAATATATATTAATACCCGAGTCTGATCCCAAAAGAGGGCAAATGAGCGCCGGTGCTGATCGCCCTACTCAATATGAAGTGGATATTTCTTTCGGATGCGGCTCTCATCCCTCATATACCGACCGAATCTCTCGGCATAATCGCCAGTATAGCGATAATCGGGGGTAAAGAAGAGGGGGAATTGTGCCTCCCCCTATCTCTATCGGGACTTAGCCTGTGGGACCGATTCAGCCTTCGAGTCCCCCTCTCGGGATGGGGCTGCCCTGCATCTACAAGAAATATTAAGACAAGCAATATCAAGATAAAGCGATATTTAGAAATCAATGATTAACGAAAATTAAAGTGCAATATATATCTCCGGCGACAGCAACACGAGCCTGGGCTCGGGCAGCAGCACGAGCGGGACGATAGTTTCTCCGGTGAGAAACAGCCGGTGACCCGAACGTGGATGCATCCCCTCTAACTAGAAAATAAACACTGACGATAAAATTACATGAAGTTCATGGTTATTCTTAGAGAATATGTAAAATGAATAAATATTTTATATTTAAGAATACTGACCTGCAGACTGAACGGAGGGTACGGAAGTGGCCTCTGCACCAGATGTGAATGCACCAGCTATAATTAGACAATTAAAAATAAATTATATAAGTAATTGCAAAAAGAATGTGTATATCTATAATATAACATTCTAAATCAATATGCATGCAATATAGGATATATAAATATACCCGCAGGTGCGGTGGTAGCCTCTGCCCGGGATGTGGAGGCACCACCTATAGCTAGACAATCAAAAATTGATTATCTAAGTAAGAGCAAAAAGAATATGTGTATATTTATGATATAACGTTCTAAATCAATATGCATGCACTATAGAATATATAAACATACCTGCACGTGCGGTGGTGGCCTTTGTTCACCGCCGAAAGACCGGACCGAGACGTTGGGATGTCTGGCCTGAATTTTGGAGGCAAATGGTATTTGTACTTCTCCATCCACCTCTCCGAAAATACCAAGTTGATTTATGGCGCCGTATATCGGAGGATTGGATAGATGCGACCGTTGTAGCAGACTTTATCATATTCCCCCTCTTCTGTGAGGGTTTTTTATTGAGGGGACGCTCTTCACTGCAGGCGCAAGCTCCTGCAGTTAATTACGTTATCGCATTGCGATAACTACTTTCTCCTGCTCCAGCAGTTCACTTCGTGTCGTGTGTATTTTTGTTTATTTTGGTTGCCCGTGGATTGTATACGGAGACTAATTTATGTCGTCGTCCGTATGGCGCGGATTAGTCCGAATCCGTATATTTTTAGATTTCAATTTAAGTTATATTTTTCCTTTAGTTCAAAAATATTTTGTTTGGTTTAAGAACTATTAATCTAGTTTGAGATTAAGGGAAATTTAAACATATGAGCATTTCGGCCCAATTTATTTTTAACTAAGGATACATTAAGATCAACTTAGCAATATTTTAAGAATCCTTAAATTTTATTAAGGTCCAACAACCGAGCATTTGGGCTCAACTGCAAGAGACTTAGCCAATTTAGACTTAGTCTGCTCAGTCTCTCTCTCTCTTTTTTGTTCAAAAATGTTAAGCATTTTATTTGGGCTCTGTTTGTTCAGCCCCTCTTTTTATACAAAAATGCTAAGCACTTGTTTGACGCTCTGGCGATCACATGGGTATCATGTGAAGCCTTCAGTTATGGGCGCTGCCCAATCAGTGCTAAGCACTCAGTTATATATATAGTGCTAAGCACTTTTTATATGGTGTCCACATGAAGAGCACGTGCGGTGTTAGGCGCTGCCCAATCAGTGCTAAGCACTAAGCCGTTTTGCCTATATATGAAGTGCTATGCACTTTTGTGTGGCACCCACGTGAGAAGCACGTGAGGCGCTGGGCACTGCCCAATCAGTGCTAAGCACTCAGCCGTTTTGGTTATATATGAAATGCTAAGCACTTTTAATCAGCACTCACGTGTATTTCATGTGAGGCGCTGGCCTTCTGCTTTGGGCGTCTGCGTGTTTTTCACGTAAGGCGATGGGCGCTATTAGGAGGGCGCCCACATAGGAAACACTTGAGGCGCTAAGCTCTTTTCTTTTTTAGAGATTAAATCTCTGTTAACGCCATTTTTGGCCATTAATGATCATCAAGATATCAATTTTGAAGACCTTGGATCGTTTTTTCTTCATTGGAGAACTAAATTCTTCTTTTCTTTTTATAAAAACTAAGTTCTTTATGTGTAGGTTAAACCCTAATTTCGGAGGAATTAAATTCCCAGAACATATGTTGTTTTTCTTTTTCTTTCTTTGTAACCTAGTTCTTTTCTGAATTTTTGATTCTCAAGAACAAGATCTTCCCGATAAGAATTAAATTCTCAACTTGTGGGAGACTTGTCTTGTAGATCTCTGATTCAGAAAAAGAACTAAATTATTTGAGAATGGTTAAACCCTTAGATACGTAAAATTAGATATTTTGATCACTGTGTTTTCTTTACCTAGGATTTTGAGGAGGAAAGTCTTCTTCTTTTATTGAGAATTAAATTCTCTGTTGTTTTGAAAGCTTTCTGTATTTTTCAAAAGCTTATGGGGGTTTCCTCTCTATGAGACTTGAAGTCTCTGGTCCTTTATATAGTAGAGGCAAGTTTGTTAATTAGTTTTAAGAAAATCTCTTATTGAGAGATTCCGATTGATTTAATTGGTCTCAAAATTGATTCGGAGAATTTTACCCACGGTTGGATTTTTGATCCAAGTGTTTCTGTTTTACAGAATATGTTTTCTTGTTTTTAGCAAGATTGGGGAAATATTTTCCCATATACAGAATTTATTCTGTCAAACGGTGATTTTTAATGACCTTTGGATTTTAATCCAAGAGCTCTCTGTTTAACAGAGAACAATCTTTTTTGTTTATAGAGATTGAGGAAAAATATTCCTCAGAATAGACTTTAATTCTATTGTTTGATGATTTAATATCACCATTGGATTTTTAATCCAACGGATCTGTTTAACAGAGAGTGTCCCAACTTTTTTATTAGGGTCTGATGTAGAATTTAATTCTATTGATATAAACTTAGACGTCGGCGTTCACGTGTTGTGCACGTGGGCGCCACTTAAGAATTTAATTCTTATTTATGATAGGCGCTCCTATGTTTTGCACATTGGCCCTCATGTGAGCTTCACGTGCGGCGCCACCATAGAATTTAATTCTAAGGGGTTGGTGCTAGCGCCCACGTGAGGAGTACATAAGGCGCTGCCTCATTGAAAATTAACAGTGCTTAGCTCTTTTTATTATGATTAAATTTTGGGGGAACAAATGCCCCCCTGTTGTTCTCACACGGCTTACACATGAGTGCAACGTCATCACTTTTTCCACCGTTTGATCTTTTAGGGAATTGAACCGTCTCTTCACATCCTATAAATATGGCCTTTGGCCTTTGAGATGACTGTCGTCTCATCATCTTTCTTGAGTCTTCTTCTTCCTTAAGAATTCAATTCTCATTTCAGAGTTTAGCTCTCTGTCTACAGAACTTTTTCAGAGTTAAACTCTGCCCAAAATATTGGTAAGGATCATGACCAAAGTTCAACTCTTAAAAGAACCTTCCTTTTTGTTTTGGATTTTTAACCCATTAACAGAGTGTTCAATCGAAAATATCGCACTTTTGATATGACATTTTCCTTACTTTTCTTAAATATCTAAAAGTGTTTATTATAAATATAACACATATGAGGGTTTATCTGTAAAAATACTATTTACCGTATGTTTATATATTATAATTAATATTATGAAGGAAAATGTATGCATATAATATTTATATAATATTTTGATAATTTAAATATGCATATCATATCAAATATTCTTAATCAATATTCTTAAAATATAACATCATATAAAATGGTTAGGATAATATCTCAAAAATACCAAATATTACTAATATTATTCATTGAGATATTATGCATGAGTTGGCTCAGGTCAGGAGATCGAGATATTGAGATGTCGGGAATCAAAAATCTGCCGATGAAGTTAAATAAAATCGAAAAATCAATACTGGCAGAGACTTAGGAAATATTTTCAAGTTCCAGACATCAAATAAATCTCTATGTGTCATATCGAAGTAGCTCCAGAATTCTGAAGCCAAGATCTCACCAACAAACCGCGCTTCCGCGGCCAAAGTAGCATCAATGCGGCGGATCCACGGCTGATTCACTGAGTCAGGATTTGGGAATTTTAGTTGTGATTTGCAATAACAAACCCTAATTCTTGGGATCTTTGGTTTCTGTCTTTGGGGATATATAATGGACCGAGGGCTAAACTTAGAAATCATCAATATTTTACACAAGCTAATCACCGTCAAAGAACAAGTGATCCAAAACAGGTCCAAGATTCGACGTGATAAAGCGACGTGAGATTCGACGGAACATCTACATCCGACAAGGCAGAGATCGAGAGCAACTTCTTCTTCCTCTTGCAATCTAAACTTGAAGTTTGTGCTTGTGAAGTTGATTAATAAAGGTAGATTTTTAGTATAATTAGTTTAATTATTTAGTTACATTATGAATTTCATCTCTATCCGTTCTTCTATCTCCATCATGCGCGAGTAATTCTCCGCTTGATAGGGTTCGTAGGATTAGGATAGAATAATGGATGAGAAAATATTTTAATTTCTTTTAAGTTTTATGAAGTTTATAAACTTTAGTAAAATAAATGTTAACATCCTTATCGGGCGCGCTACCAATTTATTGTTAGTCTCGACCGTGATTTGAGATCAGATTAACAATTATTTTGTTAAGGGCTAGACATGAATAGAGATCAATGAAAGGACAAGGGTTAATAGTAAGGAAACCCTAGTTTCTTCCAAAAACCCTAATTCTCATTCATCAGTATCTATCTAGTATTAAATCTATCAATAGAAAAAATGAGTAATATTTATTAGTCATCCATTAATACTAAATCCGAATGAACCCTATAAGCATTCTTCTTATAAAATCTATATCCGTATTCAAACTAGATATGTATTCTACATCCGTATTTTGATGTAGATCTAGAAACTATTCTCCACTATTCTTTATTCCTCTATTCTTCCTCTTTTTCAACACGTCTAAAGTAAAATTGAAAGGTTCCACATATCCCTGTGGACGACCCGTACTCATCTCGGTCTAGCTACACGCGACACCGTTATTGATTGCGGTTATTCTACAAACACTTCTTTAAATACAGATCAATCAAATGGCGCCGTTGCCGGGGATATGTGCGTAATATTTTTTTCTTACTATTCGTGTTGAATTTTTATTCGATACATATCATAAAATAAAACAAAATAACAAATTGTATATTTAACGATTAGTGTGCGGCTTTTGCGAGGGAATCTGGAGTCACTTTAGCGAGGAGATAAAAATTCAGAGACTTTCAGTGAGGACCAGAGAGCAAAGTAGGCCATTGTAGCAAAAATTTTCAAACGATCCCTCAACTGCGCGGCGGAACCGCGGCAACCAGGGCATTTTGGCGGCGGAACCGCGGTGATATTGAGGGTTCGTGCATCCAAACATCTCTGGTATATTCCTCATATCTTTCTCTCTCGTTTGAAAAATCCAATAATATATTTTCTACAAGATTCTTTGCAAAATAAAAAAATCCGCCGCTCAAAAATCTTTTTGCATGTTTTGTTTTGCGGGTTGTTTTTGCATATTTTAATATGGAGTTTAAAGGGCAAGACCACAATTCAGATTAGGTGGGGATTTCATCACCCTTCCCAGGCCCCATAAGTTACAAAACGAGCATTCGCATAACCCTATATTAATTAAAAAAATATCTAGATCAAGACCCTAAGGACCATCGCGCTCAAATAGGACAGAGAAAGGTCGTGGGTAATTTATCGCTTATCCGCATTTCTTTTATGGTGTATAAGCAAGTGTGTCTAAGGCAAGTAGTTACTTAATTAGGCCCGCTATTTTCGGTGATTCGTATAGCGGATACCTCCCACTTACCTGGCACTTACCTGGCCATAAGAGTTATAAAGAGGTGGTAGATGATTGATCTTACGGCTTGTCCTTTGGAAGTCTAGGAGCGGTCTAGTGCAGTACCTGTTACTGAGCTGATGATCGATAACATGTCTACCCATGAGGTCTTCTCCTTTATGGATAAATCTTCAGGATACAATCAAATAAAAATGCATCCTGAAGACAAAAAACATACCACCTTCCGGACCCCGATGGGCATATTCTGCTATAAGGTGATGCCTTTCGGTTTAAAGAACGCTAGCGCTACCTACCAAAGAGCCATGACAAATATTTCGATGCCCTCATCCATGAGATTGTCGAATGCTACATTGACGACTTTGTAGTAAAGAGCAGATCTTACGAGGAGCATTGGGAACATCTAAAAATAGTGTTCCAACATCTTTGGAAGTATAATCTGAAGATGAATTCTCTAAAATGCGTGTTTGGAGTCTTCTCGGGCAAATTCCTAGTATTCATCATACGGCACCGGGGTATTGAAATCGACCCTTCAAAGATCAAGGCGATTATGGAAATGCCCATGCCGAGAACCCTCAAACAACTGCAGTCTTTTTAAGGAAAGCTCGCTTATATCTGGTGGTTCATAACCAACAGCTCTAGAAAATGCCGTCCCTGCAGTCATTTGATGAAGAAGGGGACCCTGTTCATCTGGGATCAAAAGTGCCAAAATGTACTAGACGAAATCAAGCATTACCTGCAAAATCCTCCGGTATCGACTGCTCTGGTTAAGGGAATACCTCTTATCCTATATACAACAGCCCTTGAGGGTTCTCTACCCGCGCTATGGGTATAATAGAACGATCAAGGAAAGGAGAGAGCTTTATACTATTTGAGTCGAGTTCTCCTGAGGCAGAAAACAACTACTCCCCCATTGAAAAGTATTGCCTGGCACCGATCTTCGCTATAACGAAACTCAGACATTGGGAATTTCAAATGTTGAAATTTGTAATGAGATTGTATACCTTCTATATGATAGTTGGATCCGGATACCAACTGCGAGTAAAAGTTACTCATGTGAGAGTTTTCCACTTTACAATTAGCTAATCCAGTAGGTGTCTAAGAAATGTGTTAACGGGTTATGCTCCTGCAGAAACGAGATTATTTAATTAGTTCCATGCGAAAGTATGGGAAAACTCCCTCGGAGTACCAATACCTGCCTGGTTGACCGATGGACAAATTTGTAGGGTGTAATTAATACCGGCTAATCTTACCTTTTAGGGTTTGAAGGAAGATTTGATAAAAACAATGGGAGTCATCCTGATTAGATAAGATAGTAACCAATCTAATCTTGCAAGAGCGCACACTAAAATGTTTTCTTCTCTCTCTCCAGGTAGCGACCATGTCACGCCATAATCAAGATAATAATATGGATGTATTGACCGAACCCGCTTATTATACTGAGCTGGAGAACATTGGTTCCGCTCTATCTTATGACTGTCATAAGTCTGAGAAAGGGATAAGGGAATGCATGGATTCCCATGCAATCCGAACGAAGAAAGAACATTTTGATGTATCTTCTTCGCGTGTATTCGTTATTGAGAACCGTTTCTCAGTTTTCTCTACGTCCTGGGTATTAGATACCGGATCAGAATCCTATATTTGTAATATGTTATAAGGGTCAAGAAGAAGTAGAAAACTAGGAAAGCGTGCTATGTCCCCCAGAGTAAGGAACGGAGCAATTATTGTTGCTGAAGTAGTCGGTGAATATCACCTTGTATTACCAAATGGTAATACATTGATTTTTAACGACTGTTATTACGTACCGACGATGATGTGAATCATAATATCCATTTATTTATTAGATAAAGAAGGATATAATTTTGCACTAGAGAAAAATGTTATGAACATTTTCCTAAATCAAGTGTTGATTGGGTATGGTACGTTATGTAATGGTATATATGTTTTAAATCAAAATACAGTTCTAAATATATAGAACATACACAAGAGAAAAAGTTCAGAAATGAACGAAGCCTTCTTGTGGTATTGTAGATACAAATAATAATACAAGATGGAGTATACTGTTAGTGTATATGCCCTAGAGGCCATTACTGTATCATACTAGTTTGTATATTACTTAATGAAAGCTTGGGATATTCACCTTGTATATACAATCTTGCTCAAAATAGTAGTATGCTACTTGGTTTGCTTCTACTTAAATGTGTACATGTGTTTATTTTATTATATCACCTATACGCATTAGTGAGGCCCTTAGGATCTTTGCTTAATTACCAGCGTTGTGATGGCAGTCACACTAGTGGGGGCTGGGTAATCTATAAGCACATCCTTATGCAGGTCCCTAGTCGCAGGACTATCGAGACAGGGCATCGATACTCCGGAGTAGACTAGCGCATGCGCTTCTCATCCCAGTGTGGGAGATGGTCTGTCCCACAGCCATCAGTACGTCGTACTGGAGATAGTATGCGGGTGCTCGTTAGGTTACGAGTACACTGGACAGGACTCGTCGGGAACTGACCGGTTGGTATTATACCTATCGTCAGTTATCGGTTCCCAGGTGACATGAGTACAGCTTAGTCCGCTGACTTGACACTATCACTTCGCCTCGAGTGTGTTCCCACTGTACTTTGATTACTACGCTACCACGGCTCAAAGGAGTCGTGCAAACAGGTAGTAGTTGGGTGCAGTCCCGAAGCACTTGGAGGCAGTGACGGTTAGACAGGATTCGTCTCTCCCGGTATTGGGGGTTGACATCGCGCTGTGTCTAGGAGAGCCATTACACGAGTAGTCCCTGGCCAGGGCAAGCGGGATATACTGGTAGGCTTCCAGTATTATCTCAGGGTGTATTGGGCTTCACTCCGACACGACTTGTACCGCTATTAGGGGACTGATATTTTATCGCCCCCCTAGGCCCGCAATGCGATGTATCAGACGAACAGACCGGACTGTACGGAGATTTTCACAGTCAGACTCAGTAGGAGTTCAGATGGGTTTCACCTCGTCAGTCTTCTTGTCGGCATCTACCTGGGGACCGTTACGCACAGCTAGTGCCGCTTGCGGTCTGTGGTTAAACCCACTGCCAGCGTAGTGTCGAGTCTTTAGAGTCCCACACAGAAAGCTATTCGCCTTTAGGCAAAAGAGTAGAGGTCACATGGTTTTGCGACAGGGTTCAGTCACATCCGTGCACTTGTGCACGTTTAGTGTCCGGACAGTTTACACTAGCGGGTTTTGGTTTAAGCCAGATCCTAGTGTACGTATTGGGATTGGTTTTATCCAGTTTGTATTCGTGTTCCTCGGAACGCGGATGCGGGTGTGTATGCACAGTTGGCGGAGAGACAGAGGCAGAGAATTCTCATTAGGGTTGTTGACCGTTGACTGTTGACTATTGACTTTTTGCTCAACCCTAATGAGAATATGATATATGATTAACAATAATATTAATTAAGTATTATGGTGACATGGTTGTTGAGGGGTTGACTTTGTTGACTTGTTGACTTTGTTGACCGGTTGACTAGATTGGACTAGTTGACCATCATGATGACAATGGCTATCATTTCATGGCAAAGACTTTTTACTTGCTTGTTCTCTTGTGCAATGTGAGTGCATGAAATGATTTAGCCATTTTGACTTGAACCATTTTACACAATACTTGATTACTATTTTTGTGATGATGGTTTTGGATTATGAGAGCCAAGTGAGAAAAGTCTTTCTCATTATTCTATCATTTTGATTCTCTCTCTTGTTCTTTAGCTCTCATCTTCTTCCTCTTGCTCTCCCTCTCTTTAGTCTATGGTTCACTTGTCTCATGTGTTGAGAACCAAGAACCATAGAGAAAATCCCAACACACTCTTCTCTACTCACTCTAGTTCATAAGGTTTAGCAAACCAAGTGAACTAGTTTCTTCAAAGACCGAAGAAGAAGCCAAAGGTAGAAGCTTTCAGGTGGATCGATCTTCGGCGCAAGGAGACGACGGGGTGAAGCCGATCCGGACAACCATCGAGGCTTGAAGACGAAGGAGTTCAAGAAAGAAAGGTATAACCCCCTAACCGAGTAGTTAACAACTCCTAGTTAGGTTGTTAGTTAGATGTTTAACAAAGATCCGGTTTTGAGTCCATGTTACCGCCTCTAGAAAATTGTTTTTCACCAAATTCTGCATGCCCGAAAGTACCAGGAGAGGTAGCATGGACTTACATATACTAGATACAAATAATAATACAAGATGGAACAAAAGTATCCTCGCAACCCACCAATGAGCAAAGCTGCAAGTCCAAGCAAAAGAAGAGGTACGCTCATCGCTACTATGCTGACGGGCCAGATCTGCGAAATACTGTGGCACAACGGGGGTGAGTTGCCAACTCGTGAGTAGTAAGCAACATCTAATAAGTCTATCGTAAGCATGCACGCAAATGCATCACAGCCTACATATATCAATACAATGAGATGCACTCGTATGGATGCAATATGAATGCAAAATCAAACACGAAACTTGAACATGTCTGGTATGAGAAAGTCTTTATTCTTATCTTAGAAAAACCTCCGTGCAATAACCCGAAGTATCATCAATGAAATCAACAGAAAATCCGTGTCAAGTATCGACAAAATATATGTATATCTCAATATCTCAAATGTCTCAATATCTCGATATCTCAATGTCTCAATATCTCGGGCTCCGTCAGTCCGGATTGGCCTATCTCATCAGATCTCACGACTATGATCGGTATCCTCCGGATATCCACCGCGCCAATAATAACCGGTCGGTAGTGCTCCCCTGCCGGGTTCAACGTCATCTGTGCGATCTTCTTGCCCTGAGATACCGCACCGGGTCTACCATGTACCCGTAGACGGTGCATCCCTCTCCTCGAATCGGGTATATGATACAGCTCAAGAACCGAGAAAACTCATGGTGGACGACACATACATCATGTCACGAGAAAACCGCAACTTGCATTTGTAGGGTATTTTTCGTCACCCCATTGAGATGGGAATGCGCTCGCGCTTATCAGGCGCATTACAGATTCCCTCTGCCTAGGGTAGGCAGGGGTTTATTGACTGCGGGGATCCAAATCTCCGGCAGCCGCGGACTAAGCTGCCGTTAATTACCCCTCGCCTTTGGAGCGAGAGAACCTCCGATTAACGGGTCAAACAAGTCATGCGAACTCAATGTGCAGTGTTGTGTTTTGAAGGGGTTTTGGATATATCGGGGGGCTCGCAGAGTTTTTACGGGGGTCCCGCTATCCGGATAGCGGACTGGGGGTCAAGGGGGCTAGCAGCCCCCTTACGGGATGCGGGGCAGCACTCCGTTAGAAAATTTTTCTAACGGGAACAGTGTGGTGGAGTATGTGTGTGTGTGTATAAAGGGGAAAAGCGCCCAAAGGATGCATGGGGCCAGCGCCTCACGTGCCTAGCACGCGAGCGCTGGGCGCTTAGGCGTTAGCGCATCACGTGCCCGACACGTGAGCGCTGAGCGCTCGAGCGCCAGCGCCTCACGTGCCCGGCACGTGGGCGCTGGGCGCTTGAGCTCTTGGACGCTGGGCGCTCGGGCGCTTGAACGCAAGGCGCTCAAGCGCTAGCGCATCACGTGCCCGGCACGTGGGCACTGGGCACTTGAGCGTAAGGCGCTCGAGCGCTAGCGCTTCACATACCCGGCATGTGGGCGCTAGGCGCTCGGGTGCTAGGCGCTCGGGTGTCGGCGAGAAAAAAGGGCTTTTAGCCCCAGAAATATAATTTAAACTCCCGAAAGAGAATTCAGAGTGGAGTTAAACTCCTAAGATGTTTTTGTAGATGATGAAAGGGGCTTCTCCCTTGAGCTCTGGATCTTCCCAAAGCGGGATTTTTGGGAGATGGGTCTCTTTCTTCTTCCCCTCGGTTGGCCGGATCTTGGATAAAAAGGGGGGTGATTTTAAAAATCTTTCCTTTTTAAGATCTGATGGAAGATCCAAGCCCCCTTTTGTGGGTTTTGTGGTGGAAAACTATTTAGTTTTGGAAAAAGAAGAGTAAAAGTCTTGATTTAATTCAAAAGAAAGAAAAAGGTTTTAGAACTTTGAGGAAGGAGAAGATCACAGATCTTGATGCTTTTTGGGAGAGAGAAAAAAGTTTTTGAGATATTTTCATTATCTTTGCCTTTATAGGCTATACACTTTACATATAGCCCCTTGGGCTTTACAAAAATGGCATTTGCCCATCCCATGCCTCATGTGCTAATTTTTTTTGCACATAAGCCACGAGCTTTACAAAAATTTGGCTTTATACCCCTTTTCTTACATTTATTCATAAAATAAAATAAAATAAATACAAATAAAATATTTATTACAAAATTTTTATTTTGGCATGGGGGGAGGCCGGCCGCTTCATGTTCGGGCTCGACCCGGGCATTAGCCCACTTGAACTGGGTTTGGGCCCACCTAGCTTGGGGTTGACTTTGATTTTGACTTGGTCAATCGGGGTGTAAATTTTTACCCTAACAAATTGCGCCCCATTAATAAATGCACACAGCATATGTGGGTCATGTGCATGAAATTGATGGATTTTCTTTCACGTGGAGGCGACTTGATTCGGTTCCCGCTTTTTGGGAAGCTGGCACTGCCCATTTTACGACATGAACGGTCGATGCTCGACGTGTCTCCGAGATGGAGTGTCTGGTTGACTTGATTCCGAGGCGGAGCATAATTCCGATGAAGAGGTCGTTGCTGCCCTTTTAGCGACTTGGACGGTCGATGCTGCACTTTCAGCGACGTGGACGGTCGATACTGCCCTTTTAGCGACTTGGACGGTCGATGCTGCCCTTTTTGCGATGTGGACGGTCGGTGCTGCCATTTTAGCGACGTGGACGGTCGGTTCTGCCCTTTTGCGACTTGGACGGTCGATGCTGCCCATTTAGCGATTTGGACGGTCGATACTGCCCTTTTTGCGACGTGGACGGTCGGTGCTGCCATTTTAGCGATGTGGACGGTCGGATGCTGCCCTTTTAGTGACTTGGACGGTCGGTGCTGCCATTTTTGCGACATGGACGGTCGGTGCTGCCATTTTAGCGACATGGACGGTCGGTGCTGCCCTTTTAGCGACTTGGACAGTCGATGCTGCCCTTTTTGCGACGTGGATGGTCGGTGCTGCCATTTTAGCGACGTGGACGGTCGATTCTGCCATTTTTGCGACTTGGACGGTCGACGCTGCCCTTTTAGCGACTTGGACGGTCGATGCTGCCCTTTTTGCGACATGGACGGTCGGTGCTACCATTTTAGCGACGTGGACGGTCGGTTCTGCCCTTTTTGCGACTTGGACGGTCGGATGCTGCCCTTTTAGCGACGTGGACGGTCGATGCTGCCCTTTTTGCGACGTGGACGGTCGGTGCTGCCATTTTAACGACGTGGATGGTCGGTTCTGTCCTTTTAGAGACTTGGACGGTAGAATGCTCTGATTTGACTTGCTCCGTTTTCTGCGGTGTCGGGATTTGACTTGTTTCCGAGGGGAGCATGACTCCGCCAGGGAGGTTGTTGGTTGTCTTGCTAACTTGATATGATTTAAGTTGACATCAGTATCGCTATACTGGAATATAGTACCAGGAGTGAATCATCACCTGTCATGACAGGATTTAGGGATTTTGGTTTTGGTTTGGCATCAGCACCGCTACACTGGAATATGGTACCAGGAGCAAATCATCATTTGCCGTGAGGGAATTTCCCTCGTTCCCAGTTTAACGACTTAGGGGTCATTTGCTCCTAGTTTAATGACTTAGAGGTCATCTGTTCCCAGTTTAAAGACTTAGGGGTCTATTGGATTGGAGTTTGGAATTTTAGGGTTCGGGTAGGCATCAGCGTTGCTAACACTGAAGCACATATGCCAGGAACAATTCATCATTTGCATTTTCCTGTTGGGAAGCGGTGGCATAGGAGACAGGTTTAGGTCCATATCACCTAAGGCTTTTCAATTTTATGAGCAGTAAGGGTCCCATAAAAGCATTTTCTCCCTACGAGTCGAAAGGATCTCGTAGGTGCACTTTCTCCTTAGGAGTCGTAGGGACTCCTAAGTGTGTTTTTCCTTTGTGAGTCGTAAGGATCCCACGAAGGTGTTTTCTTACGAGTCGTGAGGATCCCGTAAGTTGGTTCTCCTCATGTATCGTGAGGACACATGAGTGGGGTCTTCCAAAATGGAGCATAAGTCCAAGGGCGGAGACCGGCCGCTGGACTGGTGATTGCAGTGGGGCATGGGTATGATGAGAATTATTTGAGCCCATGGATTGTATACGGTAGTCAATTTGGGGACTAACCGTAGGGCCGAGAGAATTTTAAGAAATTGGATTTTGGTTGGCGTCTGCATCGCTGCACTGGAATATGGTACCAGGAACGACTCATCATTCGCCGTTTGGGGACTTGGAATTTGGATCTTGTTTGGCATCAGTATTGCTGCACTGGAATAATACCAGGAGCAACTCATCATTTGCCCCGGGAGGACTTGGGATTTGGTTTTTGGGTCGGCATCAGCACCGCTAACATTGAAGCGAAATGCCAGGAGCGACTCATCATTTGCCGTTGGGAAAACTTGGGATTTGGGTTTTAGGCCGGCATCAGCACCGCTAACACTGAAGCGAAATGCCAGGAGCGACTCATCATTTTCCGTTGCCCGTTGGGGAGCGATGGCTCAGGAGACAGGTTTAGATCCCTATCACCTAAGGCTTTTCAATTTTATGAGCTGTAAGGGTCTCATAAAAGCGTTTTCTCCCTACGAGTCGAGAGGATCTCACAGGTGTATGTTCTCCTTAGGAATCGTAGGGATCCCTAATTAACTAGGGCAGATAATGAAAATTATACTAAGGCAGAAATAAAATTAACTAGGGCAATGAAATAAAATTCTTATTTTATTTGATGGCCCTCTCCAAACATTTACACCGAATTAAATTCTAAATAGATAAAATAAAAAGAGGCATACCCCAAAGAGAGGTTTAGGATTTCTATTTATAGAGCATAGAAACCCTAGGGTTACAGTCGATACACATCTGCATTTACAAATATACCCTAAGGAGACTGGTCAACGCACCGCCACACCGTCACGAACTTTGCACCGACACGGGCTCTTTATGGCCGCGGAACCGCGGCCAAAACCCATGTTTGGCCGCGAATCCGTGGCCATGTAGTGGTTTCATTGACTGCAATTTTTAGGGCTGATTCTGGTTGCACTTTGATTCTTGTTTCTTCACTTGGTTTCTCAGATTTTCTTCTAGATTTCTTTCAGATTTGCACAGTGAATAATGTAGTAGACTTTACCGCTTGCTTCGTGTCGAAGTCTTAAACCTTGCGCTGTCTTTGTTCTTTGTGAAATTGTCCATTGATCTTCGCTTAGTCTTCAAGCTATAGGCATGATCAAGATCTTTCCATTTGTTAGTCGTAGTCTCACTTTTGTATCGTCTTTTCACCGTTTTCATTGTTTTTGTTCCGAGAACCTGTAACCTGCAACTATGTAGCAGACATGGATCAAAAGCACCTGTTTATTTGTAAAGTGAATAAGAATGGGAAATATAATAATGCAAAATTATGATATGAACAAATACCCCCAAACTTATCTTTTGCTCGTCCTCGAGCAAACTAGTTTTATTCTCGAAAAAGACCTAGCCTCACTTTCGCAGGGAAACGTGATTGCACTGAGCTCGTGCAATAAGCCGTTAAACCTCTAGGTGTCCCTAGTAGGACGAGTGTTGTCTCCTGAGGGTTTTCAGCGGATACTACCCACAAAATCCTATCAATTCGGCCTGTTCACTTTTATTCTCCAATTAGGTTTTCTAACAAGGAACTCTATTATTTTCGACTCATAAATTATCCACCTGTATTTTTCACGCTTCCTTATCATTTAACTTAAGATTATATATATTCTTGTGAATTTACTTAGCTTTTGGCATCTTTTAAGTTTTCCTTCTAGGGTTTCATCTCAACTTAGGAATTTTTATCATTTCTACTAAAGATATAAGTCCTATTTTTCATTCCTATCTCTTATCTAAACCCCAATCACATACCCCTACGTGTGTGTATATATCACTCCTACACTTGAAAATTCAAATCAAGCTATTATACTCTTGTCCATCGTCCAAAGTACTTTTCAATTGGTGAATTTTTAGATGAAATTGCTCACACATTCTTCATGCGACCGTTAATACTTCTTGAGGTACCAACGACCGATTACAAAATGTGTTTGCACATTAAGGCGTAATTCCTAGTTTTGTAATCCCTAAGGCTTTTAGCAGTGACTCCCAAACCAGTTGGTCTAAGGCACTAGGTGATGAAGCACCCTCGCAAAATTTTTTTTATTAATGCAGCCTTAAGTAATTACAAAAACCAGTGTTCATTTTTTTATCTCTTTATTCACACTTGTATTTTTATTTTATTTTTCTTAGTACTAAGGACTTTAGACAAGAGCATTTCAAGGTCTCTTCTACTATTCCAAGTTTCAAGGTTCGTGTTTGTGCAATTTGTAGGATATATATTTTCAGAATTTAGACTTAAGCTTAAGAATTATTTTTCAGTCTTATACTTTAATAAAATATCAATACTTTTCCCTTGTTTTAACTTAGCTCAAGAAGTGAACTCGAAATTTGCCTATTTCTAAATAAACTACAAAGACATATACTTTCTACCGTTAAATTTTAAGAAAGGTTATTTTTAGGGTTTTTAATTTACTAAGTCTAGGATCTAGTTTTTCCTAGCTAGTTAACCTTTTTGTCAAACTTAAGTCAATTAAGACCAAAATTGAATGTTTTAATTTTTATAATTTTTCAAATTTTCAATTTTTTATGGGTTTTAAAATAAGTATGCAAATGCAAAAATGTACATATGAATGCGAAGGAAGAAACCTTACCGAGCATACCCCCAAACTTAAACTTGACAGTGTCCCCACTGTCAGGCTACACCAAAAGGGTCAAAATGTCGGCACTCCCCTATTTATTTATTTTTTTATTTTTTTATGTTGTATTGTTAACTGAAAAAGAAAAAATATATACAAAAGGCCCCCCCCCCAAACTTGAGTTAAACGATATTACAAGTCAATGCCAAATTTTGCAAAGACCAAAAGTCAACACCAACCAGTTGAAAAATTTATCTGTGTAGAGTATCGATCGGTGGAAGAACATGTTGTACCGAGCCAAGAAGAATTGGGGAAAAGATAAGTGGTGGTATGGAAATTGTCTGTATGTACGTGGAAGTGAAGAGATAGGAGGTGATGATGAATCAAAACGAGAATGTGAATGATCAGAAATCAATGGAATATTGGCATTCTCGTAGCTTATTAAAAGAAAATGGGGTGGTTCAACTTCTAAAAGTGGAGGTTGATTATCCACACAATCCCCGAGATGTTTCAGTGGATCCTTTATTGACTTGGCATCATCCATCATATGCATATGATATTTAATTATGAGGGAAGGAACTAATCTCCTCGATGTCCGCCATAGTCCAGCCGAAAGCTTGCCGGTTATCTTGTAAGACCATTAAAAAGGCTTTCTCTTGCTCGAGAGCTAGAGATGCCGATATGATAACGGGAAAGGTCTCATTCTCACCTAGGTAAGCGTATTTAAGGTGAGACGGCAAAGGCTTGAGTTCAAGTTTCGGAAGCGAAACAATTAAAGGTAAAATTGGGGAGGCTATCTCGAACTCAAAGGATTCCAACAATGGTTCGAAATCACTGCTAACAACCGAATCGGATTGTCCAACTAACTCATCCAAAAATTCAAAGGACTCATATTCGGGCGGTGAGTCGTCGAAATCATCCGAAAAAGTGAAACATTCGCAATCGTTATCGGTTGTTTAAACTGTGTCAGATTCAAGGAGGGACGCACTAGTGGCGTCAAAACTGTTGTCATCAAACAGAAATTTTTCAAGCTCGCAGTCCTCCTGCGTGATTTCGTGAATGGAGCAAACTTCTCGTGTACTAGTTTTAGGCACGGGGGGCAGACTTCCTATCTTGTAAATATTGAACTCACTAGACATCTTCCCGAAAGATAGAGTCATAGAGCCATTGAGATAATTGATTACGGCGTTGGAAGTAACCAAAAATGGTCGACCGAGGATCACCGGAATTTGGTTCCGTGGGTTAGCAACAGGTTGTGTGTTCATAACAATAAAATCAACGGGGAATATGAAGTCCCCTACTTTGATCAACACATCCTCTACCTCACCCCTAGGATGGGTGATCGATCGATCAGCCATTTGGAGAATACAATGAGTAGGTTTCAACTCTCCAACACCTAATTGCTCGTACACGGAATAGGGAAGCAGGTTAACACTAGAACCAAGATCTAAAAGTGCTCGATTGATATTCTTATCCCCAATTGTTATTGAAATTGTTGGACAGCCAGGGTCCTTTCGTTTTTGGGGCAAGGGTTGAGGTTGGTTAATAGCATTGCTCACGGCACTAGATACTAGCACTTTCTTGGGTATTTGAGACTTTCTCTTCGAGGTGCATAAGCCCTTTAAGATTTTCACGTAAGACGGGACTTGTTGGATTGCATCCAAGAGAGGTATGTTTATGCTAATTTATTTGAATAACTCCACAATCTTCTCCATTTGTGGAGTTGGTTTATTGGATTTTAACCTGTTTGGAAAAGGAACATTTTGAAAATCTGTTGAGTCCAATTTTTGTGGATTAAATTGCGGAGTTGGAACAGATCCTAGTGTTGGTGTGTTCGTGATATGAGAAATGGGTCCGTTCGAAGTAGAAGACGTAGAGCCTTGTGAAGAATGAAGAATATGCTCTAACAAAGAAGATGAAGAAGAAGAAGAAGAAGAAAGAGATGAAGAAGAACCACCGGCAGGGGTGTCATCACTATTACCCACGTTATTATGCAACACTCTTCCAGATCTCAACGTGGTCACAGCATTCACATTATGATTTTGTTGTTCATATGCAACATGTGCGTTGTGTGTGTGACCGGGATTTGGCAATGGTTGAGATGGAAGCTTTCCCTTTTCTCGCTCGCTCAACGCAGCAGTTAGTTGTGCAATTTGTGCCTCAATAGATTTGATGTTTTGATCGTGTGAAGCATTATTGTGCACCAAAGACTGAATAGAAGTCTCCAACCTAGCTGCGGATTGTGTAGATTGTTTTAGAAACGCATCTAGACTTCTTTCTAGCGAGGTAAGCTTGTCATCATTTGGTTGAATAAAATTGTTTGGAGGGTAAGAGTTGTTGGGCACAAAATTGTTCATTTGGTTTGCGTAAGGTTGTGGTTGGAAAGGTTGCTGATATTGCGTTTGTTGTGGTGCTTGTTGTTGTGGAGGAGGAGGCCTTTGAAAGTTGTTGTTTCCTTGGAATTATTGATTTTGATTCCAAGCAAAATTTGGGTGGCTCCTCCAACCCGGATTATAAGTCGAAGAGTATGGATCATTTGTTTGTCGTTGCTGAAAGGCAGTATTGACTTGATCTTGTCCTTACATAGGTGGATTGTAAGGACACTCTTCGGTAAGATGTGATGGATCAGAACAACAAGCGCAAACAGTTCGTGGGGGTAAAGCAGGGGCAGGGGAAGGCGATGAGATTCTGGTCTCAATTGCTTCTAGCTTTTTCGTAAGTGCGGCCATCTCGGCCTTCATTGCTATTGACATATCTAATTGATGTATGCCTACCCTAGACTGACCAACAGAAGATGAAGTGGTCTTGGTGCTTTCCCACTGAAGTGTTTGTTCAGCAAGATCGTCGAGAAACTGCCAAGCTTCCTCACTAGATTTGGTTAGAAAGTGACCTTGACAAATGGTTTCCAACAACTGCTTCGTTGCTAGGTTCAATCCTTCGTATAAAGTTTGGCAAAGTTGCCAATTCTCGATACCGTGGTGAGGGCATTGAACAAGTAGGTCTTTAAATCTTTCAAAACACTTCCAAAAGGGTTCGGAAGAAAGCTGGGAAAATTGAATAATCTCATTACGAATTCTCGCGGTCTTGTGATGCGGATAAAACTTTTTAAGAAAAGCTTTAACAAACTCTTTCCAATTTTTAATTGAGTGTGATGCTGTCCTGTATAACTATTTCTCGGCTAAGTCACATAAGGTGAAAGGAATGACCCTTAGCCTAATAGCATCATCAGACAGTGTGTTGTCTTCATCATTGTGCAAACGTTTTGGAATTTGTTTATAAAGATATAGGCATCTTCAGATTCCAGTCCGTGAAATTTTGGCAACATGTTGATAAAGTGGGGTTTGATCTCAAAGTTGTCCCTATTTGCCGGTAGGAGTGAAAGACAAGTAGGTAAGGCGGTGCGGATAGGGTAGAAAAGATCCTAAAGCGCGATTCGTTGGGGCGCTTCAACAGGCGGGTGTTGTGGGTTATTCGCACCTAACGGAGGTGGAATCAGTCCCGTGGGTAAGGTGCTGTTAGGATTAAATCCCGACATCTCCTTAGAAGACGAAGAAAGTGAAGGTGAAGGTAAGGAAGTGGAAGGAATTTCGACTTCGGAGTCGAAAGCGTCGTCGGTCGGTACCAACGAGACACGGACTAATCGGACATTAGTGTCCCTAGTCCAACCTGACATATACACTAAAGAGGTAGTGTAGTCAAAAAATGAAAAACAGAATGTGGGGGTTAGAAAACGTCAATGGAAAGAAAGTGGGTGTAAGTGGGGTGAACGGATTTCTTAGCGACAAGTTGCAAGTTTTTTTTTGTAAGAATTAATTGATGGTGCTTATAGATTGATGTAACTTTTATTATCTGCCCTAATTAATTTTATTGCCTGCCCAAGTATAACTTTTATTATCTGCCCTAGTATAGATTTCATTATCTGCCCTAGTTAATTAGTTTAGAACATGTTTTTCAATTTCCTAATGAGTGAGTAATTCCTCACTTGTTAGGGTTAGGAATAGGGAAGGTTTGAGAGATGAAGATCTCTCACCCCTTTCTTGCCCATCACATCTTTTTATAGGACTCCATGCATACATGCACACACCGCTCCCTACGACACCCTATCCCATGAGGTAGCAGTGATACCGTAGTATAAACGACCGGTTGAGCATGTTTTCCATGGAGGTTAGGGTAAGAATTAAGAAAGGAAGGACAAGAACCTAGAGGAAGAAACATCGTTTCTTCCCGATGGTACTAATCCACTTTATTAATTATTACCATAACACCTCATAGATCTTAATTAGGGCATAGAAAGCGGTGAGGAATATTGACTTTCCAAACTTAATCTAAACCTAACCCTAGCAAGATTTTAATCCTAGTCTAGATCAAACTTAGTTTTTAGATTTAATCAATCCGACAACAATCGGAATTAACTCGTTAGAACAAATCGAAAATACACAACATCCCTGTGGACCGACCCGTACTCACCGGCTAGCTACCAAGCGACGTGGGCGTGCGCTGGGCGCTTGAGCGCTTGGGAGCTGGAGGCTCGGGCGCTGGACGCTCGGGCGCTTGAACGCAAGGCGCTCGAGCACTAGCGCATCACGTGCCCGGCACTGGCCAACTTGACCCGGGCTTGGGCCAACTTGACCTGGGCTTGGGCCCACCTAGTTTGGGGTTGACTTTGATTTTGACTTGGTCAACCGGGGTGTAAATTTTTACCCCAACAGCATTTTTAAAATGATAGCAGGTTTATAAAATTCTTGCGGTTTTCCCAAAATCCAGAAATCTCATAAATACTGAAATTCTCGAGAAGAATCGCAATATATAAACATGCCGGTGATGATGGAAATCTATGATACGGTAGTATATACCATGCGAAGTACGGCCAGAAACTATGCATGAATCATGATGCAATGAGGTATGTATATATGACTAACAATCCTACGTATCCATTCTAATGAAATGAAGATAAAGTATAAGTTTACGGATCATATATGATGCAAATGCACAATTATCGATTCTAAGCAAGTTCTATAGTGTTCGTGACATAGCAATTACCAAAGGTGTGTGTGTTCGCATGAATAGTGCATGTGCAGCATGAACCAATAGTAACGGTGCAAGTGTCCTATGAAATGATATCACGGGTATATAAGATGATGCAATGCAATAAAATGAATAACTAGGAAATCTACGCATATAAATGCAAGCACTACTAGTAATCCTACTGTCGGGCGTCTCGCGCCATCCAGACGATCCCCCCATAGATGTGTACATCTACTCACTGGGACATCTCGGCTAATCTGATCAAATCTCAGCCTTGTCTTTCGCACCACGTCCGACGCCTCTGCATCCGAGCCTAAAATCGCACACAAGTAAATAAGAGGATAGATAAATGATAGTCGCGGATGCAAACGATACAAGTCAACCACGCTCCCTAACTAGACGCGCACGCACTTGGTGCACAAAACGCGCTCGCGACAACACCAAAAACCACAACTATGGTCGCTATACGTGACAACTACCAAGCCTAGAACCCAATCGTACCAATCGCGCGCTCACAACACACTAGATATTATAGGAAATATGTTATATCTCAATTCAACCTCAAACTTACTTAAAACCTATTTATTCCAAAAACCTAGTAAGCGATCATTAATCATTTTAGTGCAAAACTAGATGTTTTAACGAAACTAGTGGCCACAATGTTCACTTAATATCTTAATTAGGCTACAAAATTATTAACTAGATTTTAATCTCACCTATTTACCTTAATCACAAAATTTAGTTTGTAAGATTATATAATTAAGATAAATTAAAAGTAACCATTAGCAAATTAACAACTAGTTTAAAATTTTCAAGTCTTGAGATTTTAAACTACACATTCTAACCATAATCAAGTGATAAAAGCCTAACTCTAATTCAAACCCTTTTCTTGATATTTCAAATTTTCAAATAGAACCATATTTAAACTCCAAAATAATTCAAATTGAAGTAATTAATCAACAATTAACCATTGGGTTAGGATTATACCCCAACAAACAAGAGATCTAGCCTGCAACTTAGCCTCCCAAAATGCTCTCTTGCTCCTAAATCCAAGCTAGTTTAGGCCAAGAAATATTGGGTAAAGCTTTAATGATGAATTAGTGAGACTTTGTATTGATTTTTGAGGCAAAATGGAGTATTTTTTTCTGAGAGGAAATGAAGTGGAGAATGGGGGAGTCTGCTGCAGGGGAGGGCTCGGCCAAGATGAAGAATGGGTGTGATGAAGAATGGGTGTGTGTGAGTGTGTGTAGAAAGTTCCAAGTCAAGAAAATCCCCATTATATCATATATTAACTAATATCTTAATTATTTTATTTTATTTTATTTTCTAGCCAATCCAAGATTAGTCTAGAACCATGAAGACAAAAATAAGAAAGAATGAGCTTGTAACAAATTTGATTCTAAGTTGTCATGGTTCACTAAAGTATAATTAACCCATTCCAATTTGTAATTTACATTAATTTAATGTATAAATGAAAGCTTATAATAGTATTTAAAATAATTAATTAAGGAAAAATATTAAGTAAACTAGTAATTTATAAGTGACTAAATAATTACCAAATACTAGTAATTATATAGTTAAAATAGGTGTATTTAAGTCTATGTTGAAAAATAATTATATCTTGGTTTTTACGGAAAACACAAGTTATTTTACCGAATATCGGAAAATTCACTTAAATGATTTTTTAAAACGTTACAATCTTCCCCTTTAAAGAAATTGGTCCTCGAATTTAGAATCTAACTACGTGTACCCTCGAAGAGATGGGAATAGTTCTCTCTCATCTCGTCCTCGGCTTCCACGTAACCCCTTTGCCGCTTGGACCACGCCAAAAAGCCATTATGGTCGGTATGTCCTCGGACCTTCACCTACCGATCTGGAATGACTATCGGCTGCTCGGTGAAAGAAAGGTCGTGCTCCAGTTGAATTGTCTGATGCTGTATCACGCGAGAGGGGTCATGAAGATACTTACGGAGTATTGATACATGAAACACGTGGTGAACATCTGGGAAGCTGTGCGGAAGAGTCAAACGATAAGCAACCTTGCCGATACGCACGAGAATCTCGAAAGAACCCACATATCTGGAACTAAGCTCTCCTTCCTTTCCGAATCTCAACACGCCCTTATTGGAGAAACTCTCAAGAAAACATGATCGCCTACTGTAAACTCAAGTCTACGCCGACGTCGGTCAGCATAAGATTTCTTCCTGCTCTGGGCCGTTTTCATTCTATCTTGAATCAACTGGATCTTCTCAGTCGTCTCCGGCACAATCTGCGGCCCCAAAATACTGCTCTCACTGAGCTCTATCCAACATACGGGCGATCGATATCTCTCCCCATAAAACGCCTCAAAGGATGCCATCTGAATCGCTTCCTGGAAGCTGTTATTATAGGAAAACTTTATCGAGTCAAATGAAGACCCTAAATGCCACGAAATCTAGAACGTAAGCCTGGAGCATGTCCTCAAGAATCTGAATGGTCCTCTATGATTGACAGTCGGTCTGCAGGTGGAAAGCTATACTGAAACTCAATCGGGGTGTCCAAAGCCTCCTGAAGTTTCTGCCATAGTCGGCTGGTGAACTGGGTGTCCCGGTCGGACACAATACAAGTCGAAACTCTATGCAGTCACACAATCTCATCAACATGTGTCTTAGCATACTGAACGAACCCGAAGGTGATCTTACTGGCAGAAAGTGAGATGCTTTCGTTAATCGGTCTACAATTACTCAAATAGAGTTATACTCTCAACTGGTCCTAGGTAAACCCACGATAAATTTATAGAGATCTGCTCCTATTCCCACTCCAGAATAGGCAAAAGTTGTAATTCTCCTGCTGACCCCTAATGCTCGGCCTTGACTTGCTGACAAGTCAGCATCCCGAAATAAAATCTGTGACACCTCTCTTCATCTTTTCACACTAGTAGACTTCTCTCAAATCATAATACCTCTTGGTGGAATCCGGATGAACACTATATGTCGAATGGTATGCCTCCTCTAAAATCTCGCGTCTCAGTCCTTCGGAACCTGGTACATACATTCGATTCCCAAACCGTCGTATTCCCTGATCATCAATCACGAACTGTGAATCTCTGCCCTGTCGAACTTGCTCCATGATCTCTGACAAACGAACGTCATCGAAATGTGCCTCACGGATATGATCAAATAACTGTGGATGTGCATGAATACGGGCAAGTTGTCCGCCGGTCGACGTAACTCGAACTGTACTCGGCTTTTACAAAGAATCTGCTAATCCGCCATCGACTATCTCTGAACTATGCTCAACCAAGAAAAGTTACCTCCGGGCTTCCGACTCAAAGCATCTACCACAACATTCCCCTTGCCCGAATGATAAAGAATCTCGCAGTTATAGTCTTTCATTAGCTCCATCCAACGGCGCCGCCTCAAATTCAAATCTCGCTGCTGAAAGTTGTAATGTGTCCAGATCTTAAGTGTAAAAACCACCACAGCCATCTCTAAGCCATGTGTGGGATAGTTCTGCTCGTGCTTATTCAACTGCCGAGAAGCACCGTAATAACCAACAAAACCACCTGATCCTGAAGGCAAAAAAATAATATTGGCGCCGCAGTCAAACGAGTTTCCAACTACTGAAAGCTCTGCTCGCACGCCTCGGTCCAAAAAAAAAAGGAACTCCTTTCCGGGTCAACCCGGTCAACGTTGCAGCTATACGAGAAAAATCCTAACAAAGCGTCGATAATATCCATCCAAACCCAAAATGCTGCGAACCTCTGTACTGATACATGTCTGGGCAAGCGCTGAACGGTCTCGATCTTCTTCGGTTCCATACTTACCATCACTCATAACTACGTGACCCAAGAAGTCAACACTATCCAACCAGAAAACACACTTGGGTAATTTAGCGAATAGTTGGTGCACCCTCAAAGTTTGCAACAAAATCCTCAAATGCTACCCAGGCTCCCCTCAGCTCTGGAAGTATATTAAGGTGTCATCAACAAACACAATGATAACTGATCAAGAAACGGTCTGAATATGCAGTTCATCCAATCCATAAATGCTGCTGGGGCATTGGTGAGCTCGAACGATATCACCCAGAACTCATAATGCCCGTAACGTGTGCGAAAGCAGTCTTCGGAATATCATCCTTTCGAACCCACAACTAACGGTAACCTGATCACAAGTCAATCTTCGAGAAATGTCCCGCGCCCTGGAGCTAATCGAACAATTCTTCTGTACAAGGTAAGGGATATCTGTTCCGCACAGTCACTCGATTCAACTGACGAAAATCGATGCACAAACACAAACTGCCGTCTTTCTTCTTGACGAACAGAACATGAGCTCCCTAAAGTGACGCACTCAGACGAACAAGCCCTTTATCCAACAATTCATGCAACTGATCCTTCAGTTCTTTATGCTCCGCCGGGTCTATCCGATATGGCGGTATAGAAGAAGGCTCCGTGCTGGGAATCAAGTCAAAGCAGAACCTAATATCGCGCTCTGGCGACAAACCAAACAACTTTTCTGGAAAGGCATCATAAAATTATCTCACAATCGGGACCTGGTCCAATGGGACCTCTGCGGCTCTTAACATCGTAAACATACGCCAAGAATCCCTGACATCCTTTCCTCAGGAGCAGAGTAGCGCGAAGAGAAGAATTCAAACTGGGAAAGGCGAAGCTACGATCTCCCTGAATAACATGAACCGGCTCACCCGGAAAACTAAATCTGACTGCCTTCTCACGGCAGCCCACAGACGCATAACACGTGGCTAACCAATCCAAGCCAAGAAGAACTTCAAAGTCCAACATATCAAAAAGAATCAAATAGACAGAAGAGTCCCTATCTCCGATATGAACAAAACAACCACGAATGAGAAACATATCGAGCGACAACAGATTAGCCTACGGAAGAAATCACAACAAGCGGCTGATTTAGCAAGGACCACTATCGGCTAAACCTCGATACAAAATATGTGGATACCATTTAAAATGACACTAGAAAAAAATACGCATCGGAAGAAAACACCAAAAGAATACTTATCACAACGGCGTCTATCTGACCGCCTTGAACTGGCATACCGGTACAAATCCGCTTCGATCCTAGAAACGACCGAAGTCTCAGAAATGCGCTCTTCCAACCATAAGGCTGCATCCATCGCGGCTGCATAAGTGTCAAAATGCTGGGTACCGATGGCAAGAAATAACTACATGTCCAATCTCCACACAAACCTCTTTATCCGTTCTCTTCAGTGTTCACCAGGTAAGGAGCATATCAGACCGCTAAGTAAACTGGATATCACACTCGGACACTGTTATCCCTAAAGTCTTGTGCGAAGGCTTGAAACTATGAGCTCGGGCATCTCGAACACTCTTCGGAAGGAAACGAGCAAGAATTACAGCTATGAACTTATCCCAAATCATAGGAAGTAGACCTGTAGCTTGGCCTCTCTCAACTAACTCGCACCACGTCTGAGCAAGACCCTATAGACGAAAACTCACAAGCTCAACCCATATCTCGTCAGAACATCTCTGTGAACGACAAATCTTAGCCATCCTGTCGAGGATTGTCTGTGGATCCTCCGCTGCATCTGTGCCTATAAAAAACTAGAGGCTTCAGCCTCATAAACTCCTGCAAGGATACGGAAATAATCTCGGTAACGATAGAAACAGCTGCCTGAGCAGCAGGTACAATCACAGTCCCCGGAGTAGGAGGGACATCATCGGCTCTTGGAGCTCGGCTTACCTAAACTAACAATCCAACCATCCATCATAAGTCCTGAATACTCTACTCCAGCCTAACCATCCGTCCTGGAGAAAGCAGATCACTCTTTCCCTGAGGGGTAGGCGTACCGCCCAGATCGATCCCCGTCTCAGATGAAACTGCTCTAATCTCATCCCTGGCGGCAGCCCTCTGGCCCACGTAGTCTCCGGCGGCATAGTGGCTGGAGCAAGAACAGGATTGATAGGAACATTGCGATCGAATCAAAGGGTTTCTAGAATCAAGTTAGGAAATACAAGCAAATATATATATACTAAGGTCACTTAGGCGGAGTACCGTATCGTAAGTATGCCGCGGAACATACACAAGCTACGTCACTCTGCTTAAGTCATCTACTCCATCTACCAAGGGTCATCCTACACTCAGAAAGGTAAAACTTAACGCTCTGATACGAACTTTGTCACGACCCGAAGGTACGGAACGTGACTGACACTTAAATTACGAAACGTCTCAAGGCGTAACGTCATCTAAGTAAGCCAAAGCCCTGAAATCTAAACCTTTTAAAGAAATAGAGTGAAGGAAAACTTATTTAAAGAAAACGATTTTAACAAAATAAGTCGCATTAAACATTTTTAAAAAAACATCAAAACTTTCCCGAAAATTTCGGCAGAGTCTCCTTTGTAAATACTGGCCCCCAAACGGGTACAACACATGAAAATACATATAAATCATGAATAAAACCATCCCCAAGCAGGAGCTAGCTCTTCGCCAATGGCGGAATTACAACCACGTGCAATTAATATATAGCATAAAGTGCAAAATAAGCATCTGAAAGTAAGAATAAGAAATCACAACGTCGGCTCAAATGAGTATCAACACCAAACACCACAAATACAAGTCTCATGAGTCTCACCGTCTAGTCCAATATACAAGGGTAGATGGAGTATACTAGATATAAATAATAATACAAGATGGAACAAAAGCATCCTCGCAACCCACCTATGAGCAAAGCCGCAAGTCCAAACAAAAGAAGAGGTACGCCCGTCGCTACTATGCTGACGGGCCAGACCTGCAAAATACTGTGGCACAACGGAAGTGGTTTGCCAACTCGTGAGTAGTAAGTAACATCTAATAAGGCTATCGTAAGCATGCACGCAAATGCGTCACAGCCTACATATATCAATACAATGTGATGCACTCGTATGGATGCAATATGAATGCAAAATCAAACACAAAACTTGAATATGTCTGGTATGAGAAAATCTTTATTCTTATTTTAGAAAAACCTCTGCGCAATAACCCGAAGTATTATCAATGAAATCAACAGAAAATCCGTGTCAAGCATCGACACAATATATGTATATTTCAATGTCTCAATGTCTCGGGCTCCATCAGTCCGAATCGGCCCATCTCATCAGATCTCACGACTACGGTCGGTATCCTCCGGATATCCTCCGCGCCAATAATAACCGGTCGGCAATGCTCCCCTGCCGGGCTCAACGCCATCTGTGCGATCTTCTTGCCTTGAGATACCGCACCGGGTCCATCATGTACCCGCAGACGGTGCATCCCCCTCCTCGAATTGGTTATATGATACAGCTTAAGAACCGAGAAAACTCATGGTGTAACGCCCCACGTCCCAATACAGATGGTATTGTCCGCTCTGGCCGAAACCGCACGGTTTTTCCCTTTAGAGCGAAAGGGGCCCGACCAGGGGCCACTTCCCAGGAGGTTACCCATCCCAAGACTTCCCTGGCCCGAGCACGCTTAACTATGGAGTTCTTAAGCTCCTGTAGTTCAGGTTCACTTAAAAGGCGCCTCTGTAATTGAGGGTGGTATCATTATATTTATAATGCAGTTCGGTCCTCTTTCGGAATGCTTTAAGGACCCGATCCCATTGTTCTGAAATGGCTCCCTCACTCAGATCACCAAGATTCCGCAACAGACCGCACTGAGTGTGGATAGAGCAGATCACCATGATGTCTTAAGACCGCATTGCTTTGGGGTATTACATTCCCTCCATCAAAGGGGCCCGACCAGGGGCCACTTCCCAGGAGGTTACCCATCCCAAGACTTCCCTGGCCCGAGCACGCTTAACTATGGAGTTCTTAAGCTCCTGTAGTTCAGGTTCACTTAAAAGGCGCCTCTGTAATTGAGGGTGGTATCATTATATTTATAATGCAGTTCGGTCCTCTTTCGGAATGCTTTAAGGACCCGATCCCATTGTTCTGAAATGGCTCCCTCACTCAGATCACCAAGATTCCGCAACAGACCGCACTGAGTGTGGATAGAGCAGATCACCATGATGTCTTAAGACCGCATTGCTTTGGGGTATTACATTCCCTCCATCTAAGAACAATAGTTCGTCCTCGAACCACAAACCTACTATTGAGGGACCTGTACGGGCCACCATAAATGTAATGCCCCACGTCCCAATACAGATGGTATTGTCTGCTCTGGCCGAAATCGCACGATTTTTCCCTTTAGAGCGAAACGGACCCGACCAGGGGCCACTTCCCAGGAGGTCACCCATCCCAAGACTTCCCTGGCCCGAGCACGCTTAACTACGGAGTTCTCAAGCTTCTGTAGTTCCGGTTCACTTAAAAGGCGCCTTTGTAATTGAGGGTGGTATCATTATATTTATAATGCAGTTTGATCCTCTTTCGGAATATGCTTTAAGGACCCGATCCCATTGTTCTGAAATGGCTCCCTCACTCAAATCACCAAGATGTCCGCAACAGACCGCACTGAGTGTGAACAGAGCAAATCACCATGATGTCTTAAGACCGCACTGCTCTTGGGTATTACATATGGTGGACGACACATACATCATGTCACGAGGAAACCGCAACTTTCATTTTTAAAATGATAATAGATTTATAAAATTCTTGCGGTTTTCCCAAAAATCCAGAATTCTTATAAATACTGAAATTCTCAAGAAGAATCACAATATATAAACATGCCGGTAATGATGGAAATTTATGATACGGTAGTATATACTATGCGAAGTACGGCCAGAAGCTATGCATGAATCATGATGAGGTATGTATATATGACCAACAATCCTATTTATCCATTCTTATGAAATGAATATACAAGTATAAGTTTACGGATCATATATGATGCAAATGCAAAATTACCGATTCTAAGCAAGTTCTATAGTGTTCGTGACATAGCAATTACCAAACGCGCGCGTGTTCGCATGAATAGTGCACGTGCAGCATGAACCAATGGTAACGGTGCATGTGTCCTATGAAATGATATCACGAGTATATAAGATGATGCAATGAAATGAAATGAATAATTAGGAAAACTACGCATATAAATGCAAGCACTATTAGTAATCCTACTGTCGGGTGCCTCGCGCCATCCAGAAGACCCCCTATAGATGTATACATCTACTCACCGGGACGTCTCGGCTAATCTGATCAAATCTCAACCTTGTCTTTCCGCGCCACGTCCGACGCCTCTGCACCCGATTCTAGAATCGCACACAAGTAAATAAGAGGATATATAAATGATAGTCGCGAATACAAACGATACAAGTCAACCACGCGTCCTAACTAGATGCGCACACACTTGGTGCACAAAACGCGCTCGCGACAACGCCACAAAGCACAACTATGGTCGTTATATGTGACAAATACCAAGCCTAGAACAAAATCGTACCAATCGCGTGCTCACAACACACTAGATATTATAGGAAATAGGTTATAGCTCAATTCAACCTCAAACTTACTTAAAATCTATTTATTCCAAAAACCTAGTAAAGGATCAATAACCATTTTAGTGCAAAACTAGATATTTTAACGAAACTAGTGGCCATAATATTCACTTAATATCGTAATTAGGCTACAAAATTATTAACTAGATTTTAATCTCACCTATTTACCTTAATCACAAAATTTAGTTTGCAATATTATATAATTAAGATAAATTAAAGGTAACCATTAGCAAATTAACAACTAGTTTAAAATTTTCAAGTCTTGAGATTTTAAACTACACATTCTAACCATAATCAAGTGAAAAAAGCCTAACTCTAATTCAAACTCTTTTCTTCAAATTTCAAATTTGCAAATAGAACCATGTTTAAACACCAAAATAATTCAAATTGAAGTAATTAATCAACAATTAACCATTGGGTTAGAATTATACCCCAACAAACAAGAGATCTAGCTTGCAAATTAACCTCCCAAAATGCTCTCTTGCTCCTAAATCCAAGCTAGTTTGGGCCAAGGAATGTTGGGTAAAGGATTAATGATGAATTAGTGAGACTTTGTATTGATTTTTGAGGCAAAATGGAGAATTTTTTCTGAGAGGAAATGAAGTGGAGAATGGGGGAGGTTGCTGCAGGGGAGGGCTCGACCAAGATGAAGAATGGGTGTGTGTGGGTGTGTGTAGAAAGTTCCAAGTCAAGAAAAGCCCCATTATATCATATATTAACTAATATCTTAATTAATGTCATGCCCCGCTTCCCAGTATACGGGCAGAGGACGCGACGAGGCCGCTATGTATTTACTCTGAAGTAAATACGCTAAGCGTAAATAAGCAATATAAAAGAAATGTAAATAAGAGACAAATGTAATGAACAACAACTTTATTTATTAACATTCATTTTACAATACATGGAAAAGTAAATACATGGAATAAAGCGATGTCTAAACAGTGGCATAACATAAATGGAAAAATACAGAATGTAAAGGAAATGTACAAGTGTAAATACAGCTCGGGATGTTCAATACACTGGTCCAAGTCTTCAGTGCTAGGCTCAATCTCTGGAAGGTCCGAATCACATGACGGCATTCAAAGAAGAAGAAAGAGAATGTCGTCAGCGAATAAACCGCTCGGTAAGTCCTAAAGATAAGAGAGAAGTAGAATAGATAGAGAGAGAGTAGTTTTTAAAGTTATATTATATTGTTAACGCTGTTGTTTGTAGCTTGGTAGAAGGATCCCAGTGTATACGAGAGGAGTCTCTATATGCCAGAGACTAAAGGCAAATGGAGTACAAGGAACCGTTTATGCCACGGTACAACAGCAAATGAATTCAGGTTAGGTGTCTTAAATCTTGCAGTCTCGTGCCACTTCTAACACCTTCCGTACCAATCTACCTTTTAACCCCGCGATGTCTTGATTGTGTTGTATTGTAAATTGTATTGTCTTGTATAGATGTATGACTTGCCCAAACCATGATATCAGTAAATGGATATAACTGAAGAATCATGTATATGAAAGTATATCCATGGTTCGGTTCGGTCAATACAGATTGAATAGATTGAATATATGTATTCATGGATTCATATTGAATTGTAGTTTGTACTTGAATGATATTCAAGTCAGATTATTTATAATGAGACTCAGTCTGAGTCAGAACAATTAGAAAAGAAATTGAAGTCCTGAATTAGGTTTTGATGTTATTGGTAACCGCTGCACATGGACGGCTGGATTTGTGTCTTTTTCAAAGACGATTACCATGTTGATAACACCGTTTATTAAGTTGTCTACCTTAAATAGGCAAGTACCTATATCTCCGGCTCCCTGAGGCTCAAGAGACTGGTCCCGCTTAAACCTATATTTACTAGGGTCCTTATTGTAATTTATAAAACTTGAGCGGGTTTTATGTAAAAAATAATTTTATATGGTTTTCAAATTACACCTCAAGTATTTAATTATCATCTTTAGAGTTTTCATAAATATAGATTTTATATATGTGACATTTCTAGCGAGTAAAACCTAATTTCATAATATATGTTATTTAATTGTAATGTATTGAACTTATATAGAATTGCCTGGTATTTTCATGTAAAGTGATTCTTTTTTATTTAGAAAAGTTGGAATGTTTATACAATATCAAAAATAGATATTTTGATGATACATATATATATATATTTATAAAAATGATTTAATTTATTATTTTTCTAGAAATCTCATCTTCTAAAGATGTTTGTATTTTAAAATTTTTCGAGACCGAATGCTCCTTGCGGAGGTCTGCATCTCGCACTACTAAGCCCGAGGATGTGCGATAATCCACACCATCCTGAACGGGTTCCCCAAAATGGGTTGTAGCGGCGCTTTGCAAAGATTTATAAAAATACGTAATCTTGTAGAAAACGGTTTTAATAGTAAAAAGGTATTTAATTGTAAATTCGTATTCCCGTATTCTATGTTCCCGAAAGGTATCGTGCTATGTTGCATATGAATGTTGTGAGGAGGTAGGTCATTACCTCGTGATCTATTTAAAGGTATTGCATGGAAATATGATATTTAATGTCAAAACTAAACCACATGGTATTTTACTGAAAAAGTACGATAAAAATTGCAATATGAAATATTTTGCTATGAAACTTGTTCATGATGTTTTGTTAATGATTAATAGTCAAGATGTGAGAGTTTGGAATGGTTGTGTTTAATGAAAATTGTACTTTTTAAAGAAAACCGAATCGGAAGTCGGATTAACTCCGCTTCCGTCGGGTTTTAGGAATACTGGTTTTAAGAATAGAATAGAGAAGGGAAAGGTGGGACTTACTGGCTTTTGGTTTAGAAGAGAGGAAGAGGGAGTGGAATTAGTTTCCGGTGCGTCGTTTCATCGCCGGGAACTCCTAGGGTCATCGTCGGAAGTTCGCCGGAGTTTCGCCCTTCGCTAACTCCACTTGCACACAAAGGTCTAGAGATTTTTTTTGAGAATTTAGACAGAGTTTTAGAAGCGAGGAGGGGTTAGTTTAGATGTGGTATTTATAAGAAAAACTAGAGTTAGGGTAGATGAAAGGATGTGAAGAAAAATGTATTTAAATTTTTGCATTAAAAAGAGTTTTAATTTGATTTTTAATTCCCTGTAATAATGCAGGGTTTTTAAACTATGCAGGGGTATGGGGAATGCAAAGAGTCACAAGTTTCAAGAAGAGTCAAACCCGATCCAAGGTGAATCGGCCGGCGGCGGCAGCCGATTCGGCCGGTCCGCCGGCCGAGTCAGGCCGAGTCGGGGCCGAGCTCGGGGCCACATGTCCCTTGCCTCTTGGTTAGTCTCCTGGATCAGTTTATTTTTAGTGTGACTTTTGGGTTTACGGATTTAGCACGTGTAGACCTTTGGGATTCTAAAAGTTTAAAAGAAATTTAATCAAAAATAATATGTGGGTGATGGGATTTGAACTCTGGTGCTTTGGTTCAACAGTGCAAGGTCTTACCAATAAGCTACAAGCTCTTTCTTACTATTAAAATGTAAAACAAATTTATAACTTATGGTCGGGTAAAAGTAATCTTTTCTGTATTTTTGAAAAATTTGTACATGAAGTTTAGGGTTGTTAAATTCTACCCTCCTTATAAAAATTTCATACTCGAAATTTATAAAAGGAAAGTGTAACAGATTTAAGAAAAGTTTAGTAGTGTATGAAGAATAAAAAAGTGATACAAGGATTTGAGAATGTGAAAGTGAATTACCAGTGTTATCTTGACCTAAAGCCTTGGCTGCTAATGTGAAAGTCTGATGGCGTGGTACATTCCTCCTAGCTGGAGGCACATTCTGTCCTTGGGGTATGTTTCTCTGCCCTCGAGGCATGTCCCTCATTGCCTGTTTGAATTGGCGAGTAGGCTGTGCATGTGGTGGAGCTGGTAGTGCAAGACGAGGTGCAGGAGCCTGGATAGCCGGCCGCTGCGGGTAGTTGGTGTGTGTGTAAGCTGGGTTGTGTCTATAAGGATAGTTTCCAATTCCATGATTGGATGCGCCACAAACTAAGTATAGGCCTACAGTCCTTCCACAAGTGTCCTTCCCTCTTACAATAGAAGCAAAAATCAGGACTCGACTGATTATTGGCTTCTTCCAGTCTTCTGATTTCAACAGTTGACCTTGAAGAGGCTCCTTCTGCCATCTGATTGGCAGGGCGCTTCACTCCGGCAGATTGAGATTTGCCTTTTCTCTTCACCACCGCCTCATAACGGCGGGTAGCCTTCAGAGCCGATTCATGAGTCGGAAAATCTCCTGTGGCCAGTGCAGCCTGGATTTCCGAATCTAAACCTTATTGAAATCGACGGGCTCTGATCTCATCCGTCGGTATCAGGTGTGCCGCGAATCTGTTAAATTATTGTGTTAGCCGTGTAGTATGTGATATATTGAAAAATCGAATTTTTGAGACATATCTTACCGAGTGAGCATGGTGAACTCAGTGTCATATTCATCTGCTGACTTGGTCCATATTGAACTTTGTTGCAGATGGATGAACTGATGTTCCATATCGAACCTGGCAGTCTCAGGAAAGTATTTTGCGTCGAACATGTCGCGGAAAGTCTTCCATTGGATGGGTTGATCAAGACGGCTTTCTTCCGCCTTCCACCAAACCCGTGCTTTGTTCGTGAGCTGCAGTTTCGCAACACAGACCCAAGCTATATCTGGCACTTGTGCTGCTGCTAGATCATCTTCGATACTCTGAGTCCATTCCTCAGCTTCCAGTGGGCTCTCTTTTCCTGAGAACTGTTTGGGGGTGCAAAACTCTGAATTGTTTCACCCCAGGTGCTTCTGCCTCGGGACGGTTCATTAAAAGAGCAGTCTGCTGTGGCTATCCTTCTAGAAGGCTACGGATTACCTCAAGTAGAACCGTCTGCTCGTTGACCGGAGTAGGGACGACAGGTGTAATTGGTAGTGGTGGTGGAGTGTTGTTGACATTGGTGCTGGTGTTGTTTGGGAAATCATAACCTTGAAAGAAAAATTTAGGCCGGGACAGATTCAAAGTATATGAAATGATAAGATTCAAGAAGTATGAATTGTAAAAAATGTTTTTAGTTGCTGGTTCTTGTGTTATATTGCTTAGGTTGTTTACGCAGAATAGAACTGCATGGTAGTGTTTCATACAGCTCTGACCAGCATCGGCCACCAACAAAACCTGTCATACCCCGCTTCTCAGTATACGGGAAGAGAACGCGACAAGACCGCTACGTATTTACTCTGAAGTAAATACGCTAAGCGTAACTAAGCAATATAAAAGAAATGTACATAAGAGACAAATGTAATGAACAACAACTTTATTTATTAACATTCTTTTTACAATACATTGAAAAGTAAATATGTCACGCCCCGCTTCCCAGTATACGACGAGGGGGACGCGACCGGTCTGCTATGTTTATACTCAGAAGTACATACGCTAAGAGTATTTAAGCAATATGAAATAAATACACAAGAGACAAGGGATAATAAAAACAGCAACTATTATTTATTAACATTTTTTTGTACAATGCATGAAAGGAAATACAACTGAAATAAAAGATGCCTAAACAGTGGCATAACAGGAAATGAAAAGTACTGAAAAGAAAAGTTTACAATGAAACTAAAGTGCTGGATCTTCGGCAAACTGCTCCATGTCTTCTGCAGATGGCTCGATCTCTGTCGGGTCCAAATCACCTGACGACATTCAAAGAAGAAAGAAATAGAATGTCGTCAGCGAACAGGTCGCTCGGTAAGTCCCAAAGATAAGAGAAAAGTAGAATAGACAGAATAAGAAGATATCTCTTAAGGTTGTATAATATTGTTGTAATGCTGTGTTAACGCTGCTGTTTGTAACTTGGTACAGAAGGATACCAGTGTATACGAGAGGGGTCTCTATATGCTAGAGACCAGGGCAAACGGAATGTACAAGGAACCGTTAAGCCACGGTACAACAGCAACGGAATATAGGTTAGGTGTCATAATCTGATCACCTCGTGCCACCTTTAACACCTTCCGTACCAATCTACCCCTTAAACCCCGCGATATCTTGTTTGTATTGTTATCTTGTAAATTGTATTGGTGGTATGAGTGATTGACTGACTGAAACCATGATATCAGTAAACGGTTGTAACTGTAGAGTTATGTAAATGGAATAACTGAGAATCATATAAAATGAATATATATATATCCATAGTTTGGTTCAGTCAAGTTGTATAAATTGATAATTGAATTCATGGATTCATGTGTTCATATTGAATTGGAATATTGTAGATTGTAAATTGATTTGAATCATATTCAAGTCAGAATGATCAGACTCAAATCCGAGTCAGACAGTTAGAAATGTAAATCGAAGTCCTATAATTGCTAGGGTCCTTAGGGTAATTTATAAAACTTGAGGGGGTTTTATATAAAAATACTTTTATATACTTTTCAAAATACACCTCAAGTATTCATTATTCGTCTTTAGAGTTGTAATGAATGTGGATTTTATATTGAGCCATTTCTAGTGAAAATATCCTAGTTTTATAAATAAGGTATTTATCTGTAATATTGATTTATTTGAAGTTCATGGTATTTTAGTGTAAAATTTATTCTTTTGATTTTTAGAAAAAGATGGAATATTTATATCATAACAAAATAAATGTTTTAATGATAAATATACATATATTTATAAAAAAATAATTTTAATAAATATTTTATATTCTAAAAATCTCATATTCTTAACATATCGTATTTTAAATCTTTCGAGACCGAATGCTCCTTGCGGAGGTCTGAATCTCACACTACTAAGCCCGAGGATGTGCGATAATCCGCACCATCCCGAACGGGTTCCCCAAAAATGGGTTGTAGCGGCGCTTTGCAAACATTGTAAAATACTAAATCCTTTAGAAAACGGTTTTATAAAGTAAAAGGTATTTATTTGTAAAATGTCAATTTTTCGTATTTTAGATTTTAGGGTTTCCTAAGTCAACTAGCCTATTTCTAAATGGTCTAAACGACAAGTTGTTAGATGCCTCAAATCGCCTCTTCACCGCCAATTGTAGCCAGGTAAATACAAGTGAGGAAAGGAGGGATCCGCTCACGAATTATCGTGAGTCGGGCCTTTTAAAGTTACCTTTCTCACTTGCCTAGCCTAGACACCACAAAGTCAGGTTTAGATAAACGACCGATATCCACAACTTATCGTATTTTTCTAATAAGAGTTATTTATTTAAAAGTGTATCAACTCTAAATCTTTTATGATAGTTTTATTAAGTATATGGTATTTAAATGTAAATTCTTGTTTTCTCGTATTCTAAGTTTTCAATGGTATCATGTTAGGTTGTATGTAAGTGTGTGAGGAGGTAGGTCGTTACCTCGTGATCTACTATAAATGTATAGCAAGTTTGATGGTGTGAAATGAAAGAGTGAAACATTGTGGTATTTAAGCGAAAAATACGATAAATTGAGAAAGCTATCATTTCATGTGGTGAAACTTGTTCAAATTCTTTGATTAGTGTTTAGTAGTCAACATAAGGATGTTTAATTATGATTGTATTAGTGAGAAGTGAAATTTATAGAAAACCGAATCGAAAATCGGATTTGTTCCGATTCCGTCGGGTTTGTAATTCCGTATTTTCTTGAATAGGGAAGAGCGAGATAGAAAGGGACTTACGGGTTTTCGATTATACAATGGAATGAGGGGGAACTAAAGGGATTGTCGATGCGTTGCGTCGTCGCCGGTATTTCCTAAAAACGTCGTCGGAATTTCCGCCGGAATTTCGTCGGAGCTTCGCCGCGAGCTTGTTTTCAAAGTACACAACTCTTGGAAAATTTTGAGGGAGTGAGCTTAGGTTTTTGGGATGAGAGGTTAGAGAGCAGGGGATGTATTTATAGGGTAGGCTAGGGGTAGGGTAGGTGAAGGGTTTTTAATAAAAAAATGTAAAAATATAGAAAATTCATTAAAAATTGGAGTAATTAGGTGTTAATGGGCATTCTGGAACCGATCTGGGAATTTAAAGTATACAGGGGGGTAGGGGAGGCCAATAGACACAAATTTTGTGTTGACGACTCGGTCGTTCGGCCAGAGTCCGGCCGGCGACGCCGGCCCGAGTCGGGCCGAGTCGGGGGTCGAGAAGGTGGGAGGTCGCCGGGGTAAGACACTGGTATTTTTTGTTTTTCAGGTTTAGTTCAACTTTTGGGAGTTATGGTATGTGGACTGTTGGGCTTCCAAGGAATTTAAAACAAAAATAATCTAAAAATAATGTGGGGCATGAGATTTGAACTCTGGTGGCTTGGTTAAGCAGTGCAAGGTATTACTAATGAGGTACAAGCACCTTCTTGTAATTATTTGTGTGAAATAATTACTTAAAGTGGTAACAACAACAATAAATACCCCAAGTACACTTCAAATTTAAATCAATTTTATGTATACAAAAATTGGAGTTGTTACAATCTACCCTCTTTACAAAAATTTCATGCTCGAAATTTACAACTTTTATTTGAGGACTAGTTTACAAAGAGGTGAGGATATCTTGCACGCATTTCATCTTCTCTTTCCCAAGTGGATTCTCCTGGAGTGTCTTTCCTCCACATTACCCGGACCAAGTTAACTTCCTTTTTCCGAATTATCTTCACTTTCCTGTCCAGGATCTCCACAGGTTGTTGCTCACACGACAAGTCGGGCTGTATAATGAGCTCGGAATGATCAAGAACATGGCTGGGGTCACTCACATACTTTCTGAGTTGGGATATATGGAACACGTTATGCACTCCTTCCAATGAGGGTGGAAGTGCTAAGCGGTATGCCACTTCACCGACTCGTTCGAGTATGTCGAATGGTCCAATGTATCTCGGACTTAATTTACCCCGTCTTCCAAATCGGACCACTCCACGGTTCGGAGATATCTTCAGGAATACGTGATCTCCTGGCAGGAACTCCAAGTGTCGTCTTTGCATCAGCCCAGTGCTTCTGTCGATCTTGGGCTATGTGCATCATTTCCCTGATTGTACGAACCACATCAACGGTCGCTACTATCATCTCTGGTCCAAGAAGTTCTCTATCTCCGATGTCGTCCCAACTTAATGGTGATCGACACTTCCTTCCATACAATGCTGCAAAAGGTGCCATTCCTATGCTTGCTTGGTAGCTGTTATTGTATGCGAACTCCACAAGATGCAGGTGATCTTCTCACGATCCTTTGAAGTCTAGCATACACGCTCTGAGCATATCATCCAAGATCTGAATAGTTCGTTCCGACTGACCATCTATTTGTGGATGATAAGCCGTGCTGAAGTTTAGAGTTGTTCCCAAGCTTGCTTGTAGACTCTGCCAAAATTGCGATAAGAATCTGGTGTCACGATCGGAGACAATGCAGACCGGTACTCCATGAATTCTCACAATTTCCTGTATGAGTTTATGGGTATCAGAGATAGTACATTATGTAGAGTTTAAATCTTAAATAGATTATTACCTCCATGTACTTCTTTGCTAGTGCCTCAGTTGATTGGCCAACTCGAAATGGGATGAAGTGAGCCGACTTTGTGAGTCGATCCACAATGACCCATATAGCATCGTTACCCTTTGTGCTGCGAGGAAGAGCAGTCAAAAAATCCATCGTGATGTGTTGCCACTTCCATTCTGGGATTGGTAACGGTTGAAGTAGTCCAGCTGTCCTGTGATATTCAGCCTTTACTTGCTGACACACCAAACATTTTGCGACACTTCTGGCTACTTCACGCTTCATTCCATGCCACCAATAATTCTGACGTAGATCTTTGTACATTTTGGTGCCTCCAGGATGTACTGAGTATGGAGAGTTGTGAGCTTCTTTCATTAACTCTTCCCGAACAGGACCTTTTGGTACACACAATCTGCTGCCGTATCTCAAAGATCCGTCTTCATGGATGATGAAGTCTGTTTTGAGTCCATTCTCCACTTTTTCTCTGATCTTTTGCAACTTAGCATCACTTGCTTGAGCTGCTTTGATCTGATTGACAATGGTTGATTGAACTTGTAAATTCATCAAACTTGAAGTATTACCTGGTATGACTACTTCAATCTCCATCTGATTCAAATCTTGTTGAAGCTTCCACTGAGCGGTGAGATTCATTGCTAATGGTTGGCGACTAAGAGCATCAGGTACTACGTTCACCTTACCTGAGTGATACTGCAAGTTGATGTCAAAGTCCGCCATGAGTTCTAGCCATCTTCTCTACCGCATATTCAACTCCTTCTGAGTAAACACGTACTTCAGACTTTTATGATCTGTGTAGATGTTCACTCGTTCACCAAGTAGATAATGGCGCCAAATCTTGAGAGCAAAGATAACGGCTGCCAACTCCAAGTCATGCGTCGGATAATTGTGCTTATGAGTCTTCAGTTGTCTTGAAGCATAAGCCACAACCTTACCGTGCTGATGTAGAACACATCCTAATCCCTTATCGGATGCATCACAATGCACATCGAATCCTCCAGATTGATCCGGTATTACGAGAATTGGTGCTGATGTCAACCTTGACTTGAGTTCTACGAAAGCTTGTTCGCATGCTGCTGACCACACAAATTCTTTATCTTTTCGTGTGAGCTTGGTCAGGGGTGTTGCTATTTTCGAAAATCCTTCAATGAACCTTCTGTAATATCCAGCTAAACCCAAGAAACTCCGAATGTCCTTCACTGACTTTGGTGTAGGCCATTCGCTAACTGCTGAAACTTTGGCTGGATCTATAGAAATTCCTTCTCCTGATACGATGTGCCCAAGGAAACCAACTTGCTTTAGCCAAAACTCGCACTTGCTGTACTTGGCATAGAGCTTATGTTGTTGAAGGGTTTCCAGGACAATTCGTAGGTGCTCTGCATGCTCTTTCCGACTCTTAGAATACACCAGGATGTCGTCGATGAAGATGACAACAAACCTGTCTAAGTACTCCTGGAAAACTTGATTCATTAGGTTCATGAATATTGCTGGTGCATTGGTCACTCCAAATGGCATCACTAGAAATTCGTAATGTCCATAACGAGTTCTGAAAGCTGTTTTGTGAATATCAGCTTTCTTGACCTTCACTTGATGATAATCTGAACGAAGATCCAATTTAGAGAAAACACAAGATCCACTTAGCTGATCGAATAAATCATCGATGCACGGGAGTGGATACTTGTTTCTTATAGTGACTTCGTTCAAGGCTCTTTAATCGATGCACATTCTGTATGAACCTTCCTTCTTCTTCACCAGTAGCACAGGTGCTCCCCAACTTGAAGTGCTGGGACGAATCCATCCTTTCGCCAATAATTCGTCCAACTGTGTTCGGACTTCCTTCAAACCTTCCGGACTTAATCTATAAGGTGCTTTGATCACCGGTTGTGCTCCTGGTACTAAATCAATACTGAATTCAAGAGCTCGATTGGGAGGTAAAACTGATATATCGTCAGGAAATACATCGTCGAACTCTCGAACTACCTCTGGTCTTAATTCTTCTTCCTCTTGAGCTGCTGCAACTACTGCTTCTCTTGGCTTCGCTTTGTAGGTACTTGGCTCCAGGGTACGGTCTCTACTCTTGAAATAGAAGACCGGGTGGTCTGGAATCTCGAATAGTACCCTCCTTTGTCGACAGTCAATGGTAGCATAAAAATTTCCAAGCCAATCCATTCCTAGAACCACATCGAAGTTCGGTATGACCAGTACTTTGAAGTCAGCATAAAACTCTCTGCTGCAGACGATGACTGGACTCAAGCTGTATCCCATAGTTGCCTTTAGAACGCCATTTCCGGAACTGACATTCCAGCTGGATACAAGCGGTGAGACTGGAATCGCATGGATTCGGACGAACCGTTGCGACATAAAGCAGTAGGATGCTCCAGTATCAAACAGTGCTAGTGCAGGGAGTGAGGCTACTAAGATTGTACCTAAGATATGTAGGATATGTTTTAGGTATAGGGAAAGTGTGTAGATAACCAAGACTAAAAGATAAGTTTGAGAAAGAAAGTTTACCAGTGATGACTTGGCCAGTGGCCTCAGCTTCTTCCACGGACATCGTGAAAGCCTGGCGCTTTGGTACATTCCTCCTGGCCTGAGGAGCATTCCTCGGAACGTTCCTTTGAGCTTGATGGAACTGACGAGGAGGTGGTGCAGCTTGTGGTCCTCTGGGTGGTGCAGGTAGTGCAAGTCTTGGAGCAGGGGCTTGGATGGCTAGGTGCTGTGGGTAATTGTTTGCTGACCTGGGTGCAGCAACTGGGTTTTACCTTTGGGGACAAGACCCAATATCATGAGTAGCTGAGCCGCAGAGTAAGCAAAGACGGTTGGCTCGCCGGCAGTCTCTCATCATATGTCTAGCTCTCTTGCAGTAGGTACAAAAGGTTGGGCTGGGACGATGGTTCGGTACTCCGGGTCGCCTTGGCACAAAAGGTGGCCTGGACGAGGCTCCACCTGCCATCTGGTTGGCAGGGCGTTTGACTCCTGCAGACTGAGGTCTGCCCCTCACTTTTATCACTGCCTCATAACCGCGGGCAGCTTCCAGAGCATCCTCATGGGTCAGAAATTTTCCTGTGGCTAGAGCAGCCTGAATTTCCGTGTCCAGACCTTGTTGAAAGCGACGGGCTCTGATCTCGTCCGTCGGTATCAAGTGTGTCGCGAATTTGTTTAAGAATTGTGTTAGCAGTGTAGTATGTGATATTTAAAAATTGAACTATTGTGACATATCTTACCGGCTTAGCATGGTGAATTCAGCGTCGTACTCATCTACTGATTTGTCCCACATCGAACCCTGTTGTAGATGAATGAACTGCTGCTCTATGGAAAACCTGGCAGTCACAGGGAAGTACTTCACGTCGAACTTCTCGCGAAAAGTCTTCCATTCAATAGGCTGTGCAAGACGGCTTTCTTCCGCCTTCCACCAGCTGCGAGCATTGTCCGTGAGCTGTAGTTTCGCCACACGGACCCAAGTTATGTCTGGCACTTGTGCTGCTGCCAGATCATCTTCTATGCTTTATGCCCATTCTTCGGCTTCAAGAGGGCTTCCTTTTCCGGAGAACTGCTTGGGATGTAAAGCCCTGAATTGCTTTACCCCAGGTGCGTCAGTCTCGAGACGGTTCAGGAGTTGTTGCTGTCCCTCAAGAAGGCTGCGGATCGCCTCAAGTAGCACTGTTTGCTCGGTGGGTGGCGCAGGAACAACAGGAACGACAGGTAGTGGAGGTGGAAGTGTGTTGTTGACGTTGGTGCTGGTGTTGTTCGGGGAATCCATAACCTTGAAGAAAATTTTGGGTTAGGACAGATTCAAATGAAATGATAAGATTCAAGAAATATGAAATTGTAAGATTCAAGGGACATGAATTGTAAAGAATGTTTTAGTTGCTGGTTCTTGTATTATATTGCTTAGGTTGTTCATGCAGAACAGAACTGCATGATAGGGTTTCATACAGCTCTGACCTGCATGGGCTACCAACAAAACCCGTCACGCCCCGCTTCCCAGTATACGGCGAGGGGGACGCGACCGGTCCGCTACGTATATACTCAGAAGTACATACGCTAAGCGTATCTAAGCAATATGAAATAAATACACAAGAGACAAGGGATAATAAAAACAACAACTTTTATTTATTAACATACTTTTGTACAATGCATGAAAAGGAAATACAACTGAAATCAAAGATGCCTAAACAGTGGCATAACAGGAAATGAAAAGTACTGAAAAGAAAAGTGTACAATGAAACTAAAGTGCTGGATCTTGGGCAAATTGCTCCATGTCTTCTGCAGATGGCTCGATCTCTGCCAGGTCCAAATCACCTGACGACATTCAAAGAAGAAAGAAATAGAATGTCGTCAGCGAACAGGTCGCTCGGTAAGTCCTAAAGATAAGAGGAAAGTAGAATAGACAGAATAAGAAGATATCTCTTAAGCTTGTATAATATTATTGTAATGTTGTGTTAACGCTGTTGTTTGTAGCTTGGTACAGAAGGATACCAGTGTACACGAGAGGGGTCTCTATATGCTAGAGACCAGGGCAAACAGAATGTACAAGGAACCGTTAAGCCACGGTACAACAGCAACGGAATATAGGTTAAGTGTCTTAATCTGACCGCCTCGTGCCACCTTTAACACCTTCCGTACCAATCTACCCCTTAAACCCCGCGATGTCTTGTTTGTATTGATATCTTGTAAATTGTATTGGTGGTATGAGTGATTGACTGACTGAAACCATGATATCAGTAAATGGTTGTAACCGTAGAGTTATGTAAATGGAATAACTGAGAATCATCTAAAAGGAATATATATATATCCATGGTTCGGTTCGGTCAAGTTGTATAAATTGATAATTGAATTCATGGATTCATATGTTCATATTGAATTGGAATATTGTAGATTGTAGATTGTAAATTGACTTGAATCATATTCAAGTCAGAATGATCAGACTCAATCCGAGTCAGACAGTTAGAAATGTAAATCGAAGTCCTATAATTGCTGGGGTCCTTAGGGTAATTTATAAAACTTGAGGGGTTTTTATGTAAAAATACTTTTATATACTTTTCAAAATACATCTCAAGTATTCATTATTCGTCTTTAGAGTTGTAATGAATGCGGATTTTATATTGAGCCATTTCTAGTGAAAATATTCTAGTTTTATAAATAAGGTATTTATCTGTAATATTGATTTATTTGAAGTTCATGGTATTTTAGTGTAAAATTTATTTTTGTGATTTTTAGAAAAAGGTGGAATATTTATATCATAACAAAATAAATGTTTTAATGATAAATATACATATATTTATACAAAAATATTTTTAATAAATATTTTATATTCTAAAAATCTCATTTTCTTAAGATATCGTATTTTAAATATTTCGAGACCGAATGCTTCTTGCGGAGGTCTGAATCTCGCACTACTAAGCCCGAGGATGTGCGATAACCCGCACCATCCCGAACGGGTTCCCTAAAAATGGGTTGTAGTGGCTCTTTGCAAAGATTGTAAAATACTAAATCCTTTAGAAAACGGTTTTATAAAGTAAAAGATATTTATTTGTAAAATGTCAATTTTCCGTATTTTAGATTCTAGGGTTTCCTAAGTCAACTAGACTATTTCTAAATGGTCTAAACGGCAAGTTTTTAGATGCCTCAAATCGCCTCTTCACCGTCAATTGTGGCCATGTAAGTACAAGTGAGGAAAAGAGGGACCCGCTCACGAATCACTGTGAGTCGGGCCTTTTAAAATTATCTTTCTCACTTGCCTAGCCTAGACACCACAAAGTCAGGTTTAGATAAACGACCGATGTCCACAACTTATCGTATTTTCCTAATAAGAGGTATTTATTTAAAAGTGTATCAACTCTAAATCTTTTATGATAGTTTTATTAAGTATATGGTATTTAAATGTAAATTCTTGTTTTCTCATATTCTAAGGTTTCAATGGTATCGTGTTAGGTTGTATGTAAGTGTGTGAGGAGGTAGGTCGTTACCTCGTGATCTACTATAAATGTATAGCAAGTTTGATGGTGTTAAATGGAAGAGTGAAATATTGTGGTATTTAAGCGAAAAATACGGTAAATTGAGAAAGCTATCATTTCATATGGTGAAACTTGTTCAAATTCTTTGATTAGTGTTTAGTAGTCAACATAAGGATGTTTAATTATGATTGTATTGGTGAGAAGTGAAATTTATAGAAAACCGAATCGGAAATCAGATTTGTTCCGATTCCGTCGGGTTTGTAATTCCGTATTTTCTTGAATAGGGAAGAGAGAGATAGAAAGGGACTTACGGGTTTTCGATTATACAATGGAGTGAGGGGGAACTAAAGAGATTGTCGATGCGTTGCGTCGTCGCCGGTATTTCCTAAAAACGTCGCCGGAATTTCCGCCGGAATTTCGTCGGAGCTTCGCCGCTAGCTTGTTTCCAAAGTACACAACTCTTGGAAAATTTTGAGGGAGTGAGCTTAGGATTTTGGGATGAGAGGGTAGAGGGTAGGGGGTGTATTTATAGGGTAGGCTAGGGGTAGGGTAGGTGAAGGGTTTTTAATAAAAAAATGTAAAAATATAGAAAATTTATTAAAAATTGGAGTAATTAGGTGTTAATGGGCATTCTGGAACCGATCTGGGAATTTAAAGTATACAGGGGGGGTAGGGGAGGCCAATAGACACAAATTTTGTGTTGACGACTCGGCCGTCCGGCCGAGTCCGGCCGGCGGCGCTGTCCGGAGTCGGGGGCCGAGAAGGTGGGGGGTCGCCGGGGTAAGACACTGGTATTTTTAGTTTTTCAAGTTTAGTTCAACTTTTGGGAGTTATGATGTGTTGACTGTTGGGCTTCCAAGGAATTTAAAACAAAAATAATCTAAAAATAATGTGGGGCATGGGATTTGAACTCTGGTGGCTTGGTTCTGCAGTGCAAGGTATTACCAATAAGCTACAAGCTCCTTCTTGTAATTATTTGTGTGAAATAATTACTTAAAATGGTAACAGCAACAATAAATACCCCAAGTATACTTCAAATTTAAATCAATTTTATATATACAAAAATTGGAGTTGTTACAAAATACGTGGAATAAAGCGATGCCTAAACAGTGGCATAACAGAAATGGAAAAATACAGAATGTAAAGGAAATGTACAAGTGTAACTACAGCTCGGGATCTTCAATAAACTGGTCCAAGTTTTCAGTGCTAGGCTCAATTTCTGGAAGGTCTGAATCACCTGACGACATTCAAAGAAGAAGAAAGAGAATGTCGTCAGCGAACAAATCGCTCGGTAAGTCCTAAAGATAAGAAAGAAGTAGAATAGATAGAGAGGGAGTAGCTTTTAAAGTTATATTATATTGTTAACGCTGTTGTTTGTAGCTTGGTACAGAAGGATGCCAGTGCATACGAGAGAAGTCTCTATATGCCAGAGACTAAAGGCAAATGGAGTACAAGGAACCGTTTATGCCACGGTACAACAGCAAATGAATTCAGATTAGGTGTCCTAAATCTTGCAGTCTCGTGCCACTTCTAACACCTTCCGTACCAATCTACCCCTTAATCCCGCGATGTCTTGATTGTATTGTTTGTATTGTATTGTAAATTGTATTGTCTTGTATAGATGGATGAATTGCCGAAACTATGATATCAGTAAATGTATGTAACTGAAGAATCATGTAAATGAAAGTATATCCATGGTTCGGTTCAGTCAATACAGATTGAATAGATTGAATATATGTATTCATGGATTCATATTGAATTGTAGTTTGTACTTGAATCATGTTCAAGTCAGATTATTTATATTGAGACTCAGTCTGAGTCAGAACAATTAGAAAAGAAATTGAAGTCCTGAATTAGGTTTTGATGTTATCGGTAACTGCTGCACATGGGCGGTAGGATTTGTGTCTTTTTCAAAGACAATTACCGTGTCGATAACATCGTTTGTTAAGTTGTCTACCTTAAATAGGCAAGCACCTATATCTCCGGCTCCCTGAGGCTCAAGAGACTGGTCCCGCTTAAACCTATATTTATTAGGGTCCTTATTGTAATTTATAAAACTTGAGGGGGTATTATGTAAAAAATAATTTTATATAGTTTTTAAAATACAGGTCAAGTATTTAGTTATTGTCTTTAGAGTTTTTATAAATGTAGATTTTATATATGTGACATTTCTAGTGAGTAAAACCTAATTTCATAATATATAGTATTTAATTGTAATGTATTGAACTTATATAGAATTGCATGGTATTTTCATGTAAAGTAATTCTTTTTTATTTAGAAAAGTTGGAATATTTATACTATATCAAAAATAGATATTTTGATGATACATATATATATATATATATATATATATATTTATAAAAATAATTTAATTTATTATTTTTCAAGAAATCTCATTTTCTTAAGATATTTGTATTTTTAAATCTTTTGAGACCGAATGCTCCTTGCGGAGGTCTGCATCTCGCACTACTAAGCCCGAGGATGTGCGATAATCCGCACCATCCTGAACGGGTTCCTTAAAATAGGTTGTAACGGCGCTTTGCAAAGATTTGTAAAAATACGTAATCTTGAAGAAAACGGTTTTAATAGTAAAAGGTATTTAATTGTAAATTCGTATTCTTGTATTCTATGTTTCCAAAAGGTATCGTGTTATGTTGCATATGAGTGTTGTGAGGAGGTAGGTCATTATCTCGTGATCTATTTAAAGGCATAGCATGGAAATATGATGTTTAATGTCAAAACTAAACTACATGGTATTTTACTGAAAAGTACGATAAAAATTGCAATATGAAATATTTTGCTATGAAACTTATTCATGATATTTTGTTAATGATTAATAGTCAAGATGTGAGAGTTTGGAATGGTTGTGTTTAATGAAAATTGTACTTTTAAAAAAAAACTGAATCGGAAGTCAGATTATCTCCGCTTCCGTCGGGTTTTAGGAATACTAATTTTCAGAATAGAATGAGATGGGAAAGGTGTGACTTACTGGCTTTTGGTTTAGAGGAGAGGAAGAGAGAGTGGAAGTAGGTTCCGGTGCGTCGTTTCGTCGCCGGGAACTCCTAGGGTCGTCGTCGGAAGTTCGCCGGAGTTTCGCCCTTCGCTAACTCCACTTGCACACAAAGGTCTAGAGATTTTTTTTAAGAGTTTGGACAGAGTTTTGGAAGTGAGGAGAGGTGAGTTTAGCTGTGGTATTTATAGGAAAAACTAGGGTTAGGGTAGATGAAATGGTGTGAAGAAAAATGTATTTAAATTTTTGTATTAAAATGAGTTTTAAGTTGATTTTTAATTCTCTGTAATAATGCAGGGTTTTTAAACTATGCAGGGGTATGGGGAATGCAAAGAGTCACAAGTTTCAAGAAGAGTCAAACCCGATCTGAGGTGAATCGGCCGGCGGCGGCGGCCGATTTGGCCGGTTCGCCGGCCAAGTCGGGCCGAGCTCGGGGCCACGTGTCCCTTGCCTCTTGGTTTGTCTCCTGGGTCAATTTATTTTTAGTGTGACTTTTAGGTTTACAGGTTTAGCACTTGTAGATCTTTGGGATTCTAAAAGTTCAAAAGAAATTTAATCAAAAATACTATGTGGGTGATGGGATTTGAACTCTGGTGCTATGGTTCAGCAGTGCAAGGTCTTACCAATGAGCTACAAGCTCCTTCTTGCTATTAAAAAGTAAAACAGACTTATAACTTGTGCTCAGGTAAAAGTACCCCTTTCTGTATTTTTGAAAAATTTGTACAGAAAGTTGTACAGGAAGTTTAGGATTGTTACATTCTATCCTCCTTATAAAAATTTCGTCCTCGAAATTTATAAAAGGAAAGTGTAACAGATTTAAGGAAAGTTTGGTAGTGTATGAAGAATAACAAAGTGATACAAGGATTTGAGAATGTGAAAGAGAATTACCAGTGTTATCTTGACCTACAGCCTCGGCTTCTACGGCTGCTAATGTGAAAGTCTGACGCCGTGGTGGTGCTAAGACATACTTGATGCTAATAGTATAGCTTAGCACTCCAGATTTTTTTAAATTGCATACTTGATACTCCTTAAAACCTAGTGGTGGTGCTAAGACATACTTTTATAGTAATCATGCGGTTCCGCTGAAGCGACAAGCAGTTGTCCGTCCTTTGAGAGAGTGCTCCGCGGCTGTAGTTCCGTAAGCCTTTCCGGCTAAGCCACGGCCAGACGTAAGTGCTCCTGGGAATGTGGTAGCTGTGGCATATCCTGATTCGGGTATTGGCTCATAAATCGAGACTCACCGTCCTAAGAAGCCTGTAAAGTATAAGCTTTTATCATCTGGTGTTGTTGCCGGCTCGCAGAAAGAGAAGAAATCTTTATTTTTTGCTGATGTTGTATTCGGTCAGGAGCCGCATGCTCCTTATAGGGAAGGCTTGTCCGAATATGGCACCAATGACAGTCTGCTCGGGGCTTCTACTAATGAGAATCTCGCTACTGATCTTCAAGCCGCTATTGAGGCTTCTGAGAGATTAGCCCGCGAGCAAGCAGCTCTTTCTTCTCTTGCGGCGTCAAGTATATCGCATTTACATTCTTCTGTATATATATTTTTGAATTTATTATGTTTTATTTATGCTCTTTTCTTAATAGGCATATCCACTGAAGAGGATCTTTTGGCGTCCCTCAAAACATTTGAGGAAGAGGAGAGGCTTCGAGCTTCTATGGGGCTCGGTATAATTCGTTTTGCGACGCCTTTGAATATATATATTTAGCTCATTTCGACACCCTGACTTCCCCCTTTTATTACAGGAACTACCTCAACTAGTGTTATTTCGAGTGCGGAGGATCTCCCTCCCTCGATGGCACCTACAGAGCCTGCAGAGCTACCGGCCACAGTTGAGGTCTCCCCAGGGCCGCTACGGGGAGTGTCGCTAAAGCAGCCGATTACGGTCATTGCTGCAGATTCGGAGGCCGAGCCTGACTTAGATAAAGACATTCTTCTGTCTTAGGTTCTGAAGAGATCTTTTCGTACATCTAAAGCCGAGAAGAAGCACCGGAAGTACGAGGCGAAGGAGCGTCAAGCTAACTTGGTCACAGGTGCGGGCTCGAGTGATGTACAAACACCTAATGTTCCGATGGAAGACATTCCTTTTGCTTTGTCAACTACTCACAGGCAGATTGCGCGTGTTGCTCGTGAAGAAGCTGATCGATTACTTTAAGATAAGACAGTGCACGATATCTTAATGAAACTTAGTAAGACTTATTTATTTTTACAGGTTTCTTTCCACAGCAGTTTTTCTTGAATTATAACACATTTTCCTTAAATGATATAGCAGGGCCAAGTGACGTGGCGGGTGAAGTGCCGGCGTTTGAAGATTTTGGGACGTCGGGCCTTCATTTCGAATCTGGGACCGTTCCAACTGCCGCTTCCTCCCCTTGTGGATCCCCGACATCGGTGGGTGATGCTAACATGATGACGGCCCTTATTGATTCGGGAGACGAAGATGCAAACGTTGAGTCCGTCTTCCCGGTAATGGTGGAAATCGTTGAAGCTGTCATGGCTAGTGACACTCCAGATACCGCTATGGTTTCTGCAACGTCGGGTACTCCTCGTGTTATTACTTTTGGGTTCTCAGTCCTGCTGCTCTCAGTCCTGCTAGACACATTTGCTAATATCTTCTTTATTTTGAATATAAGTGCGGTAAACCCTGACGTTATGCTGATTGAAGAATCACCGTCAGCTATTGCCATGACTGTCGCTGCTCCACCTATCTCTCTCGCCCCTCCCCGGGTTCTCTCGGATTCAGCGACGGAAAGTAAAGATCTTTTATTTCCTCATTTCAATATAGATATTATTTCTTGGATTAATTTCTTTACCGTATATTGTTGCAATACTGTAGGAGTGCTTTTCGACCGCTTATGACAAATGTTAAACTCGCACTTCGCCTTCCAGTTGGAATTCGTCCCTCCTTCGGCCGTTGGTTAGCATATTCTTCATTTCTTATTTCATCTTTCTATTGCTAAAGTTTTCTCGTATTGACCACAGTCTTACAGCTCGAGGGAGAGGACGAAGGAATAGCTGAGCCTCCTATGCTCCCTGATTTGCCACTTTTGACTATTGGTATGTTAGATCTGATTCATCATCATTCTTTTTTTTGTTTTTAGGTTGAAACCTGACCTTTCATTGTGTGTATCTTAGTCTGTAGCAGCTACACCGGCTTTGACTCCTCACGAGTCTCACATTTCTATGCCACGGGGCCTTTGCTAAGCGTCAATCTTCCAGGGGTGCGGCAAATAGCATACGGATGCAAAGCGAATTTATTGAAGACCTTAATATCGAATCTCTCACTTCTGCTGCGGACTTTGCGGATGAAGTTAACCCTATGCTGGCGACCCTTGTGACTTTCCACAATGAAGATTTCGTTGGCATTTGGGTCGACTACTGTAATTGAATTGAGGCTTGCCTCCATGAGATCGAGCACTAACGTCTTGCGTCTGAGGCATTATCCTCGAAGGCTCAACTATTCGCATGGATCGAGCAAAGTGGCGCTTCCATTCAATATTTCGAGCAGAAGTTGGTCCTGAAGCAAAAGGAGAATGAGACGGCTATTGGCGAATCCAGCCAATTGCGTGCCTAGGTCGAAGGGAATGCCGCGCAACTGCAAGTTATCTTTGAAAATCTTCAACAATATGTTTCTAAAGGAGTGGCGCTGAGGCAGAATCTTGACTACTGAGCGGGGAATGAGAGATTACGAAGTTGCTAAATAGGAAATTACTGAGAAGCTTTCTTCATGCTTGCAGTAACGGGCTCAAGTCGAAGTAATACTGGCTGCAATAGTGGAATGCGAGGAGGAGCTGCGGCAAGAGAGTGAACGGGTTGCTATTGTATTGAAATCCCCGCCCTCTTAAAGGCTAGAATTGTTGTTCATACCAGAATATTGCATTTTATACCGCCCATTCTTACGCTCGTTTGTTTATAGGCAGGTGCTTTTGATCAGTGTTTGCTACATATTTGCAGAATACTGGTTCTCAGCTCTAAACAGTGAAATCCATGGAAAAGTACGACAAATTCCGGATTACTGCCAACAATAGATAAAACACGGGTCTCCGCTCTCTATCCGTGTGTTGCCACATACCAGTTTAAGGGACAAAATGGCAAATCGATTGTCATTTTCATGCACAAAGCTCAATGTCAACACAAGATCCAAGAAATCTACACGGAGCTCGAGGAAATCATGGCAAAAGATCCACATCACATCACCTTTTGATCTACTGAAATTCTGGAAGAATTGTGAAGAGTTTCTGAGAAAAGTCATATACCACACAGAAGAGAACCACAAAACAAGGGATACGACAAAAGATGAAGTCACAATCTCTCTAAACGGCCGCGGTTCCGCGGCATAAGCGCGCTTAGGCCCCGGAACCGCGGCCGTATAGGCTCTTCAGTGTACAAAATTTCAGGGGCTGTTTGGTAATTACATGTAGTGCCAGAATGTTGCCCTAGGTTCTTTGTTCTCTGCCTATAAATACCCCAGAACTTGCCAAGCCAAGGGAGTTCATTCTCATGCCTCTTTTTTGTTAGTTTTTAGTCTTCTTCTTCTTCTTCTTCATTCTTTACTCCATGAAAATGTAGTGAGAGCATTGAGTGGATGTTAAATGAAGATGAGGGTTTTTGTATCATTCTTTTTTTTGCTTAGCTTCCCCCTTGAGCTCTCTACCTTAACTTGATCTTGCAACCTCTTAAGTGAGCTTGCAAGTTTAAGCTTTGGTCATTGATCTCAAGGGGTCATATCATTTTGTTTTCTCTTTTGTGCTTCATTTCACATGAGTTCTTTACCCTTCTCTTGATCTTGCAACCTCTTGATTGAGCTTGCAAGTTTAAGGGTTGGCTATTGATCCCATGGCTTGTCTTTAGTTCTATGGTTCTTAGTGTTATTTTTCTTGCTTATTTCTTTCTTGCTTTTTATTACCTTGCTTTACTTCCATGCACTTAAATTCCATGCACTTTTAATTACTTGTTTGTAATCTTTTCTTTTCTTTGTTTATCTTTTCTTTTGCTCTTTTTGGTTCGTTTTGTGAATGGTTGTAATATGTGTTGTTAAGAATGAATACGATATTGTAAATTAATGTTTCTTTTCTCATTTCCTTTTCCCGTTATTTTCCTTTGAACTCCGCCCAAACATTACGCAAGCGCTCCGTTAGGCACCCTACCCTACCAAGGTAACGGTGATTCCTAAACGCGACCGGTTGCATTCGGTTTGGCCGGAGGCGAAAGCAAGAAACAAGAACGGACGGACAAGGGTCAATAAGCCGGATTCTACGAATACCGTGCTTAAGTACCCTAATCCACGTTGTTGCTGATTGCTCTAGCTTCAATTGGTCAAGACTCGGCTCAAAGGTTTTGAGTGCAGATATCCTTAGCTTACACTTTCGTATCTTTTTCTTAACAACTTTATACTTGCATATAAAACACATAGGATAGAATTGAACAAACATATACACATTCATTATTGACTCGTCTAAGACAAGAACGGACATACAACCATCTCCATGTGAATCGACCCGTGCTCAACCGGCTAGCTGCAAAGCGACACCGTCCTGATCGCGGTTATAACTTTAGAACTTTGAACATCCGACACGCCAAAAGCGTGCGATCAATTGTATCCCAACATTTCGTTTCATGAAAAAATATACATTTTTTTTTGAAAGCGCTCCTCTGTGTTTGATGTCTTAATTTAGCGCCAATTAGTTTATTTACTCGTTTCGGAGTTTATAGTTTATTCACTCGTTTCGGAGTCTCTAGTTTATGTACTCATTTCGGAGTCTCTAGTTTATGTACTCGTTTCGGAATTTGTAGTTTATTCACTCATTTCAGAATTTGTAGTTTATTCACTTGTTTCGGAGTCTGTAGTTTATTCACTCGTTTCGGAATCTCTAGTTTATGTTCTCATTTCGAAGTTTGTAGTTTTCGTACTCATTTCGGAGTATCTTTAGTTTACCTCCCTTGTGTTTACATGCAAACTTGTCCTAACGTTGTATATAGATAACCCTCATTCTTTTTACGATAGAGGTCCGTTAGGTTTGTGGTACTAAGGTTTTAGTCCGTGGTACAGTCGCGTTGGCTGATGTATCCCTCGATATGCAGTTTTTAAGCCGCCGTTTGAATAGTCCCACGACTGTCGTGTCTCTGATCCCTTCGGGGGCTGGATAAGACGTCTTCAAGTAATCTCCTTAGGTCATATTACCGTCGGAAGAGCAAACATTAGGAATTTTTCATGATGCTTTTTACCTGAGGTTACACTCAATTTGGAGCCCCGATTAGCTATAACCGCGCCCTTCTGGATATGATGATCTCCAATAGTCTTTTAGGCTTTATATGAGTTGCTGTCAAGACCCGAAACTGGAAATATACCGTCAAATCATTTTTGTTTTGATGATGTCACGCTAATTCTTTGCGGAAATAGTGTAGACATCTGCAGGACCTCTATGCTGTCTGTATTGCAATTGAAGTCCGGAGCTAGGAATATGTCATTGTTCCAGTTTCATTTGATAGCTGCGTTCGCATCCTGCTGAAATGAGGGGGAATGCCGGGATAGTCTCTTGGTTGTATATATACCGTCAAGACTTGGAGCTAGGATTTTTCCACGGCTCTATTTTTGCTTTGACCCTTGGGTCTTTAGTTGACATTGCGTCTGCATTCTGCTGGAATGAGAAGAACGTCAGGGTGATCTCTAGACTTTAGATGTTGCCATTAAGACCTGAAGTTAGGATTTTTCCATCATTTCACTTTTATTTTATTGTTGTGTCTGCCCCTGCTAGAATGAGGAAGGGGGACATAGGATAGTTTCTAGGTTGTATATGTACCGTCAAGACTTGGAGCTAGTATTTTGTCATTACTCTCTTTTATTTGACTCTTAGGTCTTTGTTGACGCTGCATCTGCACCGAGAAAGAACGTCGATCTGAGCTGATCTCTAGGCTGTAGATGTTGCCATCAAGATCTGGCTCTCCCTTTGACGGAGCCTGGTGGGAAAATACGGTTCACTTTCTTTCATTTGCGCCCATGGGTCGTATACAATAGTCAATATGGACATACTTGCAGGGCAGAAAGTTCATTTTTATTATTAATTTTTTCTTCCCGCGATGCTTTATCATTTCAGCCTTTTATATCGCGAAAGTCGCGATTGCCCAACTATTTCGGCTTTTTATTCGCGGTACCTAATCATTTCTGCTATTTTTTTTTATATTTTTACTCGCTGCTTCTTATTTCAAGTTGCCCTACTATTTCGGATTTTTTTCTTTTTTCTTTTTTTGGGAGGTGGGGATTTGAAATTTGATACTAATCTTGGTATCAGCATCGCTACCTACTGGGATATTACCAGGTGAGAATTATCATTTGCCGTGAGAGTACTTGAAATTTGATACATATTTAGGCATCAGTATCGCAACAACTGGGATATTGCCAGGAGAGAACCATCATTTTCCTTTGTCGATTGAACAAAGATGGCTTAGCAAACATGGTTAGGATTCTGTCGACTAAGGATTTTTGACTTTATGGGCCGTAAGGGTCTCATAAAGATATTTCTCCCTACAAGTCGCGAGGATCTCGTAGGTGTGTTTTCTCCTTAGGAATCGTGAGGATTCCTAAGTGCATTTTCTCTTGTAAATCTTAAGGATCTTCCAGGAGTGTTTTCTCCTTATAAGTCGAGAGGACTTACAAGTGTCGTTTACCATATGGGGACTTTTTTCGTAATTGGTGGAACTTGGCGGGGGATATATGTATTTATGCCCATGGATTGCATACAAGAGTCAATATAAGACCGCCTGTATAGCAATATTATGAGAATACGACAGTTTAAGAACAAGTTTAGATCTCTGTAGTTTAAGACTTTTGAATCGTATAAGCCGTGAGGGTCTCATAGGGGAAATTCTCCTTACGAGTTGTAAGGATCTCGCAAGTGTAGTTTCTTTTTAGGAATCGTAGGGATTCCTAAGTGTGTTGCTCCTTTGTGAGTCATAAGGATCTCACGCGGGTATTTTCTCTTCACAAGGTCGAGAGGACTTTGTAAGTGCGCATGAAAAAATTACGAGTCTGCGCCCTTTTCTGGTTTACACAACTCGCAGGCAGTCCTGCTGTTTTTACTTACGGTGCCCTTTCGGGTTTTCATCCGTGCCCATTTCGCTTGTGGACATACCTTTTTTTAACGAGATTGCGCCTTTTCGGGTTTTTATAAACTCTCCGGCGGTCCTGCTATTTTTACTCACGGCGCCCTTTTGGATTTTCATCCATGCCCATTTCGCTTGTGGACATACTTTTTTTGTCCAACATTCTCTTTTTGGGGACGAACGTTAGTTTAATGACGTTTCAGTCCATTATTAGTTTAGGGATATCTCCGTCCATTGTTAGTTTAGGGACATCTCGGTCCATTGCTAGTTTAAGGACATCTTGGTCCATTATCGCCATGTTTGAGGCGATGGAGCTTTTTGGATACTACTCTTAAAATTCTGACTCAGGAAGATAGCGAGCGGACACAAACGTCGTCATCTATCATTGACCTAGGTCGTGACTCATTAGGCGTAGTATTTTTTGAGGAATCGGCCGTTTATTGGCTGGAATGGTCTTTCATCATGCATATCCATGAGCAGATAGGCTCCACCTCGGTAGACTTTGTCTATGATATACGGGCCTTCATAGTTCGGCTCGAACATCCCCCGTTTTGCACGATTGGGGATCATTGGTCCTTTGACGACTAGCATGAGTTCGCCTTGGCGGAATGTTCTCGGCCTGGTCAGTTTTTCATATGATCGTGTTATCTTTGCCTTATAAGCCTCCAGATGTTGTTGTGCTATAAGGCGAGTTTCGTCGAGGGCATTGAGCTCCTCAAGCCGAAGATGTGCATTTTCTTCATCTGTGAGCTCATATCGAACTGCTACTCGTAGAGAGGGGAGTTCTATCTCTAACGGGAGCACTGCATCCGTGCCGAACACCAATGCGTACGGTGTTGTATTCATAGCCATTTTGAACGTTGTTCGGTATGCCCAGAGAGCTTCATGCAGCCTTTCGTGCCAGTCTTTTTTGTTTCTGAACACCGTTTTCTTTATAATCTTTATCAAGGTCTTGTTGAAAGTTTCAGCTAGACCGTTGGCCCGAGAATTATAGACTAAAGAGTATCTCCAATCTATTTTATGTTGTTGTGCAAAATGGCTTATTTTATGACTTCTGTAAGCTGGCCCATTATCCGAGATAATTCATCACGGAGTGCCGAACCGATAGATGACATGGGTTCTGAAGAAATGGCGGATATTCTCCATCTTCACCTCCCTTAGTGGTACTGTTTCTGCCCACTTAGATAAGTAGTCGGTCGTTGCCAGTATGAACCGATGTCCTTTAGACGATATCGGTTCAATGGGGCCAATTATATCGGTTCCCCACATTTCGAACGGCCAGCTTGCAACTGTTGGGTGTAGCGGATTTAGATGTTGGTGGATGAAATCCCCATGAATTAGGCACGAGTGACACTGCTTCGTATATTCGAGGCAGTCCTGAATCATTGTGGATCAATAGTAACCTATTTTTTTATTTTCAGCTTCATCTTTGGCCCGGCTTAATAAGAACCGCAGAGTCCGTCGTGAGTTTCTTGGACGACTTTTTTGCTTCCTCTGGTCCCAGGCATCTTAGCTACAGGCAGTCGAACGATCTCTTATATAGAGTATCATTGACGAAGGCGAAAGACAGAGCTCGTTTCATGAGCTGATGTCTATATGACGCATTTTCGGGCGTTCGTTGGGATTGAAGTAGTCTATGAAAACTTCCCTCCAATTCTTGACATTTTCTTCGTCCTCTATTTGAAGGGCTATTTGTTCAGTCGTTTCTTTTTCTTCGGATGTCTTTATTAGGTCTTCCGAAGGTATTTCTGTTGGCGCGAGAACCTTGCGGCTTTGCACAATGATTCTTGCGTCATTAAGATTTTCATTGACCATTTCCTTAGCCAATTTGGCCAATGCATCTGCTTTGCTATTTTCTACACGTGGTATACTTTTCAGGGTATAGGCAGGGATTTGTGTCAACAGTTGCTGGACTCTTTCGCCATACTTTATCAGCTCTAGCTTGCATGTCTGATAGTCGCCATTTATTTCGCTGACGATCAGCTGGGAGTCTCCATATATGAGGAGGTCTTTGATTCCCATGTCGATAGCGATCTCAAGACTTGTTATCAAAGTTGCGCATTCAGTTTCATTATTAATCCTTGGTTCTGTCAAGAAAAGGGCGTAACGCAATATCCCTCCTAGTGGGGTTATGAAGATAAGGCCCACCCTTGGTTTGATTATAGGGGCGTTTTTCTTTCGCCATTTCATGGAAGATGCTCCATCGAAGTAGAGTTCCTATTGGGAATCATTTTCTTCTTTGGTTGTATCGAACGAATGTTCGTCTAGCAACTTGCAATTTAAGGGGGAGTCAGCCGGTATCGGATGCTCCGCAAGAAAGTCGACAATGACATGCCTTTTCACTGCTTTGAGGGGACGATATGTTATCGAGAACTCTATCAGGAGGAGGGCCCATTTAGCAAGCCTTCCTGTTAATATGACCCTTGATATTAGATATTTAAGAGGATCCATCTTCGATATAAGATGGACCTCGTGTGCCAAGGCGTAATGTCTGAGCTTCGTTATTGCGAAGATCAGTGCCAGGCAATGCTTTTCAATAGGGGAATAGTTGTTTTCTGCCCCCAGGAGTACTCGACTCAAATAATACAGAGCTCTCTCCTTTCCCTGATCATTCTCTTGTGCCCATAATACGCCCTCAAGGGCTGTTGTATATAGGATAAGGGGTTTCCCTTAACCGGAGCAGTTAATACCGGCGGATTTTGTAGGTATTGCTTGATTTCGTCTAGTGCATTTTAGCACTTTTGATTCCAGACAAACGGAGTCCCCTTCTTCATCAAATGATTGTAGGGACGGTATTTTCCGGAAAGGTTGGCTATGAACCACCGGATATATGTGAGCTTTCCTTAAAGAGATCGCAACTGTTTGAGAGTTCTTGGCGTGGGCATTTCCATAATCAGCTTGATCTTTGATGGATTGATTTCGATACCCCGATGACGTATAATGAATCCTAGGAATTTGTCTGAGGAGACTTCAAACGCGCATTTTAGAGGATTCATTTTCAAATTATACTTCCGAAGACGTTGGAACACTATTTTTAGATGTTCCCAATGTTCCTTGTAAGATCTGCTCTTTACCACAAGGTCGTCGATATAGCATTCGACGATCTCGTGTATGAGGTCATGGAAGATCTTTTTCATAGCCCTTTGATAGGTAGCGTCGACGTTCTTCAAACAGAAGGGCATTACTTTATAGCAGAATACGCCCAATGGGGTCCGGATGGCGGTATGCTTTTGGTCTTCTGAATGCATTTTTATTTGGTTATATCTTGAAGATCCATCCATGAAGGAGAAGACCTCATGGGTAGACGTGTTATCGATCATCAGCTTGGTAATAGGTACTAGGAAGTCATCTTTCGGGAAAGATTTGTTGAGGTCCCGAAAGTCCACGCAGATGCACACCGTCCCATGTTTCTTCATCACTGGAATAATGCTAGCGATCCAGTCGAGATATTGAACTTCTTGGATGAAGCCGGAGTCGATCAGTTTTCTGACTTCAGCGTTAATGCTCATCTCAAGTTCGAGTCGCATTCTTCTTGGTGTCTGTTTGATTGGCTTTATTCCCGGCGATATAGCCAGTTTAAGTACTGCCACCTTTGGATCTAGACCCGGCATTTCAGAGTAGTTCCAGGTGAAGCAGTTTTTATATTGTATGAGCATGTCTTTTAACGTGGCTACCTGTTTTTCAAATAGTAGTTCACCGACGAACGTTGGCCTCGAATCATTTTCCGTTCCTAAGTCAATTTTTCTTAGATTGTCCGCCGTAGTGTGTATCTAATCCTCCAGCTCTTTTGGTGCTGGTGGAAACTCTAAGATTATCTCGTCCTCGTCTTCATTTGCGAAGCACCTGTAGAGGTCTTTCATAATCTAGTGCTCTCTCTCTTTTGAGAGTGTTATCATATGGCAGGTACGAATTCGCTTCCCTTTTTTATGTTTAGCCGGTCCTATCCTGATGGTATAGGTCCTTTTTGGGTTGTGCTTTTGTGGCGGGGTTACCCTCCAGCTGTAAAATAACATAAACCTGCTTTTTCGATACTGGTCTTCTACCCAGTCATTGAAGGTAAAGCAATCTTCAAGGGGATGACCTATTACTCGGTGGTAGGAGCAATAATCCGGATGATGCATCTCGTTTATTTGTTCGGGGTGCCGAGATTCCGGAAGCGTCATCATTTGATTTTTCATGCAAGCTTGAATATTTTCCTTGTCTTGTCTTGAGGGAAAGAGTATTCCTGACCCATCTTCTTTATAAAAGACGGGCTCCAATCGAGTTTTTCTTCATTGCACGGCGTCTTGGATCCGCTTTGTTGTTTTCGAACGTTGTTTGCGTTGTTTGCCCTGTTTTGTCTCCATTTCGGGATTCCCCCTTTCGCGAGAATATACAGTGGGTCGGGGATGAAGAGCGTTATAGTCTTTTTTCTCCGCAGATTACTGACTGAGACATTGCGTCCTGGCCTTTTCATAAATGGCCATTTCGCGGCTGTGATTATCCTAGCACTTTTGACAAGTTTCTTTTATTAGCTTGTTGATTTGTTCTTCGAGCGACGGACTTAACATTCTTAGAGCGGGATTTCGCTCTGTTTCGACATCACAGCTATTTGGAAGAGCATTTTCCGCTTCACTCAAGCAGTTTATGACGTGGCAGCTATGGATCTGCTCCCGTTTCTTGGAACGAATGTATCCGAGCCCGGTAGTCTCCATCTTCCCATTGGGCATCTTTCGCAGAGTCCCGGGAATATCCCAAATCTTTTTGTAGAATTAGGCTTGTCGAGCAGTTTGTTCGAGGGGTTTACCTTGGCATCTTAACAAAATTTTCAATCCCTTCGCGTAGTATCTTGGCAGACGGATTAGTTGAAGCCTGCCGAGTGTAAAATCAGCACCATGCCAGACTTCTTTTTCTACTTTATTTTCCGTAAATTGGTAGAAGATGATCGCTTTTTCACCTCTTCACCTGGGAGGTACGTAGAAAGTTTGCAGTTCTTGTACGCTGTGTGTATGGAGCGCACCAAGTTCCTTGTAATGCCACGGCGGAGCCATTGTAATTTTCAGACTCTGATTTGTTCCGGCAAAAGTTTGCATTGACGGGCGGACGGAGAATACTGCGTTGGTCTCTGTTCCCGCCAAAAATTTCTGCGCAAAAGAGTCCAAGGTATCAAATTGCAGCGATATGCTTAAGGAAATGCAAACCAGTATCTTCCGGGCTGTTTTTTGACAAACTCCCGAATGAGAAACAGATAAATTCTGATGGTATCGAAAGCGGCTCGAAAAACCCTTCGATTTGATATATTATGGGCCTCGTAATTCATCCGGTATCAAAAGTTATGAGGAATTACGTGTCCACACGTGATGGGTTTTTAAGAACCCGCTGGAGGAGTTAAAAGATACAATAAAAACTCAGAAAAGACCCCTATGGGGCATCACGTGCTCACACGTGACCATGGGTCACGTGCAGACACGTGATGGGCTTTTAAAGCCTCTAAAATAATGAATAGAATTTAATTCTAAAAGTCAGAAAATACCTCAACGAGGTATCACGTGCTTACACGTGACCAATGGTCACGTATTGACACGTGATGGTTAAAACTGAAACATAAATAAGCGGCTAAGAAAGGAACCCAATTGGGGGTCACGTGCTCACACGTGACCAAAGGTCACGTGCCAGCACGTGACTGGCTTTAAAAGCATTATAATTTAATAGAATTAAATTCTAAAAGTTTCTGAATCTTTCCAAATGGAAAAGGGTCATGGGGAACCGTTGGATTAAAAATCCAAGGGTGATTAAAAATCACCAATTTATAGAAAAACCTTGGACAAGGAAAGATTTCCCTGAAAATCTCACCAGGATAACAAATATAATATCTTTTGGATTTAAAATCCACGGTGAATAAAATTCACTGAATGATCTAAAGGCCCAGATTAATGATAAATATAAATCAAATCTCTCAACAATCAAATCAAATCTTCCAATGAGAGATTTGCTAAACAAATTAACTCTTTTCCTTCTCCTATAAATAGGAGCCAAGAAAAGAAGAGGGAGGAAGATCTGGCTAAAAAAAAAGAGAGGAGAGAACTCTTGAGAACTCTTGAAGAATAAAAAAAAGGTAAAAACCTTTGAAGGAAGAGAAATTTCTCTTGTGAACAAGATCATGGATCTTCAATAAATAAATAAATAAAATAAAAATAAAAATAGTGCCTTGCACTTGTTTTATGAACCATCGGTTCTTGAACCTAAAAGGTTCTTAAATTAATAGTGCTTTGCACTTTCATGAACCTTTGGTTCTCTGAGATAAGAAAAACAAGAAAAACTTATTTTTTCTTAGATCTAAATCAAATAGTGCCTTGCACTTGTTTTATGAACCATCGGTTCTTGAACCTAAAAGGTTCTTAAATTAATAGTGCTTTGCACTTCTTATGAACCGCTGGTTCTCTAAAACAAGAAAAAACAGAAATAAAAAAAATAGTGCTTTGCACTTTTATGAATCTTTGGTTCTTGAAATAAAAAGAAAAACTTGTTCTTCTTTGATCTAAATTAGATCAAGAAATCAAATAGTGCTTTGCACTTCTTTTATGAACTATTGGTTCTTGAATCTAAAAGATTCTCAAATTAATAGTGCTTTGCACTTATGAATCTGCACTGTTGTGCTCTCTGATTGGCGCAAAGCACTTGATAAATGCAATGCATTTTCTAAAGGGCCAGGCCCAAACCAAAAAGACCTAGTAGGCCTAATTAAATTGCAGTGCAATAAAAGGGGCAGAGCCCAAACAAAATAGATGCTCTGCATCATTTATAAAAGGGCAGAGCCCAAACAAAACAAAAATAATGCAATGCATTATTTAAAAAGGGGTAAAGCCCTAACTCAGGCCTAATTGGCCAAAGACAAATAAAAATGTTGAACATTCAACTGGACTTAGCCCAGTCATGGCCATAAGTCCTCAAATTAAATTGACTGAGCACGGCTGCTCCCTAAATGAATTTACATCCGGTTCGAGGGTACATCTCCGAACTCCTCCGACACTTATCGTTGTAATCCTTCAACGACGTCAGAGAGGTGACGGGTCCCAACGACCATACATGAATATGGACTGCGGGGTCCTTAAACTCGTGGACCGAAACGTCCCTAAACTAATATCGGACCGAAACGTCCCTAAACTAATATCGGACCGAAACGTCCCTAAACTAATATTGGACCACCACGTCCCTAAATTGGAATATGGACCACCACGTCCCTAAACTAGCACAATAGAGCCCAAATGCTCTTTTGTCGGACCTAAACGGTCCCGTTAAGTTGATCTTAGTCTCAAACTGGACTAACGTATCCTTAACAAACGTTTGAGTCGATCTTAGCCTCAAAAATGGCTAACGTATCCTCCAAACAGACTTTAGTCCCAAATTGGACTATGAATCTCCCAAACTGGAACAATAGGGCCCAAACGCTCTTTTGTCGGATCTAAACGATCACGTTAAGTTGATCTTAGTCTCAAACAGGACTAACGTATCCTTAACGAACGTTTAAGTTGATCTTAGCCGCAACGCGACTAACGTATCCTTAAACTAAAAATACCAAACCCAAATCTAAGTAAATACGGATTTGGACTAATCCACGTCCTACGGGCGACGGCATTACTCAGTCTCCGTATACAATCCACGGGCAACCACAAACAAAACAAACACACACGACACGAAGTGAAATTTGGAGAAGGAGAAAGTTGTTACCGCGATGCGGTAGCGTAATTAACTGCAGGGGCTTGCGCCTGCAGGGAAGAGCGTCCCCACAATCAAAAACCCCTCACCCTGAGGGGGAATCTGACGAAGTCTGCTACATCGGCCGCATCCATCTAAACCTCCGATGCAAGATGCCATAAATCAACTTGGCATTTTCGGAGAGGTAGACGGATAACACCAATTAGCATCTGCCCCGAATCTCAGTGTCAGGACATCGCGGTCCTGTGCGCCGCCGTTCGGAGGGGAACAGATTCTGGCACGCCCGGTGGGACCTCTGCCTCTTTCCACTCCACACTTCGTGTGTCGTGTTCGCGAACAAATCGCGGTTTGCTGTGATTGCCTGTGGATTCAAGGTACTAAGATTTGGTGTCTTGCTTTATGCAGAAAACAGAAAATCGATGGCTTCGAACTGCACCGCCCGCAGCGACAACTCTCGCTCCGTCATTGCTGGAGGAGTGACTTATGGGCCCCGAGCGGCCTCTCTTTTCAAGATACCAGTGGAGCAGGTAACTCAAGCCACCATTGGGTTATTCTTCGGGACCATGCTCGCACCATTGAGCTTCAATGCCACAATGACATTGCAAGAAGCTCCAAAGAAGTTGGTCTTCGATCGACTTACCACTGCCGCGACCCCACTCTACAGGCCGCCCAACTCCATTGCTTTAGGGTTTAATGGATTAGGCCAGAGCTCCATCAGGCCCATGAAGAAGCCTGCCATACCAGAAGGCGTTATCCCGAAGCGGATAGCCATTCCAACTCCCGTTCCTGGCAAAATCACCAAGGTTGCTTCCCATGTTCAGAAGTCCGCTTCTGACAAGTTGGCCGTCCCCGTTCAACGGACGTCGATCTTTAAAAAGCTGGTACCAGTATATTCTGACCAACACTGGGGGCATGAGGAGGTCGCCTCTATAGCTGAAACAACTCCATCAGCACGACATGTCCGACGTCGCTACTGGCGCCGAGTGAGGAAGGCTGGGGGCAACTCCCCCTCTGGACTTACTCCTCCAGCTCCGATGGTGAGGATCGACGCTGCTGTTCCAACCAAGAACAGCTTTGAACTGCTCAACAAGGTGCGCAGAAACTCTCCTACTGCGATATTGAAACGAACTCCTTCACCTGTAGAGAATACTCCAGAGAAGAAGTTAGAGCAGCCCCCTCAACGGCTGTCCTCTAAAATTTACAAGGTCTGGCGACAGGTCCAGGAGTCAGTGATTAACGAAAACTATCTTCATCGACAGAAAAAGATGAAGGTTCGGCAGGGGAAGGATTACTCTGTCAAACCACAAAAAGCAAAAGCTACTTGGGTACCCACTACAACGGCTCCCTTAACTCCAATCACTCAAAAAAGGAGGCCACAAAAAGCCCCTGTGAACATGGCGAAGCATAAAAGCGCTGAACACAAACGCCCCAAGTCTGGGGGTATGGTGGTGCACACTGTTTATATGACTTCTGGAAAGGATGAAAGCCGCACTTCTACGGGCCACCGACCGCTCACCCGATCCGTGACGAAAGCCCAGGAGCAACAACAAAAGCTTCAGGAAATGATGACTACAATGGCTGCACTCACTGAGCCAAAAGAAAGCTCTGAAATGTCTTCGGATGAGCGTCAAGAACAAGAAACCGACGCTGACTTTTTACGCAGAGTCCTCGAAAAGAGGGACAAAGAAGCTGCAGAGCAAGCGGCTAACATAAAACAGATGGCGCTTCTCTTCCAAGATATGGTAGGGATGATGTTACAGCCGGACCCTCCTGCTGAAGATCCTCCGATCGTCCTTGAAAACGACAGGGGAGAAACGTCAAATCATCCGCCGGCTTTATCAACAGCCAAGGAAGAGGCAATCTCCAAAGTTGACCTAGACGAATATATAACTCAGCAGATCCGGGTTCATCAGGCGAATGAAGCGGCTGGGCAAATTGTTAGAACCGGACGACCGTATCCGGGCTGGTATGACCAAATCAGTTACCCGCCAGGATATACGATCCCTAAATTCCACGTATATAAAGGGACAGGGAATCCGCATCAGCATGTCGCTCAATTCAGGGCCTTATGCGGCAATACTGGAGGCGATGACAAATTGTTGCTACGTCAATTCGTCGGCAGCTTAGCAGAAACAGCCTTTGAATGGTATTCGGAGCTACCTAACGACTCTGTCAAAACATTTGCAGAGATGGAATTGCTGTTTACACAAAGATTCGCAAGTGCTAGTGAACGCACCCCGATAACAGCACTGATAAATGCCAGGATAAGGCCAAGCGAAACGTGGGTCCAATACGCAACACGATGGCGGAACCTATGGTCGAAATGCGAACAACGCATAGAAGAGGCTCTTGCGGTAGGCATGTTTGTGGGCACTCTCGATCCGCAGGCGACCATCTCGCAATTCATGATGTTCTTCAGGCCGACCACCTTCCAGGCCTTGATCGACAAATTAGCCCAAATGGACCAGATGGGCCATAGACCGTCTCCTCCAAGGCCCGATCCTCGAAATGAGAAAGGAAAAGCGATCATCGTCGCCGACGCTCAGCAACAGTCGAGCAACTCAAAGCCGGTCGCTCGCCAAAACAACGTGTGTCCACGCCCATCCCTCGAAGAGAGGCTAGGACGTCCTTACTCGTTTCCTCAGAATAAAACGAGAAGACTGTTTGAGCTGGCAGTGCGTAACAGACTCATCAATCTGCCGAGTCCAAAGCGTCTGTCGCAGCCAGGCGATCTTAATAATCCCAATTATTGCCCATACCACCAAACGGTAAGTCACCCGATTGAGGATTGTTTCGTCTTTAAGGGATGGATCGAGGATCAATACCTGCAAGGCAAGTTCACGCTGTCTGAAAGCTGGAAGGTAAACCCCCCACAGCCGCACTCTCCAAAGAAGACGGACACGCCGGGGGCAACTTGTTCTTTCGTCGAGGATGAAAACAATGGAGAAAACTTATCGGATGAATCCGAAGACTACGTAGCGACTTGTCATGTGATTTCTCATTCACTGACGGATGATGAGGAGGATCCTTGCGCTGAGAAATCAACGGCGGACCCTGAAACAGAAATTCCGCGGCCGTCAGACAAGTTGATCGATGCCTTCCTAAATGAAATTCGTCTGAAAGCAAAAGCCAATCAAGAGCATGAAATGGCCATACTGGAAAGAACCAAGGTATTCCCGTCAAATCAAAAGCCATACACTGCGGGTAAAAACAAATTCAAGACGAGGAAACGGTTCGCCAAAGCTCTATCAGTAGGAATGAAGCTACCGCCCTCCGAAGAAAATCCTTTCTCTGAGATAGAGATGCACCCTAACTTCTGTTTATATCATCAGAAGATCATACATCCTACCGAAGACTGCGAATCCTTTAACTGTTGGTGGCAAGGGTATGTCGCTCAAAAGCAACACTTCGACGGGACAAAGTGTGAAGCTTGTGGACATCGGAAAAATGCGATATATGAGCGCAAAAGAGTCGCCGATGATTGCCATATAGCCGACTCTAAGGTATCGCAAATTATCACCTTTGGTAGAAACTCTGACGAAGAAGCTATCCCCAACTCTTCCCTCGGGGAATCTATTTCAAAAATAAAGGAATTGAGAAGCTACGAGAACGTTCAGCCATGCAATCGCATGCTACTCGGAAAAAGTCCCGGCCCCGCAAACAACGGAGCGAACAAAAAAGATAAAAGAAAAGGAAAAAAGGCCCTCGTCACCAGCGCTCAACAACAATCAGGTGACCCTAGACCAGTTGCTTGCCAAAGCAACAAGCAGCAACCCCTCCAGGAAAAGTTGAGACGTCCTTACTCGTTTCCGCAAGATAAAACAAGGGGACTGTTCGAGCTGGCAGTGTGCGACAGATTCATCAATCTGCCGGGTCCAAAACGTCTGTTGCAGCCAGGCGATATTAATAATCCCAATTATTGCCCTTACCACCAAACAGTAGGTCATCTGATCGAGGACTGCTACGTCTTCAAAAACTGGGTTGAAGACCAATACCAACATGGCAAGTTTGCGCTGTCTGAAAACTGGAAGGTGAGTCCGCCGCAACCGCACGCTCCGAAAAAGACGGATACGCCGGGGGCATCATGCTCATTCATGGGGAAGGACCCACAGACCGAAAAGTCAGTAAACTAGAAATTCTCCTCAAATACGGAGACGCCAGACCGAAAAGTCAGTAAACTAGAAATTCTCCTCAAATACGGAGACGCCAGACCGAAAAGTCAGTAAACTAGAAATTCTCCTCAAATACGGAGACGCCAGACCGAAAAGTCAGTAAACTAGAAATTCTCCTCAAATACGGAGACGCTAGACCGAAAAGTCAATAAACTAGATGTTCGCCTCAAATACGGCGACGGCGGACCGAAACGTCCTTAAACTAACAACGGACCGAGATGTCCTTAAACTAATGATGGACCGCAATGTCCTAAAACTTGCAATGGACCGAAATGTCCTTAAACTAATAGCGGACCGAAATGTCTTTAAACTAATATCAGACCGAAACGTCTTTAAACTAATACCGCAGCATTCTTAGGCTGACAAGATAAAAAAAAAACAAAAAAAAACAAAAAAAAACGGTATGTCCATAAGCAAAAAGGGCACGGATGAAAACCCGAAAGGGCTCCGTGAGTAAAAACAGCAGGACTACCGGCGAGTATTGTGAAAACCCGAAAGGGCGCAGAATCGTTAAAAACAACAAAACAAAAAAAAACAAAAAAAACGGTATGTCCATAAGCAAAATGGGCACGGATGAAAACCCGAAAGGGCTCCGTGAGTAAAAACAGTAGGGCGGCCGGCGAGTGTTGTGAAAACCCGAAAGGGCGCAACCTCGTTAAAGGACACTTGCAAGGTCCTCTCGACCTTGTGAGGAGAAACCACCCGCGTGAGATCCTTACGACTCACAAAGGAAGCAACACACTTAGGGATCCCCACGATTCCTAAGGAGAAATTACACTTGCGAGATCCTCACGACTCGTAAGGAGAACTCTCTTATGGGACCCTCACGGCTTATAAAATTTGAAAGTCTTAAGTTACAGAGACCTGAACCTATTCTTAAGCCACCCCCACAACCTCCGATATTGCCCTACAACCGGCTCATATTGACCCTTGTATACAATCCACGGGCACGTATAAACATTTCCCTAACAAACTCCCATCCGTGGCTAGGGATATGCTTGTACAGCAAACAACACTTGTAAGTCCTCTCGACTTATAAGGAGAAAACCTTTTTGTAAGATCCTTACGACTTACAAGAGAACATGCACTTAGGAATCCTCACGATTCCCAAGGAGAAAACACACCTACAAGATCCTCACGACTTGTAGGGAGAAATACCTTTGTGAGACCCTTACGGCTCATGAAGTCAAAAGCCTTAGCCGACAGGACCCTTAACCCTGTTTACTAAGCCACCTTTGTTCAACATCGACAGAGGCAAATGATGATTCGCTCCTGGCAATATCCCAGTTGCAGCGATGCTGATGCCTAAACCGGTATCAAATTTCAAGTCCTTTCACGGCAAATGATGATTCACTCCTGGCAATATTCCAGTCGCAGCGATGCTGATGCCAAGATTGGTATCAGATCCCAAATCCCCTACTCGCGAAAAAAAAAAATCAGCAAGCCCAAAAAAAAATGCATACGAAATAGCCGAAATGATAGGGCAACTTGCAAACAAAATCAGCAAGTAAAAATGTATGCATGCAAAATAGCCGAAATGATTGGGCAACTCGTAATAAAAAACAGCGAGTAAAAATAAAATAAATAGCCAAAATGATTGGGCACCGCGAAAAATAGCCGAAATGATTGGGCAATCGCGACCTTCGCGATATAAAAGCTGAAATGATAGAGCATCGCGGAAATAAAATAATAATATGAAAATGAATGAAACTTTTGCCCTACAGGTGAGATCACATCGATCCCTGTATACAATCCAGAGGCACAGATAAAGAGGGAACCATACCTTCCCAACAGGCTCCATCAGAAGGCGAAGCCAAATCTCGACGGTTCATAGACAACCTAGAGGCAACCTTAACATTTGTTGCAATATTACAGACACAATGTCGGCAAATGAAGCAAAGGAAGGTCCCTAGCTTCACGGTCTCGACGTCAATATCGACAACTTAAAGATCACCAACAACGTTTCTCCTCACTCCAACCAGATGCAGACGTGACGTCAACAACCGACCCCATAGTCGCAACGAAACGGAACCATGGCAAAGTCCCTAGTTCCAAATCTCAATGGCCACATCTACAACCTGGAGACCAACAACGGTGTGCCTCCTCATTCCAACAGGACACAGATGTTACACCATCAAGCGGAGCAATAGCAAAATCCCAGCTCCATCTCAGCATTCGTCTCGTTACAGCAGACGAGATGTCAACGACGACGTTCCACCGCAGTCCAGCAGGATGCAGATGCAACGTCAACGAAAGACCCCATGGTCGAAACAAAGCGGAGTGACGGCAAAATCCCAGCTCCACCTCAGCATTCGTCTCGATACAGCAGACGCAATGTCAACAATAGCGTTCCTTCGTGGTTCATCAGGATGCAGATGCAACGTCAACAGAAGACCTCACGGTCAAAACAAAGCAGAGCGGCGGCAAAATCCCAGCTCCACCTTGACGTTCATCTCGATACAGCAGATGAAATGTCACCCCAGCGTTCTTCCCCCAGCAGGATTCGAACGCGCCAAAGCAAACGAAGCGAAGGCCAAATTCCTAGCTTCATACGTCTTGACGGCAAGTCATATAAAGCCTGAAAGACAATCGAAGATCATCTCACACCAGCATAGAGTGAGCACCACCTCGACGTTCGTCTCGATACAGCAGACGAGATGTCAACTACAGCGTACTTCCTCCAGCAGGATTCGGACGCGCCAAAGCAAACGAAGCGAAGGCCAAATTACTAGCTTCACACGTCTTGACGGCAAGTCATATAAAGCCTGAAAGACAATCGGAGATTATCTCGCACCAGTGCGGAGTGGTCACCACCTCGACGTTTGTCTCGACACAGTAGACGCAACATCACCAAAAGGAGCCACGACAAAATCCCTAGTTCCAAACCTCGACGGTTCACCAGCAACCTAGAGACAACCATGACATTCGTCTCGATACAGAGGACGCGATGCCAGCAAACGAAGCGAAGGCCAAATTCCTAGCTTCAAGGTCTTAACGGCAAGTCATATAAAGCCTGAAAGACCACCGGAGATCATCCCACGTGGAGTGGTCACCACCTCGACGTTCGTCTCGATACAGCAGACGCAACATCACCAAAAGGAGCAACTGCAAAATCCCTAGTTCCAAACCTCGACGGTTCACCAGCAACCTAGAGACAACCACGGCATTCGTCTCAATACAGAGGACGCAATGCCAGCAAACGAAGCGAAGGCCAAATTCCTAGCTTCAGGGTCTTGATGGCAAGTCATATAAAGCCTGAAAGACAATCGGAGATCATCCCACACCAGCGCGGAGTGGTCACCTTGACGTTCGTTTCGATACAGCAGATGAAATGTCATCCCAGCGTTCTTCCCCCAGCAGGATTTGGACGCGACAAAGCAAACGAAGCGAAGGTCAAATTCCTAGCTTCAACGTCTTGACGGTAAGTCATATAAAACCGGAAAGACATTCAGAGATCATCTCATACCAATATGGAGTGATCACCACCTCGACGTTCGTCTCGACACAGCAGACGCAACATCACCGAAAGGAGTCACGGCAAAATCCCTGGTTCCAAACCTCGACGGTTCACCAGCAACCTAGAGACAACCACGACATTCATCTCGATACAGAGGACGCAATGCCAGCAAACGAAGCGAAGGCCAAATTCCTAGCTTTAGGGTCTTGACGGCAAGTCATATAAAGCCTGAAAGACAATCGGAGATCATCCCACACCAGCGCGGAGTGGTCACCACCTTGACGTTCGTTTCGATACAGCAGATGAAATGTCACCCCAGCGTTCTTCCCCCAGCAGGATTTGGACGCGACAAAGAAAACGAAGCGAAGGCCACATTCCTAGCTTCAACGTCTTGACGGTAAGTCATATAAAACCGGAAAGACATTCAGAGATCATCTCATACCAACATGGAGTGATCACCACCTCGACGTTCGTCTCCACACAGCAGACGCAACATCACCGAAAGGAGTCACGGCAAAATCCCTGGTTCCAAACCTCGACGGTTCACCAGCAACCTAGAGACAACCGCGACATTCGTCTCGATACAGAGGACACAATGCCAGCAAACGAAGCGAAGGCCAAATTCCTAGCTTCAAGGTCTTAACGGCAAGTCATATAAAGCCTGAAAGACCACCGGAGATCATCCCACGTGGAGTGGTCACCACCTCGACGTTCGTCTCGATACAGCAGACGCAACATCACCAAAAGGAGCAACGGCAAAATCCCTAGTTCCAAACCTCGACGGTTCACCAGCAACATAGAGACAACCACGACATTCGTCTCGATACAGAGGACGCAATGCCAGCAAACGAAGCGAAGGCCAAATTCCTAGCTTCAGGGTCTTGACGGCAAGTCATATAAAGCCTGAAAGACCACCGGAGATCATCCCATATGGAGTGGTCACCACCTCGACGTTCGTCTCGATACAGCAGACGCAACATCACCAAAAGGAGCAACGGCAAAATCCCTAGTTCCAAACCTCGACGGTTCACCAGCAACCTAGAGACAACCACAACATTCGTCTCGATACAGAGGACGCAATGCCAGCAAACGAAGCAAAGGACAAATTCCTAGCTTCAGGGTCTTAACGGCAAGTCATATAAATCCTGAAAGACTATCGGAGATCATCCCACACCAGCGCGGAGTGGTTATGACTCATCGGGGCTCTCCAAAATGAGCCTAACCTCAAGTAAAAAGCGGCATGGCAAATTCCTAGCGCTTGCTCTTCCGACGGTCAAACTGCCAAGGAGGATTGCTTGAAGACGTCTTGTCCAGCCCCCGAAGGGATCAGAGACACGGCAGTCGCAGGGCTACTCAAACGGCACGATTGCCTATCGAGGAATACATCAGCTCATGCGACGGTACGACGGCCAAAACCCTAAGTACCACAGACCCTAACGGACTTCTGTTGTAAAGAGCAGAGGTTAACTGTAACGTTAGGATATTCTTGCGAGATCTGCTCGATTCGTTTCGACTCGTGAGGAAAATGATGTCTTTGCGAGAACTTCTCGATTCATCTCGACTCGTGAGATAAAGCCTTAGGCAGTAGGGATTAAAAAACCTGTTTCCTAAGCACTGGGATCCTGCAAGTCGGCCCAAAATGGTCTCTTGCATACTATCCACGGGTCTCACTCTCCGAAGTCGAATTTCGACAAGGAGGGGAACAACCGCTTACGGGTCCTTTCGACTCGTAAGAGGGAAAAATTCTCTCATAAGATCCTTACGACTTATAAGAGAAAACACACTTAGGAATCCTCACGACTCCTAAGGAGAAAATACACCTACGAGATCCTCTCGATCCGTAGGGAGAAAAGTCTTTATGAGACCCTCACGGCTCATAAAGTTGAAAAGTCTTAGGTGGCAGATCCTGACCCTGTCTCCTAAGCCATCACTGCCCTGCAAAGAGGTCAAGATGGACCATCTATGAGCCACACTCGCCAAACCTACATGCCACTAAAATGGAAAAGCTACTCATGAGCATATGAACTACTTCACTCCAGAATAAGATATAAAGAGATAGAAGGGTGCGGCTCATGGAGTTAAGGGTTTGGAACAATATCTCTTAAGAGTCGAGATTTGAGTCAACGATAAATGACGACGCTTGTGTCCGCTCGTTATCTTCTCAGATCAAGATTCTGAAAGTAATATACCAACCCGAAGCTGGTCATACGGTATGCATTACTCTGCACTACTTCACCCACGTATATACTTACGTGGGCAAAATAGTGGGGGGCAATTGTTCCCGCCAAAAATTTCTGCGCAAAAGAGTCCAAGGTATCAAATTGCAGCGATATGCTTAAGGAAATGCAAACCAGTATCTTCCGGGCTGTTTTTTGACAAACTCCCGAATGAGAAACAGATAAATTCTGATGGTATCGAAAGCGGCTCGAAAAACCCTTCGATTTGATATATTATGGGCCTCGTAATTCATCCGGTATCAAAAGTTATGAGGAATTACGTGTCCACACGTGATGGGCTTTTAAGAACCCGCTGGAGGAGTTAAAAGATACAATAAAAACTCAGAAAAGACCCCTATGGGGCATCACGTGCTCACACGTGACCATGGGTCACGTGCAGACACATGATGGGCTTTTAAAGCCTCTAAAATAATGAATAGAATTTAATTCTAAAAGTCAGAAAATACCTCAACGAGGTATCACGTGCTTACACGTGACCAATGGTCACGTATTGACACGTGATGGTTAAAACTGAAACATAAATAAGCGGCTAAGAAAGGAACCCAATTGGGGGTCACGTGCTCACACGTGACCAAAGGTCACGTGCCAGCACGTGACTGGCTTTAAAAGCATTATAATTTAATAGAATTAAATTCTAAAAGTTTCTGAATCTTTCCAAATGGAAAAGGGTCATGGGGAACCGTTGGATTAAAAATCCAAGGGTGATTAAAAATCACCAATTTATAGAAAAACCTTGGACAAGGAAAGATTTCCCTGAAAATCTCACCAGGATAACAAATATAATATCTTTTGGATTTAAAATCCACGGTGAATAAAATTCACTGAATGATCTAAAGGCCCAGATTAATGATAAATATAAATCAAATCTCTCAACAATCAAATCAAATCTTCCAATGAGAGATTTGCTAAACAAATTAACTCTTTTCCTTCTCCTATAAATAGGAGCCAAGAAAAGAAGAGGGAGGAAGATCTGGCTAAAAAAAAAGAGAGGAGAGAACTCTTGAGAACTCTTGAAGAATAAAAAAAAGGTAAAAACCTTTGAAGGAAGAGAAATTTCTCTTGTGAACAAGATCATGGATCTTCAATAAATAAATAAATAAAATAAAAATAAAAATAGTGCCTTGCACTTGTTTTATGAACCATCGGTTCTTGAACCTAAAAGGTTCTTAAATTAATAGTGCTTTGCACTTTCATGAACCTTTGGTTCTCTGAGATAAGAAAAACAAGAAAAACTTGTTTTTTCTTAGATCTAAATCAAATAGTGCCTTGCACTTGTTTTATGAACCATCGGTTCTTGAACCTAAAAGGTTCTTAAATTAATAGTGCTTTGCACTTCTTATGAACCGCTGGTTCTCTAAAACAAGAAAAAACAGAAATAAAAAAAATGGTGCTTTGCACTTTTATGAATCTTTGGTTCTTGAAATAAAAAGAAAAACTTGTTCTTCTTTGATCTAAATTAGATCAAGAAATCAAATAGTGCTTTGCACTTCTTTTATGAACCATTGGTTCTTGAATCTAAAAGATTCTCAAATTAATAGTGCTTTGCACTTATGAATCTGCACTGTTGTGCTCTCTGATTGGCGCAAAGCACTTGATAAATGCAATGCATTTTCTAAAGGGCCAGGCCCAAACCAAAAAGATCTAGTAGGCCTAATTAAATTGCAGTGCAATAAAAGGGGCAGAGCCCAAACAAAATAGATGCTCTGCATCATTTATAAAAGGGCAGAGCCCAAACAAAACAAAAATAATGCAATGCATTATTTAAAAAGGGGTAAAGCCCTAACTCAGGCCTAATTGGCCAAAGACAAATAAAAATGTTGAACATTCAACTGGACTTAGCCCAGTCATGGCCATAAGTCCTCAAATTAAATTGACTGAGCACGGCTGCTCCCTAAATGAATTTACATCCGGTTCGAGGGTACATCTCCGAACTCCTCCGACACTTATCGTTGTAATCCTTCAACGACGTCAGAGAGGTGACGGGTCCCAACGACCACACATGAATATGGACTGCGGGGTCCTTAAACTCGTGGACCGAAACGTCCTTAAACTAATATCGGACCGAAACGTCCCTAAACTAATATTGGACCACCACGTCCCTAAACTGGAATATGGACCACCACGTCCCTAAACTGGCACAATAGAGCCCAAATGCTCTTTTGTCGGACCTAAACGGTCCCGTTAAGTTGATCTTAGTCTCAAACTGGACTAACGTATCCTTAACAAACGTTTGAGTCGATCTTAGCCTCAAAAATGGCTAACGTATCCTCCAAACAGACTTTAGTCCCAAATTGGACTATGAATCTCCCAAACTGGAACAATAGGGCCCAAACGCTCTTTTGTCGGATCTAAACGATCACGTTAAGTTGATCTTAGTCTCAAACAGGACTAACGTATCCTTAACGAACGTTTAAGTTGATCTTAGCCGCACCGCGACTAACGTATCCTTAAACTAAAAATACCAAACCCAAATCTAAGTAAATACGGATTTGGACTAATCCACGTCCTACGGGCGACGGCATTACTCAGTCTCCGTATACAATCCACGGGCAACCACAAACAAAACAAACACACACTACACGAAGTGAAATTTTGGAGAAGGAGAAAGTTGTTACCGCGATGCGGTAGCGTAATTAACTGCAGGGGCTTGCGCCTGCAGGGAAGAGCATCCCCACAATCAAAAACCCCTCACCCTGAGGGGGAATCTGACGAAGTCTGCTACATCGGCCGCATCCATCTAAACCTCCGATGCAAGATGCCATAAATCAACTTGGCATTTTCGGAGAGGTAGACGGATAACACCAATTAGCATCTGCCCCGAATCTCAGTGTCAGGACATCACGGTCCTGTGCGCCGCCGTTCGGAGGGGAACAGTCTCGTCCTCTGAATCGCTGCCAAAGACCAAAATAGGAGTAAAAGGTCCGGGCTTATTGTTTTTTTCTGGGGCTGCCCCAAGTAGACTATTTCTTCATCTTTCTCGGTATCGCTCCCAAAAATCGGAATAATAGCGATGAACTTCTGATTATCCTCCGGCTTATGACACCTTTCCGTATCCTCGAAGTTTGGTAGGAAGTATTTTGGGTCTTCGTATTTCCGGACTTCGTTTACGGAGAACGGGTTTAGCTCTCCCATGACGGTGTACTCCAAGCCATCCTTGAAATATTTCATACACTGATGTTGTGTAGAATGGATGACGTTGTACTCGTGTAACCAAGGCCTGCCGAGCAAAGCGTTGTAGCAAGTCTTGGCGTCAATGACATGAAATCTAATGTCAGTGATGAGCAGCCCGAAGCATAGCGTCAGTATTACGAACCCCAGCGTCCGTGATGACTGTGAGTCGAACCCAAAGATAGTAATTTTATCTCAAGCAAGATGCTGAACGTTCATACAAATCTCCTTCAGCACTCTCACGTTGAGAAGGTTAACGGAGGATCCGTTGTCGACAAGGATTTTTCCTATCTTGATGTCGTAGCAGTACCAGATGACGTATAACGGACGATTATGCTCGCATGTATCAAGAGGAGATCTTCATCACTGAATGTAATGTCAGCCTTGTAGACCTCTGCCAGTTTATATTTCATCTTCTCCTCTACGAAGAATGCTTGGAACCGATCGAGCTCTTGCAATGCCTTAATCAGGGAATCTCGTGTCTCTTTGAACAGGAGGAGAGCATCCAATATTCTCAGTTGCGAGGGTATTTTCCTTAGATGTTCTAGGACGTTGTAATCCACCTTATTTTTCTTAGGCGGGTCCCTTACTGCGAGCTCTTTGACTGCTTTTTCATCGAGGGCAATTTCTTCAGAGTTTTTCCCTTTCTGTCTTATCTTGTTTGTTCGAACCCTTATTTGTAGGTCCGAGATTCTTCTCAAGCAGCGTGCGGTTATGCAACTGAATATTCTCACAGTTCTTCTCCTCCTCTTCTTTTTCGGAGGAGGAGTCTTTGAAGAGAGGGCTGAGAGACGTTTCGTCCTCAGAATCGCTTCCGTAGGTAGGAACTTAGGGTTTTCCCCCTTTCGAACCGGTACCAACCATATGGCAGTTGCCAGCCGTTTCTTCATGCGCGTTTGTCGCACAATTTTGCCATTGGCGAGCACGAGTTTCGCACTTTATTCTCTTGAAGTGTTTTTGATGGGCAATGTATCCTTACCACCACTTCTTGAAGGCATTGCATGTAAGTGCACGGCGGCGCCCCGGCCGTCAATCCGACGGTCAAATGCGGAAGCGGTGATAAACTTAAATTTTCTTGAACTGGCAAACCGCCGCGCACTAATACCCGGATCGAACCATTAACTAGTCCTAGCTAACTACAAGATGGGGAAGAGAGATATACCGACAGATCCGAGTCCTCCGGTCTTCTCGTCATCGTCCCGATCTCCTGCGGAAGCTCCGGTCTCCACCTCGTCGCCGGAAGTGCACCACATCGCCTACTGTTTTTACGGGCTCCCACCTCAATGCCGAGGCAACTCGGGCACGAAGCTGGCTAGTCGACGTGCCCAAGGTTTGCTGTAGAATGTAGTGTATAGGCTATGTCCCATATGGGGTTATGGAATTGCCATATTGGTGGAGGGATGATACAAACTCATGGAGGTGGAACTTGTGGGATTTTTCCTAAAGCAAAAGAGCAAAAATCCCACATGAACAAATTTGGACAGCCCCTTTAGGGAAGTGGCCGGCCATGCATGTGAGGGAGAGTGAGAAATGAGGAGGTTGTATCAAAAATGGGAGAGGACAAACTCATGTCATGCAAGAGAGAGAGGAATGGCTATCATAAACAACCATGATCACAAAACTATGCCAACACTCCACACTACCATCATCTCATGCATGATGGCTCCAAAAAGGTCAAGCCATCATGAGCATAGAAAGTCAAGGGATGGTGCACATCATGAAAACCATCATGATACAAATAATATGCAAAGGACCCCCTTCCAAATACTTATTTGCAACAATGCAAATAAGCCCTCCTCCACCAATCTTCGGCCAATGAACGATACAAAGGAAATCGGCCGAAACGGAAAGCAAACTGGCAACTCCAGAAAACTGGTCCCATAATAAATTACAGGAAAACCCCGATACTGTGCATACACACCCGCATTTGTATTCCGACCGAAATACAAATGCTACGAGACAAAGTCTACACTGTACTATACTAGGATCCGGCTTAAACCAAAACCGGCCAGTAATAACCGTTCGATCCTGATCCGTGCAATACCGCACGTATCTGATCGAACTCTGCCATATAACCATACGGCCTCTAGTACAAACCGTCCGATCCTGATCCGTGCAATACCGCACGTATCTGATCGGACCCTGCCATATCTCCATACGGCCTCTACAGCCTTTCTCCCGAAAGCTGAGTAACAGAATGTGGGGGACTCTAAAGACTCGTCAACACCTTGGTTGTGGATTTAACCACTAGCACGTCAGAGGTATAAGCCAATACGTAACGGGCTACCAGGTATTGACTAAAAGGGACGTCTGTGAGCGAACTCAACCTGACAACCCTACTGAGCCTGTCAGTGACAATATCCGTACAGTCCGGTCCGTTCGTCTATGAGTATCGCATGGCGGGCCTAGGGGGTTGGTAAAAGTCAGACCCCCAAAAGCGGTACAAGTCGTGTCGGAGTGTAGCCCAGAACACCCTGAGATACTACTGGAATACCTACCAGTAAATCTCCTGCCTTGGCCAAGGACTTCGTGTAATGGCTCTCCTAGACACAGCGCGACCTCACCCCCAATACCGGGAGAGACGAACCCCTGAAGATACGCTCACTGCCTCCATGTGGCTCGGGACTGTACCCAACTAAAACCTGTTTGCACGACTCCTTTGAGCCGTGGTAGGATAGTAATCAAAGTACAGTGGGAACTCACACGAGACAAATGACGATCCCCAGGTCGATGAACTAACCTGTACACATGTCACCAGGGAACTGCCATCTGACGTCTGGTATATTACCAACTAGCATGTTCCCGGCGAGTCCTGTCCGGTGTACTCATAATCCAATGAGCACCTGTATACATCTTAGGTGATCCAACTGACACCAGTGGCTTGTGAGACCGGCCACCGCCCCTCGTTGGGGTCTCGACTGTATACACTAGTCTACTCTGGAGTATCGATGCCCTGTCTCGAAACTCACACGACTAGGGACTATTTAAGGATATGCTTATAGACCCCAGCTCCCACTTATATGATCGCCCTCATACTGCTGGTGGTCAAGCAAGAATCCTAGGGGCTCTATCAACGTGTAATAGCAACTTGTCAGGTCACCTAAAACAGTACACGATGATAAAGGTAAACCAGATAGCATACTATCATCTCGAGTAAGACTGTCCTACCGGGATAGGTCCTCCATCAATCATTGCAATCACGTACCTGTGACCTAATAATTGACTCTGAGGGCACTATCTCCAACATTGCATTCCTCGGTGGGGGTGGGTAACACTCCGATGATATAAGCAGTAGTTTGGATGTGATCCTTCTCTATCGAGCCATATATCCCCAGGAGTGTTCCTTATGAGAGGTGGCAGCTTGATCCCTATTGACAAGGTTTTAGTGAACATCTTCACTATTTTGATCCCGCTCTTATTTATAGCAGGTATGCTTCGGCTTGGTTGAAGTACTTTACGACTCGTCCTCATCGTAACTTTTTTGTCCTGACGCTGACGCTTAGCCTTTTCGTATAGAGCTGTCTCACGTTCTCGGTCAACTTTGCTTTTTTGAAAGGCTTCGTTTAACAGCCTATCGATCGGGTCTTCTGGAAGTTCCGGGGATTTTAGCGCCGATTCTACCCCCATTTCCTCCGCGTTATTTTCTAACGCTGAAGGAGTTTCTTCGTCATATAACGACGAATGGGAGACCATGTGGCAACTTGTTACACAGTTTTCAGTGTCTTTTGATGATTCATTTTCCTCATCATTGTTACTGTCTTCGTCCTCAAGAATATACTTGAGGAATTCTTCAAATGTGACCGGTGTCCGCGCCTTCTGGTTGTACTCCTCCAGCGCGTCAATGTACTTTTATAGATCTATGCGCTTATCGTCATACTCGGCAGGCTGCACAGGCTTCTTGCTCTTCTTCTTTTTCTTCGAAAACTTTGAAGGCTTGACTTGGTTTTTTTTTCCTATTGTCAACAATTTTCGGCGAGGGATGAGATTTTAGAATCCCTTCGATGATTTCGGGTTCAAGTGGGCTTTTCCACCTGACTGCCGGACATGCATGTAGATCTTTCAGCATTCTTTTATTTTTCGCTGAAAGAACGACTTCCCATGAAGTTTCTTCCATGGGTGAGCATGATGCCCCCTGCGCATCCATCTTTTTTAGAGTGTGCTTCTGGGGAAAATTTACCCTCCAGTTATCAGACAGCGCGAATTTTCCCTGTTGATACTAGTCATCGACCCAGTTCATGAAGACGTAGCAATCTTCAATTGGGTGGTTCACCATTCTGTGATAGGAGCAGTAGTTAGGTTGTTGACGTCACCGGGTTGCAGTAGACGCCGCGGGTCTGGTAATATGATGAGTTTATTACGCATTGCCAATTCAAATAGTCTCCTCGTCTTGTCGCAGGGAAACGAATAAGCACGCTCTAGTCTTTCTTCCAAGGATGGGCGCGGACGCACGTTGTTTGATGATCAGCCGGTTTTGGGCCATTCGGTTGTTGTTGAGTATTGGCAACAAAGGCCGCTTTTCCTTTACCTTTGTTATTTCGAGGATCCTTATTTGAGGAGGAAGGTCCATGTCCCATCTGGTCCATTTGGGCCAGTTTATCTATCAGAGCCTGGAAAACCGTTGGTCTGAAGAATGTCATGAACCGGGACACAGTCGTTTGAGGATTAAATGTCCCGATGAACATGCCCATGGCAGGAGATTCTTCAATGCATTGTTCACATTTAGACCATAGTTTTCACCACCGGATTGCGTATTAGACCCAAGTTTCTCCAGGGCCTGGCATTAATTAATGTCGTGATCGGAGTACGTTCGCTCGCACTAGTGAAACGCTGTGTGAACAGCAGGTCCATCTCTGCGAATGTTTTCATAGAGTCATTTGGTAGCTCTGAGTACCATTCGAAGACTATTTCTGACAGGCTGCCAACGGACTGGTGAAGCAACAGTTTATCGTCGCCTCCAGTGTTGCCGTACAGAGCTCTGAAATGCGCGACGTGTTGGTTGGGATTGCCTGTTTCTTTGTAAACATGGAACTTGGGGATCGTATATCCCGGTGGGTATTTGATTTGATCATACCAGCATGTATATGGTCACCCCGTTCTAACAATTTGGCTAGCGACCTCATTAGCTTGGTGAGCTCTTATTGGTTGAGCAATATAATCATCATGGGCGGCCTTGGAGATCGTTTCTTCTTTGGCCACTGTTAAGGCCGGAGGAGGGTTTGATATTTCTCCTCTGTCATCCTCAATGATTATCGGCGGATCTTCGGACGGGGGTTCTGGTTGGATCATCATTCTAACCATGTTTTGGAACAAGAGAGCCATCTACTTTATGTTGACGGGTTGTTCAGCGGCTTCTTTGTCTTTTCTCTCGAGCACCCTTCGCAGAAACTCTGTTTCGGTCTCTTGCACATGGCGTTGTTCGGCTTTTTTGTCCAGACTTTCTTTGTTTCCGGTAAGTGTGCCATTTTGGTCAGCATTTTCAGGAGCTTTTGTTGTTGTTCCTGAGCCTTAGTCAGCTACCGAGTTTGCAGTCGGTGACTCACCGAAGCATGGCTCTCTTCTTTTCCCGAAGCCATGTAAACCGTATGTATTGTTATGCTTCCAGACTTTTGGCGTTTTGATCCATCATCTTTGGAATTTTCCGCGGACGGTAGAGTTTTTTCCAGCCTCGTTCTTTTATGAGAGATTGGAGTTGAAGGAGTCGTTATGACGGGCACCTGCTTAGGAGAAGTCCTCCGTTGTAAGACGGAGGAGTAGTCTTTTTCTTGTCGAGCCTTCGATTTCTTCGGTTGACGATAGTAATCTTTGTCAATCACAGAGACTTGGACTTTCTGCTAGACCCTATGGATATGCGAGGAGAGCCGCTGATGAGGCCGCTCCGGCTTTGCCGGCACAGGAACCTCAACTGGCAGAGGTGATTTCTTCAACACCGCTGTCGGGGAGTTCTTACGTACCCTCCTGAGCGGATCAATACTGTTCCCGGTTGGAACAGCAGCGTCGACTTCCACAATTGTTGCTGGTGGGGTAAGTCCAGAGGGGGAGTTTCTCCCAGCTTCTCTCACTCGGCGCCAGTATCGACGTCAAGCGTGTCTCGCAGAAGGGACCGCCTCAGTTTTGGAAGCGGCTTCATCATGCCCCTGGTTTTGCTGAGGAGTTTCGATCGGTGTCAGCCTGTTGAAGACCGACGCCCTTATTAAAGTTTGAGGAGAAGCGGCCAGCCTTTCGAAAACCGACCATCTAGTAGAGGAAGCGCCTTTGACGGCTTCGTGTGTAGGAGGAGTTGGGAGTGCTATCCGTTTGGGGTTAAGCCCTTCAGATATCACGAGCCTCTTTGCGGGCCCGTTTGGGTTCTTGCTCAGCCTATTGAAGATTGAGACGCCAGATTTGGAAGGCCCGTTAAGAGGGGCTGTTGTGGTTGCTAGTCGATCGAAGACTGACTTTTTAGAAGCTTCTTCTTGCAGCGCTGAAACACCAAAATTCACAGGTGGGAGCATAGTCCCAAAGAACAAACCAGTAGTGGCTTGTGTGACTTGCCCCACTGGAATTGAGAAAATAGAGACCGCGTTGGGCCTGTAGATCACTCTTCCGGTTGGGGTAGAGCGAGAGTTGCTATTACATGCGGTGCATTGAGAAGCCATTGATTTCCTAGTACAGGAGCAAGACACTAAGTTTTAGAATCTCGAATCCAGGGGCAACCATAGTGAACTGCGTTTTTGTTCGCAAAACACGATAAACGAAGCGTCGAGTGGAAAGAGGAAAAGGTCCCACTGGACATGCCAGACCCTGTTCACGGCCGAAAGACCGGAACGAGACGTTGGGACGTCTGGCCTGAATTTTGGGGGCAGATGCTATTTGGACTTCTCCATCCACTTCTCTGAAAATACCAAGTTGATTTATGGCACCGTATATCGAAGGTTTGGATAGATGCGACCATTATAGCAGACTTTATCAGATTCCCCCTCATTTGTGAGGGTTTTTTTTTTATTGTGGAGACGCTCTTCCATACAAGCCCAACCCCCTACAGTTAATTACGTTATCACATTGCGATAACCACTTTCTCCTACTCCTGCAGTTCACTTTATGTCGTATGTATTATTATTTATTTTGGTTGCCCGTGGATTGTATACGGAAACTAATTTATGTCGTCGCCCGTAGGGTGCGGACTGGTCCAAATTCGTATATTTTTATATTTGAACTTAAGTTATATTTTTTCTTTAGTTCAAAAATATTTTGTTTAGTTTAAGGACCGTTAATCTAGTTTGAGATTAAGGTCAACTAAAACATATGAGCATTTGGGCCCAATTTATTTTTAACTAATGATACATTAGTCTTATTTGAGACTAAGATCAACTTAGCAAAATTTTAGGAATCTTTAAATTTTATTATGGTCCAACAACAGAGCATTTGGGCTCAACAGCAAGAGACTTAGCCAATTTGGTCTTAGTCTGCTCAGCCTTTCTCTTTTTTTGGTTCAAAAGTGCTAAGCACTTTTTTGGGCTCTGTTTGTTCAACCCCCTTTTTATTCAAAAATACTAAGCACTTGTTTGACGCTCTAGCGCTCACATGGGTACCATTTGAAGCCTTCAGTTATGGGCATTGCCCATTCAGTGCTACGCACTCAGTTATATAGACTGTGCTAAGCACTTTTTATATGGCGTCCACATGAAAAGCACGTGTGGCGCTGGACGCTGCCCAATCAGAGCTAAGCACTCAGCCGTTTTGGCTATATATAAAGTGCTAAGCACTTTTGTGTGGCGCCCACGTGGGAGCACGTAAGGCGCTGAGCGCTGCCCAATCAGTGCTAAGCACTCAGCCGTTTTGTCTGTATATGAAGTGCTAAGCATTTTTGTTCAGCAGTCACGTGTATTTCACGTGAGAAGCTGGCCTTCTGCTTTGGGTGCTCGCGTGTTTTTCATGTGAGGCGCTGGGCGCTATTAAGAGGGTGCCCACGTGGGAAACACGTGAGGCGCTAAGCACTTATCTTTTTTAGAGATTAAATCTCTGCTAACGCTATTTTTGGCCATTAATGATCATCAAGATCTCTATTTTGAAGACTTTGGATCGTTTTTTCTTCATTGGAGGACTAAATTCTTCTTTTCTTTTTATAAGAACTAAGTTCTTTATGTGGGGTTAAACCCTAATTTCGGAGGAATTAAATTCCCAGAACATATGTTCTTTTTCTTTTTCTTTCTTTTTAACCTAGTATTCCCGCCAAAATTTTCGGCCAAGAGCTATTTGTTCTCTTATAACCCTTATAAAAAAGGAAGAGAAGAAAGAGGAAAAAAGAATTCACGGTTGGATATCACATGTTAAACACGTGAGCGCTTATATGCAAAGCATATAAGCGAAGAAAGAAAATAACAGAAAGGCCAAATAGGCCTCACGTGTTAAACACGTGAGCGCCCATATGCAAGGCATATAGGCGTTGAAAACACATAACTAAGGGTCAAACGGGCCTTACGTGTAAAACACGTGAGCCCTCACATGCAAAGCATATGCGTGCTGAACATAAATAACCAATGACCAAACATGCCTCACGTGTTAAACATGTGAGCGCTCATATGAGCGCTGAAAATAAATAGGCTAAACCCCACACTAGGGGTCACGTGTTAAACACGTGAGTTCTCTTGCCGCTCACATGCAAAGCATGTGAGCACCCCAATTTAAAATGCTCCTATCAAATTCTAGAATTAAATTCTATTTGGAAAATATTTTCCTGATCTTTCTCAAACTAGAAAGATCTTCTCTGTCAAAGAGAGGACCCTGGGATCAAAGATCCAGCAGTGATCATATGATAGAATAAAATTCTATCGTAAGAAAATATTTTCCTAATCTTGTTAAACTAACAAGATATTCATTGAACATAATTAAATTCAATATTTCGAATCTTATTAAACTAACAAGATATTGACATGACAAGAATAAAATTTTATGTTAGAATAAAATTCTAATTTTGTTAAACTAACAAGATATCCATATTAAGAAAATATATTTATGATCTTGTTAAACTAAAAAGATATGATAGAATAAAATTCTAATCTTATTAAAACTAATAAGATATTCATAATCTTGTTAAACAAATAAGAAATCTTTTCTGTTAAACAGAGAGCCTTTGGATTAAAAATCCAACGGTGAATAAAATACACCGATTGATCTAAAAGATCATGGAATCAATCATGATCTCTCAACGTCCTTAAACTAGCTACGGACCGGAACGTCCATAAACTAACAACGGAACAAAACGTTCTTAAACTAAAGCAATAAAGCCCAAATGCTCTTTTGTTGGGTCTAAATGATCCTAAAATCCTGTTAAGTAGATTTTAGTCTCAAATTAGACTAACGTCTCCTCAACAAACATTAAAGTTGATCTTAATCTCAAACGAGATTAACGATCCTTAAATCAAGACAAACCCAAATCTAAGAATATACGGATTTGGACTAATCCACGCTCTACGGGCGACAACATAAATTAGTCTCCGTATACAATCCACGGGCAACCAAAAATAATACAAACACACACGACACGAAGTGAACCTCTGGAGCAGGAGAAAATGGTTACCGCGATGCGGTAACATAATTAACTTCATGGGCATGTGCCTGCAGGGAAGAGCGTCCCCACAATCTAAACCCCCTCACAAATGAGAGGGAATCTGTCGAAGTCTGGTACAATGGCCGCATTCGTCCAGACTTCCGATATACGGTGCCATAAATCAATTTGGCATTTTCGGAGAGGTGGACGGATAAATCCAAATAGCATCTGCCCCTAAATTCAGTCCAGACGTCCTAATGTCCTGGTCGCGTCTTTCGGCAGTAAACAGATTCTGGCACGCCCGGTAGGACCTCTTCATCTTTCCACTCCACACTTTGTATGTCGTGTTTTTTCCGCGATCAGATAATCACAGTATATATGTTTGTGGTTGCCCTTGGGTGATAGGATACTGAAGCTGGCGTTCCGTCTTTTCCGAGAATGGCGTTTGCTTTCACTCACCGCAATTCAGGCTCTGTCACATCTGGCGGAGTCAAGTATGGGTCACTTGCAACCTCAAATCTCTGCAATCCAGCTCTTCAAGAAATCAACGGGCTTCGATTTAGGTCGATACTCCCACCTCCCACCCTTGGTGCCTCAACGCCGAGGGAGGAAGCCTATAAAAAGTCTGTCTTCCATGGGCTGGCTCCCCAAGATACAGTTTTGCCGACAGAATCAGTTCTCAAACAACTGGCACCTCCTAAGGACCAAGGTCAACGCAGGGGGCAAAATATTCAAGCTTTCAAAGGAAACAGGGGCAGGCGCGGCAAAATCCTGAAGCTAATCAAATCCCGGCCGTAAGAAACGGTCGACGTCGATATCGGCATTATACAAAATGAGCTGGGGGTAGTTCTCCGTATGGTCCTATTTCAACTCCAGTGGTGAATGTTGTTGATCCAACCGTGAACAGATTCAAACTGTTGTGAAGGGTCAGACAAAATTCTCCCACCGCAATATTGAAGAAATCTCTGCAACCCATGGAGATCCCACGAGAGCAGAAACCAGTTCGCTCACTATATCAACTTTCCTCATCTATATATAAGGTGTGGAAGCAGGTGAAGGATTCAGTCGTCGTCTGCAGCTCTTCCTTTAAACGTTAGCCAAATTCTGATAAATCCCCTTTCAAATATAAGGGGATTCATACCAAGACGGATCCTGATGCAGCGGTTCCTCCCAAAACCAAAGCGGCTTTTCACAAAAAAAAGAGGCTTAATAAAGCTCAAGTGCCCGAAGCAAACTTCAAAGGCCAAAACTTCAAACACCCCAAGCCTGGGGGAATGGTAGTTCATATAGTCTATGTGGTGAATTACAAAGACAAAGTTCGAGCTTCTACTAGTCACTGGCCTCAAACTCGGTCCCTGACAAAAATTCAACTGCAACGTGAAAAGCTGCAGGAGATACTTGCTCAGGCGGCAGCAAACGCTAATCCACCGCCTAAGGAAAATCCCGAGGACGCACCCGAAGAAAGAGTAGATAAGGAGTCGGATATTGATTTCCTAAAGCACGCTCTGAAAAAGAGATATTAAGAAGCGGCAGAAATGTCCACTAAAATGAACCGATGGCCCTTCTGATTCAGAATATGGCTGGAATGATGGTTTAATCGGAACCACTAGCAGATGAACCGCCGGTAGTCGGTCTTAAAGATAAGTATTGCATTTCAAATCATTTGCAAACCTCATCAATGGCTGAACAGGAAATGATTCCAAAAGAAAACCTGAACGAATATATCGCTCAGCAAATAAAAGCTCACTACGCTAGTGAAGCCGCAAATAGATCAATCAAGACTGGTCGACCGTATCCGATATGGTACGATCAAATATAGTACCCGCAAGAGTACACACTTCCAGCGTTCTACATGTACAAAGGAACTGGGAATCCTCGCCAGCACATTGCGCGATTTAAATCCATGTGCGGCAATTCTGTAGGAAATTACATACTACTCCTCCGACAGTTCGTCAGCAACCTGGCGCTTTGGTCAATGAAAGGGTTAGACCAAATGAGACCTGGGTTCAATATGTTACCCGATGGCGAAATCTCTGGTCAAAATGCGAGCAACGTATCGACGAAGCTATAGCCATGGGTATGTTCATAGCCACCCTTGACCCAAATTCAAAAGGTGTTCCCATTTACGGCCCCTTTCAAGCCGACAACCTACCAATAGCTCATGGATAAAATGACTCGATTGGATTAAATGGGTCAAGACCCTTCATTATCCGATGAAGATGAATGAAAAGCGGAGGTAAGGTGGAATTTGTCGCCAACGTTCAACAAAAAATTAGTGACTTTGAAGCAACCCGTCGCTAAAATAGCGACGGCGTGGGTACTCGTTCCCCTCGAGATATACACCGGGGGCATATTTCTCAATGGCGGAAGAATCTCTATGTAGAATGGTCCTTTCTTCTCAAAGGAAGGAAGGATATTAAGGGGCCAATAAACAGGTCCTACAATCTAGTGAAATGCCCCGCTAAAAAAACGGTACGTCCGCAAGCGAAATGGGCACGGATGAAAACCCGAAAAGGCGCCCTGAGTAAAAACAGCAGGGTTATCGGTGAGCTTGTGAAAACCCGAAAGGGCGCAATCTCGTAAAATTTTCACTTATGAGATCCTCTCGACTCGTAAGGAGAACTCCCTCTATGAGACCCTCACGGCTCATAGGATTCAAAGTCATAAGTTACAGAGATCCAAATATGTCCTTAAGCCGTCATACTCCCCAACTTGCCCTACAGGTGGTACAATGCTGGCCTTTGTATACAATCCATGGACACAAATAAACGTTTCCCCCACCAACTTCCACCAATCACGAGTAATGTCCTCATATGGTGAACGACACTTGTAAGGCCTCTCGACTTATTCGGAGAAAATACTCTTATGAGATCCTTACGACTTATAAGAGAAAACACCACTTATAAGTCCTCACGACTTCTAAGGAGAAAATACACCTACGAGTTCCTCACGACTCGAAGGGAGAAATAACTTTATGAGACCCTTACGGCTTATAAAGTCGAAAAGTCTTAGTCGACAGGATCCTAACCCTGTCTACTAAGCCACCTTTGTTCAAATCAACAAAGGCAAATGATGATTCGCTCCTGGCAATATTCCAGTGTAGCGATACTGATGCCTAAATTGGTATCGAATGCTAAGTCCTTTCAAGGCAAATGATGATTCGAACCTGACAATATTCCAGTCGCAGTGATGCTGATACCTGAACAAGTGTCAATTCCAAGTCCTTTCACGGCAAATGATGATTCGCTCCTGGCAATATTCCAGTTGCAGTGGTGTTGATGCCAAGATTGGTATCGGATCTCAAATTCCATACTCGTAATAAAAATCAGCAAGTAAAATATATGCATATGAAATAGCCGAAATGATGGGGCAACTCGCAATAAAAATCAGCGAGCAAAATATATGCATATAAACAGCCGAAATGTTTGGGCAACTCGCAATAAAAAGCAGCGAGTAAAAAGAAAAAAACTGCCGAAATGATTGGGCACCGCGATAGAACAGCAGAAATGATTGGGCAATCGCGACTTTCGCGATATAAAAAAACTGAAATGATAGAGCATCGCGGAAAGAAATAATAAAATATAAAAAATAAAAAAAATGATAAAACTTTTGCCTTGCAGGTGAGTCTACATCAACCCCTGTATACAATCCACGGGAATAAACGAAAAGGGAACCACATTTCCCCACCGAGCTCTGTCAAAGGGAGAGTCAGATCTCGACGGCAACATCTGCAGCCTAGAAGATCAACATGTTGTTCCTTCTCACTCCAGCAGGATGTAGACGCTGTTCCCGCCAAAAAAAAAATTTCTGCGGAAAAGAGCCCAAGGTATCAAATGGCAGCGATACGTTTAAGAAAATGCGAACCAGTATTTTCCGGGCTGCATTTTGATAGACTCTCGAATGAGAAACAACTAAATTCTGATGGTATCGAAAGCGTCTCGAAAAGTCCTTCGATTTGATATATTATGGGCTTCATAATTCATCCGGGATCAAAAGTTATGAGCAAATATGCTATGCATGTGTAATCTAAGGAAGAAAATGCGAACCAGTATTTTCCGGGCTGCATTTTGATAGATTCTCGAATGAGAAACAGCTAAATTCTGATGGTATCGAAAGTGTCTTGAAAAATCCTTCGATTTGATATATTATGGGCTTCATAATTCATTCGGGATCAAAAGTTATGAGGCATCACGTGCCCACACGTGACTGGGCATCACGTGCAGACACGTGACCATTTACAGGCAAAGCCTTGAAACACTGAATAAAATAAATAATTGGAAATAATTAATCAGTGGGGTCACGTGTCAACACGAGATGGGCCTTTAAACCCACTGAAAAGAATTAAAGGTATAATAAAATAACAAGGAAAACCCCCAATGGGGCATCACGTGCCAACACGTGACCAAAGGCCACGTGTTGACACGTGATAATTCCTGAGTTCTTTAAAACAACAGAATTAAATTCTGGTCAAATGCTTAATCAGGAGGTCACGTGCCAACACGTGATGGGTTCCTAAAGATCTATGAATTAATAGAATTAAATTCTAATTAAGAGGGAATAAAAAACCCTAACTGAAAAAATATTTCTCTAAATCTTTCCAAACAAAAAAGATGTTGCTCTGTAAAATGGAGCACCGTTGGATTAAAAATCCAATGGTGATTAAAAATCACCAATTTATGGAAAGATTTTATACAAGGAAAGATTTCCCTGAAATTTGCCAGGAATAACAGATAAAAGATCTTTTGGATTAAAAATCCAATGGTGAATAAAATTCACTGAGTGATCTAAAAGATCATATTGGTTACAAAATCAATTAAAATCTTTCAATGAAAGATTGACAAAACAAATTGATTCTTTTTCTCTCCTATAAATAGGAGCCAAGAAGAGAAGAGAAAAGATCTACTTTTTTGGAGATAACAGCAACAGAGAAAAAAAAGATGGGAGAATTTAATTCTCAAGAGAGAAAAAAAAGATCTCTTCAGAGAAAAGAAACTCTAGGTGAGAAAGGGGAAAGAGATCTAATTTCCATAAAACAAAGAGAATTTAATTCTTAATTTAAGAGTTTAACTCTTCTAAAAAAGAGCTTAGTTGTTTCTCTGGTTGAAGATCTGCAGAAGCAAATCTCCCCATAAGTTGAGAATTTAATTCTCTTCGGGTTGAGATTCTGCCATGCAGATCCAAAACTTAGAGGGAGAATTGAGTTTAGGGAATTTAATTCCCCCAAATTCATAGGAATTTAATTCCTCCAAAACAGAACTAGGGTTTAATCCTATATGAGAATTTAATTCTCCCAAATTCATAGGAATTTTGTAAGTCGATGTACAATACCCCACGAGTTGCGGGGAGCCGGAAATATGAAAAACGATCTTGTTCTTTGAGTTAACATCGACTAACCGAAGAATCTTTGCTAAACGATAACTAACATAAATATAGGAGTTCTTAACTACTATGAAAAGAGATTATACCTGGTGAACCTTATCCTTCTTCTTTTCGTTATCCACCTCCTCCTCGGCCTCCTCTACGTAATAGACGATCCACCCGAGAGCTTCTATTCCAAGCTTCACCTCTAAACTTTAGGTAACTAGGTTTCTTTAGTTGCTAATCAAAGGTACCTAGATGATATAGAGTGAGGTTATGGATTAATTAGTCTATCTAATCCTTGATCTTAACACATGAGAGGGGAGGATTAGGGTTTGAAGAGAGAGAGCTTGAGGAGAGAGAAGGTGAGCAAGAGAATGAGAATGAGATAATGATCTCTTATGAATATATGAAGCATAATGATTTATCAAAATAAATAAATAAAACGATTAATCATCATGCTTCATTTATTCATATGAGTGATTCATCTACATGAGTCATTAACCATTTAATAATGCATTAATGACATGGATGAACCACACAAATGAGTCACTAATATCATTTAATGCTTATGCCACCTAAACCCCCAAGTCACCATCTTTCTAGAAGCTTCTCGTGTAATTACGAGAACGCCCCTCCTATCCGTGAAAACACGGAAAAACTTTAGACTGTATAAATCTAATAACCCGATACTAGAATCTGGCATAAACCAAAACCGGCTAGTAAAAACTGTCCGAATGTCGTACGTGCGTAAACACACTTATGCGTCCGAACCCTTGTCGTAAAACCATACGACCTCTATATCGTTTTGCCTGGAGCAGGGAAACTCTCTATGTGGGACTCTAAAGACTCAATTACTACGCTGGCAGTGGGTTTAACCACAGACCGCAAGCGGCACTAGCTGTACGTAACGGTCCCCAGGTAGATGTCGATAAGAAGGCCGATGAGGAAACCCATCCGAACTCCTACTGAGCCTGATGTGACAATCTCCGTACAGTCCGGTCTATTCGTCTAGGACTATCGCATATCGGGCCTAGGGGGCGGCAAGCGTCAGTCCCCTAATAGCGGTATAAGTCGTGTCGGAGTGAAGCCCATTACACCTTGAGAAAATACTGGAACGTACCAGTAAATCTCGCTTGCCCTGGCCAGGTACTTTGCGTAATGGCTCTCTGACACAGCGCGATATCAACTCCCAATACCGGGAGAGACGAATACTGCCTAACCGCCACTGCCTCTAAGTGCTCGGGACTGCACCCAACTGCTACCTGTTTGCACGACTCCTTTGATCCGTGGTAGGGTAGCAATCTAAGAACAGTGGGACACACTCGAGGTGAAGCAGCAGTGTCAAGTCTGCGGACTATGCTGTACTCATGTCACCTGGGAACTGTTAACTGACGACGGGTATAATACCAACCAACAGTTCCCCGCGAGTCCTGTCCGGTGTACCCGTAACCCAACGAGCACCTGTATACTATCTCCAGTACAACATACTGACGGCTGTGGGACAGACCATCTCCCCAACTGGGATGAGAAGCGTACACACTAGTCTACTCCGGAGTATCGATGCCCTATCTCGATAATCCTACGACTAGGGACCTGAAAAAGGATGTGCTTGTAGACTACCCAGCCCCCACTAGTGTGACTGCCATCACAACGCTGGTAGTTAAGCAAGATCCTAAGAGCTCTATCAATACGTATACTCACATATTAAGATAGATAAAACCAAGTAGCATACTACCATGTTTAGCAAGACTGTTATATAACTGTGAATATCCCAAGCTTCCATTAAGTAATATACAAGCTAGTATGATACAATAATGGCCCCTAGGGCATATACACTAACAAATTTAATTCCTCCAAAACAGAACTAGGGTTTAACCCTATATGAGAATTTAATTCTCCCAAATTCATAGGAATTTAATTCCTCCAAGACAGAATCAGGGTATAACCCTACATAAGAATTTAATTCTTCCACATGCATAGGAATTTAATTCCTCTAAAAACATAATTAGGGTTTAACCCTACAGAGAATTTAATTCTTAAAATAAAGAGATTTGAAAGATCTCCATGCACGTAAAGAACATTGGTCACGTGATAACACGTGACCCCAATCCGCAGTGGTCAGAAAAGAAAGAATAAACTAGGTCACGTGCCCCCACGTGACCCCTGAACAAATCCTCCAAAATAAGAAGGAATTAGCCCTGAGGCAATGCCTCACGTGCTCCCACGTGACTTCTAAAATAAAGAAAATAAAAGCAAAGGCAATGTTGGCTTTGGGCGCTCTCACGTGTCCTCACGTGACCCCTAATAAACATTCTAATAAATCAAGGCATGAGTATCTATTACGTGCCCACACGTGATGGCTATGAAAACTAAAAGTGTTTAATACTTATTTGTAGTTCTGGGACCAAAGTAAAGGAGATCTGGCCCCACCTCTGGGTGCCCTCACGTACCCCCGCGTGACCCCTTCCTTCCTAGTGTTTAACACTATTTTGAGTATTTCGTCTCCAGTGTTTAACACTGCTGTCCTCTAGTGTTTAACACTATTTTAAAGCCAATCTTAGCCAAATTGGCTAAGTTTCCAGAAGCAAAAACTTCCCCTTTGACTAAATCTCAAAGTTGAGTAAAACTCAAAACTACAATGTTTAATGCTCAGTCAAAGACAAAAATGTATCAGAGCCCTCAAACTCTGGTTTAGCATTGCTAAATAATGTGGGTTTGAACCCAGAAAAATGTCTAATGGTCCAATAAAGGGCCGACACTTCAAATGTAATTGGACTTAGCCCAAATTGGCCATAAGTCCTCAATTCAAATTTAACTGAGCCAATGAGCTCATAATCTAATTAATTGATCTTAGCTCCAAATTGGACTACAGATCTCCAATCAACCTTGGTTCAAGGGTACATCTCTTCACTCCTTTTATATTTGTCGTTGTAATCCCTCAACGTCTTCAAAGAGGTGACGGGTCCCGACAACCACACATTTCACAGACTATGACGTCTCTAAACTACGGACTGTGGGGTCCTTAAACTCATGGACTATGATGTCCTTAACCTTGACTGTGAGGTCTTTAAACTCACGGACTATGATGTCCTTAACCTTGACTGTGAGGTCTTTAAACTCACGGACTATGATGTCCTTAACCTCGACCGTGATGTCTTTAAACTAACATTGGACTGTGGGGTCCTTAAGCCCATGGACTATGATGTCCTTAATCTCGAACGTGATATCTTTAAACTAACATTGGACTGTGGGGTCCTTAAGCCGATGGACTATGATGTCCTTAACCTCGACCGTGATGTCTTTAAACTAATATTGGACTGTGGGGTCCTTAAACCCATGGACTATGATGTCCTTAACCTCGACCGTGATGTCTTTAAACTAACATTGGACTGTGGGGTCCTTAAACCCATGGACTATGATGTCCTTAACCTCGACCGTGATGTCTTTAAACTAACATTGGACTGTGGGGTCTTTAAACTCATGGACTATGATGTCCTTAACCTCGACCGCGATATCTTTAAACTAACATTGGACCGAGATGTCCTTAAACTAACAATGGACCGTAATTTCCTTAGCCTAATCGACCGCAATGTCACTAAACAAAACAATAGAGCCCAATTGCTCTCTTGTTGGATCTGAACGATCCCGTTAAGTTGATCTTAGTCTAAAATGAGACTAACGTATCCTTAACAAACGTTTGAGTTGATCTTAGTCTTAAATGAGGCTAACGTATCCTTAAACCCAACCCCCCCAAACCCAAATCTAAGAAAGATATGGATTTAGACTAGTCCACGCCCTACGGGCGACAACATAAATTAGTCTTCGTATACAATCCACGGGCAACCAAACACAAAACAAACACCCACGACACGAAGTGACCATATGGAGAAGGAGAAAGTTGTTACCGCGATGCGGTAGCGTAATTAACTGCAGGGGCTTGTGCCTGCAGGGAAGAGCGTCCCCACAATCAAAAACCCCTCAAACGAGGGGGAATCTGACGAAGTCTGCTATATCGGCCGCATCCGTTTAAACCTTCGATACATGGTGCCATAAATCAACTTGGCATCTTCGGAGAGGTGGACGGATAGCACCAATTAGCATCTGCCCCGAAATTTAGGCAAGACGTTTATCGCGTCTTCCCGTGTCTTTCGGAGGGGAACAGATTCTGGCACGCCCGGTGGGACCTTTTCCTCTTTCCACTCCACACTTCGTGTGTCGTATTCGCGAAAGAATCGCGGTTTGCTAATGGTTGCCCTTGGGTTCGAGGTACTAAGATTTGGCGTTTTGCTTGGTGCAGAAAGCGAAGGATCAATGGCGTTCACTTGCGCAAAGTGTTCTAACTGCAATTGCAACCCACGCTCCGCCTCATCTGGAGGCATAGCCTACGGGCCCCAAGCGGATTTCTTGTTCACGATGCCGGTGGAACATGTCACTCAGGCCACTACTGGATTGTTTTTCGAGACCATGCTCTCGCCAACGAGCTTCAGCGCTCCTATACTTACACCGGAAGCTCCCAAGAAGTCAGTCTTTGATCGGCTTGCTACTGACGCGGCCCCTCTCAACGGGTCGTCCAGCTCTGGCGCTTCAGTCTTTGCTAGATTGGGCCAAAATTCATGCGGGCCCATGATGAAGCCTGCAGTTCCAGAAAAGGTTATTCCGAAAAGGATCGCCATCCTTGCTCCTGAAGTCGTCAAGGCGGTTTCCCCTGCCAAAGGGTCGGTCTTTACAAGACTGACTGTTCCGGCTCCCACTCCTGCTCAAAAGTCTGTCTTTGACAGATTGGCTACTGCCGCTCAATGGACGTCAGTCTTCAAGAGGCTGGCACCGGCGACGCCTTACCAGAACGGGGGGCATGACGAAGCCATCCCCATCACCCCTCAAGCTGAGATAATCCCAACGGCTCGACACGCTCGACGTCGCCACTGGCGCCGAGTAAGGAAGGCTGGGGCAACTCTCCTTCTGGACTGACTCCGCCGGCTCCAACGGTGGAAATCGATGCTGCTGTTCCAACTGGGAACAGCTTTGAACTGCTAAGGAGAGTGCGCAAAAACTCTCCTACTGCCGTACTGAAGAGATCGCCTCCACCCGTGGAGAATGCTACTAAGGTGAAGCTAGAGCAGCCCCCTCAGCGGCTGTCCTCTAAAATTTACAAAGTTTGGCGACAGGTTCAGGACTCGGTGATTGATCAAGATTACTCTCGCCGACATAAAAAGGTGAAAGTTCAGCGAGAAGAGGACCATCCTGTCAAGCCACAAAAGGCGACAGCTACTTGGGTGCCCACTGCAACGGCCCCCTCAATTTCGACCGCTCACAAGAGGAGAAGGCCCGAGAAAATCCCTGAGTCTGCTACGAATCGCAAGACCACTGAATCTAAACACCCTAAGTCTGGGGGCATGGTGGTGCATACCGTCTATATGGCATCCGGAAAAAAGGATAGCCGTATCTCCACAGGTCATCGACCGCTTATGCGATCAGTGACTAAGGCTCGGGAGTAACAACAACAAAAGCTCGGAGCCATGGCAAAGTCCCTAGTTCCAAATCTCGACGGTTTATAGACAGCCTAGAGATCAATAAGGGCATTCCTCCTCACTCCAACAGGATGTAGACGCGACGTCAACAAAACGGAGCCATGGCAAACTCGCTAGTTCCAAATCTCGACGGTTCACAGACTGACTAGAGATCAATCCCGGCGTTCCTTCTCAACTCCAGCAGGATACAGATGCAACATCAACAACCGACCCCGGGGTCAAAACCTCGGAGCCATGGCAAAGTCTCTAGTTCCAAGCCTCGACGGTTCACCAATAACTTAGAGACTACCTCGGAGCCATGGAAAAATCCCTAGTTCTAAGCCTCGACGGTTCACAGAAAACCTCGACATTCGTCTCGTTATAGCAGATACAATGTCAACAAACGAAGCAAAGGAAAATCCCTAGCTTTAGAGTCTTGACGGCAACTCAAATAAAACTTGAAAGACTGCCGGAGATCATCCCACACTAGCACGGAATGGTTATGACTGTTCGGGGCTCCCAGACTGAGCCTAAACTCAAGTAAAAAGCGACATGGAAAATCCTTAACGCTTGCTCTTTCGACAGTAATATGACATGGGAGATTACTTGAAGATGCCTTGTCCAGCCCCCGATAGAGATACGATAGTCGCGGGGCTACTCGAACAGCAAGATTGCATATCGGGGAATGCATCAGCCAATGCGACGGTACCACGGACAAAAACCCTAGTACCATAAAACCTAACGGACTTCTGTCGTAAAGAGAATGGGTTATAACGTTAGGATATTCTTGCGAGAACTTCTCGACTCGTAGGGAAAACAATGTTCCTGCGAGAACTTCTCGACTCGTCTCGACTCGTAGGGAAAAACATCTACATGAAACCCTCGCGGCTCATGAAGGTGAAAAGCCTTAGGCAACGGGGATATCAACCTGTTTCCTAAGCACTGTGGCCCTACAAGCAGGTCCAAACTGACTCTTGTATACTATCCATGGGCCATATTCTCCAAAGTTGAATATCGACAAGGAGGAAAAAAAACCCATTTACGAGTCCTCTCGACTTGTAAGGGGGAAAATTCTCTTGTGAGATCCTTACGACTCTCAAGAGAAAAACACACTTAGGAGATCCTCACGACTTCTAAGGAGAAAATACACCTACGGGATCCTCTCGACTCGTAGGGAGAAAAGTCTTTATGAGACCCTCACGGCTCATAAAGTTGAAAAGTCTTAGACGACAGATCCAAACCTGTTTTCTAAGCCATCGTTACCCTACAAGAAGGACCAAACTGACTCTTGTACACTATCTACAGGCCATATTCGCTAATGAAATAAAGAAGTTACTTACGGGTCCTCACGATTCGTAAAAGGAAAAATACCCGAATGAGATCCTTACGACTCACGGAGGCGATGAACATTTAGAAATCCTCACGATTTCTAGGGAGAATATTCACCTATGAGATCTTCTCAACTTGTAGGGAGAAAAAACCTTCTTGAGACCCCTACGGCTCATGAAGATGAAAAAAGTCTTAGATTACAAGGACCCTAAACTTGTCTCCTAAACCCTCAATTTTATGGCCATGCATAACTCTGCACTATTTCACCCACGTACATACTTACATGGGCAAAGTAGTGAGGGGTATTTGTTCCTGCCAAAATTTTCGGCCAAGAGCTATTTGTTCCCTTATAACCCTTACAAAAAAGGGAGAGAAGAAAGAGAAAAAGAATTCACAGTTGGATATCACGTTTTAAACACGTGAGCGCTTATATGCAAAGCATATAAACACTGAAAGAAAATAACAAAAGACCAAATAGGCCTCATGTGTTAAACACGTGAGCGCCCATATGCAAAACATATAGGCGTTGAAAACACATAACTAAGGGCCAAACGGGGCTCACGTGTAAAACACGTGAGCGCTCATATGCAAAGCATATGAGAGCTAAACATAAATAATCAATGACCAAACAGGCCTCACGTGTTAAAAACGTGAACGCTCATATGCTCATATGAGCGCTGAAAATAAACAGGCTAAAACCCATACTAAGGGTCACGTGTTAAACACGCGAGTTCTCTTGCCGCTCACATGCAAAGCATGTGAGCGCCCCGATTTAAAATTCTCCTATTAAATTCTAGAATTAAATTCTATTTGAGAAATATTTTTCTGATCTTTCTCAAACTAGAAAGATCTTCTCTGTCAAAGAGAGAACCCTTAGATCAAAGATCCAGCGGTGACCATATGATAGAATTTTCTATCATAAGAAAATATTTTCCTAATCTTATTAAACTAACAAAATATTCATTTAACAAAATTAAATTCAATATTTCTAATCTTGTTAAACTAACAAGATATTCACATGACAAGAATAAAATTCTATGTTAGAATAAAATTCTAATCTTGTTAAACTAACAAGATATCCATATTAAGAAAATATATTTCTGATCTTATTAAATTAAAAAAATATGATAGAATAAAATTCTAATCTTATTAAAACTAATAAGATATTCATAATCTTGTTAAACAAACAAGAAATCCTTTGTGTTAAATAGAGAGCCTTTGGATTAAGAATCCAACGGTGAATAAAATTCACCGATTGATCTAACAGATCATAGATCAATCATGATCTCTCAATGAGAGATTTTCTCAACAAATTAATTTTTTCCCTTCTCCTATAAATAGGAGAAAGGAGATTAAATCCAAAAAAGGAGGAGACCACCCCATAAGCTCCCCAAAAAAGCTTCCACAAAAACAAAAGAGAATTTAATTCTTAAACAAAAGGTTTAACCCTTCAAAAAAGAACTTAGTTCTTCCTCTGATTGAGCTTTGCAGAAGCAGATTTCCCCACAAGTTGAGAATTTAATTCTCATCAAGGAGATTCTGTTATGCAGATTCAAAATTTAGGGGAAAGAACTGAGTTCAAAGAATTTAATTCTTAAAAAAGTATATAGGAATTTAATTCCTCTGATAAAACTAGGGTTTAACCCTGTAAAAAGAATTTAGTTCTTATAAAACAAGAGACTTGAAATTCTCTAAACTCAGATCCCAGTATCATTAATATGAGATCAAGATCTTCATGCACATAGAATGAAAAACCGGTGATTCATTAGTATCCAACATTATAACGAAACCTCACGTGTTTCCCCACGTGAGCACCTCTGATGAACAAACAAGAATGGTTGAGACCGAGTCACGGGTTTCCCACACGAGCGCTTAAAAGAAGAACAAAAAGTGCCTCCTAGGGCAGCCACGTGTTTTCTACGCAACCCCCAAATCAAGTGCTTAGCACTTATATAAAAAAGGGAATAAACCCAAAAACAGCGCTCACATTTTGAAGGCGCCTCACGTGTTTGCACGTGAGCACCACAGGGTCCAAGTGCTTAGCACCTATAAAGGAAAGAGAAATAAAATCCAGAGAACAGTTCCCATTTCGGACGCCTCACGTGCTCACATGTGAGCCAAATGCTTAGCACTTATAAAAGAAGAGGGGAGTAAAACCCAAAAAGGCAGCACCGAACTTTGGGGTGCCTCATGTTCTCACACGTGAGTGCCACAAGAATTAAGTGTATAACACTTATATATAAACGGGGACTTGAACCTAATGTACAGTGCCAGCTTTGAGATGCATCACGTGCCACACGTGAGCGCCCCCGAAATTCAGTGTTTAATACTGCTTTAGGACTTCACGTGGGAACACGTAAGTGCTGAACGTACACTAGTGCCTAATACTATGGGAAGTCAACTCCGGCCTCAAGTTGGCTAAGTCTTCTTGAGATTAAAACATTTTCGATCTCCAAATAGATCGAGCCCCCCGTGCTCATGTCTTCCTAAACTGATCCTACTCCCAAACACGACTAATGATCTTCCGACGGATATTCATCCCACATCTGCTCTTAATCTGGAAATTGGTTCAAGGGTACATCTCCCCACACCTCTGATACATGTCGTTGTAAATCTTCAACGTCTTCAGAGAGGTGGCGGGTCCCGACAACTAACAACTCTTTGGCGCACTCCCAAACCGATGAGTACATCCCAATACGGACCGCAACGTCCTTAAATAGCTATGGACCGAAACGTCCTTAAACTAACAACGGACCGAAACGTCCTTAAACTAAAGCAATAAAGCCCAAATGCTCTTTTGTTGGGTCTGAATGATCCCAAAATCCTGTTGAGTAGATTTTAGTCTCAAATTAAACTAATGTATCCTCAACAAACATTAAAATTGATCTTAATCTCAAACGAGATCAACGATCCTTAAATCAACCCAAACCCAAATCTAAGAATATACGGATTTGGACTAATCCATGCCCTACAGGCGAAAACATAAATTAGTCTCCATATACAATCCACGGACAACCAAAAATAAAACAAACACATACGACACGAAGTGAACCTCTGGAGCAGGAGAAAGTGGTTATTGCGATGCGGGAACATAATTAACTGCAGGGGCTTGCGCCTGCAGGGAAGAGCGTCCCCACAATCAAAAACCCTCGCAAACGAGAGGGAATTTGACGAAGTCTGCTACAATGGCCGCATTCGTCCAAACCTCCGATATACGGTGCCATAAATCAACTTGGCATCTTCGGAGAGGTGGAGGGATAAATCCAAATAGCATCTGCCCCCAAATTCAGACCAGACGTCTTAACGTCTCGGTCGCGTTTTTCGGCGGTAAACACCTAGTTCTTTTTTGAATCTTTGATTTTCAAGAACAAGATTTTCCCGATGAGAATTAAATTCTCAACTTATGGGAGATTTGTCTTATGGATCTCTGATCTAGAGAAAGAACTAAATTCTTTGAGAAAGGTTAAACCTTTAGATATGTAAAAGAAGATATTTTGATCTCTGTGTTTTCTTTACCTAGGGTTTTGAGGAGAAAAGTCTTCTTCTTTTATTGAGAATTAAATTCTCTATTGTTTTGAAAGTTTTCTGTATTTTTCAAAAGCTTATGGGAGGTTGCTCTCTATGAGACTTGAAGTTTTGGGTCATTTATGTAGTAAAGGCAAGTTTGTTAATTAGTTTTGAGAAAATCTCTTATTGAGATATTCCAATTGATTTAATTGGTCTCAAAATTGATTTGGGGAATTTTACCCACCGTTGAATTTTTGATCTAAGTGTTTCTGTTTTATAGAATATATTTTCTTATTTTTAGCAAGATCGGGAAAAAATTTCCTATATACAGAATTTATTCTGTCAAACGGTGATTTCTAATCACCGTTGAATTTTTAATCCAAGAGCTCTTTGTTTTACAGAGAACAATATTTTTTGTTTGTAAATATTGAGGAAAAATATTCCTCAGAATAGACTTTAATTCTATTATTTGAAGATTTATTATCGCAATTAGATTTTTTATCCAACGGCTCTGTTTAACAGAGAGTATCCTAACTTTTTTGTTAGGGAAATATCCTCATGTAGAATTTAATTCTACTGATATAAACTTGGGCGCTGACGCTCACGTATTGTGCACATGAGCACCACTTAAGAATTTAATTCTTATTTATGATAGGTGCTCCTGTGCTTTGCTCATTGGCGCCCATGTGAGCTTCACGTGCGGCGCCACCATATGATTTAATTCTAAAGGGTTGGCGCTGGCGCCCTCGTGAGGAGCACGTGAGGCGTTGCCTCATTAAAATTTAATAGAGCTTAGCTCTTTTTATTATATTTAAATTTTGGGGGAACAGCCTCTACCCGAGATGTGGAGGCACCACCTACTGCTAGATAATCAAAAATTAATTATCTAAGTAAAAGAAAAAAGAATGTGTGTATATTTATAATATAACATTCTAAATCAATATGCATGCACTATTGGATATATAAATATACCTGCAGGTATGGTAGTGGTCTCTGGCCTGATGTGGACGCACCATCTACAGCTAGACACTTAAACACTGACTATATAAGTAATTTTAAAATAAATATGCGTGTATATCTATAATATTACATTCAAAATGAATATGCGTGCAATATATCTGGAGGTGTGGCAAATTCCACACGGAAGGAGTCATCCGAAGGGGATACGGATCGGGGTGCAAGACCAGTCCTTTGGAGCTCCCTACGCAGCTCCCCGGGCGACAGAACCGCTCTACTTCTGCCTCAGCCTCTGCCGCGGCTGGTGCTCCTGCCGCCCCTCGCTGCTCCGGGCGTCATCATCAGACCTAGATAAGAGTACAATCATTACATATGCATGCAATATACGTATAGATCGTAGAAAGGTGAAATAATAATATAACATTACTGATAAACTTTTTCGTTTCGTACACGCGTTAGACATATATACTTGGATTTCATCATTGATATCATTCCTAACCTACGTAACTTCACGATCAGCCCAAGACAACCCGTCTTTGGAAACAGACGGTTGGAGCTTTCTAAGTCTTCTCTCTTCTTCATCCTCATCGATGTCCTCCATTCAATCCTCGAATTCTGGGATATTGTAAACATCTCTGGGTTTCCAATGGCACACGACACTCCATCCCAGATTCTTCAAGCACTGTGAGTAGTATACTTCAAACGCTTGTTACGGAAAGATAAAAAGGATCGTCCTGACCGTAAAATCGAAGTGTGTTCACATTAGTCAATACATATTCATCTTTCCAAATCCCGAGATTGTTTCTCCACTTATCCGTATCGGTTCGTGTATCGTACCAAATACACCGAAATATATAAAACGGTTTAGATCGTCCGGGATATTGGATACCAAGTATACAATTTAAGTATCCATAATAAATCACACCATCCGATCTTACGGTCGTAATCCTACTATTCTGAGAGGTTCGAGATGTTTCTATGTGCTTAACTTCAAATTTGTATCCAAGGACACCGAATCCTTTATAGTATGCAACCTCCATGTTAGGAAACCGAGCTAAACATTTTGAATCTCTCTCTAATGATGCAAAAAATTTCAGATCATGAATCTGACAAAGCAAATTTTATGGCAAATACATATCGATATAAGTTTAGATTAAGACTGGTAGCAATAATATGTTATTCGAACAACTTACATAATCTGCAATCCAATCGCAAAAATTACCCTGATGATATTTTTCCAATCGTTTATCATTCCAATTAGGATACCCCTCACGTACTTCATCAATATGAATTCTTTTCTCAACAATAAATTATAGCATTAATATTATATCATTCAATACACACAAACACACACAAATATAACAATTAATCCAAAAAAAACTTACTCTCTAATTGCTTCAAGACATACGCTTTTAAAGAGGATAAACCGATATATTTTATTGATAAACATAGTGTCTACTTTCTTATAATCTGCTTTACCATATGGCCCATCCTGAATTCTCCGAGGTTGGTTAAGTTTCGTCTCAATGTTCTCGTCCGGATAGCGGGAACAAAATGTATTTATTTCATCTAGAAGATAAGCTTACATGATAGAACCCTCTGGTCGATTTCTATTGTGTATATATTTTTGTAGAGGTACCTAAAGAAAAATATGTTAAATAAATAAATACGGGTATATAGGTTAACAATAATTTTACAAAATGCATGAAACGCAAAATTCAACATACCTTTCGACGGAATACATCCATCAATATTGTACCGGTCCGGTAAACTTAGCCTCGGTTGCAAGATGAACCGTCAGGTATATTATGATATCGAAGAACGATGGCGGGAAAATACAGTTAAGCTTGCCAAGTACCATATCCTCCATTTCTTCTTCTGAAAAGAAATTATCGTCTTCTTCTACTTCCGCCGCATTACTGTCTTCTCCTTCTTTTTCTACTGCATTACCGTCTTCTTCTTGTCCTTTCCCGTGATATAACCAAGTTGTATAAAATCTAGTAAAACCATGTTTAACGATGTTGTAACATTTCAAAAAAAATAAAATATTATTTTTGGGAATTTTTATAATTTAATAATAAAATATTGAATATTTTAAATAAGGTGGTATAATTAAATACCGATAATTTGGGAAATTTTTGGAAATTTTTTGGAAATTACTAAAAAGATGGTGTTTTATATGAATTATGCAAATTTTAAGTTTTTATGATTAATTATATGCTAATTTAGTGCTAATCGCGATAAAAAAATCGCTAATCGGATTTTAAGCTTATTTTGTGCAAAACATGCCCCATTTCTTTTTACACTTGTTACATTTTTCCTACATGATTTTAGGTGTATGGATTTTGTTTTGGGGTTACTATTGAGGAGAGAAGGAAAATAGAAAAGAAAAGGAAAAGAATAAAGAATTAGGTATGGATGAGAGAGAAAGGTGAGGGGGGTATTTGACCTTGACCATTCTCTTTTCCTCTCATCTCTCTTCATCATTATCCTCTCCCTCTCCCCTTTTTCTGCTGTTGCTGCTGCCTCACCTCCCTCCCCTCTTCATCTCCCCCAAAACTCTATGAATAACACCTCAAAACCTAAATCCCATTTCATTAAAAAGATGCACAAGCTCAAGGGAAGCACATTGGACCAAGAAAAATCAAATTTTGGACACTTGGGGCAACTCAAGAAAATTCTTGAGTTGCCAAATGAGGTATTTTCTGGACCTTTAGCTTAGTATTTCCATTACTTTTACCCCCATGTTAGATTAGAATCGATATTGTGTGGTTTGGGTAAACCTTGAAAATTCTAGTTAAGGGTTTTGGAATTCTTGAGTGGTGATGGGTAATTAAGCTCAGTAGAGGCTATACAAACCCCCTAGTGTTAGAATCCAGACCTAAACCAGAAACTAGAACCCCGGAATACGGATTTGGAAAACCCGATATCGGAAAATTGTGGATTCTGTAGATGTAAAATGAAATCTGCTAACACTCGGAGACTCTGAAAATTAATTTGCAAACACAGAGAGATGTGCAGGCACCTAGGAAGATAACCCCAAGACCCCAGCCCCCGATTCCATTCCTTGGCCGCAGAAATATTCTGTCTGGCCGCAAATTGCGGCCATACCTGGGCCAATGTGCCTCGTGTTGCTTCTGTGGTCCCCTAATCAGTAAAATAGACCTTTGGCATATGCAAAATTAACCAATTTGACCTAGGGTAAAATCTGGGACCTTTTTCCTGAGTTGCTGTTTTGATTCGGAGTTTCGTTTCTCGTATTTTGAATTCTGGATTTGCGTATCTGTGTTTTACCTTAATCACTTGACGTTTGTACGACGATATCGAGGGTTGTTTGATGGTTTTGAAAGCGTAGTCTATAGGTTCTAACCTATAGACCTTAGCGTGTCGTTTTAGTTTTCCGATGTGAGTTTAATGTGCATTACGATTGTGTTGTCTTGTAGGTTCCTTCACGAGGGTTTCATATGATGATGAAGATGAAGGCGACATCGACACCGACACGCAGGATGCAATGTGAGTAGATAATATCTACGGGGGAAGTCGGATGGATGGCGTATAGCACCCCCGCAGTTCGATATTTAGTATACTATATATACTATATATATATATGTATGATATCGTTAGGTGTGATATGGATATTCTAGATGTGTTTAGGTGTACTATGGTTAGATTAGGGTTTAGAAGTAAACTAGTATAGCTCCTAGTTGCGAACCCTAGAATAGGTTTACACCCACACGCACACACAGGCTTATTTATTATACTTATACCTGGATGATGAGGATAGTGGATGATATTTGGAGATGAGTCGATGATAGTGGGCATAGTGCCGTGAGATCGGTGATATGATGTGGTTTGTATTTGGGATACGACATGAGATTTTAGCGGGCCTTTAGGCGTGTTTTCATACACGTATATATATCTATATAGATGGTATCGGTTAGTACTAGACTAAGTCAGTACCCCAGATCATGAGATATGATGATAAGGATACCAGATATTGATGAGATGAATGTGATATTGACCCGTACCCAGATTTAGGATGCCGTACGATGATTTACCGTACGAGCTTTATTTGATGATAAGATTTGCACTCATGACTCGAGGATATCATATGATATTGTATCGTACGCGGTACCTTTGAGGCGGGATCAGCGACTATTATATATATATATATATATATATATATATATATATATATATATCAACTCAGATTTAGGTGGTTTCCATACCCCTCCCGATTGACTTGTTAGTTAGATCTGTAGTTTGCTTAATAGAGATTAGGCTAGGCCGATGTCATACCTATTTCAAAACTAACGAATCGGGAGTATTTTAAAGACAGGCAAAGGGATTATACGGATATTTTCAAAAGACACACATTTTCTTAAAAACACCGTAGCCCTTATTTTACAAAAAACCCCGATTCGTCTTATTTCAAAATGGCAAAACTGTATCACATTTTTATATTGATGTAGATTCTTCACTGTTGTGTTTACTAGTCGATTTCTGCATATTCTTGCTATTCGCATCGCATCGCATGTTTAAATATGTTTATTGTTATATTAAAACTATGCTGTCAGGACACCGGCACCGTTATCGATGATGCATATGTTCCACGTACATCTGCTTGCCGGCTCACACACTTCATCATCGATAATTGCCATGTCACTACACAGTAGCACTGTTGCATCAGGATATGACTCCTTGCACGATATACTGATATGCTTACATTTCTTTTATTTGTCGCATACATCATGTTTTATGATTATACGCATTGAGATATGTTGTTTCCATGATATTTCTGGATTTGGGAACCGTGGGTATTTCAAAAGAGAGTATGTATTGTTTTAAAAACCCGGTTACCCTTGATATGATATTTCAGTGCGCCCACCATGAGTTTTATCGGTTCTAATGTATATTTATACCCCATGCAAGGAGGAGTCGTGAGCCGTGTGTGGGTACATGGTGGGGCCCGATATGGTACCCCAGGGTAAGAAAGAGATGCTGTGTATACAGACGGTGAGCCTGGCAGAGAGACCACTACCTACCGGTGATAGTATTTGGGCTCGGCGGATATCCGGAGGATACCGACCGAAGTCGAGAGATGATACGGGCTGATCCGGACTGACGGAGCCCGTGGGCCGATCCGGATTGACGGAGCTCTATATATATGAGGATTTACGTGCCGATGCTGGGCACAGGTTTCATGATGTTTTCGAGTGTCGATACTAGACACTCAGGTTCCATGATTTTGATATGTCGCGAGCGACACATGTTGATTTACATCCTCATACTTCCATGCATATGCTTTATGATATTTACGTGCATGATGCTTAGTTGTCATTGGGTGACACGTGGACGAGATCCACATACATACAGACATTGATTATATAGTTGGATGATATCCACACACTTATAGACTGCATGATATAGTTGACATTGATTCATGTTGATTACATTGATCATACCGCATATTTATGGTATGTCGTTACCTGAGGCACTGACACGAGCACATGGGATTACACTTATGTATAGATGTTTACCCTGGCCACCTTTTCATACTTCAGACTTATTCCTTTGAGGTTATATATATTTGATCGTATTGACCTAGGATTGAGTCATACATACGATTTCTGCTCTGTGATGTTTTCTATTCACGAGTTGGCAACTCACCCCCGTTGTGCCACAGTTCTTGCAGGTTTTGCCACACAGGTTTCATTGCGGCTTTTCCGGCACACTGCTTCCTTTCTGGATGATTGCATTGGTAGGTGGGTTCACTCGCATCGTGACCACCCTTGTATTTATTTTTATCAGTTGTATCTAGTAATTCCATTAACCAAACATGTTTATTTGTTTCAGACTTAGAAAACCAATTGTGTATTATTTCGACCTTACAGTCGCGCGTTGTAGTATTATAGTTTTCATGCTGATTTTGAGTTTCCTTTTGAGTTTTGATCATCGCCCTTCGGCATTGTATATTATACTGCTTGCGTGGTTGTGACCGTCGATTGACGAAGAGCTAGCTCCCGCTTGGGGATGCCTTTTATCATTGTATATATATTATTCATGTTGTACCCCGTTTGGAGCTAGTATTTACAAAGGAAACTCTGCCGAAATTTTCAGAAAAGACTATAGATTTTTAAAAAAATGCATATTCGGTTTACTTATTTAAAAACCTTGCTTTTAAAACATGTTTTCTTTACTTCTTAAAAACTAGTTTTCTTTATTTACTCCTTGAAATGGTTTTAGATTTCTGGGCTTTTGGCTTACTTGAATTAGATGAAGTCCTATAGACTTCACATGATTCAAGGGCCAGTCACGTGCTATTTCGGATCGTGACAGATGTGAAACTCTTCGATTTCTACCTTGTACCAGAACTTATTCCCACATCTATCGCACGGACATAGAATCTTCTCTAACAAGATCTTATTATGTGCACGTGCAAATTCAATGAAAGCGGCAACTCCTGTGACAAATTTAGATTGTATGCGTTATTGCCAATCTACGTATATCCAGTTCTTAACTCTGATGTACTCATGGGTCATGTTAGACTGTATAGCATATAAATTGTAAGTTACAGTGATAATATTGAGAAATCTAATAACGAGATAGTTATTAACAAAGAAAAAATCCGTAGAGACAAGTTTATCGTTGAAAAGAATAAATTATCGATTAACAAAGTTAGATTTGAAGATACCTAAGTATGTGTTGTATTCTGTGTATGTGTATTTCAATTTATAATTTTGCTTAGGTGTATGGTTGTTAGTGTGTATGTGATTTGTGTGTGCGTTTGTTGTGTATTCGTGTTGTATGTGTGTGTTTCAGCTGTCGGGGGTAAGACTTCCATCCCATTAAGAATATATAGAGCAGCCGCTCATTCGCTTATGCTTTCATCCGTTTCAAGTAAATTTTGGCAACATCTCCCTACTGTTCTCCGAGTACATTGTAATACAATAGATAATCATTTCAATGTTGTGAAACAACGTTGAAATAAACATCTAATCTATCTTTGTACACGGAGAACCAGTAGAAAAGTATCGACGAAATAATTCGAAACGAATGAAAACACAAGTGAATCCAGGTGTTGCTTTATACATTCTTAACTTGTCAAAACTGGACAAATTTATCTATTATCATACGATTGAATCTTCTCGTCATATAGACTAACGACAGTTGTTAGCATCGAACGATACCGTCCGATATTTAACAACTTTCTTATAATTCTATATCACGACGAATATCGAACGTATATAACCGATAGACGGGGACTAAGTCACGCTTTGATTTTCACATTTGACGATCGACGAGCATATGAAATTTTATATTATCATCGATTATCATATATACACTTATTATAAAATTTAATTTGAATTGGTTTTACGTTTACGTTTCAATTTCAAAGGTTTTATGTTTTTAGTTTAGGTAAAAAAATTTAAAGTTAAGGGTTTTCTTAATCAAGTTTAAGATTTTAGATTTGGTTCTGGTGTAAAGTTTAAGACTTTGGATTTAGTTTTAGTGTTAAGTTTAAAATTAAGGTTTGGCCTTATTTAATATGAGAGATCAACATCATCATTATCACAAACACACACACACAAACACACGCATATTATCATCAACATTATCTCTCTCATACATACACACGTACACTTACACTAACACTAAAATACTCTAATCAAACCATCACCCTTAACTCTAACCCTAATTACCTTAACCCTAACCCTAACCCTATACCTAATTAACTCTAAGTATCTTAACCCTAACTCTAGACCTAATTACAACGTAGCCGTCGCCTATAGCCACCACCACCCACCACCACAACCACAACCACCGCCACCCACATCCCCAAACCACAGCCGCCGCCACAACCACTACCACAGCCATCATGCACCCACCCACCATCGACCTCCAGAACCGCCGCCACCCAGCACCGACCACTACAGCCACCATCATCGACCACCGCCCCTACGGATTTTATTATCATGCACCCAATCCCTAACCTTAATTAACCCAAATTAACCTAATTAGCTCTAATCATCACCATAACCCAAATTAAATATATTTAATTTAATTAGCCCAAATTACCTCTAACCTAACCATAATCATCATCCAAACCCTAACCCTAATTAATACAAATTACTCTAATTAACCTAAATTTACCTTAATCATCACCATAACCCAAATCTCAACCATGAACTCCATCCTCATCAACATCACCAAACAACCAACCCCACCAACAATCATCATCAGCAGCAGCATCTATTTCTTCTTCTTCTTTTAAAAATCGATTTTTAAAAATGGAATAAAAAAGTTTTACGTACTTGGAAAAGAATTACGGCACTGAACGGCGATGGCGGCGATGACTGTTCGCCGGCGATGGAAGCTAGACAGCAAAGAAGACTCGGCAATGGAACATGAGGAGATGGAGCTCGAGGAGATGGAAGGAGGAGTTGGAGCTCGCCGGCGATGGAAGCTAGACGGCTGGGATGGAGTCGACGACTCGGCCACTGGAGGATCATAGGATCGACCGGAGAAGGTCACTGGAGGATCAGAGGAGGGCTCAGTCGCTGGAGGATCGGATGGGGAGGGGGAGGTCGCTGGAGGCGCTGGAGGTGGCGATCGGAGAACCGAAGGAGGCGTTGATGATCAGAGTAACGGAGGAGACGTTGATGGAAGAGATTGACAACGGGAAGGAGGGTGGCTGCGGTGATCGACGACGACGGGAGTGCGGTGGTGACGAGAGGAGAAGCGCGGAAGGGGAATTTTTTTGGGGGGAAATGAATTGGGCGTGGAAAATATTATCTGATAAATTTTATTTTTTTTAATACATCAACTTTATCCCTACGGTGCAAACTGCATGGGTTTCTTTTGCGGCACCGTAAGGGCATTTACAAAGGTTATTTTTCATTAAATTTTTATATAAGACCATCTCTGCAGTGGTATCCGTAGGGACATTTGTTGCCTTTCCGATTGAAACTGTAGGGGCAAACTAAAATTGCCCCTATGGATAGGGACAACCCATCTTCGTACTAGTGTTTGACCCGAAAGCGTTAAAAGTGTGTACGTAACTTCTCCTTCTGGGGATCGATCATGCACTCTTCCCAGGGAGGGAAGTGCCATACCAACTAAGCTACTGTTCATTGATGGATCTCAGATGGACTTATCATCAAAAGTTGATCAAATAAAAAGTGATGATAAGAATCGGAATCTTTCAACCTACAAAGGAATCTAAGTGAATGAAAGCTTAATTAAGGTGAGAGAATTTTCTCAAACGCTCGATTAACAGTGAGTTGGTATCATGCAAGTGGCCTGTAAATTAGAGTAAACGGTGCTAGCAGGGACCCTGCAGGTCCAAACTATAATGGCCTATCATATGAGTCAGTAGGACCCGTTGGATATTTTGCAGTTAGGCTCCTGCATCCGCTGGCCCACCTAAGCCGTTTTCTCTTTAAATTAAGTCTCGTTCCACACTGCACTATTTTGCTTGTGCAAAAGGGCTATATATCGAAACCACATTACATTACATGTTTCTCATTACCTTCAAGGTTGAGGTTGGCCATGCTCTATATATGCCTATATTTAATCGTTCTCGTAATTTACACTTACACCTACACTTAAAAACAAACATCATTTATTTATTTGTTTTCAATTTGAAGATAGGCTTCAATTATTTTCTAGCCCCGTACTTGCAGGGTTTTAGTGGTATAGAACCAAACACCATCTAAACATTTTTTCTGTGCATGCGTGCTCGAAGGTTTTTAATTAATATGATTATACACAATCAATGAGCAACAGTGCAGTTGGTATGGCACTTCCTTCTCTGGGGATAGAGTGCGGGGTTTCGATCCAATAGGGAAAGTTCACAATCTAACGCTTTCAGCACAAATTCATGGATATCCTAAGTGTGTGTGATGTATACATGGATGTGTTGTGTACATAGATTAGGGTTTACGGGCCAATTCCAAAAAGTAAAAAGAAAAAAAAAGAGATATATGATTATATACACAAACACACATTCTCTTGCATGTATGCTCTAAGTTTTGTAGTCGAAGATTCCAGAAAATCAAAAGCTCACAGGTTGCTCAATTGACCTTTAAGAATCGTGACACGCATATTTTTATATTTTTATATTTTTATTTTGCTTAATATATAGTAATTAAAACTTAACAGTCAATTGCCATCTTTTTAAGTTGGCCTTTCTAACGTACTATTTCAAATCTCTTGATTGAAAACTCTTTTTATATAAATGAGAATGAAGACATCTAAATAAAAGGCATCACTTGCATTAATGAACAATACTCCAAATATTGGGTTTTTTTTAATAATAATAAAAAAAGCAATCTACTTACTACACGAAAAGCCAAAATCATTAAAATTTAGAAAAGCTAACAAGCAATGGAAGAATATCATTAATATCGTATACAGAGGAAGAAGCGATTAATTAAGCTAATTCCTTACAAATTCAACACTTTGCCGGCATTACCGATGAGCAATAGCTGAGCAGTATGGCACTTTCCTTCTAGGGATGAGTGCAGGGTTCGAATCTAAAAAGGGAAAGTGGTCACAAATTAAAGCTTTCGGGGCAAATTTGTGGGTCCCTCTGGTGTACGTGTGTTGTGTGCTTGTATATGCCGTGTTAGTGGGTGTTTCGTGTGATTGGGTGAGGTTTACGAGCCAAAAACGGCGGGGGGGGGGGGGCAACCCAAAAAACACACTTTGGCAACATTTGAAAACTTCTAACTGCACAAAAAACATCACCACCCAAAAAACACACTTTGGCAACATTTGAAAACTTCTAACTGCACAAAAAACATCACCACTCACACCTTTCGATTTTCCTAACTAAAAAAGGAGACCAAAAGGAAAAAGTAAAACTAAAATTCCCACTAATACTAGGCATCAACAACATTTTACACAAATGAAAACAATACTTAATTACAATTTAATCCAAACACCCTTCTTAATTAATTTATCTTTATCTTTTAAGCTCTAAACTCTTGAAACTTTTCTCCATATGAACAAAGCTTTGAGACTCATTTAGCTTCTTTTGAGCCTCCAAGTCTTCTTCTTCTTCATCCCCCTCCTCCTCCAAAGAAACAATGTATTGTCTCTCATCGTTAACATACTTTTTTGACACGGCCAAGTAAAAAACCATAGAAAAAATCACCGTACCAACCAAAAACCAACTAAACTCTATATTGACCAATGACTTGGCTCTCTCGAGTGACCCATGATCCTTGCACCTCACCACTTTGTGTCCTTCCTCTAAATTCATGAAGCATCCTTTTGGAATGAGCCCTGGGGTCCACAAAGCATAGCCCATCACAACAAACCAGACTCCTTGGAAAGCTATGCTCATTGATCTCACAAAGCTCACAAGGAAACTCCTAGGCTTCCAAATTCCTAAGAGTGTTGTCGCTAATGAAACTACAATCATAAGTTGTAGAAGCCAATGATATTGCCCCTCTACTCCCATATGATCAGTTGAGTGGAGATGAAACATGAGTAGTTGTTGTCCGAAGGCAGCCGCGCCGATAACCTGTGTGTTCAGAGTTAAATTAGCTTGTTATACATATATACAACCTGTTAGCCTAAGATTATATATATATATATATTTTGTGACAACTAAAATATTTTTTCCCTGTCGGCCAAAAACCTATGTGAGAAAAATGTTAGAATATAAAATTATATTTTTCATCGGTTACCGCAACTTTACGGTGGCAGAGATATACCCATTGACTCTAACCACAACTTCTGAATTCTGGTATAGTAAAACTTCAAAAGTTCTATATAATTATAACCTATCTGCTTAATCTTTTAGGTAAAGTGATTTCTGCAACCTGCGTATGCCCGAGCTTTAGGGCGGGGTCTTTCATGCGAACCCGGTCAAAGATTATCCCGAACAATGCGTAAACAAAGAAAGTGAGGGAGATGGAGGAGTGCTCAAAGTTGTGAAGGTGGTTACTAGGGATAGTCCAATCATCATCCAAGGGTTGGTGGCGTTCGGGGCCGATGAAGAGCTCCATGGCAATGGAGAGGGAGCTCCCTATGATGATGAGGGTTGGCTCCATGTAGCGAAGAGACGGCGAAGGGAACCAAGGGGGTGATGTGTAGAGCTTGGGGTTGAGAGTGTGGAGCTTGATGTGGTTGAAGAGGTGCCATAGGCCTATGAGCATGAACCCTAACCCTGGCGCAACATGGCCTACCAATGTGCCCATTGCTCACTAACAACTTTTTTTTGGGGGATAGGAGAGAGAGAAGAGGTTTTAGAGAGAGAGAATTGAGTTGTTTGATGAGAGAGAAAGGAATTGGAGCGTAGGGGGATTTAAAAAGTGAGGAGGGCTAACATTTGCCAATCTTTTATACAAGTCTTTGGCTCTAGAGAGTTCTTAGATGTAGTTGAACTTTGAAAGTTGAGGGGATTAACATGAAAAGTGAGAGGGAAATGGATTTGTTGGTTCATCGCATGGGTTGACCCAAATGGTTTTGTTCGGTCTGAATGAGGGTGAGGTCAGGTGGGTGTGGGACCCACATCTTATTTGTACTTTCTAGAAAAGGACAGATTTTGACAAATAGTGCCTTTTCTTGTGTGTTTTAACTACCTTAAATTTTTTTCTAGAAAAGGGTTGGTTTGTTTTGGGATGTTCCTTGGATTTTGGGCTGGAGTTGGATTTCGACTTCTTTTTTGTGTTTATATTTAGGGGAACTATTTTTGGAAATTAACGTCTTAAAATTAATATTTAACTATTTTAAGATAAATCATGGATATCTATGATATTTAAAATTTTAAAATCTATTGATATTTGAAAGATTATGTTATTTAAGAGTTATACGATATGCCACGATTTTTCCCTAAAAAGGAGAGTTCTTCGTATATCACCATCAAAACTTAACTACTTCCACATATCATCTACATCTGAAAACCTATGGATTATTCAAAAAATTTACTTTAGTTTTGTAAACCAGCAGAAATTGAAAATATTTTGCAATGAGCTCATTGGGCCTGCGTAGCTCCGAAGTCTCAACATATACGAAAGCAGTAAAAAAAATTTGGAGGACCCCACTCACTCACTCTCTCTCTCTCTCTCTCTCTATATATATATAAAGAAAAACCCTCGGAGGCTTCGGTAGGTGCATGGCGTCAAAAATCCACTCTCCAAATTTTTTTTGGATCATCGGCATTCATCATCTTCATTCCTATCATCTAAGATGTTGATATACCAAATTTCATGTGAATCTACCATTTTTTCACTATTGAATAAGCAATGTAAAAAATTCAATTGTTGGTAAATCGTTAATTTTGCATCCATAAAACCAATGGTGAAATGGTGGTTGAATCTAAAAAAAATTGGTGTATCCACAACTTAGTTGATGAAGATGGAAATTATGAATGCCGGTTGTTAAAAAAAATCTTGAATGGTGTATTTTTTCAACGCTATAGAAAGAAATTCCCTCATATAGCCTCTTTTATTCATCTCTCTCCCTCTCTCTATGAATAAAAGAGGCCCTAGAAGGGAATTTACTCGTATGGAGTTGAAAAAATATATCCCCATGAATTTTTGCGCGATTGGCAACCATTATCATAATTTTTATCATCAAATATGTGGACCAAATTTCAAGTATTTTTTGTCTTAGCCCTTTATATCTATATCTATAATATATAACATATATGGATGTGCTTGTAATTTTCAAGATCGATTTTGTCCTTTAGGTGAAAAAATTGCAGGAAGCCTTTCACATTTTAGGCATCTAACGGAAAATTACATGGAGGAGCCTCAATTTGATAATTTTGTTACGGTTGTAAAATTTTGTTTAATTTCTTCATGCAGAACTTTTAGCTTGCGACAACCAACTTAATGCTGCTATATTGGGAAATCGTCGCTTAATGCACTGTTCATTTTGTTTTCAAATATACAGATGTAAATTTTGGTTTTTTCAAGCATCTAGCTGATAATTATTGGAAGACCCTCATTTTCAAAATTTTGTTATGGTTGCAAACTTTCTTAAACAAACTCCAATAATACATGCACTTTAATTTGGTCATGAAAAATTACATTTTAATTTCTTCATGTAAATTTTTTAATCCGCGACAATCATTTTACTGCGGCTATATTGAGAAATTATCTCTTAATACAGTATTCATTTTGCTTTCAAATATACTAATGGAAACTTCGAGTTTTCATGCTTTTTTGCATCTAGTGGAAAATTATATGGAAGACCTTCATTTTCATAATACCGTTATGGTTGCAAAATTTCCACATGGAAATTTTGCAACTTGCGGCAACCGTCTTGCAGTAGCTCTATTAGCAAATCGTCACTTAATACACTGCTCAATTTGTTTTCAGTATACGGATGGAAACTTCGGTGCCCCTGCGTTTGCGTCGGGGTTCTTTCTATTACTTATTAAAAATGAGGCAAGGTAATGGTAGACGGATATTTTCATTCCAATGGTCAAGAATTAGCAAATTTAAAACTCCCCTTTAGTCAGTGGAAACATGGTATGATACGCACATGTCTTGGGTTTCCAAAACGTTGAAGATTTAAGCAATTAAACTAGAGAAAAAATTATATGCAAGGGCTTGTATGGTACAAGCCATTTGCTAAATGAGCTTCACTTACATAAAACCCAAACCCAGAATGGAGTTATCTGAATAAATGTAAGTGTTTGGGGGCGGTGCAAGGAAATAGCAAGTTATGAAGGTGGTATATAGGAATAGATAACTTTTGGGGGTGATAATTAGTCTAAAATATGGCACATTTGAATGAATATTTTCTCTACTATTATTTAAGTACTAAAAAGTGTTTATTGTAGATATAGAACATATGAGAGTTTATTTGTAAAAAGTTCATTATCATATAATTCTACATTATAATTAACATAATGAGGGAAAATATATGCATATAATATTTAAATGAAATATTAATAATTAAAATATGTATATCATATCGAATATTTCTAATCAATATTCTTATGATATTATATCATTTAAATGGTTAGAATAATATCTCAAATCCACCAAATGCTACTAACATTATGATTTGAGATATTGTGCAAATATTAGCTCAGGTCTGAAATCCAAATAAGAGATCCGAGTCAAATCGAGATATGAAAACCGAATCTGCCAAAATTTAGAAGCAAATCGAGAGATCTAGCAACCACCGAGACTCAGTGCATTATTTTTAGAATCTAGATATCAAAAGGATCTCCACATGGCAACACAAGAGACCAGAAGAAATCCCAAATCTTGATTCCGCCAGGTTGCGGCGGAAGGGCGGCCAAATAGGGGGAAACACGGCGGATCCGCGGCTCATTGGTAGCCGTAGGATGTGAGATTTTATGGTTTGGATTCTAACTGTATATTCTCACTTATTGAATCTAAGGTTTCTGGTTTTAGGGATTATATAAGGGACCGGGAGCTGCACATTCAAATTCATCACCGAATAGATCAAGAGATCCACGTATCCGAGTCATCATCATCTATTCATTTACCTCCAACAAGAGAGTGATCTAGAGCAAACTAGAGTTCTTATAATTGACTTTCTAAGGAGAATTATAAATGGAATAGTTGATTAATAAAGATAGTTTTTAGTTTTAATTCTCTTTGCATTTATTTTCTGCACTTACTTTTCTGCATCTTAACTATACTTTCATTCACTTTCAACCACCCTTCTAAGTCAACCATGAGCGAGTAATTCCTAACATGTTTGGGTTTGCAGGATAGGGTAGAAAAATGGATGAGAAAATCTTTTTAACTTCTTTTATAAATTTTAAAATTTATAAACTTTAGCAAAATAAATGTTAATATTCTTATCGGCCGCACTACCAATTTATTGATAGTCACGACCAGGATTTGGGATCGATTTAATACTTGTTTTGTTAAGAATTAGACATGAATAGAGATCAATGCAAGGATAAGGGTTAGTAGCGGGGAAACCCTAGTTTCTTTCAAGAACTCTAATCTACGTTCATCACTATCGATTTAGTTTTAAATATTAAAAGATAAAGAAGTCATTTTTAATTATTCATCCATTACTACTAAATCGTATGAACCCTACATGCCTATTCATTATAAATTTTATATCCGTTTCAAAATATAACGACAAACAATCAACCATCTTTCATCAACTCGTCTAAAGTAAAAAAAGAGTTCACGTTTCCCTGCGGATCACTTTTACCTCGTCGGTCGTCGATGTATCAGCATGCACAGAGAAATGTTCAGAGACCTCAGGCTTTCACTTTGGCGGCCGTAGAAGCCGAAGCTGTAGGACAAGATAATACCGGTAAACTTCCTCCCATCCTTTTCAGCCATTTCTAATTCTTGCATTCTTTTGTTCTTTCATCTACCCAAACATTTTCATGCACTTTCAGTAGTTCTTTCACCACCACTGTAATCAAAATTTTCTTGAATCTGTTACAACTTCTTTGTATAAATTTCGAAGACGAAATTTTTATAAGAAGAGTAGAATGTAACGACTCTGAAATCTTAGTACGGAAATTCTTCTGTTAATATACAGAATAAAATTTCACAGCCTGAGTTGGAGTTATAAGTTACTTTTGCTAAAGAACGGTAAGAAACAACTTATAGCTCACTGGTAAAGCCTTTGCACTGCTGTGACGCAGCCCCTGTGTTCGAGCCCCATCAGAAACATTATTTTTTTCTGATTTTCTTTTTAAACTTTTTGGAAGCCCAAAAGTTTACACGTGCAATGCACACAAAAATTAAAAGACAGAGAAATCAAACATGTGCCAAAAAGTATTAACATTGAGAGGGACACGTGGCTCTAATCCACCGGCCTCACTCCCTCAATCGGCCGGCGGAAACCTCATATGGGCCGGTACCGACGGGTGAACCATGGCTAAAATGCCCCGGGCTTTGCACACACGATCCTTCCCCTACCCCTAACTCCCCTGCACTATTTGATTGCTCTGCAATCAAACTGAGACCTTTCAATTCCCCATTTATCATCATTTTAATACTTTTTAATTCACCCTTTTAATTCCAAAACCCTAATTCCACACTATAAATACTACCACATGCCCTGGCCTTTATCATTCTGAAAATTCATAGCAAAAACTCTCAAAATTTTCTAAGTGCAAGTGGAGTAGAAGAGGAGTTAGCAAGCTATCAACTTCCGTCGAGAATCGAAGCAAATTCCGGCGATCCCGCGACACCACGACGACAACAATCTCTTCTTCTATCTCTTCTTAATATACCCAAGTGGTAAGTCCTTCCCAATCCCTCTTCTTCTTATTTGAAAACCTCTTTTCAAAACATAAGTCGGAAGTGGAGTTAATACCAACATCTTCTTTTAAACTCTAGAAAGTTCACTTTTTCTTACATATTTTTCATCCATATTCTTACACCATATTTGTAATCATAAAACCAATGCTTAGAACCAACTTTTAATAAAAAATATCATGCCAAATAATTTTAACTTAACATTTACATTAAAATACCATTAACTTTGTATATACCATCTTTTATTGTCTTGTTTAAACATACCTTTAGGAGAATTCAGTAGGTAATTACCTACCTCTCACGCACACATTGTTTCCATAGCACGATACTCTTTGAACATATTTTTGTTACGATTACAATATTACATTAAAATACCATTTACTATATAAACCGGTTTTCTTTTAAATTGTATTTTTAACTCTTTTGCAAATATACCTCTATAACCCTCATTAGGGGACCCGTTATTGGATAGTGCGGATTATCGCATATCTTTGGGCTAGTAGAGCGAGATGCAGATCTCCTCACGGAGCATTCGGTCTCGAAAGGTTTTAAATACGTTTTTAAGAAAAACGCATTTTTCTACTTAAATAAAATTTAATTTTTAATAATTATATAAATATTACAAAATCTATATTTTTTCAAAATATAATGAACTTACATTTTTTTAAAAGAATGACAAGTTTCACTAAAATACCCTCAAGATACCAACAAAGGACAAGTTTTATAATAAAATACCATGAACTTTCCAACTAATCTTTTATCACTAAAAGACCTCAAATGCTTAAAATTCATATCCATGAAAACCCTAAATAATATAAAAAACTTCTCGAGCTTTATTTTTAATTATATTAAAAATATTTTCATAAAAACCCCTCGCATTGGCGAATTATTCGAGCAACTTAGTGGCGCGAGGGTATTCTCGAAGCTGGATTTACGATCCGGATATCATCAAGTTTGAGTTAAATCAGAGGATATCTGTAAGACTGCGTTCCGAACTCGATATGAACATTACGAGTATTTAGTGATGTCATTCGGAGTCACGAATGCACCGGCGATATTTATGGACTTGATGAACCGAATCTTTTCACCGTTCTTAGACCAGTTTATAGTGGTGTTCATCGATGATATTATGGTCTATTCGAGGAGCCTAGAAGAGCATTCAGAACACTTGAAGATCGCACTGCAGACATTGAGGCATGAAAGATTGTATGTAAAGATGAGCAAGTGCGAGTTTTGGCTCGAAGAAGTGAAGATTTTTTGGGGCGTGTCGTATCCGGAGATGGAATCGCTGTTGCTCCTGAGAAGATTGTAGCAGTTCAAGATTGGCCGATTCCGAAGAGCATGACAGAGATCAGAAGTTTTCTTGGGCTTGCTGGATATTATAGAAGGTTCGTGGAGAATTTTGCTCGTTTGGCTGAGCCTTTGACCAAGCTTACACGGAGGGAAGTGCCATCGTTTGGACGGAAAGATATGCGTCATCTTTTGAGGTGTTGAAGCAAATATTGACAACCGCTCCTATTTTGACCGTGCCAAATGGTTCCGAAGGATTGGTTATTCATACTAACGCATCTGGGAAAGATTTGGGATGTGTTTTGATGCAGTATAGGAAGGTTACAGCCTATGCATCGAGACAGCTGAAGATCCATGAGAAGAATTATCCAACTCATGATTTGGAGCTTGCAGCAGTGATTTTCACTTTGAAGATTTGGAGACACTACTTATTGGGCGAAAGGGTCGAAGTGATCACCGATCACAAAAGCCTAAAGTACGTGTTTACGCAGAAAGAGCTCAACATGAGGCAGCGTAGATGGTTGGAGCTAATGGCTGACTATGATCTTGATCTCAAGTACCATCCGGAGAAAGTTAATGTAGTCCCGAATGCGCTTAGTCGGTTGCCAGCAAATCGGATGTTGACTGCACAGAAAGAACTTATAGATGATTTTCGGAGATTCGAGTTGGAGGTCGTGTTGCCACATTCTTCAGGACAGTTGATACAGCTGCAAGTACAGTCGTCGTTGATCGATAATATTAAAGCAGCGCAGTCATAGGACCCAAGATTGCAAAAGTTTCGAGAACTGGTTGAAGCGGGACTTCGAACGGACTTGTTGATTCATGAAGATGGTTCGTTGCGACATGGTAGCCATTTGTGTGTGCCGAAGGGAGATATTCACGTAAAAGTTATGAAAGAGGCACGCAGTTCCGCATATTCCATACATCCAGGAGGCACGAAGATGTACCGTGATCTACGACAGCATTTCTGGTGGGAAGGCATGAAAATGGAGATTGCCCACTTTGTAGCGAAGTGCTTGGTGTGTCAGCAAATTAAGGCCGAACATCAAAGGGTAGCTGGTTTATTGCAACCACTTCCGATTCCTCACTGGAAGTGGGAACATATAACCATGGATTTCATGACAGCTTTACCACGGAGTTCAAAGGGTAATAATGCAGTTTGGGTGATTGTTGATCGATTGACCAAGGCAGCTCATTTCATTCCGTTTTGAGTGGGTCAGTCGACGGAAGCGTTAGCAGAACGGTATATGCAGGAGATTGTGAGATTGCATGGAGTACCTGTGAGTATCGTTTCCGATCATGATACCCGATTCTTATCGAACTTCTGGAGGAGTTTACAAGAAAGTTTAGGGACGCGATTGAAGTTTAGCACCGCTTATCATCCTCAGACATATGGCCAGTCGGAAAGAACGATCCAAACTTTTGAAGATATGTTGAGAGCTTGCATGTTGGACTTCAAGGGTTCATGGGAGGATCATCTACACTTGGTGGAGTTTTCATATAATAACAGCTTCCAGGCGACTACTCAGATGGCTACATTCGAAGCATTATATGGTCGTAAGTGTCGTTTTCCCGTTTGTTGGGACGATGTCGGAGAGCGAAGGTTATTGGGACCGGATCTTATTGTGTAAACCGTGGAGAAAGTTAATATGATCCGGAATCACATGAAGGCAGCACAAGATCGACAGAAGAGTTGGGCCGATACATCGAGAAGATCTCTAGAGTTCGCTGTTGGTGATCTCTTATTCTTGAAGATATCACTAACTAGAGTAGTGATTCGTTTTGGGAGTCGAGGCAAGCTCAGCCCTCGATTCGTGGGGCCTTTTGATATTATCGAGCGCGTTGGAGAAGTAGCTTATCGATTGGCGTTACCACCGTCTTTGGCGAGTGTTCATGATGTATTTCATGTATCTCAACTCCGTAAGTATGTTCGAGATGAGACGCACGTTCTAGATCATTCGGAGCTGACAGTAAGGGAGGATTTGACCTATGAAGAACGACTGATGTCGATTGTTGATCGAAGAGAAAAGATCCTCAAGAACAAGGTTATTCCTCTAGTACTTATTTCATGGGGGAATCGCTCGCATGGAGAATCGACTTGGGAACGAGAAGACGAGATTCGACAGAAGTTTCCATACCTCTTTTCCTAGATTCATGCTTGTTTTTTTTTCTTGTTCCGAGAATTTCGAGGACGAAATTCTTTTGTTGTTGGGTATAATGTAACACCCTAGTTTATTTATACCAGTTCTATTTTGGGTATTTCTTTATTTATGGCTATTTCTTGATTTATTGTGTTTTGGGTGCGAGTAAATGTAATTGGTATCCGTGTTTGCATCTGACCCGACCCACATGCTGGAAACCCGTCTTGATTCCTGTTTATAATTTATCCCGGCTAGTTATGAGAATTCGTGCACTTTCATGTTGTATATCTGCATTATTTCTGGCGTCTGCATTTTTTCAATATAACATATAAAGTCAAATAAAATGTTTTAAAAATATCTTGCATAGCCCGTTCCATACCCCTAACCCTGTTGTAGCATCCGTACATCGTATTCTCATCCCGTTCAGTGAAACGGACTCGTTTGGATAGCTACGTGCATGCTACGTGTATTCGTTCTTGGGGGTATGCATTTTCGTTACCTGGATATCCTATTTTGGTTTTGGTTGACACATATATTATCCATATTTTCAAACCGTAAATTTAGACCCAACCCGGATATGTTTTGGAGTAATTTCGTATTAGCCAAAATCTCGAATTTAACTAATATTAAATTCTTTATATATATATATATATTTACTGTTTTATATATATGCGTTTCATATTTTATTTAACAAAATATAATTTTATCCTAAATCCCAATCAAATCCTAACACAATCCTAACAGATCCCTCTCTTTCACACACACACACACACACACACACACACACACACACACACACACACACACACACACACACACACACACTATATTAAAAAATTTCTTGAAAAACACACACACACTATATTAAAAAAAACACACACACACTATATTAAAAAATTTCTTGAAAAACCCAAAACCTATTTAATCCCCAAGTATATCTCTTCTTCCTCACCATGTTTTCCCTGCCGCCTTCGCCTCTTCAACTCGAAACCCTAACCCGCACCCATCTCCGTCAACTTCGCCCTCGTCGTCAATCTCCCTCGTCGACCTCGTCACCACCCTCATCGCTTTCCCTCCTCCTCACCAACACCCCCAAGCCAACCCCGAGCTCCTCTTCCCTGCACATAACCGAACCCTGCAACCCTGCCTGAACCCTCACCGGAGCTCCGATCACCCCGTCAGCCTCGCCTCACCACCACCCTCTCTCCTCTCTCCTATCCTCCCCCTGCAAGCCCATGACCCCTTGCTCTTCCCTGCACTAAACCCGACCCTAACAGCCTCTTCGCAACCCACTGCCTCGCTGTGAAACCTCGCCGAAAAACCCAAGACCCATCGTCGTCATCCCCTCGCCTTCTTCTCTACCCCAGAACCCAAACCCAGAGCCACACCAAACCCCAGCCCTTATCTTTCTTCTTCTTCTTTTCTTCTCTTTACTTTCTTGATTCCGTTTCCAAGTGATCACCGGAGCCGTGCCCATCGCCGACGATCCGGGAAATTCAATAAACGTTCCTAGCCAGCGTGGTCGTGTTCTTGTTTTACTTGGTTCAGTTCAGTACGCACGTGTGTCTGTATTTCGACGTTTACCCGACGCCGGACGTGGCGTACGCACCCCGTCGTGAGATCCGGTCAGGCAAGTTTATCTTGCTACATGCTATGCTACTATATTTGCATCCATATGAATAAAAATATTACATGTTCATTCAATTGTGCATCCCATGTTACAGTTTTACCGTTTTTCGATATCCGTTCGCATCCGTATCATTTATTGCATTCCTATTTGCATGCCAGATCATATTATTACATGTTACTATTATATTAGCACCCTATGCTTGATAATGTGCATCATATGTAGTCATGGAGTTATAGATGTGATCCCTGATAGACATTGTGCATCCGTACTTTTACCGTGTTTCGATACTTGCTATCGTCTCACTTTTGTGCATCCGTGTGATACATATGCGCCACCTGACATGACTTGATACACCACTGCTTGACTTGATACCTGATCTTGTTACTAATGCCGACGACCCTGAATAGAGGGGTTTTCCCTTTAACAAGAACCCATTTTTTTAAGTTCTTTTAAAAAGAAAACTGTTCAATCTTTAAATAATAAACCTCTTAGGGCTTCTCTGATCTTCAGGGATCGATGGAGATGCTTGTCTTCTCTCTGGAATTTAATTCCATTCCAAAGAGTTTTAGCTCCGAAAATGTTTTTCTGGGAATTTAATTCCCCTGCTCAAAAGGAACTTAATTCCTCTGAAGAACTTAATTCTTCACAGAGAACTTCTTGGGACTTTCTTGTCCTGAGTTGTTTTTGCAGAGATCCTTCTCGATTTACGCAGAGTTCTAGCAGTGGGTTTTTTCCTTTAATCGCACAAATTTGAATTTGTTGGTCACTTAACAAAACTTGTCTTCCTAAGAATTCATTTACATCTCAATGTCTGACTTTTCTCATTACTAATCTTTCACTGATGTTTCTTTTTAGGCATTATGGTTGTTCATCTATATAGTTTGAACGAATTTATTTCCTATGAGGATATTCGTGTACAGGGCCGTTGTCAGAACCAAGAGTTTACCGATGCCCAATGTGCGGAGATTATGGATAGTCTGTATGCACACAATGGTCGACTACTTTCTCACCGCTCTGCTTTATTGAAAATCGTAGTAGGAGCAATTTGGAAAGCACTTCCTGGGTTTTAGGAAGCTATGCCGCTTAATGCGATGAATAATACTGAAGATAAGGTGCATTCAGTGTATCTGTCGGGCTTGATCTCGAAGAAGCGGCGAGATAACCTCGTTGATATTCTGCATCAAATTTTCCAACAGACGATGATAATCGCCTCTTATCAAAGGGAGGAGGACGTTGGCGAGGATTGATTGATAGGATACGAGCGTGTCAAGTTTAGTTCTAAATACCGCAATCAAGACGGTTTCGCACGTAGCTAGCCGGTTGAGTACGGGTCGTCCGCAGGGAGATGGGAATCTTTTTCTATGTGTTTTTCGACGAGTTAAGTCCGGTTGTTCAGATTTTGTTTGTAGTTATCTAAGTGTTGAGTTGATATTTAAAGAGAGCTTGTTAGGGTTAGGATTAGGTTAGTTTGAGTTAGGAGTCTCCACATCTTTCGTTGCCCCACTTAATATCGGTGTTACGGTAATCGGCAACAACGGGGATTAGCACGACTAGGAAGGAACTTGCGAGTATAAGCTAGGCTTTCCAACGCATAGTCCTTCCTTTTGGTGCTTGTCCGTCCGTTCTTGGCTCTTATCCATAACCTCCGGTTAATTCAACCACAACCGGTCTCACTACGGAATCACCGCTATCATGTAGGATAGGGCGCCGTAAGGAGCGGATTGTGGTTGGGTTAACGGGAGTTGATTTAAGTTGTTGGGCAAGGAAAGAGTGAGAGAGATTTCCTTCTCTCAAACTTCCCTTATCCTACCCTAACAAGTATAGAACTACTCACACTTCATAATACGGAAAAATAAAACAACACAAAAGAGGAAGATAGAAAGAAGGAGATTAGAAGAATACGACTAACTGTTTGCGACCTCACCTTGGCGAGGATCAAGCGTAAGTATCATTGTCGTATGTAAGGATAAAGAAAAAGAGAGAAGAAACAAACAACAAGGAAATAACAACAACTACTTAACAATTAAAATTACAACAATTATAACAAGTAAAGAAAGAGACAAGCATGATAATAAAAATGGTCTTCTTTATTCATCACTCTTCACTCAAAAGCTCACTTACAAGTTTAATGGAGAAGAGGTGAGAAGAGGAAGAAGAACAATACTAAAACTAGGCAAAATGAAAAATACAAAGTTGGACCTCTTCCTTCACAAACTTCTGGGCTATTTATAGGCCAGAGAATGAAACCCTAGGGCAACCACCAGAACCTAAACAAAAAGACCAAAAAAACCCCCCAAAAATCTTCAACTGCCGCCACTATATTGCCGCGGATCCGCGGCCTGGACCCCACTTTGGCCGCGGATCCGCGGCCTTATGATTGAATTGGGCCCCCCAATTTTTGGTGCTGGCCTGATCTGTTGTCTACATTATTCTGGTATATGTATTTTCTTATAATTGCTCCACGAATTTTCCAGAATTCTGTTGAGGGAAAGGTGGACTTTTTATCAAGATTTTGTAATGATTTGCCTCGAGCTCCGCGTAGATCTCTTGGATTTTGTGCTACCATTGAGCCTTGTGCATGAGAATGACATTGATTTGATCTTTTGTCTTCCTATTGATATCTGGCAACATACGGATGAAGAGCAGAGACCGTGTTTTTATCTGTGGTTGGCAGGAACCCGGATTTTGTCGTGTTTTCCATGAATTTCACCGTTTTGGAACCGAGAACCTGTATCCTGCAATTGACTAGCAAACACGGCTCAAGAGTATCTACGGATATGCAATGTGATAAAAATTGGGCGGTATGAAAATGCAAAAATCTGATATGAACAAGGATCTCGACACTCGTGATCGCGAGAGGATGCATACGAGAATGGTCAGAAAGGCCAGAAAGATTCTAGACGGCCTCACTTTTGAATTTCTCAATCCGTGTCCCAGATTTGACGTCCTACCATTGTAAATATTTCCTCTTATTTTGTATGAACTTTTTAAAGTATGAATGATAAGCCTTTCCTTTCCGTTTGTTCTCGCATGCTTTCTTTATGCCATTTTGTCATATCGTTGTTGCTGCTCGCGTGTTTGGCATGTGAGGCATTGTTGGGGTTTTCAATCTCACATCAGCACCCACTCATGTGTTATTCACGTGCGATACTGTTTTACTTTTCAGTGCATGTCAAGGTTGGTGCTCATGTGCTCTGCACGTGAGGCCCTATTGATGGGGTTGTTTAATTTCCCATGCAATCTTTTCTGTGTGACATTGAATGCAGAGAGGGGGCTTTGGAAATAGTCCCATCTCTTTGATTTCCAATGCCTTTCCTTTTTCTGGGCCTTGGAAATAGTTTCATCATGCAACATTTTCCGTGCGCGGCATTTAATGCTCCCCTTTATAACCTGAAGTCATAGTTTTCTTTCTCTCTTCACAGAGAGATCCATTTTTATCTTGAGGAAACAACTAAATGCTATGGCTTGCAACCGCCCCCATGCTCGTCGACAACCATGGGAGGTACCCGTTGAGGAGATGATTTCTCGTTTTGCTGTGTGATTTATGGATCCCCTTCTCACCGATGCCGAATGTGACGCGGTGACGTATGAACTCCTGATCCGTAGGGGACCCCCTCTTCCAATGGGATCCATTTGGCTCCGGATGATTCTTCTTGCCGTGCTCGCTGACATCCCTCCTCACCCAAAAGAGATGACCCTCGGTCCTTGATGCGGCCGAAGACAAGCTCGAGTGTTTTTATGAGGCGTGCCTGATTACTCAGGCTCTGAAAGACTGCTCGGTCCATCTGTTGGGCCAGATAAGAGCCCGGCGGGCTATTATATCTGCCTTTGCAGATGGACATGGCGCTAATCGATGGGGAGCCACTCTTCGTGAAAATCGTCGTTTCGATGTGCTGGAGAAAGCAGAGAGGGAGTTAGAAAATTTTGCATTTTGTTTTGTTAACCCTTGTGCCACTGATCCTTTGTTTGGTGACCTTTTCCCGGTAGCGTAGTATGTTTAAATCAATGTACTCTTTTTATCATTGGTTGTTGCATGCTTTCTGTTGAATTTTCATGTTTATCGGATACTCGTACGTGCGTCTTGCTTGTGTAAATGAGCTTCATATTTTTTCCATGGGAATTTTCTTTAATTGCGAGCACCATCGTTATGTTGCATGCACATTAGTGCTTTGGGTACCATTTCCTTTTAAACATTCATACGGTTGCAAATGCTTGCTTGATAGGATATAGATCAGAGACTTTCCTTGTTACTTCTCATCTCGGGAGGTTTGTGCTTGTTTTAGATCGAGTATTGTCGTCGAAGGGAGGCTTGTTTATATATTCTTGAGTGTACGCGCCTTTCTTCAGAGGTTGTGGCTGCAAAGGCGAGGTTACATGGGCTGATTGAGCGGTGTGCTGCGAACATGATATCATGCGAGAAGAGGCTCAGCCGCAAGTTTTCGGAGAGGAAGCCGGCTTCCAAAGTGCTGAGGGAGCTTCAAGCCAATCTTACGGCCAAGACCACTAGGGAATATGAATTTTGGCGGGTGCTTCAAGAGGCTATCAAGGAGGTGGTTGCCATTGATAAGGCCGCCGTTTTTACTCATGAAATGGTCGAAGCCCATAAGATTACTGAAAAAGAGCTTGAAGACCGGCTTGCCTCATACCAGGCCCAACAGGCTCAAGCGGAGGCCTGTCTTTTGACGATACTAAATCATGAAGCCGAGGCCCAGCGGAAAAGGGGTGAACTGGTAAATCTACTAAATCGCCCTCTGACTTGAAGAATTGTATATATAATTTTTCATTCTTCTTTTGTACATACTCCTGAATGAAATTATATTTTTTTGTTCTTTCGTAAATTGTACTTTGTATTCATTTTGATTCATGAATAAAAGACATGTTTTTCTTCATGATGGTGTGTCCCTTTTAGTAAGTGTATTCTGTGGATAGTCTATTTCGATTTCTTTGCAGGACAACGATGGCTTAGGATTTAGGGTTAAAATCTGCCTCCTAAGACTTTTCAACGTTATGAGCCGTGAGGGTCTCATAAAGAATTTTCTCTCTACAGGTCGAGAGGATCCCGTAGGTGTAATTTCTCCTTAAGAATCAAGAGGATTCCTATGTGTGTTTTCTCTTGAAAGTCGTAAGGATCTCACAAGAGAGTTTGCTCCCTTACGAGTCGTGAGGACCCGTAAGTGATAGGTGAGGTTACCATTTTCCGTATTTCACGGAGTCAGGAGCTACTCTGGATGGTTCCCACGGGGTCGGTTTGACATGGCCGTGTTCTGCGAAGACCAGGCTCCGCTCTGGATGCTTCCCACGGGGTCAAAATTGACATAGCCGTATTCTGCTAGGACCAGGATCCGCTCTGGATGTTTCCTACGGGGTCAAGATTGACATAGGCCGTGTTCCACGTAACCAGGAATTTGCTCTGGATGCTTCCCACGGGGTCGGATTGACATAGCCGTGTTCTGCGAGGACCATGCTCCGCTCTGGACGTTTCCCACGGGGTCAGGATTGACATAGGCCGCGTTCAACGTGACCAGGATTTGCTCTGGATGCTTCCCACAGGGTCATAGCCGTGTTCTGCGAGGACTAGGCTCCGCTCTGATCGTTTCTCATGGGGTCAGGATTGACATAGGCCATGTTCCACGTGACCAGGAATTTGCTCTAGATGCTTCCCACGGGGTCTGATTAACATAGCCGTGTTCTGCGAGGACCAGGTTTCGCTCTGGACATTTCCCACGGGTCAGAATTGACATAAACCACGTTCCACGTGACCAAGAATTTACTCTGAATGCTTCCCACGGGGTCATAGCCGTGTTCTGCGAGGACCAGGCTCCGCTCTGGACGTTTCCCACAGGGTCAGGATTGACATAGGCCGTGTTCCACGTGACCAGGAATTTGCTCTGGATGCTTCCCACGGGTCATAGCCGTGTTCTGCGAGGACCAGGATCCGCTCTGGACGTTTCCCACGGGGTCAGGATTGACATAGGCCGTGTTCCACGTGATCAGGAATTTGCTCTGGATGCTTCCCACGGGGTCATAGCCGTGTTCTGCGAGGACCAGGCTCCGCTCTGGACGTTTCCCACGGGGTCAGGAATTACATAGGCTGTGTTCCACGTGACCAGGAATTTACTCTGGATGCTTCCCACGGGGTCTGATTGACATAGCTGTGTTCTGCGAGGATCAGGCTCCGCTCTGGACGTTTTTCACGGGGTCAGGATTGACATAAACTGCGTTCCACACGACCAGGAATTTGCTCTGGATACTTCCCACGGGGTCATAGCCGTGTTCTGCGAGGACCAGGTTCCGCTCTGGACGTTTCCCACGGAGTCAGGATTGACATAGGCCGTGTTCCACGTGACCAGGAATTTGTTCTGGATGCTTCCCACGGGGTCTCACTGACATAGCTGTGTTCTGCGAGGACCAGGCTCCGCTCTGGACGTTTCCCACGGGGTCAGAATTGACATAGGCCATGTTCCACGTGACCAGGAAGGATTGACTTTATCCGCATTTCACGGAGTCGGGGTTTGACTCTCGGTCATCTGTGCACCGCCGAGTCATGGAACTGGGAGTTGCCGCGGTTCCTCTTTGCTTGATATTATGTCTGTTGTAATGGGACGAATGTTGAGATGATCTCCAGGCTTTCTGTGAACCGTTGAAATTTGGTTTTTTCTTCTGATGAAGCCTGGGAAGGAAAGGTGTGATTCCCTCTTTGTTTGCACCCCTGGATTGTATACAGGGATTGATGTGATATCACCTGTAGGCAAAAATTTTATTTTTTTTAATTTCTTTCCGCGATGCTCTATCATTTCAACTTTTATATCGCGAAGGTCGCGGTTGCCCAATCATTTCGGCTATTTTTCGCTGTGCCCAATCATTTCGGCTATTTGTTTTATTTTTACTCACTGCTTTTTATTGCGAGTCGCCCAATCATTTCGGCTATTTTGCATGCATACATTTTTGCTTGCTGATTTTGTTGCAAGTTGCCGCATCATTTCGGCTATTTCGTATGCATGTGTGGCTTGCTGGCTTTTCGCTGCAAGTTTGAAATTAGACACCGATTTCGGCATCAGCACCGTTACAACTGGGATATTGCCAGGAGCAAATCATCATTTGCCTCTGTCGATGACGAACAAAGGCGGCTTAGTAAACAGGGTTAAGATCCTGTTGACTAAGGCTTTTGACTTCATGAGCCGTAAGGGTTTCATAAAGGTATTTCTCCCTACAAGTCATGAGGATCTCGTAGGTGCATTTTCTCTATAGGAATCGTGAGGATTCCTAAGTACATAGTCTCTTATAGGTCGTAAGGATCTTACAAGAGCGCTTTCTCCTTATAAGTCAAGAGGGCTTACAAGGTGGGTTTTCTGTGCAAACATATCCCTGGTCACGGATGGGACTTTGTTAGGGAAATATTTATTCGTGTCCGTAGATTGTATACAAGGGTCAATATTGAACCACTTATAGGGCAGTATTGGAGGTTGTGGTGGCTGCTTAAGAATAGGTTCAGATCCCTGTAGCTTAAGACTTTTGAATCTTATGAGCTGTGAAGGTCTTATAAGAAGGTTCTCCTTACGAGTCGTGAGGATCTCGCAAGTGTAATTTCTCCTTAGGAATCGAGGGGATCCTTAAGTGTGTTGCTCTTTTGTGAGTCATAAGGATCTCACGTAGGTGGTTTCTCCTTACAAGGTCGAGAGGACCTTGCAAGTGTCTTGTAACGAGGTTGCGCCTTTTCGGGTTTTCACAAAAGCTCGCCGGTAGCCATGCTGTTTTTACTCATGGAGCCCTTTCGGGTTTTCATCCGTGCCCATTTTGCTTATGGACATACTGTTTTCTTTTTCTTTCTTTTTTTTATTCTTTTATTCTTCTTTTTTTTATGTCAGCCTTGTGATGCTGCAATCCACAGTAGTTTATCGACGTCTCGGTTAACAGGTAGTTTTTAGGACATAGTGGTCCATTGTTAGTTTAAAGACATTTCGGTCCGTCGTTAGTTTAAGAACGTTTCGGTCCGTGGTTAGTTTAAGGACGTTTCGGTCCATCACCGGTTACTACTTATAGAGTTTGGGCTTAGAAAGATAGCGAGCAGACATAGGCGTCGTTATCTATCGTTGACCTAGGCCGTGACTCGTCAGGCATAGAATTTTTTCAGGAATCGACCGTTTATTGGCCGGAAAGGTCTTTCACCATGCATGTCCATGAGTAGGTAGGCTCCACCCTGATAAACTTTGTCTATGATATACGGGTTTTCATAGTTCGGCTCGAATTTCTCCTGTTTGGCGCGATTAAGGATCATAGGTCTTTTGACCACTAGCATGAGTTCGCCTTGGCGGAATGTTCTCGGCCTAATCAATCTCTCATATGAACGTGTCATCTTTACTTTATAAGTCTCTAGATTTTGTTGCGCTATGAGCCGGGGTTCATCAAGGGCATCGAGCTCCTCAAGCCGAAAGTGAGCATTTTCTTCGTCTGTTAGCTCGTAATGAACCGCCACTCGTAAAGAGGGTAGCTGTATCTCGAGGGGGAGTACCGCTTCTGTACCGAATACCAATGCATACGGCGTTGTGTTCGTGGCCATTTTGAATGTAGTTCGATACGCCCAGAGAGCTTCATGCAGTCTCTTATGCCAGTCCTTCTTATTTCGAGACATCGTCTTTTTTACGATTTTCGTCAAGGTCTTGTTGAAAGCCTCAGCTAGACCGTTAGCTCGGGGATTATAGACCGAAGAGTATCTCCAGTCTATGTTATGCTGTTGTGTGAAGCGGCTAATCTTATGGCTTCTATAGGCCGGCTCATTATCGGAGATGATCTGTCGCGGAGTTCCAAACCGATAAATGACGTGTTTCTTGAAAAAAATGGAGGATATTCTCCGTCTTCACTTCCCTCAGCGGTACTGCTTCTGCTCACTTGGAGAAGTAATCAGTTGTCGCCAAAATGAATCAATGTCCTCTGGACGATATTGGTTCGATGGGGCCGATTATGTCAGTTCCCCACATTTCGAACGGTCAGCTAGCCACTGTTGGATGTAGTGGATTTGGATGCTGATAGATAAAGTCCCCATGAATCTGGCACGAGTGGCATTGCTTCGCGTATTCGAGGCAGTCCTGGATCATCATGGGCCAATAGTAGCCCATCCTCTTGATCTTTAGCTTCATCTTCGGCCCGGCTTGGTGAGAACCACAGAGTCCTTCGTGAGTTTCTTGGACGACTCTCCTTTCCTCTTCAGATCTCAGGCATCTTAGCCACAAGGAATCAAATGATCTTTTATGCAGGGTATCATTGACGAAGGTAAAAGATAGAGCTCGCTTCATGAGCTGATGTTTTGAGGACGCCTCTTCAGGTGTTCGACAGGACTTGAAGTAGTCTATAAAGACTTCTCTCCAATTCTCAGTCTTTTCCTGGTCTTTTATTTGTAGGGCTGTCTCTTTGGTCGCTTCTTTCTCTTCAGACGACTCCGGAGATATTTCCGCTGGTGCAAGAACTCGACGGCTTTGCATAATGATCCTCACGTCATCGAGGTTCTCGTCAGCCAGTTCTTTAGCGAGCTTGGCTAATGCATCCGCCATGCTATTTTCCGCACGCAGTATACTTTCCAAGGTGTAGGAAGGAATTTGAATTAGCAGTTGCTGCACTCTCTCGCCGTATTTCACCAACTCAGGCTTGCACGTCTGATAGTCACCATTTACTTGACTAACGACTAGTTGGGAGTCTCCGTATATGAGAAGGTTTTCAATTCCCATGTCGATGGCGATCTCGAGACCTGCTATCAAAGCTTCATACTCGGCTTCATTGTTTGTCCTCGGCTCTGTTAAGAAGAAGGCAAAGCGCATTATCCCTCCTTGTGGAGTCATGAAGATGAGTCCTACCCCTGATTTTATTATGGGGGTGCTTTGTTTGCGCTTTTTCATGGAAGATGCTCCATCGAAGTAAAGTTTCCATTGGGTATCATTCTCTCTTCTCTCCCCGTCGATTGTGTCAAACGCGTGTTCGTTCGGTAATTCGCAGTTCATGGGAAAGTCGGCAGGTATCGGATGCTCAACGAGGAAGTCGGCGATGGCCTGGCCTTTCACTGCCTTTAGGGGACGATAATTTACCGAGAACTCCATCAAGAGCAGGGCCTATTTAGCGATCCGCCCCGTCAATATGGCCTTTGACATCAAATATTTGAGAGGATCTACCTTTGATATGAGATGGACCTCATGTGCCAACGCGTAGTGTCTGAGCTTCATTATTGCGAAGATCAGCGCCAGGCAGTGTTTTTCAATGGGAGAATAATTGCTTTCTGCCCCCAGGAGAACTCGACTCAGATAATAAAGGGCTCTTTCTTTCCCTTGGTCGTTCTCTTGTGCCCATAATGCTCCTAGCGAACCTTCGAGGGCTGTTGTATACAGGACGAGAGGTTTTCCTTTAACGGGAGCGGCCAGTACTGGCGGATTCTGCAGGTATTGCTTGATTTCATCCAGTGCGCTTTGGCATTTGTGATCCCAAACGAAAGGGGTCCCTTTCTTCATTAGGTGACTATAAGGACGGAACTTGCCGGAGAGATTGACTATGAATCGCCGGATATACGCGAGCTTTCCTTAGAGAGACCGCAGTTGCTTAAGAGTCTTTGGCAGGGGCATTTCCATGATTGCCTTGATCTTCGACGGGTCTATTTCGATGCCTCGGTGTCGGACGACGAATCCTAGGAACTTGCCCGAGGAAACTCCGAACGCGCATTTAAGAGGGTTCATCTTCAAGTTGTATTGCCGAAGGCGTTGAAATACGATCTTCAGATGCTCTATATGTTCTTCGTATGATTTGCTTTTAATTACGAGGTCGTCGATATAACATTCGACGATTTCATGTATGAGGTCATCGAAGATCTTCGTCATAGCCCTCTGATAGGTGGCACCGGCGTTCTTTAAACCGAAGGGCATCACCTTGTAGCAGAATATGCCCAAAAGGGTCAGGAAAGCTGTGTGCTTCTGGTCCTCGGGATGCATCTTTATCTGATTTTTTCCTGATGATCCTTCCATGAAGGAGAAGACTTTGTGAGTGGATGTGTTATCTACCATCAGCTCAGTGACTAGTATTGGAATGCTGTCCTTTGGGAAAGCTTTGTTGAGATCCCGAAAGTCCACATATATGCGCACCGTCCAATTTTTCTTCATCATCGGGACGATGTTGGCGATCCAGTCAGGATACTGAACCTCTTGGATGAAGCCAGAGTCGATTTGCTTCTTGATCTTGGCATTGATGCTCATCTTAAGCTGGAGACACATTCTCCTCGGTGCTTGTTTGATTGGCTTGACGTTTGGGGATATTGCCAATTTGTAGACAGCAATCTCTGGATCTAGTCCTGGCATCTCGGAATAGTTCCATGCGAAACAATCTTTATGCTGCATGAGCACGCTCTTTAGTGTAGCCACCCTTTCTTCAGACAGCAGCTCACTGACGAATGTCGGCCGCGGATAACTTGTCGTCCCCAAATCAATGTTCTTGAGGTTATCTGCAGTAGTATGTATTCCATCTTCCAGCTCTTTTGGCTCCGGTGGAAACTCTGAGATCGCCTCGTCATCATTGTTTTCGAAGCACTAGGAAAGGTCATCCATATTCTCGGGCTCTTCCTTTAACAATGTTATCGCGTGACAGGTACGAGATCGTTTCCAAGATCGATGTGGATCTGGTTCTTCCTCGCTATACGCGTCGCTTTCGATTCATGCTTCTATGGCGGGCTTACCCTCCAACTGCAGGATAGAGCGAACCTGCCCTGTTGATATTGGTCTTCGACCCAGTTCTTGAAGGTGAAGCAGTCTTCGAGAGGATGCCCTATTGCTCGGTGATAAGAGCAATAGTCTGGGTGAGAGACATCGTTCGCTTGCTCAGGATGCTTGGACTCCGGTAGTGTCATCATCTGTTGCTTTACGACGAGATTGAATATCTTCTTTGTCTTATCTTGGGGAAAAGAATATTCCCGGCCCATCTTCTTTATAAGGGATGGATCCCGGCTGCTCGACCCTTGCTCGCGTGGCTTCTCGGACCCGCTGGGCTGCTGTCGAACGTTTCTTCCGTTCTTTGGTTTATTTTTGTCTCTGCACCGGGTCTTTTGTATGACGGGCTGGCGATGAGGAGCATTGTCATTCTCCGCGGCCTGTTGAAGGAGGCGCAGCATCCTGACTTTCTCGTAACTGGCCATCTCGCGGTTATCTTCATCCCGGACCTTTTGACCCGCTTCCCTGATCAATTTGTCCATCCGTTCTTCAAACGACGGACTCAGCATTTTGATGACAGGACCTTGTTTTGGTTCAGGATCAGCGTCTTTTAACAGAATGTCTCCTTCTTCATCGAAGTCATGTATGACGTAGCTGCCATGGACTCGCTCTCATTTTTTGGATTGAACATATCCAAGCCCGATCGTTTCCATACTTCCGTTGGGCAACTTGCGCTGAGTTCCGGGGACATCCCAAATCCTGTTGTAGAACCGAGCTTGTCGAGTGGTCTGTTTGAAGGGTACACCTTGACGCTTTAAGAGTCTTTTTAATCCGTCTGTTTAATATCTGGGCAGACGTATGGGCTGGAGCCTGTCAAGTGTAGAATCCGCGCCATGCCAAATTTCTTTTTCCACTTTGGCTTCCCCGGATCGGTAGAATAGGATCACCTTTTCACCCTTTTGCCTGAGGGGACATAGAATGTTTGCAGTTCTTGCACACTATATGTATTAAGTGCATCGAGCTCTTTGTAATGCTTTTGTGGAACCATGGCAACTTGCAAACTTTGATCTTCGTCGGCGAAGATTTGTATCGACGGCCGAGCAGAGAATACAACATCATCTTCCGAGTCGCTGCCGAAAATCAACATAGGAATTGACGGTCCCGGCTTGTCGCATTGGGACGGCCCTGAATAAACTATCTCTTCTTCCCCCTCGGTATCACTCCCGAAGACCGAAATAGTGGTGATAGCTTTGTTCTTCGGTTTGTGACATCTTTTTGTGTCCTCGAAATCTGGTAAGAAGTATTTTGCATCTTCATACTTTCAGACTTCATTCACGGAGAATGGGTTCAACTCTCCCGTTATGGTATACTCGAGACCGTCCTTGAAATACTTCATACACTGATGTTGGGTAGAAAGGATGATATTGTACTCGTGCAACCAAGACCTGCCGAGCAAAGCATTGTAGCATGTCTTGGCGTCAATGACATGAAACTTAATGTCCGTGACAAGCAGTCCAAAGTATAATGTCAATATTACAAATCCAAGCGTTCGTGATGACTGAGAGTCAAACCCGGAGATGGTGATATTATCACGAGCGAGGTGCTGAACGCTCATGCAGATTTCTTTTAACACTCTCACATTGAGGAGATTAACGGAGGACCCATTGTCGACCAGGATTTTGCCTATTTTGATATCGTGACAGTATCCGGAGACATAAAGGGGACGGTTATGCTCGCATGTCCCAAGGAGGAGATCTTCATAGCCGAAGGTGATATCCGCTGTGTGCACTTCTTCCAGCTCGTCTTTCATCTTTTCTTCGGGGTGGAAAGCTTGGAATTGCTCTGGCTCTTGTAGTGCCTTGATCAGAGAATCTCTCGCCTCTTTGGATAGCAGAAGGGCATCGAGAATGCTGAGCTGCGAGGGTATCTTCCTCAGGTGTGCAAGAATGTTATAGTCCACCTTACTTTTTTTTGACGGGTCTTTAGCTGTCAGCTCTTCAACGGCTTGGTTTCAAGGATGATATCCTCAGGGACTTTTTCTTTCCCCTTATCTCTTCTATTTGACCCACTGTTCGAGGGCCCAAGATTCTTTTCGGGCAGCGTACGATTGCGCAGCTGAATATTTTTACAGGTCTTCGGTTCTTCCTCTTTTTCCGAGGTGGACCCTTTAAAGAGAGGTCTAAGAGTCATTTCTTTGTCAGAGTCGCTCCCGAAGGTAAGAACTTGTGATCCCTCAACGTCGACCATGTGACAGTTTCCTGTAGTTCTTTTACGCTTCTCGGTCGTATTTCTTTACTCCCGACGAGTTTTGCATTTCATCCGCTTGAAATTTTGCCGATGAGCAACATATCCCTGCCACCATCTTTTAAAAGCGTTGCACTCTTCGGTGGAGTGCGCAATCTTTCGATGATATAAGAAGTAACTAGGATGCATTTCCGCTTCACCAAGAATGTTTCCTTCGGAGGGTGGCAGCTTCATTCCCATCGATATGGCTTTGGCGGACCTCTTCCTAGTCTTGAACCTGCTTTTGTTTGCGGCAGATGTACATTGATCCGGCGGGAGCATTGCAACCCTTTCGTCCAGTCGCCGGCGTTTGGCTTTTTCAAATATGGTCATCTCACGCTCTCGAGCAGATTTGATTTTAAGAAGAGCTTCGTTCAGAAATGCGTCAATCATTTCGTCTGATGGCCCTAGAAGTTCCGGCTCAGGACCTGCCCCCAGTTTCTCTGTGTAAGGAGCTTCATCATCGTCTATCGACGAGTGAGAGATCGCATGGCAACTTGCTACATAATCTTCAAATTCATCCGACGAGTCTTCTCCATCATCTCTGTCCTCAAGGACATGGATGAGAAATTCTTGGAGTGTGATTGGAGTCCGCGCCTTCTGGTTATACTCTTCCAGCGCGTCAATCAGCTTTTGAGGTCCGTGCGCTTGTCACCAGGCTTCACGAGCTTCTTGGATTTCTTCTTCTTCTTCGAAGATTTTGATGGCTGGGTGTGAGCACTTTGACTATCACCACCAATTTTTGGAGTTGGGCGCGGTTTCAGCATTCCCTTGATAATCTCGAGTTCTAGTGGATTCTTCCACGTGATCGCCGGGTATGTTTGGAGATCGTTTAGCATTCTTTTAGTTTTGGCTGAAAGAACGATCTCCCATGGAGCTTCTTCTACGAAAGAACACGATGCCCCCGGTGTATCCGTCATCTTGGGAGCATGTGGCTGCGGCTGGTTCACCTTCCAATTTTCGGACAGGGCAAATTTTCCATGTTGGTATTGATCTTCAATCCAGCCTATAAAGACGAAGCAATCTTCAATTGGATGTCTAACAACCTAGTTCATTTATACCAATTCCAGTTCTCGTATTTCCTTAATTGTGGTATTTTCCTAATTTATCGTGTTTTGAGTGCGAATAATATTTTATATTTTACATTGCATTCGACTCAACCCACTTGCTTGAACTTATTTGATTCATATTTATGAATTATCCTGACTTGTTACGTAGACTGGTGCACTTTCATGTTTAGTGCATACTGGCATTTTATCTGGCATTTGCATTTTTACAATATAACATTTTAAGTCATATAAAATATTTTAAAAATACATTGCATGGCCTGCATGATACCCCTAGCCCCGTGGTAGCATCCGCGCATCTTTTTCTCGTGCCGTTCAGTGAAACGGACTTGTTTGGAGGTCTATGCATACGTGCGTGCATCCGTTCTTAGGGGTATGCATTTTTCGTTGTCCGGACATTCATTTTTTTATTTTGGTCAACATGTATATTTTTCGTATTTTAAAACTGAATTTTAGACCCGACCCGGGCATGTTTTGGATTATCTTTGTATTTACCAGAATATCAAATTTTATTTATATAATATTAATTTTATAAATTGATACAAATTAAAATTTAGTTAACTAATAAAAGATTTTTTAAATTTGAATCTAAACTAATTTCCTAACAAACTAACAACTCCTTTCTCTCTCTCTCTCCTCTGCATATATATATTTATATATATTTTATTTATTTAAAATTTTCTTTCCTTATTTAATACACAGCTTCTTCTTCTTACTTATTCTTCTTTTTTCTTCTTTTTTTTCTTGATCTTGTTTCTTAGTTCCAGTGATCACCGTCGGAGTCGTGCTCGTCGCTGACGATCCGAATGATCCAGTGAACGTACCTGATTTGCGTGATCACCCTCGTGCATTGTTTGGAATCGTTCCGTGTACCGTGCGTGCGTCGCGACATATCGCCGACGAAGGACGTTCCATACACATCCGTTCTTGTTCCGTCTAGGCAAGTTAATCTTGCTTCATGCTATATAACTCATTATATACCTATTTAAATAAATATCACACCTGTATTTTAAATCAAGTATCGCATGTTTCATATTACAGCCTTTCGACGTTCCGTTTACATTTGTATAGTGCATTTCAGTTCTAGAACATGCAAACCAATCTTAATTACATACTACATTATTTTAGACGCATCTATTTTAACAATGGAATACCTGTATTTAAAATCATGCACCCCATATTTAGTTATATAACTTTTCGATGTTCCATTTGCATCCATTCATATCATTTCAGATTTAGGTCATGAAAACTTATCTTGTTACATACTATACTATCATATACTGCATCAAATTGAATAGTTACATTTCATATTGCTTAGTTATATGTTCCGCACTTGTTAGTTTATCATTTTACGATTATGTGATACCCGTTTGCATCCATATCATTTAAAATATATATCGTCGTAATATTTCTTATTATTATCTTTAATTAGTTTATAATCTGCATTTTATAATATTATACATTTAAAAATATTATAGATTACACATGAAACGTCGTTGAAAAGCGGATACGACAAATCTGAAATTTACTGTACACCTTACCTTATAAAATTCATTATAAATCATAGAAAAATCATTAGCATACGTTTTTTAGTTCGTTACGAAGCTAACTCAGAATATTATAACTTTATGAAATATTTACTTGCAAAATAAATTGTTTAAATAACGTAAAATGAAAATGAAAATGTCTCTAAACTGTTGTCCAGGAAAATTCCAGCAGCAAACTTTCAATTTCGAATGTTCATATATTTTTGTAGGGACAATCTGAGATGCTTATACTTATAAAAATGAAAACCTTATTGAATTATTTTTGTTTTGGTATAAGACACGTCCCTTTTGGATAACGTTTGTTATTTTTAAGCTGTTTTACAAATCTGGGTGACGCTGAATTTCTGAACGGAACTTTCTTGTGCATGGTTAATCGATACCACTTTTATAGTTATTAATCGGTTTGAATATGTTATCCATAATATCTATTTAATAAATAATAGTGCTTGTGTTTTAATATTTAGCAAATTTTACCGATTTACAGTTTTATAGTATCCGTCTGTATCCGTACGGTTTATTACATATCTAGTTGCACACCGAGACCATATTATTTCATATTACTGTTTTATTAATGCACCATGCTTGATAATTGTGCATCCTACATAGTCATGATGTAACCCCTGACAAAATATTTGTGCATCCATACTTTACCGTGCATCCGTACTTGCTACAGTTTTAGTATGAGCATCCGCTTGACACATGTGCACTACCTGTCATGACCTGATATACCACTGCTTGACTTGATACCTGATACACCACTACTTGACTTGACTTGATACATGTACACTACCTGACATGACCTGATATATCACTACTTAACATGTTACCTGATCCTGTTTCTAATGCCGACAATCCTGACATGTTGTCCCGATGGACATATCCTGTTGTCTATACAGACAAACCTGTACCTGCTTGATCCTGTGTTGGCATTAGCTCCAGATTTATCAATATCTGACTTACACACATAACCTTGGGGGTATGAGGAAATCAAGAATGTATCCGAACGTAACTCAAAGGGCTATTACATCTTGTTACCGCGGTCCCGTGGGGTTGAACGGGACATAGAGTCACAGTCTATTACATCTTGTTACCGTGGTCCCGTGGGGTTGAACGGGACATAGACTCACCGTCCATTATATCGTGTTACCGTGGTCCCGTGGGGTTGAACAGGGCATAGACCGATGGCTTACGATGAGGATTACATTCATTGATTTCGAATAATTTTAGAGTAAATAACCCTATAGCACGGTTTAGACTACTCACTGCACTTCACCTGTTTATATCCTGTTCACTGATTTATATTCATGTTACTGTTACTTGTTACGTTTTACTTGTTACTGTTCATACTCATGCTTGCATGACTTGTTACCCGTTGATTATATTATTGTTCATATTATGACGCACTGACGTCTGGGTTTTGTATGGTCCAGATCCTCTACCTTTGTCGCAGGCTGATCAAGAGTATTTCTGCCGTCAGGCCGAGCAGTGAGGATCATGTTAGTATCCAGTTAGTTATTTCCTTACTTTCCAGATGTTATTGCTACTTGGATTTATTGATTCCGCATACTATTTCTTGACTCGTTTATTCTGGCTCATGGACATGTACTAGATAGTTTATTTACTTTCCTGTTCTTGATATCTCTACAGCCGTAATGTGACTGTGGAGGGATTTTTTCTATCCACAGGTAGCATGGTTGGCTTTGTCACGTGCCTATCTTAGCGCACTCTGGGAAGCGGGGCGTGACAGGATGGCTTACCGTTTGATGGTAGGGGCAATAATTGGGACTATTAGCCTCGCCGGGTTGCAACGGTCGTTTTGGATTCGGCAGATTGATAAGCCTGTTGCGCACCGCTAGGTCGAACACTCTCTTCGTTTTGTCCCGGGGGAACGAATAAGGGCGCTTCATCTTCTCATTATAGAATTGCCGCCTCTCGTCTAGGCAATTTTTGGGCCACTGGACTGCTGTTGAGTATTCGCGACGAAGGTCGCCTTCCCTTTACCCTTTTCATTCCGATGCTCCGGCTTTGGAGGAGACGGTTTATGACCCATCTAGTCCATTCGGGCCAGTTTGTCGATCAAAGCCTGAAACGTGGTCGGCTTGAAGAACATCATGAATTGGGAAATAGTTGCCTGAGGGTCCAGAGTGCCCATGAACATGCCCACTGCCGGCGCTTCCTCGATGCGCTGTTCACATTTTGACCATAAATTTCGCCATCGTATTGCATATTGTACCCAAGTTTTTCCAGGCTTCTCCCTGGCGTTAACTAATGCGGTAATCGGGGTACGCTCGCTAGCACTTAAGAAACGCTGGGTGAATAATAGCTCCATCTCTGTAAAAGTCTTAACGGAGTCGTTTGGAAATTCAGAATACCACTCGAATGCCGTCTCCGACAAGCTACCAACAAACTGGCGGAGCAGAAGTTTATCGTCGCTCCGATCAAGCAAAAAGCGATCGAAGACGAGGTTGACAGGCTGCCCGCAGCCAACTTCATTCGGAACGTGGCTTACTCGGAGTGGTTGGCGAATGTAGTCATGGTCAAAAAGGCCAGCGGGAAGTGGTGCATGTGCGTCGACTTCACTGACCTCAACAAGGCCTGCCTGAAAGACAACTATCCCCTCCCTCGGATAGATCAGCTCGTCGACTGTTCGGCAGGCCACGAGCTACTCAGCTTTATGGACGCCTTCTTCGGCTACAATCAGATCCATATGAATCTGGCAGATTAAGAGCTCACCACATTCACAACGGACCGGGGAGTATACTACTATAAAGTGATGCCCTTCGGCCTTAAAAACGCCGGGGCTAAGTACCAACGCTTAGTCAACAGGATGTTCAAGCTTCAGATCGGCAGGAACTTGGAGGTTTACGTCGACGACATGCTTATCAAATCGACCTTGTCAGATCAGCAAGCCAAAGATCTGGGCGAGGCTTTCGACGTCCTCCGCAAATATAAGATGAAACTGAACCCCGCTAAGTGCGCGTTCAGGGTCACTAGTGGAAAGTTCCTCGGGTTCATGGTCACCCACCGAGGAATCGAGGCAAACCCGGAGAAAATCAGCGCCATCCTCAACATGGCCGCGCCCAAGACTAACGTCGAAATCATGCGACTCAAAGGGAGGGTAGCCGCTCTCAGTCATTTCATGTCAAGATCCGGGAAAAGTGCCTCCCGTTCTTCAAAGTCCTAAGGAAGATCCCAAGGTTCGAATGGTCGGAGGAGTGTCAGATCGCCTTCGAGCGATTGAAAGTGCACCCGGCGACTCCCCCGCTACTCACCCGGCCGGTCAAAGGAGATGAGTTGTCACTATACTTGGTCGTGTCCGATCAATCTACTGGTTCGGTGCTCGTCCGAGAAGTCGACGGTGTCCAAAGGCCGGTCTACTATGTAAGCCACGTCTTCAAGGACGCGGAAAAAGGTACCCAGCCATAGAGAAGATTGTCCTGGCACTCATCGCGGCCTTGAGGAAACTAAGGCACTATTTCCAGGTGCACACCATCCTCGTCATCACCGAACGCCCCTTAGGGGCTATTCTCACCTCCCCTGAGTCTTCTAGTCGTTTAGAGAAGTGGAGGTGGGAGTTTTCCCAATTCGACATCAAGTACCGCCCGAGGCAAGCTATCAAGGCGCAAGTCCTGGCCGATTTTATCGTCGAATGCAATATCCCTAAAAAGGAGGCAGTGCCCGTGCCGGCCACCGGATTACAACCTTTGGTCGAAGAGAGGCCCGACTCCATCCCCGATTGGGTCCTGTACGTCGACGGGTCATCAACCGAGGAAGGCTGTGGTGCCGGCCTCATCATTCGGGGCCCAAATGAAGCAGATATGGAGTATTCTTTAAAGCACGGTTCAAAGCCTCGAACAACGCAGTGGAGTACGAGGCACTACTTGCTGGACTGCGGATCGCCTCTGAAGTGGGGCTGAAGACAATCCGAATCCATAGCGACTTCGCTCTGGTCGTCGGCCAAGTGACCGACCGTTTTGAGGCTCGGGAGCCACTGATGGTGAAGTACTTAGTCGAGGTAAGAAGGCTATGAATGGACTTCGATGAAGTTCAAGTGGTGAAGATCTTCCGACACCTAAACACCCAGGCCGACGACCTGAGCAAGCTAGCTTCCTCCTACCCGGCCCACAACAAGAGAAATATCCTCTTCGAGATCCTGCCGCGGCCCAGTGTGGAAGACAAAGCGACATCACTCCAATTTTACATAGCCCGGGAAGAGGATCAAGATTGGAGGAAGCCCATCGTGGAATTCCTAAAGGAGGGTACACTCCCCGGGGATCGTGGGGAGGCGCGTCGCCTCCAATCCAAATCTCGCCATTTCGTCTAGAGAAATGGGAACTTCTATAAAAATCCTTCATTCAACCCCTGCTTCAGTGCGTCGACCCACACGAAGCCGACTATGTCCTCCGTGAGGTCCATGAAGGAGTCGGCGGAGCACAACAAAGGCCCCGCACCTTAGTCCAGAAGACACTCCTCCAAGGGTATTATTGGCCGACCATTTATCACGACGCCCAGAAGCTCGTCAGAAGGTGCAAGAGTTGCTAACTCCATGGCAGCATACCTCGCCTTCCAGCTACCGAGCTTACCACCCTGACTACCCCATGGTGGTTTGCCCAGTGGGGAATGGATATGATAGGCCAACTCCTTACAGGTACGGGCAGGCATAAGTACATCCTTGTCGCGGTGGACTACTTTACGAAGTGGATCGAGACCGTCCCCATCCGAAAATCAGAGGCTGCCATGACCATCAAGTTCCTGCAGAACAACGTAATATTCCGATTCAGGATCCCGAGGTGTATCATCGCCGACCACAGGACAAATTTTGAGAATGAAAGAGTTAAAGAATTCTGCTGCGAATACCATATACTGATGAAGTTCGCCGCCGTCGTGCACCCCCAGTGCAACGGGCAAGCCGAGATCGTTAACGGGGACATCATTCGAGGACTTCGAGCTCGCCTTGAAGGGCGACATGGAAGTTGGGTCGACGAATTACCTCGGGTCTTATGAGCCTTGCGCACATCGAAGAAGACCCCCACCGGAGAGACCCCCTTCAGTCTTTGCTAAGGCACCGAGGCAATGGTCCCAGCAGAGATCGGGCTAATCGGTCACAGAATCGAGCATTTCGATGACGAAGCGAACACCTCGGCACTCCGGAAAAATTTGGACGTCTTGTTGGAAAAGCGGGACCGGGCGCAGATTAGAGCCGCCGCTTACCAACAACAAACTGCCCGCTACTACAATGCTCGGGTCAAGCATCGCATGTTTAGGGCCGGGGACTTGGTCCTAAGGGGGAACGAGCTCGTTGATCAGGGAAGGTTGCACAAGTTTTCTACGAAGTGGGACGACCTATTCCTCGTCTCCGAGGTCCTGCCCGGTGGGGCTTATCGCTAACAAGACGCAGCGGGTCACAAATTTCCACGGCCCTACAACGCCGAGAAGCTCAAATTGTACCTTAAAAAAACGTATCTATGAATACATGTCTTTCCTTTTTAAAAGCGATGTAAATTTTGCTAAGTTTTATTTTATATAAAGAAGGAACTTCCCCTATATGTTTCACTCTTCCTCAGTTCATAGCTCACGAATTCCGTTTCGCTGAAATACTCAAATGAGCCCAGAAGGCAAGAAGAAACAGTAGAACTTCACAAAAAGGAGAACTTTATTTATTTATCAAAAGGTATTGCGGGCTCCTCAGCCTTACATAAAAGTTGAAATTACAACAACGGGGGAAGGGGGTGCAAGAAGCATTGCTCATGGTACTCTATAGAAATCGCCGCCGGCCGAGACCTTTCCGTCTCGGACCTTTGCCTCTGATGCTGCCCACGGACCCTCGACGCCACGGACAGGCTGGAGGACTCTCCAGCCGGGCACCCGTCGGCGAGATGCCTCAGTTGGTAACACTCGAGAATGAGGGCCACCGAGCGATCACGCCAACTCTTCGAGATCAGGCCGAAACGGCATAGCGATCTCAGCTTTCCAACCGCCTCGTCTTTCAGTTGCTCGGACAAGGGGTTGTTCAACCCCGGCGACGCCCTCCAAATCGAGTACATCAACAGCTGGAGCAGGGGTGATCGCCGAGGAAGCAGTCAGCCAAAATGGTCCTCCACGCGCTGAACCACCGCCTGAAGCGTCTCCTCGGAGCTCAGCTGGTCGTACAAGTATACATCTTCGAAAGAAATGATATCGGGGATGGAGAAAGGGTATTCGTCCATTCTTATTTTTCGGGGCGCAAAGCTAGGAATGAGCAACACACCCTCTCTATTTTATAGCCTCCACAGCGCCCCTCGAGAGTCCAGATTTGCGCGCGAATGGGCGCGAATCCAAGGATTCGCTCGGTTCTTCCAATACTGTACCGCCACACGGCGGATATCCCGTATTTCTCGACGAATCGAAGTCGGAGCGACACAAATCTTCGAATGCTTCGCCTCCCATATGCGTTTCTGCCATGTGCCGCACGCGACGGTCACTTTTCCCGATATTCACACATCTCGGAAGGTCGGGTAGAGCCTCGCAACACCGAGCAGCTACCCTGCTTAGTCCATCTATGGCTCGTAGTTTGCTACCCACCGACGCCAAAGATCAAAGCCCTCACCAAGAGGCAACCGAGTAACTACCCTGCTCGATCTATCCTTAGCGGGTAACTTCTTACCCATCTACGCTAAAGATAAAAGCCCTCACCAAAAGGCAACCGAGCAGCTACCCTGCTCGGTCTATCCTTAGCGGGTAACTTCTTACCCATCTATGCGAAGGATCAAAGCCCTCGCCAAGAGGCTACAAAGCAACTACCCTGCTCGGTCCATCCATGGCTGGTAGTTCGCTACCCACCGACGCTAAGGATCAAAGCCTTCACTAAGAGGCAACCGAGCAGCTACCCTGCTCGGTCTATCCTTAGCGGGTAACTTCTTACCCATCTTCGCTAAGGATCAAAACCCTCGCTAAGAGGCAACCGAGTAGCTACCCTACTCGGTCCATCCATGACTGGTAGTTCCCTACCCACCGACGCTAAGTATCAAAACCCTCTCCAAGAGGCAACCAAGCAGCTACCCTGCTCGGTCTATCCTTAGCGGGTAACTTCTTACCCATCTATGCTAAGGATCAAAGCCCTCGCCGAGAGGCAACCGAGCAGCTACCCTGCTCGGTCTATCCATGGCTAGTAGTTCACAACCAACCGACACCAGGGATCGAAGCCCTCGTTTAGAAGCCATCGAGCAGCTTCCCTGCTCAGTCCATGCTTAGTGGATAACTCCTGGCCCGTCTATGCTGAGGGTCAGACCTCAACCTCGGCCTCGCCAACCAATCTTAAAAGCGGTGGTCGCCGGTCCAACTTGACTTATCTTCAATGGGCGATCGCCACCTAGACTTCGGGGCCATAAAGAGGTCGACCTTACACCGGTCTTTGCACACTTGACAAATGACTGGATTTAACCCGACGCGTCATCGCCAACTAAAGGACCAGCCACCAAAGAGACATTCATCAGACGAGCAAAATGAGATATTACCACAAACTGGAACATTACTATAGACAAAATTTCTGCAAAAGGCTTTATTCACAACTCAGAAGTCTTTACAAAGGTATTCTGGGCTCCTCAGCCTTACAAAATCGCCCGAAGGCCTACTAAATCCCAAAACGAAAACAAAAATATACAAAAAAGGAAAGGGCAGGGAGACTTAGGCCTCAGGGCCGGGAAGGACCTCGACTTGCTCCGCAACCACCTCGAGAGCCGGGGCGACTGCTTGAGGGTCGGCACCCACCGCAGGGACTTCGGCACTGGGAGCCGGGGCGACCACCTTCTCTCAGACGCCCCACCGGGGGCCTTCCTCCCGGCAACGCTTTTGGTTGCATCTCCCTGCCCCTCACCCACGAGGGGGTACTCGATTCGGAGCTTAGTGTCGGGAAACTCCGGCATTAACGTCTTGACGGTGTTAAGGGAATCATACCAGACGAGGGCCGAGGTTTCGGCGAGGTCGGCGTAGAACTGATCTAACGTTCTGTAGGTCTCCATCGCCTTCACAGCCCGGAGGTCGGCATGCCTCATCGCCTCATTCTCCTTCTTGAGGGTGTCCTGTGTCTTCTTCAGGGTGGCGGCGAGTACCCTGGCATCCTCCAGCTTGGCCTCGACGGCCTTGTTAGACTCCATCATAACTCGGATGGTCTCCCGGCAGTTGGAGTTCACCCGGTCCTCAGCTTCCACCCGGTCTTCGAGGGCGGCGATCCTCTCCTTCGCCTCGCGCAGCTTCCGGCTTAAGTCCTCCTCCCGCGAGGTGTACTCGCCAGCAATCTGCATCACAAGGGAAATTTCCTCGTCCTCCATGCTGACGACGAGGGCGCAGTGCTGGAGGACCTGAGGAAAACAAAAGGAGGGGTTAGAAAGAAAAGGGGGGCACCCGATCTTGCGAGACAAAAAGTACTTAATAAAAATCCGAGCGGGAGGCGAACACTGACCTGCATGGCCGTTCATATCAGAATTTTGTATTATTATATTCCCCATGCTTAATCATATTGCAAATAAATAGGTGCTTTTGATCCATATCTGTTAAATAGTTGCAGGTTACAGGTTCTCGGAACAATACAGTGAAAATGGTAAAAAGACGCTACAAAAGTGAGACTACGACCAACAAATAGAAGAATCTTTATAATGCCGCCTACCGTTTAAGGAACAAGTGAAGATCAATGAACAGTTCAATTGCACAAGGTACGAAGACAGCACAAAGATTCAAGATTTCAACACGAAGCGAACGGTAAAAGTCCACAGCATTCTGCACTATGGAAATCTGAAAGAAACTAGAAGACATTCTGAAGAGCCAAGTGAAGAAAATAGAAGATAAAAGTAACACAGAGAAACCCTGAAGAACTGGGCCCATAAGCCCACCAAATGGCCGCGGATCCGCGGCCAAACATGGCTTATGGCCGCGGTTTCGCGGCCGTGCATCGCATGTGTCGGTGCGTGTCGGTAGAGTCAGTGCATTGACCCGGTTTTCTCAGGGTAGTTTTATAATTTTAGATATGGATCAGATGTAAACCTTAGAGTTTCTATTATCTATAAATAGGAAGCCTACAGCTCTTTTTGGAGTGTGCCTCTTTTTGGGTGCCTCTTTTGAGATGGCTCTTTTTATTTCTTTAGTTTAGAATTTTCAATTCCTATAATTGTCAAAGAGTACATCAATAAAGAAGTAAGTTTTTTTTATCTTGAATTTTTTATCTAGCAATTTTATTTCTCTGCCGTAATTATTTTCCGTAATTTTTTATCTGCCGTAGTTACTTAAAAGAAAATCACATAAAAATGAATTCTTTTATTAATTCCTTAATGAGTGAGTAGTTACTCACTTGTTAGGGTTAGGTTTGGAAAGGTTTGAGAGATGAAAATCTCTCACCCCTTTCTTGCCCGTTCAATATTTTAAAGTAGGAGTTTATGCAAACATACACACACCGCTCACTACGGCACCCTATCCCACGAGGTAGCGGTGATTCCATAGTTAAAGACCGGTTGTGTTTGATTTCCATAGAGGTTAGGGCTAAGAGTTAAGAAAGGACGGACAAGGACCAAAGGGAAGAAACTTAGTTTCTTCCCGATCGTGCTAATCCCCTTTGTTAACTATTACCTTAATACGCAAAAGTTCTTAATTAGGGCAATGAAAGCGGTGAGAATAATTGATTTTCCAAACTAACCTGATCTTAACCCTAGCGAGCTTTTTATAAACTTTTATCTCATTCTTAGATCTTAAATTAAAACCCAAAATCTTTTGGATTTAACTCGTTAAAACATAAAGAAAAGGAATTCATCTCCCTATGGACCGACCCGTACTCAACCGGTTAGCTACCAAGCGACACCGTTATTGATTGCGGTTAATTCTTTGATTTCAAAACGCATAAGCACAAAATCCCTACCAATCAACGGCCTCCTGGGCTATGTTCGCCATTTAGGCCCTGAGGGTCCCCCGGGGAATTTTGCCCCAAGCCGACCTTTCCATTTCCGAGAGCAGGATGTCGGCGACGAAAAGCCCCGAGGGCACCTCAAAGTGAAGATCTCCTTCGTCCATGAAGATCGGAGAGGCTGGGGTACGGGGCACCGTCCTATGGTGCCTTTTGAGGAGGGGCGCGGGAACATCTTCCTCGTCTCCTACCTCCAAGATCCGGGGTTCCTGCCCTCGAGTGTGTTTTCGGCTCTGCCTATGGCCGGCCTCCAAGACCCGGGGCATGGTGGAGCGCTTGGCCAGAGCGGCCGCCGACGGCCTCGGGCTCGCAGCGGGCATGACGGGCCGGCGCTTCCGGCCTTCCTCCCTTTCTTCTCGGCAAGGGCAGCCCGGAATTTTGATCGGTCCATCGGCTCTGCAAAAAGAAGCGAAAATATAAAGGAGTTAGCAATGCCAGAAAAAATAGAAGAATACACAAGTCTAAACGGGTTGCCTAAACTCCCAACTTACCCGCAAACTGGGCGGGGCTGAGCCCGGCCTGACTGAGGGCCTGCTCGGACAGCAACACATCGGTCCGTGTGACGGGCTCCCACTTTGACATCGCTACTGCATCGGCATCATTCGACCGCCTCACCCTAGGGCAGGTGGCCCGGTGACACTGGACGGGCACAGGCGAATCCTCACCCTCCGGTGGCCCGACGAACAAGAACTTCTCCTTCTATTCATGAATGGAAGAAGGCACTGCTACGACCCCCGACCAGGCCACCCCTCCTCTGTGTTTTCCAAAAGAAATATATACCTAGCTAGGCTCGTCCCTACAAGTACCGGGGTGATTTTTGTAGCAGAGAGAGGAAATGAGAACGTTCAGGCTGAAAGGGATCTCCTGCAGGCTCAACCGAACCAGGAACCCAAGAAGAATCCTCCACGAGTTCGGCACTAACTGGCCCGAGACTAATTGAAAGCAACGTAATGCCGCAGTCACCTCGGGGGAGAAGGGCAGACGCATGCCGGCCCAAAAGGCCTCCAAGTACAATGCAATCTCCTTGCCCTGTGTCTGGTCTGCCCTCTCTCCCTCCCCGGCATAGAGAAGCGAGTAGCCGAGGGGAATGTGGAAGCGAGCCCGGATCGCGGCAAGCTCGTCTGCATGCCTCAGGAGGGAAGGCACGTCACGAACACTCTTGACACCTGCTCTGGGGACCGTCCCCGTCGCTTGATCCCGGGAAGCGTGGCTAACCCTAACTCCCCGGGGGGATTCCGACTCAGACGAGGAGGAGGATGAAGCAGAAGAGAAAGCTGCAGAAGACTCCCTAGACTCTACCCGAACTATTTCTACGGACTCCCTAGAGGAAGACATCTAATCTGAGCAAAGGAAGGAGTCTGCCGAGGAAAGGATGCAAGAAATCCGATCTAAGGGGAAGAGCACCGAGCTAACACACGAAGGGCTGAGGAAATTATGGCGAAGTGTGGACCCTGGGGAGGATCCCACCGCTATTTATAGCAGTCGGCGGACACATCCTATGGCGCCGATCGTCTCCTGCCAAAACAACACTTCGCATTCAACGACCGTCAACGTTGCACCTGTCGCAACGCATTGGGCCCGTCTCGTCAAGCACGAAGGACACCGGTGGCCCGTCACGTCAGCCAACCAGTGCCAGACACATGGCCTAGCGTTCCGGCAAATGTATGTACGTATCGGCGCTTCCTCTTTAATGCAAGATTTCTCCCCTGATCCACTGACGTCATCGAAAAAAATACGACTAATTGCCTGGGAATCCGCACCGACAATGTCTTCAAATGAGAACTAGGCCCAGGCGACCGATCAGACCACTTTCGACCCGACCCATGAATAGGTCGGTCCGAGAGTGGGGGGCTAATGATAATGCTCCGTACTAAGGACTCCCCAGATCATGACACGTGGCAGATGACCTGTCCCAAAGCTCACGAGAAAGAAGTAAGAAAGGTACAGTGGAAGCATGCCTCGGGCCTTCGACCCGAGGATGGTCCTGACCTTCGGTGGCCTTCCAGACCACTCCTGTGCCCGCCTTACAAACACCCATTGACTCGCCTCCGAGCCCTCCCGCACGCTGAGTTCCCTCAGCCCTCCTAGCTCGCCTCCGAGCTATCGCTAAAACAAGCTCCCTCGGCCCCCCGCTCATTCCCGAGCCTCCCGCCAAGCTTAGTTTCCTCGATCTCATCGACCGACCCACAGCATAGATCATAGACGTCTCCGCCACGGCTCCGCGAATCTCGCCAGACGCGAGATATCCGCCGCCCACAATCCTGCGTCCTACGCCATCGTGTTCCCCCATTAATGAGCATATCTCGTCATTAATGGGGAATCTCTCCTTTCACGCGGGCGCAACGCCAGGGGCGTAACGGCCGGCGTGAATCTCGCGCCCGTCAGCCCATGACTGCCACTATATAAACCCCTTTTCAGACGACTCAGGTAAGGCATTTTTACCCAAATAGGCCGTTACACCGCCAAAATACCCCGACTAACTTGATTGTCGGAGGGTCCACGGTGGTACAACCACTCCGGGACTTCTTTGCAGATAGCTCAGCTTCATTCCCAAATTAAGCCTATTGAGATCCACACGCATCAAGAGGCAACCCTCAAACCCAATCTCAGCCATCCATCAACGCTCGCTACAGATCAACGGAAGATAACATATATAGGAGATCACAGCCTCCATCAGGATCGAACCCGCACTCTTCCCAGGAAGGGAAGTGCCATACCAACTAAGCTGCTGCTCATTGATGGATCTCAGATGGACTTATCATCAAAAGTTGATCAAATAAAAAGTGATGATAGGAATCCGAATCTTTCAACCTAGAAAGGAATCTAAGTGAATGAAAGCTTAATTAAGGTGAGAGAATTTTCTCAAACACTCGATTAACAGTGAGTCGGTATCATGCAAGTGGCCTGTAAATTAAAGTAAACGGTGCCAGCAGGGATCCTGCAGGTCCAAACTGCAGTGGTCTATCACATGAGCCAGTAGGACCCGTTGGATATTTGCAGTTAAGCCCCTGCAACCCCGCTGGACCACGGAAGCCGTTTTCTCTTTAAATTAAGTCTGGTTCCACACTGCACTATTTTGCCTGTGCAAAAGGGCTATATATGAATCTCTTGCTTTTAAGCTGCCAACACACATTCAATATAAGGATTTTCTCACCATGCTATCTAATGAAAACAAAAGAATTTTCTACACGAGTACAGGAGCAGCACTCTGTGGCTCTGTTAAACTAATCTGATCGTAATTAAGAACTTAAGATAACTACATGCTGGTGGAGTTACCTTAACCTACTTACCTTCAAAATCCAAATTATGTTTTGTTTGGTTAGTGTTGAAGTAAGGATTAACTGCAGTTATCGAAACCACATTACATTACATGTTTCTCATTACCTTCAAGGTTGAGGTTGGCCATGCTCTATATATACATATATTTAATCGTATCGAGACATACAAGTCAAAGTTCTCGTAACTTACACTTACTTACACCTACACTAAAAAAACAATCATTTATTTATTTGTTTTCATTTTGAAGATAGACTTCAATTATTTTCCAGCCCCGTACTTGCAGGGTTTTAGTGGTATAGAGCCAAACACCATCATCACAAACGCCAAAGCTATATTTAATTTTATACTCAAGCGGATACTATAACATTTTTTCGGTGTATGCGTGCTTCAAGGTTTTTAATTAATATGATTATTCACAATCAATGAGCAACAGCGCCGTTGGTATGACAATTCCCTCTTCGGGGATCAGAGTGCGGGGTTTAGATCCAATGGGGAAAGTTCACAATCTAACGCTTACAGCACAAATGCATGGGTGTGTTGTGTACATAGATTGGGGTTTACGGGCCAATTCCAAAAGGTAAAAAGAAAAAAAAGAAGAGATATATGATTATATACACAAACACACATTCTCTTGCATGTATGCTCTAAGTTTTGTAGTTGAAGATTCTAGAAAATCAAAAGCTCACAGGTTGCTCAATTGACCTTTAAGAATCGTGACACGCATAGCTTTATATTTTTATATTTTTATTTTGCTTAACCACAAGCTTAATATATAGTAATTAAAACTTAACAGTCAATTGCCTTCTTTTTAAGTTGGCCTTTCTAACGTACTATTTCAAATCTCTTGATTGAAAACTCTTTATATATAAATGAGAATGAAGACATCTAAATAAAAGGCATCACTTGCATTAATGAACAATACTCCAAATATTGGGGTTTTTTAATAATAAAAAAAAAAGCAATCTACTTGCTACACGAAAAGCCAAAATCATTAAAATTTAGAAAAGCTAACAAGCAATGGAAGAATATCGTAAATAGAGGAAGAAACGATTAATTAAGCTAATTCCTTACAAATCCAACACTTTGGCGGCATTACCGATGAGCAATAGCTGAGCTGTATGGCACTTTCCTTCCAGGGGTGAGTGCGGGGTTCGAATCCAAAAATGGAAAGTGGTCACAAATTAAAGCTTTAAGGGCAAATTTGTGGGTTCCTCTGGTGCGCATGTGTTCACTACTACAAATAAGGGTTGCCCCTACGGATTTATCCGTAGGGGCAAACCACTACCCCTACGGATAACTCCGTAGGGACGAAAAAATAACCTGTAGGTGCAAACGCCGTAGGTGCAAGTTGAAGCCCTGAACTTGTCCCTACGGGCAAAAGCTTGCCCCTACGGAGTTCTGTGTAGGGCCAGTTTCACCTACGGAGTAGGCCGTAAGGGAAAAAAAGTTATTTTATTTACGTTTTTTTAAAATATATTAACTGTACCAACGGAGATATCCGTAGGGCCAAGTACTGTCCCCTACAGATATATGCGTAGGTACTTATCCGTAGGGGCAAAATATCAGAAATCCTGATATTTGGCCCTAACGGATAACTCCGTAGGGGCCTTTGTTAGCCTCTACGGATATATCCGTAGGGGCAATCCCAACCCCCGGTACTGAGATCAGGAAGGAAATATCAGTTAATGCTGATATTTTGCCCCTACGGTTTAAGCCGTAGGGGCAACATGTGTACCTACGGATTAATCCGTAGGTACACATTATCTGTTTTTTAAAAAAAAAATGGCTGCCTGATTTTTCCCCTCCCTGTGCATAATAATATATATATCAATAAAATATAAAATTAATCATCACACAACATATATCGCAGTATTCATAATCACATCTCACGCATATAATATACAAAAGAAACCCAAAAACTTAATATGATATAAATATAAACCAATATCAACATCAATATCATTTCAAAATGTAGTACAATATGTATGATATAAATAAATACATGTTTCAAAAAATAAGAATAAAAAAACTACCCTAGCTCGGTCCAGCTCCACCTCTGATAAACAATAGAATCAAGCGCGCCTGCTCCTCGGTCAATAAACCATGCAATTCGGCGCGTGCGGGAGTCTGAGCGGCCTGTGGAGCTGGCGATATGGTCTACGCAGCCGCTGCCGAGATAGTCGCTTGCGGAGCCGCGGCTGCGGGAGTCTGAGCGGGCGGTGGAGCTATAGGAGCTGTCTGCGGAACCGCAGCCGATATAGTGGCTTGCGGAGCCGCAGCCGAAGGAGATGCATGTGGAGGCCCGGCCGATGTACCCTGTCGCGTCTGGGCCTAACGTGTGTAAGAAGCGTGTAAGAACTGTGTATTATTCGAATTTGTATCATTATCAAGTTATTTCGAAACCCCATTTGGATATCTAGTTTGGAAAACCATTGTTTATTTTAATTACATATGTATGCATGATTAATCAAACCTAAGTCTAAAACCAAATAAGCTCAAGCTACATACTAATTATGGATATGCTGATATCTATAACATGACATGATATTTTACTATAAAGTAGTATACATACCAGCATCTCCTTCAACTCCTGAACGGTGGCCCTCAAGCTCTCCAGTTCCTGCTGGACACGTCGCTCATTGAAGACGGAGGAAGTAACCGCCGGGGTGGAGTCCAACCTCATATGGGCCCTGCTAGGGCCCAATCCCCGGCCTCTCTCCCAACCTCCGTGGTGCCCTCCGTGTGCGGCGTCCAGAACTGGGGTCAGCAGCCTCGGATCGCTCTGTCCGGTAAAATCGATCCCCGAGGTCTCGGCCTGCTCAACCACCCGCTCCTACACCCACATTAAGCAGTAAATTATAAGTAGAAAATTTAAACTTGAACCTTCCAAAACTAAAATTTCAAATATGGGTAGAATAAATATTAACACTTACGCAATACTCCTGGGTAGCGACGTCGGGATATCGAAGCTCGTCCGTGGCGGAATCTGTCGAGGTGCCGTGGACGGCAAGATATGCAGACAGCACGCTCGGTGTACCACCTTGCGCCACGGTCTGAGCTGTCTGCAATATTAGAAAATAACTCTTAATATTAGAAATATTAGAAAATAACTCTTAATATTGCAAAATATCACAAAGGTCGGTCTATTGTAATTTACCGATAACTCCATGGCTCGAGCAATATTCCCCGAGCCACTTGTGTAAGTAGGACGACCCCTCTTCGCCGACTTCCTGTTCTCTGTATTCTGAGCGGCCTGTTTCTGCACAACGCATTAACATTTAGTTTTCTAATTAAGGAACACAAAAAAATAAATTATATTCTAAACAATGAATCACATTTAAAATAGATACCTGTTTGCGTTGGGAGTCGAAATATTCGCACAATAGAGGCCATGTCTCTACGTCGACTCTCGCAAACGCCGGAGTAGATAGGAGGGCCGCTCTCTCTGTCTCGGGGGTCTCCATCCACAGGGAGTAGCAGTCGGCCTTCAGCTCATTCATGTTGTATCGGACCTTGGTCTGCATGTTCTTCATCAGGCCATTGTACAGAGCATGAAGGTCGAGCACCCTCCCAGGGTGATCAGGGTCGGGTACAGGCTGAAAATCGTAATCCGACTGAAAATACAAAAAAAACATTGTTATTAGATTGCAAGTGTTAATAATAAATATATTGGATAAATCAAATGAAAATATATATTAATACGTACCCGAGCCTGATCAAAGAAGAGGGCGAATGAGCGCTGGTGCTGCTCGCCCCACTCAACGTGAAGTGGATAGTTCTTCACGAGCCGGCTCTCGTCCTCCATATACCGGCCGAACCTCTCGGCATGAAGACCGGTATAGCGATAGTCAAGGGTAAAAAAGAGGGGGAATGCTGCCTCCCCCTAGATCTGTTAGGCCTCAGCCTATGGGACTGATTCGGGACTCGAGTCCCCCTCTGAGGATGGGGAGGCCCTGCGTCTGCACGAAATATCAAGACAATCAATATTAAGACAAAGTTGTATTAAGAAATCAAGCTTAAACGAAAATTGAAGTGTGATATATACCTCCGGTGACTATCGCACGAGCCTGGGCCCGGGCAGCAGCACGAGCGGGACGATAGTTCCTCCGGTGAGGAACAACCGGGGTTCTGGATGCGGACGCATCCCCTCCAACTAAAAAATAAATATTGACGCTAAATTTCCATGAAGTTCATATTTATTCTATAGAGCATATGTTAAATGAATAAATATTTTATATTTATTCATACTAACCTGCAGACGATGCGGAGGGTATGGAAGCGGCAGGAGTGGCCCCTGCGGAAGATGTGGACGCACCATCTATAATTAGACAATTAAAAATAGATTATATAAGTAATTGCAAAAAGAATGTGTAGATCAATAATATAACGTTCTAAATTAATATGCATGCACTATAGGATATATAAACATACCCGCGGGTGCGGTGGTGTTACCACCTACAGCTAGACAATAATAAAAATTACTAAGTAAGAGGAAAAGGAATGTGTGTATATTTATGATATAAAATTCTAAATCAATATACATGCACTATATGATATATAAACATACCTGGAGGAGCGGGAGTGGCCTCTGTCCCAGATGTGGACGCATCACCAACAACTAGACAATCAAACATTGACAATATAAGTAATTTTGACATAAACAGGCATGAATATCTGTAATATTACATTCAAAATGGATATGCGTGCAGTATACCTGAAGGTGTGGCAAAATCCACACGGAAAGAGGCATCCGAAGGGGTCTCCGATCTTGGTGCAAGACCGGCTTTCTGAAGCTCCCTACGCATCTCTCCGAACGACAGAACCGCTCTGCCTCTGCCTCTGCCGCGGCTGGAGCTCCTGCCGCCCCTCACTCCTCCCGACATCGTCATCAAATCTAGATAAACGGTTCGTGGACGCATTAGACAGCCATTAAAAGTATTGACTATATATGTATAGAGCGTAAAATGTGAAGTAATAATATAACATTACTGATAAGCTTTTTCGTTTCGTGGGCGCATTATACATATCTACTTGGATTTCATCGTCGATGTCATTTCTAACCCACGTAACTTCATGATCGGTCGAAGACAACCCGTCCTTCGAAACAGACGGTCGGAGCACTTTAAGCCTTCTCTCTTCTTCGTCCTCATCGCTGTCCTCGAATTCTGGGACATCGTAGACATCTCTGGGTTTCCATCGGCATAAAACACTCCATCCCGGATGCTTCAAACACTGTGAGTAGTATACTTGGAACGCTTGGTTCGGAAAGATAAACGGATCTTCCTGACCGTAAAATCGAAGTGTGTTCACACTGGTCAATCCATATTCATCTTTCCAAGTCCCAAAATTGCTTCTCCACCTGTCCGTATCGGTTCGCGTATCGTACTAAGTACACTGAAATATATAAAAAGGTTCTGATCGTCCGGGATAGTGGATGCCGAGTATACAATTTAAGTACCCATAATAAATCACACCGTCCGATCCTACCGTCGCAATCCCACTATTCTGAGTGGTTCTAGATGTTTCTATGTCCTTAAATTCGAATTTGTATCCAAGAACACCAAATCATTTGTAATATGCAACCTCCATACTAGGAAATTGAGCTAAACATCTTGAATCACTCTCAAATGATGCAGACAAGTTCGGATCGTGAATCTAACAAAATAAATTTTACGACAAATATATAACGATACAAGTTTAGATTAAATCTGATAGCAATAAAATTTTATTCGAATAACTTACATGATCTGTGACCCAATCACAAAAACTATCCTGATGATATTTTTCCAATCGTTCTTCGTTCCAATCAGGATGCCCCTCACGTACCTCGTTAAAATGAATTCTGTTTTCGAAAAATAATAGTGACATTAATATTATATCATTTCATACACACACAAAGACAGATATAACAATTAATCCAAAAAAACTTACTCTATAATTTATTCAAGACGTGCGTAATTAAGCAAGATAAACCGGTATATCTTGTTGATAAACATAATGTCTACCCTTTTATACTCGGCTTTACCATATGGCCCGTCTTGAATTCTTCGTGGCCGGTTAAACCTTGTCTCAATGTTCTCGTCCAGATAGCGGGAACAAAATGTGGTTGCTTCATCAAGAAGATAACCTTGCATGATAGAACCCTCTGGTCAATTTTTATTGCGTATATACTTCTTAAGAGTGTAGAGGTACCTAATGAAAATATGTTGAATAAATAAATATGGGCATACAGGACAACAATAAATTTATAAATTGCGCGAAACGAAAAATTACACGTACCTCTCGACGGGATACATCCATCGATATTGTACCGGTCCGGCTAAGTTCGCCTCAGTTGCAAGATAAACCGTCAAGTGTATTATGATATCGAAGAATGACGGTGGGAAAATACGCTCAAATTTGCAAAGTATCAACGCAATAGAATTTTCTAGTTTATCCAGCGTCACAACCTCCAGTGTTTTAGCACACAACTCCCTGAAAAAACAACATAGGTCGTTGATTACTAAACCAACCGATTCGGGGAGAGAAGTCCTGAGGGCTAATGGAAGAAGGTGCTCCGCGATAATATGGTGATCATGACTTTTCAGCCCATCGATCTTTCCCTTCATAAATTTTATTTTCTTGCCGAATGATCCTGAGAAACCTGTGGGAACTTTCAAATCATGCAACACCTGCAGGAATCTTTTCTTCTCCGGTTGTGACATATGATAAGCGGCATTGGGAAGTAAAAACTTGCTCGGTTTACCCGCTACCATTCTAGGGTGCAATTCACTTCTTATTCCCCACTCTTGTAGATCCATCCGAGCATTCAGGTTGTTTTTCGATTTCCCGTCTTTACAAAGAAGCAAGTTAAGTATGTGCTCTGATACTCCCTTCTCTATATGCATGACGTCCTGACAATGATGCACTGAATTTGTAGACCAGTACGGAAGCTCGAAGAAAATGCTTAACTTGTTCCAAAATGGTGGTTTGACCTGTTTCGTCGGATCCATCCCGAAGGTCACATTATTGTAACCATCCCATTTAGCAGTCACGTCCTCTCCGGACAATGGGGATGGAGGTCCAAGAAGCTCTTGATGACCATCAAAGCGAACCGTGTCTAACCTATAGGGATGGTCTGGAGACAGGAAACGTCGATGGCCGCAATAACAAACCTTCCTGCTAAAATTCAAGAATTTCGATGTTGTGTGTTCATGGCAATGAGGACATGCTTTGTGACCATGTACGGACCAACCTGATAGCATTCCATACGCAGGAAAATTATTAATTGTCCACATTAGAGCCGCACGCAGTATGAAGGTTGTATTTGTGTTTGCATCATATGTCTCTGCACCATCAATGAACAAAGATTTCAACTCCTCGATCAGAGGTCGGAGATAGACGTCAATATAGTTCCCCGGTGAGTTTGGTCCGTCGATAAGAAGAGGTATCATAAAGTATGATTGGTCCATAGCCAACCAAGGCGACAGATTATAAATTATCATTACAACGGGCCATGTGCTGTGACTTCCAGCCATATAGTTGAATGGGCAGAAGCCATCAGTAGTCAGTTCGAGCCGGACATTACGAGGATCGCTACTGAATATTGCGTGCCTCCTATCGAAATCCTTCCATGCCGGTGAATCTCTTGGATGACTCATTTTTCCATCTTCACTTGGAGGAGCACGGTGATGCCAAATCATTGACTCGGCTGTTTTCTTGCACCTGAATAGCCTCTGTAGCCTCTGTGTTATGGAAAAGTATCATGCTATCTTGACAGGTATATCGGGCTTCTTATCAGAATCTTTCGGCTTATACCTGGCCTCTCCGCATGTTGGACACTCTTTCAAATCTGAATTCTCTTTCTGATGCAACACACAATTTTTAGGACATGCTTGAATCTTCTCGCACTTTAGACCCAAATCAGACATCATCTTCTGGGCTCCGTATCAGCTGTCGGGCACGTTATTCCCGGAGGCATAGAATCTTTCAAGAACGAAAGAAGCATTGTGAATGACTTGTTGCTCCATCCATTTAGGCACTTAATCTGGAAAAGTTGGACGAACCATGAGAGGGTGGAATACTTCGCATTCTCATAAATTGATTTCCTAGCATCATTCATGAAATTTTCATATTTATCCGCACGCGGTCCTTGACCGGAAAGAATATCATTTTCGGTACAAATAGATTCACCTAGGGCAGCCTCTACCATATCCTCCATTTCTTCTGATGGAAATAAATTACCGTCTTCTCCTTCTGCCGCATTACCGAATTCTTCTTCTTCTCCTGCCGCATTATCGTGTTCTCCTTCTTCTTCTGCCGCAGTACTACATTCTTCTCATTCCCCGTGATATTTCCAAGTTGTATAAAGTCTAGTAAACCCATATTTTACAATATGAAGCCCTGCCAATTCTACCTTCTGCCAGTACTTATTGCCACATCTATTACACGGACAAAGAATCTTCTCTATTATGATCATATTTTGTGCGTGTGCAAATTCAAGGAAAGCAGCAACTCCTGCGAAAAACTTAGGTTGCATACGTTGTTTCCAATCCACATACATCCAGTCCTTAACTCTGACGTACTCATGGGCCATGTTAGACTGTATAACATATAAATTGTAGGTTATGCTGACTATATTGAGAAATATAAGAACAGGATAGTTACTGACAAAGGCGAAAATCCGTGTATATTCTTTGTGTGTGCGTTTGTCATTGAAAAGAATAAATTATCGCACGTATGTTAACCGATAGACGGGGACTAAGTGGCGCTTTTAGTTTCATATATGAGTATCGATGAGAATATGAAGGTTTCATATTATCATCGAGTATCATATATTGGTTTTAACTTGAACATCTCGAATCACTCTCTAATTATCCGTTTGTTGTGTATTCTTGTTGTATGTGTGTGTTTCGGCTGTCGGGGGTAGGCTTCTATCCCATTAAGAATATATAGAGCGAACACTCATCACTTTTGCTTTCAACCGTTTCGACTAAATTTCGGCAGCACCTTCCCGCTGTTCTCCGAGTACACTGTAATAGAATAGATAATCATTTCAAAGCTGTGAAACAACGTTGAAATGAACATCTAATCTATCTTTGTACACGGAGAACTAGCGAAAAGGTACTGACGAAATATCTCGAAACGGGTGAAAACACAAGTGAATGAAGGCGTTTGCTTTATACATTCTTAACTTGTCCACACGGGACAAATCTATGGGTTACCATACGATTGAATTTTCTCGTCGCGTAGACTATACGACGGTTGTTAGTATCGAGCTATACCGTCCGATATTTAACAACCTTCGTATAGTTCTATGTCACGACGAACATCGCACGTATGTTAACCGATAGACGGGGACTAAGTGGCGCTTTTAGTTTCATATATGAGTATCGATGAGAATATGAAGGTTTCATATTATCATCGAGTATCATATATTGGTTTTAACTTGAACATCTCGAATCACTCTCTAATTATGCGTTTGTTGTGTATTCTTGTTGTATGTGTGTGTTCCGGCTGTCGGGGTTAGGCTTCTATCCCATTAAGAATGTATAGAGCGAACACCCATCACTTGTGCTTTCAACCGTTTCGAGTAAATTTCGGCAGCACCTCCCCGCTGTTCTCCGAGTACACTGTAATAGAATAGATAATCATTTCAAAGCTGTGAAATAACGTTGAAATGAACATCTAATCTATCTTTGTACACGGAGAACCAGCGGAAAGGTACCGACGAAATATCTCGAAACGGATGAAAACACAAGTGAATGGAGGTGTTTGCTTTATACATTCTTAACTTGTCCACACGGGACAAATCTATCGGTTACCATACGATTGAATTTTCTCGTCGCGGACTATACGACGATTGTTAGTATCGAGCTATACCGTCCGATATTTAACAATCTTCGTATAGTTCTATGTCACGACGAACACCGCACCTATGTTAACCGATAGACGGGGACTAAGTGGCTCTTTTAGTTTCATATATGAGTATCGATGAGAATATGAAGGTTTCATATTATCATCGAATATCATATATTGGTTTTAACTTGAACATCTCGAATCACTCTCTAATTATGCGTTTGTTGTGTATTCTTTTTGTATGTGTGTGTTCCGGCTGTCGAGGGTAGGCTTCTATCCCATTAAGAATGTATAGAGCGAACACCCATCACTTATGTTTTCAACCGTTTCGAGTAAATTTCGGCAGCACCTCCCCGCTGTTCTCCGAGTACACTATAATAGAATAGATAATCATTTCAAAGCTGTGAAACAACGTTGAAATGAACATCTAATATATCTTTGTACACGGAGAACCAGCGGAAAGGTACCGACGAAATATCTCGAAACGGATGAAAACACAAATGAATGGAGGTTTTTGCTTTATACATTCTTAACTTGTCCAAACGGGACAAATCTATCTGTTACCATACGATTGAATTTTCTCGTCGCGGACTATACGACGGTTGTTAGTATCGAGCTATACCGTCCGATATTTAACAACTTTCGTATAGTTCTATGTCACGACGAACATCGCACGTTTGTTAACCGATAGACGGGGACTAAGTGGCGCTTTTAGTTTCATATATGAGTATCGATGAGAATATGAAGGTTTCATATTATCATCGAGTATCATATATTGGTTTTAACTTGAACATCTTTAATCACTCTCTAATGATGCGTTTGTTGTGCATTCGTGTTGTATGTGTAACATGATTTTAAACTTATGAAATAATACTTGCTTAGTTACTTGCAAATTGCAACTTGAGAATAAGATATATGAAGAATTGAGTATTAAAGAACTAAGATGCATTAGACTTGGGATTGAGATGCATACCTTTAACATAGAAAAGAAATCAATAAACAAGATGAATATAATATAAATTCATAATTAATGCTACATGACACGGGTCTCAGATCAAAATTAGTGTTGAAAGTTTGATTTCCAAAAGTATCTGGCATAAAACCTAATATGTGTGTGTATGTGTTATACATGCATGAATGAGGGAACATATAATGAACCATTTAGGCAAATTTTGTGATACCCAATTTAAACATGACGGAGAAATATATAACTAGAGCCATTTACGGCTAAAATCAAATTATGCATGCCCCTAAACTAACTGATAGAAAAAGAAATTTGTGAATTTAGGCGGTCAACGGAAGTTTCACATGATGACATTGTCATACTAATGCCGCTCGGTTTCTCAAGTAGAGAGCTTTGGTCGATAAATTATCCAATCAATTATGGATAGAAATGTAAAGTGGAAAATCTATCCAAAATCTAGAAAGAAAGGCACAACTGCGTAATCTAACTTAGCTAATCGTTGGTAGGAAAAGGAAGATGCAATTTCATACTGCTTGGATGTGCCCATCAATGGAATAAGAAACAAACAAACCCAACAAACAAATAAGCTCATATCTACAATATATGCAAGCAAGCGAACAAAAGTGGGAATCAACATGTATAATATGGAGAAGTACTCATTGCAAGCGCAGCGCAATAATCAGGGTTTATTACACAAACCCCCTTTATAGTTTACCATGCAAGACAACAGTTATGCGCCCCCCCAAGCCGAACCCCAACCCTAACCCTAACCCCAACCCCAACCCAACCGCAACCGCAGCACCAGCCCCAGCCCCAGCCCCAGCCCCAACCCTAACTCCAACCCCAACCCAACCCCATCCAAACCGCAACCCCAACAGTTATGCGCCCCCCAGCCGAACCCTAACCCAAACCCTAACCCCAACCCCAACCTAACCGCATCCCCAGCACCAGCACCAGCCCCAGCCCTAACCCTAACCCCAACCCCAACCCCAACCCCAACCGCAACCGCAACCGCAACCCTAGCCGAACCCAACCCCAACCGCAACCCTAGACGAACCTCAACCGCAACCCCAACCCCAACCCCCAAAATAATCAAAAATCTCTTTAATTGAAGATTTAATTACTTACCTGTTCGGTGGATCGGCGACGAGGAAGAACGGCGTCGAGATCGGGAACGACAGAGAGAGAACGGCGACGAGATCGGCGAGGTCGGTGACGCGGCGACGAGAAAAAGCGATTTCGTGAGCTCGAACGAGGAGGAGGCCAGATAATCAGCGCGTAGGAAAATTTTGTTTCTTTTCTATTAAATTCATATTTAGATGCCCCTACGGATTTGTCCGTAGGTACTTGATTTGCGGCACCGTAGGGGCAAATAACAAATTAAGATTTAATATTTTTACCTTGGTACGTCTTGGACCGTAGGGACAACCTTATGGCCCTACGGATTAGTCCGTAGGGCCAAAATAAATATGCCTCTACGGATTTCAATATCCGTAGGGGCAACCCCCTATTCTAGTAGTGGTTGTGTGCTTGTATATGCCGTGTGAGTGGGTGTTTCGTGTGATTGGATGAGGTTTACGGGCCAAAAACGGGGGGAAAACAAAAAACACACTTTGGCAACATATGAAAACTTCTAACTGCACAAAAAAAATCACCACTCACACCTTTCGATTTTCCTAACTAAAAAGGGAGACCAAAAGAAAAAGGTAAAACTAAACTTCCCACTTAAACTAGGCATCAACAACATTTTACACAAATGAAAACAATACTTAATTACAATTTAATCCAAACACCCTTGTTAATTAATTTATCTTTATCTTTTAAGCTCTAAACTCTTGAAACTTTTCTCCATATGAACAAAGCTTTGAGACTCATTTAGCTTCTTTTGAGCCTCTAAGTCGTCTTCATCATCATCATCATCCTCCTCATCCAAAGAAACAATGTATTGTCTCTCATCGTTAACATACTTTTTTGACACGGCCAAGTAAAAAACCATAGAAAAAATCACCGTACCAACCAAAAACCAACTAAACTCTATATTGACCGTTGACTTTGCTCTCTCGAGTGACCCATGATCCTCGCACCTCACCACTTTGTGTCCTTCCTCTAAATTCATGAAGCATCCTTTTGGAATGAGCCCTGGGGTCCACAAAGCATAGCCCATCACAACAAACCAAACTCCTTGGAAAGCTATGCTCATTGATCTCACAAAGCTCACGAGGAAACTCCTAGGCTTCCAAATTCCTAGGAGTGTTGTCGCTAATGAAACTACAATCACAAGTTGTAGAAGCCAATGATATTGCCCCTCTACTCCCATATGATCAGTTGAGTGGAGGTGAAACATGAGTAGTTGTTGTCCGAAGGCGGCCGCGCCGATAACCTGTGTGTTCAGAGTTAAATTAGCTTGATATACATATATACAACCTGTTAGCCTAAGATTATATATATATATATATATATATATATATATATATATATATATATATATATTGACAACTAAATTTTTTTTTCCCTGTCTGCCAAAAACCTATGTGAGAAAAATGTTAGAATATAAAATTATATTTTTCATCGGTTACCGCAACTTTGCGGTGGCAGAGATATACCCATTGACTCTAACCACAACTTCTGAGTTCTGGTATAGTAAAACTTCAAAAGTTCTATATAATTAATCTATCTACATAATCTTTTAGGTAAAGTGATTTCTGCAACCTGCGTAAGCCCGAGCCTGAGGGCAGGGTCTTTCATGCGAACCCGGTCGAAGATTATCGCGAACAATGCGTAAACAAAGAAAGTGAGGGAGATGGAGGAGTGCTCAAAGTTGTGAAGGTGGTTACTAGGGATAGTCCAATCATCATCCAAGGGTTGGTGGCGTTCGGGGCCGATGAAGAGCTCCATGGCAATGGAGAGGGAGCTCCCTATGATGATGAGGGTTGGCTCCAAGTAGCGAAGAGACGGCGAAGGGAACCAAGGGGGTGAGGTGTAGAGCTTGGGGTTGAGAGTGTGGAGCTTGATGTGGTTGAAGAGGTGCCATAGGCCTATGAGCATGAACCCTAACCCTGGTGCAACATGGCCTACCAATGTGCCCATTGCTCACTAACAACTTTTTTTTGGGGATAGGAGAGAGAGAAGAGGTTTTAGAGAGAGAGAATTGAGTTGTTTGATGAGAGAGAAAGGAATTGGAGGGTAGGGGGATTTAAAAAGGTGAGGAGGGCTAACATTTGTCAATCTTTTATACAAGTCTTTGGCTCCAGAGAGTTCTTAGATGCTGTTGAACTTTGAAAGTCGAGGGGATTAACATGAAAAGTGAGAGGGAAATGGATTTGTTGGTTCATCGCATGGGTTGACCCAAATGGTTTTGTTCGGTCTGAATGAGGGTGAGGTCAGGTGGGTGTGGGACCCACATCTTATTTGTACTTTCTAGAAAGGGACAGATTTTGACAAATAGTGCCTTTTCTTGTGTGTTTTAACTACCTTAAATTTTTTTCTAGAAAAGGGTTGGTTTGTTTTGGGATGTTCCTTGGATTTCGGGCTGGAGTTGGATTTCGACTTCTTTTTTGTGTTTATATTTAGGGGAACTATTTTTGGAAATTAACGTCTTAAAATTAATATTTAACTATTTTAAGATAAATCATGGATATCTATGATATTTAAAATTTTAAAATCTATTGATATTTGAAAGATTATGTTATTTAAGAGTTATACGATATGCCAAGATTTTTCCCTAAAAAGGAGAGTTCTTCGTATATCACCATCAAAACTTAACTACTTCCACATATCATCTACATCTGAAAACCTATGGATTATTCAAAAAATTTACTTTAGCTTTGTAAACCAGCAGAAATTGAAAATATTTTGCAATGAGCTCATTGGGCCTACATAGCTCCGCAGGCTCAACATATACGAAAGCAGTAAAACAAAAATTTGGAGTGAGGACCCCACTCTCTCTCTCTCTCTATATATATATATATATATATATATATAATATATATATATATATATATATATATATATATATAAAGAAAAGCCCTTGGAGGCTTCGGTAGGTGCATGGCGTCAAAAATCCACTCTCCAAATTTTTTTTGGATAACCGGCATTTATCATCTTCATCCCTATCATCTAAGATGTTGATATATCAAATTTCATGTGAATCTACCATTTTTTCACTATTGAATAAGCAATGTAAAAAATTCAATTGTTGGTAAATCGTTAATTTTGCATCCATAAAACCAATGGTGAAATGGTGGTTGAATCTAAAAAAATTTGGTGTATCCACATCTTAGTTGATGAAGATGGAAATTATGAATGCCGAGTTGTTAAAAAAATTCTTGAATAGTGTATTTTTCAACGCTATAGAAGGAAATTCCCTCATATAGCCTCTTTTATTCATCTCTCTCCCTCTCTCTATGAATAAAAGAGGCCCTAGAAAGGAATTTACTCGTATGGAGTTGAAAGAATATGTCCCCATGATTTTTTGCGGCTATTGGCAACCATTATCATAATCTTTATTATCAAATATGTGGACCAAATTTCATATGATTTTACCGTTATTTTACCGTTGAATTTGTAATGTAAAAAGTTCTATTGTCGATAAACCGATAATTTTGCATCTACTAAATCAAATGATGAAAAAGTGATAGAATTACCTTAAATTTGGTGTATCCACATCTTAAATGATAAAGATGATGATGATGCATATCAATCGTCAAAAGAAATCATGGAGAATGTATTTTTTCGACATCATAAGAGGAATACTCCTCCATTAATCTCATATATATGTGTGTGTGGAGGGGGTCGCTAAATTTCAAGTATTTTTTGTCTTAGCCCTTTATATCTATATCTATAATATATAACATATATGAATGTGCTTGGAATTTTCAAGATCAATTTTGTCCGTATGTGAAAAAATTGCAGGAAGCCTCTCACATTTTAGGTATCTAACGGAAAATTACATGGAGGAGCCTCATTTTCATAATTTTGTTACGGTTGTAAAATTTTGTTTAATTCCGTCATGCAGAACTTTTAGCTTGCGACAACTAACTTACTGCCGCTATATTGGGAAATCGTCGCTTAATACACTGTTCATTTTGCTTTCAAATATACAGATGTAAATTTTGGTTTTTTCATGTTTTTTTAAGCATCTAGCTGATAATTATTGGAAGACCCTTATTTTCAAAATTTTGTTATGGTTGCAAACTTTCTTAAACAAACACCACTAATACACTTTAATTTGGTCATGAAAAATTACATTTTAATTTCTTCATGTAAATTTTTTAATCCGCGACAATCATTTTACTGTAGCTATATTGAAAAATTATCACATAATGCAGTATTCATTTTGCTTTCAAATATACAAATGGAAACATCGGTTTTTCATGCTTTTTTTGCATCTAGTGGAAAATTATATGGAAGACCTTCATTTTCAAACTTTAGTCATGGTTGCAGAATACCGTCATGGTTGCAAAATTCCGTAAACAAAATCCAATAATACACTTTAATTTCCTCATGAAATTTTTTTAACTTGCAGCAACCGTCTTGCAGTAGCTCTATTAGCAAATCGTCACTTAATACACTGCTCAATTTGTTTTCAGTATACGGATGGAAACTTCGGTGTCCCTGCGCTTGCGCCGGGGTTCTTTCTATTACTTATTAAAAACGAGGCAAGGCAATGGCAGACAAGTATTTTCATTCCAACGGTAAAGAATTAGCAAATTTAAAACTCCCCTTTAGTTAGTGGAAACATGGTATGATACGCACATGTCTTGGGTTTCCAAAATGTTGAAGATTTAAGCAATTAAACTAGGAAAAAAATTATATGCAAGGGCTTGCATAGTACAAGCCACTTGCTAGATGGGCTTCACTTGCACAAAACCCAAACCCAGAATGGAGTTATTTGAATAAATGTAAGGGTTTGGGGGCGGTGCAAGGAAACAGCAAGTTATGAAGGTGGTATATAGGAATAGATAACTTTTGGGGTGATAATTAGTCTAAAATATGGCACATTTGAATAAATATTTTCCCTACTATTATTAAGTACTAAAAAGTGTTTATTATAAATATAGAACATATGATGGTTTATTTGTAAAAAGTTCATTATCATATATTTCTACATTATAATTAACATAATGAGGGAAAATATATACATATAATATTTAAATGAAATATTAATAATTAAAATATGCATATCATATCGAATATTTCTAATCAATATTCTTATGATATTATATCATTTAAATGGTTAGGATAATATCTCAAAAATATCAAATGGTACTAACATTATGATTTGAGATATTGTGCAAATATTAGCTCAGGTCTGGAATCCAAGTAAGAGATCCGAGTCAAATCGGGATATGAAAACCGAATCTGCCAAAATTTAGAAGCAAATCGAGAGATCTAGCAAAGAAAGAGACTCGGTGCATTATTTTTAGAATTTAGATATCAAAAGGATCTCCACTTGGCAACACAAGAGACCAGAAGAAATCCCAAATCTTGATTCCGCCAAGTTGCGGCGGAAGGGCGGCCAAATAGGGGGAAACACGGCGGATCCGCGGCTCATTGGTAGCCGTAGGATGTGAGATTTTATGGTTTGGATTCTAACTGTATATCCTCACTTATGGAATCTAAGGTTTCTGGTTTTAGGGACTATATAAGGGACCGGGAGCAGCACATTCAAAATTATCACCGAATAGATCAAGAGATCCACGTATCCGAGTGATCATCATCTATTCATTTACCTCCAATAAGAGAGTGATCTAGAGCAAACTAGAGTTCTTGTAATTGACTTTCTAAGGAGAATTGTAAATGGAATAGTTGATTAACAAAGATAGTTTTTAGTTTTAATTCTCTTTGCATTTATTTTCTGCACTTACTTTTCTGCATCTTAACTATACTTTCATTCACCTTCAACCACTCTTCTAAGTTAACCATGAGCGAGTAATTCCTAACATGTTAGAGTTTGCAGGATAGGATAGAAAAATGGATGAGAAAATCCTTTTAACTTCTTTTATAAATTTTAAAGTTTATAAATTTTAGCAAAATAAATGTTAATATTCTTATCGGGTGCACTACCAATTTATTGATAGTTACGACCATAATTTAGGATCGATTTAACACTTGTTTTGTTAAGAATTAGATATGAATAGAGATCAATGCAAGGAAAAGGGTTAGTAGCGGGGAAACCCTAGTTTCTTCCATGAACTCTAATCTACATTCATCACCATCGATCTAGTTTTAAACTATTAAAAGATAAAGAAATAATTTTTAATTATTCATCCATTACTACTAAATCCTATGAACCCTACAAGCCTTTTCATTATAAATTTTATATCCGTTTCAAAATATAACAACAAACAATCAACCATCTTTCATCAACTCGTCTAAAGTAAGAAAAGAGTTCAAGTTTCCCTGTGGATCACTTTCACCTCGTCGGTCGTCGATGTATCAGCATGCACAGAGAAATGTTCAGAGACGTCAGGGTTTCACTTTGGCGGCCGTAGAAGCCGAAACTGTAGGACAAGATAATACTGGTAAACCTCCTCCTATCTTTTTCAGCCGTTTCAAATTCTTACATTCTTTCGTTCTTTCATCTACCCAAACATTTTCATGCACTTTCAGTATAATATCAGTAGTTCTTTCACTACCGCTGTAATCAAAGTTTTCTTGAATCTGTTACAATTTCTTTGTAAAAATTTCGTAGACGAAATTTTTATAAGGAGAGTAGAATGTAACGATTCTGAAATCTTAGTACGGAAATTCTTCTGTTAATATACAGAATAAAGTTTCACTGCCTCAGTTGGAGTTATAAGTTACTTTTGCTAAAGAACGGCAAGAAACAACTTATAGATCACTGGTAAAGCCCTTGCACTGCTGTGACGTAGCCCCTGTATTCGAGACCCATCAGACACATTATTTTTTTCTGATTTTCTTTTTAAACTTTTTGGAAGCGCAAAAGTTTACACGTGCAATGCACACAAAAATGAAAAGACAGAGAAATCAAACATGTGCAAAAAAAGTATTAACATTGAGAGGGACACGTGGCTCTAATCCACCGGCCTCACTCCCTCAATCGGCCTACGGAAACCTCATATGGGCCGGTACCGACGGGTGAACTATGGCTAAAGTGCCCCGGGCTTTACACACACGACCCTACCCCTAACTCTCCTGCACTGTTTGATTGCTCTGCAATCAAACAGAGAAAGGGCAATCAAACAGAGACCTTTCAATTCCCCATTTATCATCATTTTAATGCTTTTTAATTTACCCTTTTAATTCCAAAACCCTAATTCCACACTATAAATACTACCACATGCCCTAGCCTCCATCATTCTGAAAATTCATAGCTAAAACTCTCAAAATTTTCTAAGTGCAAGTGGAGTAGAAGAGGAGTTAGCAAGCTATCAACTTCCGGCGAGAATCGAAGCAAATTCCGGCGATCCGGACACCACGACGACAACAATCTTTTCTTCTATCTCTTCTTAATATAACCGAGTGGTAAGTCCCTCCCACTCCCTCTTCTTCTTCTTTGAAAACCTCTTTTCAAAACATGTGTCGGAAGTGGAGTTAATACCAACATATTCTTTTAAACCCTAGAAAGTTCACTTTTTCTTACATATTTTTCATCCATATTCTTACACCATACTTGTAATCATAAAACCAATGCTTAGAACCAAATTTTAATAAAAAATATCATGCAAAATAATTTTAACTTAACATTTACATTAAAATACCATTAACTTTGTATATACCATCTTTTATTGTCTTGTTTAAACATACCTTTAGAAAAATTCACGAGGTAACTACCTACCTCTCATGCACACATTGTTTCCATAGCACGATACCCTTTGAACATATTTTTGTTACGATTACAATATTACATTAAAATATCATTTACTATATAAACCGGTTTTCTTTTAAATTGTATTTTTAACTCTTTTGCAAATATACCTCTACAACCCTCATTAGGGGACTCGTTATTGGATAGTGCGGATTATCGCATATCTTTGGGCTAGTAGAGCAAGATGCAGATCTTCTCACGGAGCATTCGGCCTCGAAAGGTTTTAAATACGTTTTTAAGAAAAACGCATTTTTCTACTTAAATAAAATTTAATTTTTAATAATTATATAAATATTACAAAATCTATATTTTTTCAAAATATAATAAACTTATATTTTTTTAAAAGAATGACAAGTTTTAATAAAATACCCTCAAGATACCAACAAAGGACAAGTTTTATAATAAAATACCATGAACTTTCCAGGCTAATCTTTTATCACTAAAATATCTCAAATGCTTAAAATTCATATCCATGAAAACCCTAAATAATATAAAAAAAACTTCTCGAGGTTTATTTTTAATTATATTAAAAATATTTTCATAAAAACCCCTCGCATTGGCGAATTATTCGAGCAACTTAGTGGCGCGAGGGTATTCTCGAAGCTGGATTTACGATCCGGATATCATCAAGTTTGAGTTAAATCAGAGGATATCTGCAAGACTGCGTTCCGAACTCGATATGGACATTACGAGTATTTAGTGATGTCATTCGGAGTCACAAATGCACCGGCGATATTTATGGACTTGATGAACCGAATCTTTTCACCGTTCTTGAACCAGTTTATAGTGGTGTTCATCGATGATATTCTGGTCTATTCGAGGAGCCTAGAAGAGCATTCAGAACACTTGAAGATCGCACTGCAGAAATTGAGGCATGAAAGATTGTATGTAAATATGAGCAAGTGCGAGTTTTGGCTCGAAGAAGTGAAGTTTTTTTGGGGCGTGTCGTATCCAGAGATGGAATCGCTGTTGATCCTGAGAAGATTGTAGCAGTTCAAGATTGGCCGATTCCGAAGAGCGTAGTAGAGATCAGAAGTTTTCTTGGGCTTGCTGGATATTATAGAAGGTTCGTGGAGAATTTTGCTCGTTTGGCTGAGCCTTTGACCAAGCTTACACAGAAGGAAGTGCCGTTCGTTTGGACGGAAAGATGTGCGTCATCTTTTGAGATGTTGAAGCAAAGATTGACAACCGCTCCTATTTTGACCGTGCCAAATGGTTCCGAATGATTGGTTATTCATAGTGACGCATCTGGGAAAGGTTTGGGATGTGTTTTGATGCAGCATAGGAAGGTTATATCCTATGCATCGAGACAGTTGAAGACCCATGAGAAGAATTATCCAACTCATGATTTGGAGCTTGCAGCAGTGATTTTCGCTTCGAAAATTTGGAGACACTACTTATTGGGCGAAAGGGTCGAAGTGTTCACCGATCACAAAATCCTAAAATACGTGTTCATGTAGAAAGAGCTCAACATGAGGCAGCGTAGATGGTTGAAGCTAATGGCTGACTATGATCTTGATCTCAAGTACCATCCGGAGAAAGTTAATGTAGTTCCGAATGCGCTTAGTCGGTTGCCAGCAATTCTGATGTTGACTGCACAGAAGGAACTTATAGATGATTTTCGGAGATTCGAGTTGGAGGTCGTGTTACCGCATTCTTCAGGACAGTTGATACAGCTGCAAGTACAGTCGTCGTTGATCGATAATATTAAAGCAGCGCAGTCACAGGACCCAAGATTGCAAAAGTTTCGAGAACTGGTTGAAGCGGGACTTCAAACGGACTTGTTGATTCATGAAGATGGTCCGTTGCGATATGGTAGCCGTTTGTGTGTGCCGAAGGGAGATATTCACGAAGAAGTTATGAAGGAGGCACGCAGTTCTGCATATTCCGTACATCCAGGAGGCACGAAGATGTACCGTGATCTACGACAGCATTTCTGGTGGGAAGGCATGAAAATGGAGATTGCCCGCTTTGTAGTGAAGTGCTTGGTGTGTCAGCAAATTAAGGCTGAACATCAAAGGGCAGCTGGTTTATTGCAACCACTTCCGATTCCTCACTGGATGTGGGAACATATAACCATGGATTTCGTGACATCTTTACCGCGAAGTTCAAAGGGTAATAATACAGTTTGGGTGATTGTTGATCGATTGACCAAGGCAGCTCATTTCATTCTGTTTCGAGTGGGTCAGTCGACGGAAGTGTTAACAGAACGGTACATGAAGGAGATTGTGAGATTGCATGGAGTACCTGTGAGCATCGTTTCCGATCGTGATACCCGATTCTTATCGCACTTCTGGAGGAGTTTACAGGAAAGTTTAGGGACGCGATTGAAATTTAGCACCGCTTATCATCCTCAGACAGATGTTCAGTAGGAAAGAATGATCCAAACTCTTGAAGATATATTGAGAGCTTGCATGTTAGACTTCAAGAGTTCATGGGAGGATCATCTACACTTGGTGGAGTTTTTGTATAATAACAGCTTCCAGGCGACTACTCAGATGGCTTCATTCGAAGCGTTATATGGTCGCAAGTGTCGCTTACCCGTTTGTTAGGACGATGTCAGAGAGCGAAGGTTATTGGGACCGGATCTTATTGTGCAAACCGTGGAGAAAGTTATTACGATCCGGAATCACATGAAGGCAGCACAAGATCGGCAGAAGAGTTGGGCTGATACATCGAGAAGACCTCTAGAGTTCACTGTTGGTGATCTCGTATTCTTGAAAATATCACTAACTAGAGTAGTGATTCATTTTGGGAGTCGAGGCAAGCTCAGCCCTCGATTCGTGGGGTCTTTTGATATTATCGAGCGCGTTGGAGAAGTAGCTTATCGATTGGCGTTACCACCATCTTTGGCGAGTGTTCATGACGTGTTTCATGTATCTCAACTCCGTAAGTATGTTCGAGATGGAACGCACGTTCTAGATCATTCGGAGCTGACAGTAAGTGAGGATTTGACCTATGAAGAACGACCGATGTCGATTGTTGATCGAAGAGAAAAGGTCCTCAAGAACAAGGTTATCCCTCTGGTACTTGTTTCATGGGGGAATCGCTCGCATGGAGAATTGACTTGGAAACGAGAAGACGAGATTCGACAGAAGTTTCCATACCTCCTTTCCTAGATTCATGCTTGTTTTTTTTCTTGTTCCGGGAATTTTGAGGACGAAATTATTTTGTAGTTGGGTATAATATAACATCATAATGCATTTATACCAGTTCTATTTTGGGTATTTCTTTATTTATGGTTATTTCTTGATTTATTGTGTTTTGGGTGCGAGTAAATGTAATTAGTATCCGTGTTTGCATCCGACCCGACCCACATGCTGGAAACCCGCCTTAATTCCTGTTTATAATTTATCCCGGCTAGTTATGAGAATCCGTGCACTTTCATGTTGTATATCTGTACTATTTCTGGCATCTGCATTTTTTCAATATAAAATATAAAGTCAAATAAAATATTTTAAAAATATCTTGCATGGCCCGTACCATACCCCAAACCCTGTTGTAGCATCCGTACATCGTATTCTCGTCCCGTTCAGTGAAACGGACTCGTTTGGATAGCTACGTGCACGCTACATGTATCCGTTCTTGGGGGTATGCATTTTCGTTATCCGGATATCCTATTTTGGTTTTGGTTGACACGTATATTATCCGTATTTTCAAACCGTAAATTTAGACCCAACCCGGGCATGTTTTGGAGTAATGTCGTATTAGCCAAAATCTCGAATTTAACTAATATTAAATTCTTTATATATATATTTACTGTTTTATATATATGCGTTTCATATTTTATTTAACAAAATATATTTTTATCCTAAATCCCAATCAAATCCTAACACAATTCTAACAGATCCCTCTCTCTCCTCCACATATATATGTATATATATATATTATATTAAAAAATTTCTTGAAAAACACAAAACCTATTTAATCCCCAAGTATATCTCTTCTTCCTCACCTCGTTTTTCCTGCCGCCTTCGCCTCTTCAACTCGAAACCCTAACCCGCACCCATCTCCGTCAACTTCGCCTTCGTCGCCGATCTCCCTCGTCGACCTCGTCACCACCCTCATCGCCTTCCCTCCTCCTCACCAACACCCCCAAGCCAACCCCGAGCTCCTCTTCCCTGCACATAACTGAACCCTGCAACCCCGCCTAAACCCTCACCGGAGCTCCGATCACCCCGTCAGCCTCGCCTCACCACCACCCTCTCTCCTATCCTCCCCCTGCATGCCCATGACCCCCTGCTCTTCCCTGCACTAAACCAGACCCCAACGGCCTCTCCGCAACCCACTGCCTCGCCGTGAAACCTTGCCGGAAAACCCAAAACCCATCATCGTCATCCCCTCGCCTTCTTCTCTACCCCAGAACCCAAACCCAGAGCCACACCAAACCCCAGCCCTTTTCTTTCTTCTTCTTCTTCTTCTTTTCTTCTCTTTACTTTCTTGATTCCGTTTCCAGGTGATCGTCGGAGCCGTGCCCGTCGCCGACAATCCGGGAAATTCAGTAGAAGTTCCCAGCCAGCGTGGTCGTGTTCTTGCTTTGCTTGGTTCAGTTCTGTATACACGTGTGTGTGTATTGCGACGTTTACCCGACGTCGTACGTGGCGTACACACCCCGTCGTGAGATCCGATCAGGCAAGTTTATCTTTCTATATGCTATGCTACTATATTTGCATCCATATGAATAAAAATATTACATGTTTATTCAATTGTGCATCCCATATTACAGTTTTACCGTTTTCCGATATCTGTTTGCATCCGTATCATTTATTGCATTCCTATTTGCATGCCAGATCATATTATTACATGTTACTATTATATTAGCACCCCATGCTTAATAATGTACATCATACTTAGTCATGAAGTTATAGATGTGATCCCTGATAGACATTGTGCATCCGTACTTTTACCGTGTTTCGATACTTGCTACCGTCTCACTTTTATGCATCCGTGTGATACATATGCGCCACTTGACATGATTTGATACACCACTGCTTGACTTGATACCTGATCTTGTTACTAATGACGACGACCCTGACTTGTTGTCCCGAAGGACATATCCTGTTGTTTATTCAGACAAAACCTGTACCTGCTTGATCTTGTGTTGGCATTAGCTTCATATTTATCAATACCTGACTTGAACACATAACCTTGTGGGTAAGGGGAAATCAAGAATGTAACCGAACGTAACTCAAAGGGCTATTATATTGTTACCGTGGTCCCGTGGGGAATGAAACCGTGGTCCCGTGGAGAATGAACGAGGCATAGTCTAATGGGTTACTATGAGGATTCCATTAATTGATTTCGAAGACTTTAGATTAGATAACCTAGAATCCAGAAATAGGTTGCACACCACATGCACATACACCTCACTGTTTCAGTTCCGTCTTTACTTTCTATATTCATGTCATCATTTATATTCATGCCTGCATATCTCATGTATCATGTTCACTTTATTGTTTGATATTATGACGCACTGACGTCTGGGTTCTGCATGACCCAGATCCTCTATCTTTGTCGCAAGCTGAACAGGAGTATTTCAGCCGACAGGCCGAACAGTGAGGAGCATGTTAGTGTTTAGCTTTGTTTATTTTCCTTTCCGTACTTTCATTTTCTGATGTGAGCCCGTATTTGGGACGTATTTTCCAGATTGTTACTGTTTATTGGATTTATTGCTTCCGCATATTATTTCTTGACCCGTTTATTCTGGTAGATGGACATGTACTAGATTGATTATTTATTTCTATTGTTCTTGATATCTTATAGACAGCCGTAATGTGACCGTGGAGGGATGTTTCCTAGCCACAGGTAGAATGGTTGGCTCTGTCACGTGCCGATCTTAGCGCACTCTGGGAAGCGGGGCATGACAATGATACCGAAACATGGAGGTGGGACGGAGGAAATTTAGTTATGATAAAGCGGCTCCTGTAAAAACAGGAGCTCCTTCGCCGGGTCAGCAGAAAAATATGGTTTTAATCTATACCCATTTACTTTAAAAATTGAACCGTTTTTAATATTTTTAACTTCTACTGCCCCGTGCGGGTACACATAACACACCACCAAAGGTCCTTTCCAACGAGATTTTAGCTTATCCGGATGAAGATGGAGACGGGAATCATGAATATGGAGACGGGAATCATAAAGAAGGTTTTTAGCGTAGAATACTTTAGTCCGGTTCTTTACTATAACCGCACTATCTTAAACTTCATCGCGGAGTTCGCTTAGCTCATTTAATTGCAGCTTCCGATAGCTGCCGGCTTGATTAAAATCGAAGTTAAGCTTTTTAATAGCCCACATTGTTTTGTGTTCGATCTCGACAGGAAGGCGGTATGCCTTCCCAAACACAAGGCGGTATGGAGATATACTAAGATCGGTCTTATAAGCGGTACAAAATGCCTAAAAAATATCCGTTAATTTAGTTGACCAATTTCTACGGTTTTTAGAAACCTTCTTCTCTGAAATTTGTTTGATCTGTCTATTGGAAATCTCAACTTGCCCGCTCGTTTGGGGACGATAGGACGTAGAAAGTTTATGGTTGATTGAATATTTCCGCATCATAGCCCCGAAAGACCGATTACAGAAATACGCCCCGTTGTTGTTACTTATAGCGTGAGGGTGTCCGAATCGCGAAAAGATATTTTTTTTAAGGAACTTAATAACAACATTGTTATCATTAGTGCGACACGGTACTGCTTCCACCCATTTAGAGACATAATCAACCGCAAGTAAGATATATAAATTCCCAAAAGAGTTGGGAAAGGGCCCATAAAATTAATTTCGCAAACGTCAATTATCTCCACAACCAAGATAGGTTGGAGCGGCATCTCATTTCTCCGTGAAATCCGACCCATGTGTTGACACCGAGGACAAGTTTTGCAATGATCATATGCATCTTTAAATAAAGTTGGCCAATAAAATCTACATTGCAAAACTTTCTTCGCCGTTTTTCGTAGACCAAAGTGACCGCCACATGCCTGATCATGGCAGAAAGACAATACACTCTTGAATTCATCATTGGGGATACATCGGTGAATGATTTGATCGGAACGATACTTAAACAAATAAGGTTCATCCCAGTAAAAATGTTTTACTTAGGATAGAAATCGATGATTTTCTTGTTTCGACCAATAGCTGGGTATAATTCCCGTCGCTAGATAATTCGTAATATCCACAAACCAAGGTTCGCAGGATACGGTCAAGAGCTGTTCGTCAGGAAAGGAGTCGTTTATTGGCAAGGTCAACATTGGTGAAGAAGATATGCGTGAAAGATGGTTGGCTACTATGTTTTCACATCCACTCTTGTCCCGTATGACAAGATCAAACTCTTGTAATAACAGGATCCAGCGTATAAACCTGGCTTTAGTATCCTTCTTCGATAAAAGATGTCGTAGGGCGGAGTGATCGGTGTAAACCACTATAGGTGAGCCTAGCAAGTTGGGCCTGAATTTTTCTAATGCAAACACAATTGCCAAGAGTTCTTTCTCGGTAGTTGTATAATTAATTTGGTCATCGTTCAAGGTCCTACTTGCATAGTAAATTACATGTGGCATCATATTTATGTGTTGTCCTAAGACTGCACCAATAGCAAAATTTGATGCATCACACATAAACTCGAAAGGGCAGTTTCAATCTGGAGATGACAGAACGGGGGTTGTAGTGAGGGAATTTTTAAGTGATTCAAAAGCAGCCTCGCAATTCGAATCGAAGTGAAATGTTGTATCATTGGCCAAGAGAAGAGTTAAGGGTCTAGCAATTGTGCTAAAGTCCTTAATGAATCTCCTATAAAATCCTGCATGACCAAGGAAGGATCGTACATTTTTGACGCATTTAGGAGGAAGAAGGTTATGGATGACATCTATTTTAGCTCTGTATACTTCCATGCCTTTTTGTGAAATGATATGCCTAAGGACTATAACTTGTTGGACCATGAAATGGCATTTTTCCCAATTCAAAGTTAAATTCTTATCCTTGCAGCGGGTAAGAACAGCGTCAAGATGACGTAGGCATTCCTCAAAGGAGTCCCCAAATATGGAGAAATCGTCCATAAATATCTCCAGAAAATTCTCGACCATGTCCGAAAATATCCCCATCATACACCGCTGAAATATAGCGGGAGTATTGCATAACCCAAATATGGCATGCGTCTATAAGCAAAAGAACCGAAAGGACAAGTAAATGTTGTCTTATCTTGATCCTTTTCGGCGATGGGGTCTGGTTATAGCTGGAGTATCTGTCCAAGAAACAGTAGTATTCATGCCCGGCTAATTGTTCTAACATCTGGTAAATGAAAGATAGAGGGAAGTGATCTTTCTTCGTTGCGGCATTGAGTTTCCTATAATCAATACATACGCGCCACCCAGTTGAGATGCGTATTTGGATCAACTCATTAGCCTCATTAGTTATGACCGTGATACCAGACTTTTTAGGGACTACATGAATAGGACTTACCCATTGGCTATCAGATATTGGGTAAATTATGCCACTATCTAGACACTTGACGATTTCTTTCCGCCTCCTTCATGATGGGATTCAACCATCTTTATGGGTCTCGGGCTGGTTTGGTCTCATCCATCAAATGTATATGATGTTCCACAATCAAGGGATTAATTCCTTTGATGTCCGCCATTGTCCAACCAAAAGCTTGCCGATTTGATCTCAAGACCGATAAAATAGCGCTCTCTTGCTCTAAAGCTAGAGAAGCGGATATGATCATGGGTAAAGACTCATTTTCGCCTAAATATGTATATTTAAGATGAGAAGGTAGCGGCTTGAGATCTAGTGTCGGCGGAGAGAAAATAGAAGGTAGGGTAGGGGAATTATACTCGGACTCTCTAAGAGGTTCATAACTTGCGTAGGATATTGACTCGGAAAGCGCTACTGACACTTGCGACAAGTCAAAGGATTCGAACTCGGGGGTGGACTCGTCGAAGGTCTTCTCACTAGTATAGTAATTTGCTAGATCAAATAATGACGCACTAGTGTCGTCGAGATCATTGTCGCAAAGTCCCTCAACTTTGCAGTTGTCGGAAGCTATCTCGTTGAGAGAACAGATACCGATTAGATGAGCAGAAGGTTATGATGGTTGACTTCTTAGCTTGTAAATATTAAGATCAATTATCATCTTCCTGAAGGATAAGTTCACAGAACCGTTATGACAATTAATTAAAGCATTGGAAGTTGCTAGAAAAGGCCGACCGAGAATCACCGAAATTTGGTTTCGTGGGTTCGCCATAGGCCGTGTATCTAAAACAATAAGTCCATAAGGAATATAAATTCTCCGACTTTAATTAACACATTCTCTAGCTCACCCCTAGGTTGGGTGATAGATTGATCTGTCATCTAGAGAGTGCAGTGTGCAAGTTTCAACTCTCCTATACCTAACTGCTCATAGACAGAATACGGGAGCAAGTTAACACTAGCGCTTAGGTCAAGTAGAGCACGATTGATGCTTTTACCCCCAATAGTTATAGATATTGTAGGACAACCGGGGTCCTTACGTTTCTTAGACAATTATTGGGTAAAAGCCATACTCACATTGCTAGTTAAGAACACCTTTTTTGGCATTGTTCCCCTCCGAACACAGAGACGCGACCGCGTAGGCTCGTCTTGCCCGAAATTTGGGGCAGATACTAATTGGTGCTATTCGTCCACCTCTCCGAAGATGCCAAGTTGATTTATGGTACCATATATTGAAGGTTTAAACGGATGCGGCCGATGTAGCAGACTTCGTCAGATTCTCCCTCGTTTGAGGGGTTTTTGATTATGGGGACGCTCTTCCCTGCAGGCGCAAGCTCCTGCAGTTAATTACGCTACCGCATCGCGGTAACAACTTTCTCCTTCTCCAGATGGTCACTTCGTGTCGTGGGTGTTTGTTTTTGTTTTTGGTTGCCCGTGGATTATATACGGAGACTAATGTATGTTGTCGCCCGTAGGGCGTGGATTAGTCCAAATCCGTATTTTCTTAGATTTGGGTTTGGGGGTTGGGTTTAAGGATACGTTAGTCTCATTTGAGACTAAGATCAACTTAAACGTTTGTTAAGGATATGTTAGTCTAATTTTATACTAAGATCTACTTAACAGCTTGTTAAGGACACGTTAGCCTAATTTTAGACTAAGGTCAATTTGTTAAGGATACATTAGTCTAATTTTAGACTAAGATCAACTTAACATGATCGTTTAGATCTAACAAAAGAGCATTTAGACTCTATTTTTTAGTTTACGGACATTTCAGTCGATTACCAGTTTAAGGACATGGTGGTCCAATGTTAGTTTAAAGACATCACGGTCGAGATTAAGGACATCATAGTCCGTGAGTTTAAAGACCTCACAGTCAATGTTAAGGACATCATAGTCCGTGAGTTTAAAGACCTCACAGTCAAGGTTAAGGACATCATAGTCGGTGAGTTTAAAGACCTCACAGTCAAGGTTAAGAACATCATAGTCCGTGAGTTTAAAGACCTCACAGTCAAGGTTAAGGACATCATAGTCCGTGGGTTTAAGGACCCCACAGTCCAGTTTAAAGACATCATAGTCTGTGGAATGTATGGCTGTCGGGACCCGTCACCTCTCTGAAGACGTTGAAGGATTACAACGACAAATATTAGAGGAGTTCAGAGATGGACCCTTGAATCAATGTTGGTTGGGAGATCTATAGTCCAATTTGGGACTAAAGTCTGTTTAAAGGTTTATGAGCATATGGGCTCAGTTGATATGAGTTGAACATTTTATTGTTCTGGCTATTGAGCCTTTATTTGGGCTTGGCCCTTTTAATAATGTTAAGCATTGGGCTCTGACATTTTTGTCTTATATTGAATGCATAGCATTTATCAGAACAAAATATGTTCTGACAGTGCGCCACGTGGCGCGTCAGGCGCTTTGCGCCAAGGAAAGAGCGCATTGCGCTTCTGTTGGATAGCATACACGAGGAGGACACGTGTCGCGCTTAGCGCTAAGCGCTAGTTTGTTAGCGCATTGCGCTTTTAATTTATGAGCGCACTGTGCTAGTTTGTGGGTGCGCCAGTGAGTGACACGTGGCGCGTTTGGCGCTGAGCGCCAGCCCATGAGCGCAGTGCGCTGTTTCAGGAGCGCAAAGCGCAGATTATGTCTTTGGTTGACATGTGGCAGGTTTTGGCGCTGAGCACCGGTCCAATGAGCACAAGAGCGCAATTCATGAGTGCAAGACACCTTTTAATAGCGCAAAGCGCTTCTGATCAATTTTAAGATCAGAGAACAAGTTTATGTTCTTCAAAGGAGGTTTTGCCTCAAGATCCAAGAATAAAAGTTCTTGTTTTTATAAAAGGCTCTGCCTTTATAGATCAAAAGATCTGTGAGTGAAGTATTTTACTTCTTTTTATTATTTTATGATTAGATCTTTGATCTTTTCTTTTTATTAAAGACCTTGGTCTTTTTCTTAGATCTATGATCTTTTTAGAAGATGGTTCTTCTTTTTACGAGATGGTTTCATCTCTATTATTCAAGAACATAGTTCTTTTTACCTTGAAGATGAAGAAAAATCTTCTTTTTTCTAAGAGCTTGCTCTTCATTTGCAGAGGGTTTTTCTCTCTCTTTTTTTTTTTATTCTCTCTCTATATCTGTTTTAAACTTGAAGTCTAGGGTTCTTTATAAAGGGCCAAATGATTTGTTAAATCAGTTTTGAGAGATCTTTCTCTGATTGATTTGGGAATATTTCCCACCGTTGGATCTTTAATCCCAAGGCTTCTGTTTTACAGAAAATAATTTTCTTGTTTTAATAAGACTGAAAAATCTTTCCATAACAGAATTTTAGTTCTGATTAATTAATAAATTATTATTAATAGATCTTTTGATCTGACGGTAGGAAATTTTTAATTCCAGCGCTGGCGCAACTTGCGCTAGCACACCTACGCTCGACACGTGGCGCGCAGCGCAACTGCGCTAGCGCGTCCGTGTTTCACGTGGCACGCAACACAGAGCGCAGCGCAACTGCGCTAGCGCACCTGTGTTTGACACGTGGCGTAGAGCGCTGGATCTGAAGCGTTGCTTCAATTTAAATTTTGAATTTTAAAACAGAGGTTTGCTCTGATTGGGGACGCGCTGCCTAGGGCGCAGCGCTCCTGGCGCTGGCGTGTCTGCTTTTGACACGTGGCACGCAGCGCGTAGAATCTGAAGCATTGCTTCAATTTAAATTTTGAATTTTAAAACAAAGTTTTGCTCTGATTGGGTGCGCTGCCTAGGGCGCAGCGCACCTGGCGCTGAATCTGAAGCATTGCTTCACAATGTTTTAATTCTTGGCTTTGAGGCATTTGTTACATTCTTTGCATGTGGAGTTTTTCCCTTCATTTTTTATTTTATTATTATTTTATTATTTTTTTATAAGGGAGCAGGTTGTGAGCCAAAATTTTGGTGGGAACAGGTACTTGAGTTTTCCTCTTCCTGGTGCACAAGTCCTTGAGGATTTTCGCTTAAGACGGAACTTGTTGAATAGTATCTAGGAGAGGAATATTTATTTTAACTTGCTTAAACATTTCCATAATTTTCTCCATTTGTGCTTTAAGTTTGTTGGTCCTCAACCTGTTTAGAAAAGGAGGTTTATCAATAAGGGTTGGGTCCAACATTGGAGGAGAAATTTGTGGGGATGGAATCGATCCCAGGTTTGGAGTTGGAATCGTTTTAGGTTGACTCAAGGGAGTGGGAGGAGGGTTTGAGTCCAGTGGAAAACGGAGAATAGGCTCAGAAGAAGATGGTGAGCTAGACGAATTAAGGTTAGAAGAAGAAGCTGGGGTTTTATCTGATTCAACATCATCAACCTGTTCACCGACTTGATTATTCAGCACTCTTCCCGATCTCAACGTGGTTACGGCACTCACATTATAACTTTGTGAGTGGCCAGGATTCGGTAGAGATTGAGATGGAAGTTTCCCTTTCTCTCTCTCACTCATCGCGGTATTTAACTGTGCAAGTTGTGTTTCTATCGATTTTATGCTTTCACCGTAGGAAGCGGTGTGCTGCACTAAAGTTTGGATAGAAAATGTTAAATTAGTCATCGTTTGTGTGGAATGTTTAATAAACATTTCCAAGCTACGTTCGAGTGCAGAGAATTTTTCGGTACCGGCCGTTGGGAAAGAATTATTATAAGATGTAGAGTTATTGGCCGGATTTTGAAAAGTTTGCGGTTGAAAAGGGTGCTAACTCTGTTGTGGGGGTTGCTATTGCTGTGGAGGAAGCCTTTGATAGTTATTTTGGCTTGGGAACGGATTTTGATTTTGAGTTTGGTTTTGGTTCCAAGCAAAATTAGGATGATTCCTCCATTCCTGATTGTATGTGGAAGAATAAGGATCGTTTCTAGGTCGTTGCTGAAAAGCAGCATTAGTTTGATCTTGACCTTGAAATGGAGGATTCAAAGGACATTCTTCCGTCAAATGTGATGGGTCGGAACAGTAACTACACAAGGTTTAGGGAAGCGTAACCTAGTTTAGGGAGGCTGATGAGAATTTGTTTTCGATAGCATCAAGTTTCTTTTGCATTGTGGCCATTTCGGCTTTTACTGCGATGGAAATATCGAGTTGATGGATACATGCCTTAGATGAAGTTGGTCTAACATTTTCCCACTGTAAGGTTTGTTCGGCGAGATCTTCCAGAAATTGCCAAGCTTCACCATCGTCTTTAGACATGAAATGGTATTGACAAATGATTTCAAGCATCTGTTTTGTCGCTGGATTAACACCCTCATATATAATTTGGCACAGATCCCATCTATTGATTCCGTGATGAGGACATTGGACAAGCAGATCTTTAAACCGTTTAAAGCATTTCCAAAATGGTTCGTTGGGAAGCTGGGTAAACTGGTTGATCTCACTCCGAACACGGGCGGTCTTATGATTGGGATAAAATTTCTTAAGGAATGCTATAACGAATTCATCCCAATTGGAAATAGAGTGTGCGGCAGTGTTATAAAATCATTTTTCTGCTAGATCTCACAAAGCAAAAGGGAGAAGACGTAAGCGCATAGTATCCACCGAATGTTGTGAAGTGCCTATCATTGCACATACGTTTTCGAATTTGGTGATAAAAACGTATGCGTCTTCAGACTCAAGCCCGTGAAATTTGGGCAAAAGGTTGATGAAGTGAGGTTTAATTTCAAAATTATCCCCATTGGCTGATGGAAGGGATAGACTAGTAGGAGGGGGGCCGCGTATCGGGTAGTACCTCTCTTGGAGAGAGATGTGCGGTGGATTCTGCGCACCTGCGGGTGGTGGCAGAGTGGTGTTATTAAATTCTAATGGAGAACCATCCATCTCAGTCGATGTGGTGGGTGGAGGGGAAAAAGGAGATGAAGAAGTACCGACTTCGGAGTCAATAGCAGAAACGCAGACAAGACGGGCACTAGAATCCCGTGTCCAGCCGAGCATGCACTAAGCGGGTTTAGCGCACGTGGAAGCGTGTGAGAAAGATTTTAAAATGGTTTGTTTTGAAAAGTATCAGACGTGAGACAAATCAGACAAAAAATTCACACTCAACCCTCGAACTAAAATCACATAGGTCAAGTCACTAGACCGCTCCTAGACTTCCAAAGGACAAGTCGCAGGATCAATACTCTACTACCTTTTTATCGCTCTTGTAGTCAGGTAAGTAGGAGGTATCCGCTATACGAATCACCGAAAAGAGCGGGCCTAATTAAGTAACCACTTGCCTTAGTCACACTTGTCTAGACAACACAAGAGAAATGCGGAAAAGCGATAGATTACCCATAACCTTCCTCTGTCCTAATTGAGTGCGACGGTCCTTAGAGTCTTGGTCTAGATGTTTTTTAATTAATATAGGATTATGCGGATACTCGTTTTATGATATGTGGGACTTAGGAAGGGTGATGAAATCCCCACCTAATGAATTTTTGTCTTGCCCCTTAAACTCCGTATTAAAATATGCATAAACAAACCAATTTCAAAACACGCAAAAAGATTTTTGAGCGGCGATATTTTGCAAAGAATGCTGCAGAAAATCAAGTTATTGGATTTCTAAAGGAGAGAGAAAGTACAGAGCAAGATACCAGAGAAATTTGGGGGCACAACTCTATCAAACCACCGCGGTTCCACCGCAGAATGCCCACTATTGCCGCAGTTCCGCCGCTTGTTTGAGGGGTCTTCTGTTAATTTTTTTGACAGTTCCCCTCTGTGATCCTCTGGTCTTTGATGATAGTTTCCGTATCTCTATTTTCTCGTTTCAGTGACTCCAGATACACTTGCAAAATTCACACAATAATCATTAAATATGCAAGTTGCAGTTTTGATTTTATTTTTATGATAAGGATCGAATAAGAATTCAACCCGAATAGCAAGAAAAAAAATTACGCACGTATCCCCGACAACGGCGCCATTTGATTGATCGTTAAAAAAGTGTGTGTAGTAACCGCAATCAATAACGGTGTCGCATGTAGCCAGCCGAGATGAGTACGGGTCGTCTGCAGGGATGCGTGGAACTTTTAATCTTGTTTTAGACGAGTTGAATAAAATAAAAGAAGAAAAGAGAATAGATTCTAGATCTATATTAAACACGAATGTAGAATATATCTAAAGAAGAGATCTTGTAGGGTTCGTTAGAATTTAGTAGTAATGGATGATTAAATAAAGATGACTCCTTTTATCTTTTAATAGATTTAAAATTAGATCGATAGTGATGAGTAAAGATTAGGGTTTTTGGAAGAAACTAGGGTTTCCACTCTTAACCCTTATCTTTTCATTGACCTCTATTCATGTCTATCTTTTACCAAAACCATTGTTAATCTAATCTCAGATCACGGTCGATACTATCAATGATTTGATAGTGCGCCCGCTAAGGATGTTAACAATTCTTTTGGTAAAGTTTATAAAGTTTATAAGACGTAAAAAGAGTTAAGAATTTTCATCATCCATTAATCTATCATAATCCTATGAACCCTAACAAGCGGAGAATTACTTGTACATGTTTTGAGTAGAAGAAGAATGGATAAAAAAGGAGATCATATTGTAAAATGCAGAAAGTAAAATGCGATAAGAATAAAGCAACTATCTTTATTAATCAACTAGATCAATTACACTTTTTGTTCCTTTACAAAGTAGAATACACAACTCTAGTTTACTTCTCGATCTCTCTTGAAGGAGGTAGCTGAACAGCTGATTGATCAACCTGGATGCGTGAATCGTCTGTGACCTCGTGATCTCTTCGGTTTGATACTTTTCAAGTGTGGCTCTCGGTTCTATTTATAGTCACAGAAGATGCAAACCCTAGATGCCATAAGTGAGGGTTTGTTGATATGATCCTACCCAAAAAAATCCAAATTCCTAAGTCCCAAATATTGAACAATAGGATTTGGCCGCTCATCTGCGGTTCTTTGATGTCTTCATGGTTTGAGATTTTTTGTGATATTTTATATTAATGTTTGTAGATCCTCTAGATGTCTATATTCTGAAATTAGTGCCCTGAATCTCTGCCATTGCTAAATCTTGTGATTTGCATCAATATGTCGATAGATTTGATTCTGAATCTCGATCTTATGGATTCCAGGCTTGATCTACATAATATCTCAACTCAAAGTGTTAGTAGTAATTGGTATTTTTGAGATATTGTCCTAACCATTTTATATGATATTATATGTTAAGAATGTTGATTAGAATATTTGATATGATATGCATATTTTAATTACCAAAATATTATATAAATATTATATGCATATATTTTCCTTCATAATGTTAATTATAATATATAAACATATGACAATAGATATTTTACAGATAAACCCTCATATGTTTCATATTTATAATAAACACCTTTAAATATTTAAGAAAATTAAGGAAAATGTTATATCAAATATGCAATATTTTCGACTGAACACCAGGCGATCCACGATCTCCCTGATCAGATGATACCGCCTCAAGATATGTCTGGACTTCTGATGGGACTTTGGTTCCTTCGCTAAAACTATAGCCCCGTTGTTGTCACAATACAAAAGGTATTGGATTAATAATGGATGGATCCACCTGAAGTTCTGTAATGAACTTGTTCATCCAGACTGTTTCTTTCACGCGTCACATGCAGCGATATATTTTGCCTCCATCGTCGAGTCAGCAACAGTATCCTGCTTGAAGCTCTTCCAATAGACCACCCCTCCATTGAGGTTAAAGATATAACCCAACATGGATCTGGAGTCATCCTTGTCACTCTGGAAGGTGGAGTCAGCGAAGGCCTCGATCTGGAGGTCTTTACTGCCGTACACAAAGAACATCTCCTCAGTCCTTCTTAGGTACTTGAGAATGTTCTTAACCGCTATCCAGTGCTTATCCCCAGGGTTTGACTGATACCTGCTTACCACACTCAGTGCGTTGTTGGGGTCAAAATTTGCACCCCGGTTGACCAAGTCAAAGTCAAGGTCAACCCCAAGCTAGGTGGGCCTAAGCCCAGGTCAAGCGGGCCTATGCCCAAGTAGAGCCCGCGGCCGGCCTCCTCATGCCAACATAAAAATCATGTAACAAATAATTTTGATGTAATTTTTTGTGCATGAATGTAAGCAAAATGGGCATAAAGCCAAATTTCTGTAAAGCCCATGGCTTATATGCAAAAATAAAGAGCGCATAAGACATGGGATGGGCAAAATGCCATTTTGTAAAGCCCAAGGGGCTATGTGTAAATGTGTAAGCCTATATAAGGTAACATGATGTTGAATAAAGCATACACTTTTCATTCTCTAAAACTCTAGGGTTTTTGTGCCTCCTTCTCCTTCCTCAAGATTCCAAATCTTCTTCCCCTTTTCAATTAAATCAAGAGATTTACTCTTTCTTTTTCAAAATTAAATACTTTTTCACCACAAAACCCACAAAGTGGAGATTTTTAAATCTCACCCTCCTTTCTCCAAGATCCGGCCAACCGAGAGGAAGAAGAAGAAGACCCATCTCCAGAAATCCCATCTTGGGAAGATCCAAGGCCAAAGGGGAGAAACAAAGCAGCCCCCTTTGATCATTTCTAAATTTTTTTTAAGAGTTTAACTCCATTCAAGATTTGTTGGAGTTAAACTCCATAAATTAACCTCTTTTTAGGAATTTAACTCCAGAAATCAAATCAGGAGCACAGCTCCCAGTGCAGGGACAAAGTCCCTTTTTTCTGTTGACGTCCAGCGCCCGCGTGCCAAGCATGTGGGGCGCTGGCGCCCAGCTCTGAGAGTGCTAGCGCCCACGTGCCAAGCACGTGGGGCGCCAAGAGCGCTGGCGCCCACGTGCCAAGCATGTGGGGAGCCCAGCGCCCATGTGCCAAGCACGTTGGCGCGGAGCGCCCAGAGCGCTAGCGCCCACGTGCCAAGCACATGTGGCACCCAGCGCCCAGAGTGCTAGTGCCCATGTGCCAAGCATGTGGGGCGCCCAGCGCCTGCATGCCAAGCACGTGAGACGCTGACCCCCATGCGTCCTTTGGACGCTTTTCCCCCTTATATATATATATGTATGTATGTATGTATGTATGTATGTGTATATATATATATAGATACACAAACTCCACGACGCTGTCCCTGTTAGAAAAAAATTTCTAACGGGGCCCCCGATATATCCAAAACCCCTTCAAAACACGCACATTGCATATTGAGTTCGCATGAATAGTTGGCCCGTCAATCGGAGGTTCTCTCGCTTCAAAGGCGGGGGATAATTAACGGCAGCTTAGTCCGCGGCTGCCGGAGATTCAGATCCCACAATCAATAAACCCCCGCCTACCCTAGGCAGGGGAAATCTGTAATGCGCCTGACAAGCGTGCGTGTATTCCTATCTCAATGGAGTGACGTAAAACACCCTACAGATTCTGGCACGCCCGGTGGGACCTTTCTCTCCTCCTATATTTCGGGTTAAACGTTCATGCGAACTCAATCAATATACATATTGATTGCCTGTACTGAAATCATGCTTCTTTGTGCAGGTTGAGTTTCCAATTGTAATCTTCAGAAGAAGCATAAATGTCTCTAAGGATCAGCTCAGCTCTCAACGCAGCTCCCATCTCCTACACGATGAAGATGGACGCCAGGACGGTCCTCCCGGCCAGTCTTGGGCGACAATGGGAAGAGCCGCCGCTACCATTTGGCTCTATTCTGTTCGTGTCAGCTAACGCCATCCCAGCTCCTCAAGCTTTAGTAACAGACAAACCGGCCTCGAAAGGCAAGAGGCCAAATGTGGTGGTCTCGAAGGCGCCCCAACCCAAACGCAAGTCGGTGTTTGAATGACTTTCCTTGACCACAGCTGGGGGCAAGGCCATCAACACCAACAAAGCAACAAGGCATCTCTAGCAAGCTCCGGCGGTTCCCCTAACAACTGCTCGATCGGGTGTCTTCTCTAAACTCCCCGCTAATCGACTCACGGTGGCTTCCCAGGAAACAGATGCCCACCAAGCCCTTAAAATTAAGAAGCTAAGGCAGAAAAGGCTCAGATATAGAGCCAACAAAAGGGATAGGGCTCCTGCTAAGCTGAACCTCATGAGATTCGAAGAACAGGGTTACCCTGCCAAAGATGAGGAAATTGCTGGATATGTAGTCCACACTGTCTACATGGTGGGCACGCGCAGCAAGAGCAAGTATGGGGCCACCACATCTCAAATCCAATCTGGCTTGAATGTGGTTGCCGCTTCCTAAGAACAGCCGCCTCTGCTGGGTGATGAAAACCCTCTCGATAAGGATGATAGGCAGAAAGACCCCTCAGTTCATGTAGAGTCAAGCTCGGACAGCGAGGAAGAGCCGACTTTCCACCCCAGGACCGCGGAGCAAGAGCTGCTTCAAGAGCTCCGAAAGCAGCTCAAAAAAAACAATGAGATGGCCAAACTCTACTCCAAAATTGATGACTTGACGAATGTCGTGATGCAGCTCATGGCCCGACTTGCCTCTTAGCCGCCCAATCAAGCGCAGGGCTCTTCTCATGAACCGAGAAACGGTATCCCAAGGCATCCGATGCCTATTCCCTCAAATCCAAAGGTGGGCGGACCGCATGAAAGTCAGTCGCATCCCATCTCGGGAAATGTCTTGGCTGCCGATGACAGTAGCCCGCTAACTCAAGATCAAATTATGGATTTAGTTGCCAACAAAGTCAAAAAATTGGTAGCTGAAGCTGAAGCGCGAAAAGATGTTAGCAGTAGCGGGAGACCATATCCTGCTCAGTATGATCTGGTAGAATTTCCTAGCTGCTATGTCATCTCTGAATTCGGAAGATTCGATGGGACGGGAAATGCGAATCAGTACATCGCCCACTTTAAAGCCTCATGCAGGAACACTGGGGGCAATGATGTGCTTCTCCTCCGCCAGTTCGTTAATAGCTTAGCCGATATTGCTTTCGACTGGTACGCGAGCATACCGAATGGCTCCGTCACAACTTTCGTCCAAATGGAGTCTCTGTTTCGGCAGAAGTTCATGAGCGTTAGCGATAAGATCACCATCGCCGACCTCGTAAGGACCAAGCCAAAGAACAACGAAAGTAGCACGGATTTTATAATCCGATGGCGCAATCTCTCCGTCAAATGTGAACCGCCGATAGAGCATGACCAATCTGTCAGTCTCCTCGTCGGAAATCTCAACAATTGGATGGCCCTGTTTCTATGCACCGCGGGTCTCTAAACATTCCAAGAGCTGACCAGAAAAGTCCAAATTTTGGAGCGCTCAAAGCAGGAGTCCTCCTCGGATTCCCAAAATAACAATAGGTCCTGGAGAAACCGAAAAGACGATAATCGCAAAGGCGAAAATTCCGACGATTCTGAATTTTTTAACACTTCGGCTAACCGAAATAAGCAAGGGATGAGCGGGCCTAATGCCAACCAGCCTCAGAAGCCAGTGTTCAGAGTGGGAGGAGAATCTCCACTGAAAGAGAAGCCAGATAAGGTCTATTCCTTCAGAAGGGAAAAAATCCGTAAAATATTCAAAGACACCCTGAGGAACGGTCTACAACTGCCAGAATCAAAAAGACCGCAGGAAGCGAATATGACCGATGACCCCAAATACTGTCCCTATCACAGAGTGATAGGTCATGCCATTGAGGACTGCTTTGTCTTCAAAGATTGGGTCGAAAAGCAATACAAGGCAGGAGAGATAGAGCTGTCTAAAGGCGTGTTAACAAACAGTCCAGCCGCGACCGCCAATTTCATACAAACGGAGACCGAAGTTCTTCGTGAGACTGATTCTCTCAGACATCTGCCTTTCTCTGAAAACAATCGACCACCACGTCATTAAACTGGGAACAGTCGACCTCTAAGTCGTTAAACTGGGGATGTAAAAAAATGTGTGTAAATAAAAAAAAGGAATGTGTAAATTAATAAATAAAAAGAAAAGCCAAAATGATGGGGCAACCTGCAATAAAAATCAGCGAGTAAAATAAAGATGAAAAATAAAGCCGAAATAATAGGCCAACCGTGAATAAAACCCGAAATGATAGGGCAATCGCGACCTTCGCGAAAAGAAAAGCTGAAATGATAGAGCAATCATGGTAAAACAAAATAAAAAAACAAAAACAAAAAAATAAAACAATGGTGAATGATGAGTCTCTCCTGGTACCATATTCCAGTGCAGCGATGCAGACGCCAACCAAAATCCAGTTTCCCAAAATTCTTCCAGCCCTACGGTTGGTCCTCAAGATGGCTGCCGTATACAATTCACGGGCTCAAATAATTCTCACCATGCCCATGCCCCACCGCAATCGCCAGTTATGTGGCTGGTCTCCGCCCTCGGAATTATGCTCCATTGGGAAGACCCACTCATGTGTGCTCGCAATACATGAGGAGAACAAACCTTCATGGGATCCTTATGACTCACAAAGGAAAAATACTCTTAGGAGTCCTCACAACTCCTAAGGAGAAAATACACCTACGAGATCCTTTCAACTCGTAGGGAGAAAATGCTTTTATGGGACCCTCACGGCTCATAAAATTGAAAAGCCTTAGGTGATAGGGACCTAAACATGTCTCCTAAGCCATCGCTCCCCAACAGGAAAAGGTAAATGACGAATTGCTCCTGGCATATGTGCTTCAATGTTAGAAACTCTGATGACTACTCTAACCCCAAAATTCCAAACTCCAATCCAATAGACCCCTAAGTCTTTAAACTGGGAACAGATGACCTCTAAGTCGTTAAAATGGGAACAGATGACCCCTTAAGTCGTTAAACTGGAAACGAGGAAGATCCCCTCACGGCGAATGATGAGTCGCTCCTGGTACCATATTCCAGTGCAGCGATACAGACACTAACCAAACTCTGAATGTCCCAATGGCGAATGATGAGTCGCTCCTGGTACCATATTCCAGTGCAGCGATGCAGACGCCAACAAAGTCCCGAAATTCTTCCGGCCCTACGGTCTGGATCATACATCCTGCAAAACTGTATACAATCCACGGGCGTAAAACGATCCAATCACTCCCAACTCCTACCGGTGAGACCACATTCAAAGTCCCACCAGTGATGAAGATTCCCAAAAAAAGGGTATGTCCTCAACCAAAATAGGCACGGATGAAAACCCGAAAGGGCTCCGTGAGTAAAAACAGCAGGACTGCCGGCGAGTTTGTGAAAACCCGAAAGGGCGCAAACTCATGAAAAAGAGATGAAATGCACTCGCAAAGTCCTATCGACTTTGTGAGGGGAAATTCCTGCGTGAGATCCTTACGACTCACAAAGGAGCAACACGCTTAAGAGTCATCACAACTCCTAAGGAGAAAATGCATCTACGGAATCCTTACGACTCGTAGGGAGAAAATGCTTTTATGGGACCCTTACGGCCCATAAAATTGAAAAGCCTTAGGTGATAGGGATCTAAACTTGTCTCCTAAGCCATCGCTTCCCAACAGGGAAAGGAAAATGATGATTCGCTTCTGGTACCATATTCCTGTAAGTGCACGGCGGCGCCCCGGCCGTCAATCCGACGCCGGAATGCGGAAGCGGTGAAAACTTAAATTTTGCGGACTTAGCAAAATGGCACCACCGCGCACTAAACACCCGGATCGAAACCATTAACTAGTCTAAGCTAACTAGAAGATGGGTTAGAGATATACCGACGATCCAAGTCCTCCGGTCTTCTCGTCATGGTCCCGATCTCCTGCTGAAAAGTCCCGTCTCCTCCTCGTCGCCGGAAGTGCACCACATCGCCTACTTTGTTTACGGGCTCCCACCTCAATGCCGAGGCAACTCGGGCACGAAGCCGGCTACTCGACGTGCCCAAGATTTGCTGTAGAATGTTTGGTAGAGCTTGTGTCTCACTTTTGGGGTATTGGAGATGCCATTGTGGTGGAGGGATGATGCAAGGAGTTTTGTGGAGGAACTTGTGGATTTTGAAACATGAAATCAACACCAAAAACCCCACTACAATATTTGGACAGCCCAACTAGGACTTGGCCGGCCACTACAATGAGGGTGAGTGAGAATGAGGGAGAGTATGATAGAAAATGAGAGAGCCCTCCAATAATGCAATGGAGAGAGAGAAGGCTATCATGCCAAAAAGGAAATGATCACAACAATAAACCCACACTCAACCAACCTCACCCCTCATCATCATCAACCATCATGCCCACTAAAAGTCAAGCCATCATGAGAAGGAGAAGTCAATGATGGTGCACATCATGAAAACCATCATGATGCTACAATAAGCAAAGACCCCCTCCACAAAAAGCCTATTTGCAACAATGCAAATAAACCCTCCTCCACCAATCTTCGGCCAATGAACGGAACAAAGGAAATTGGCCGAAACGGAAAGCAAACTGGCAACTCCAAAAACTGGTCCCGTAATAAATTACAGGAAAACCCCGATACTGTGCATACACACCCGCATCTGTATTTCGACCGAAATACAAATGCAATGAGACAAAATCTACACTGTACTATACTAGGATCCGGCTTAAACCAAAGCCGGCTAGTAATATCTGTTCGATCCTGATCCGTGCAATACCGCACGTATCTGATCGAACCCTGCCATATAACCATACGGCCTATAGTACAAACTGTCCGATCCTGATCCGTGCAATACCGCACGTATCTGATCGGACCTTGCCATATCTCCATACGGCCTCTACAACCTTTCGCCCGAAAGCTGAGTAACAGAATGTGGGGGACTCTAAAGACTCGTCAACACCTCGGTTGTGGATTTAACCACTAGCACGTCAGAGGTATAAGCCAATACGTAACGGGCTACCAAGTATTGACTAAAAGGGACGTCTGTGAGTGAACTCAGCCTGACAACCCTACTGAGCCTGTCAGTGACAATATCCGTACAGTCCGGTCCGTTCGTCTATGAGTATCGCATGGCGGGCCTAGGGGGTTGGTAAAAGTCAGACCCCCAAAAGCGGTACAAGTCGTGTCGGAGTGTAGCCCAGAACACCCTGAGATACTACTGGAATACCTACCAGTAAATCTCCTTGCCTTGGCCAAGGACTTTGTGTAATGGCTCTCCTAGACACAGCACGACCTCACCCCCAATACCGGGAGAGACGAACCCCTGAAGATACGCTCACTGCCTCCATGTGGCTCGGGACTGTACCCAACTAAAACCTATTTGCACGACTCCTTTGAGCCGTGGTAGGGTAGTAATCAAAGTACAGTGGGAACTCACACGAGACAAATGACGATCCCCAGGTCGATGAACTAACCTGCACACATGTCACCAGGAAACTGCCATCTGACGTCTGGTATATGACCAACTAGCATGTTCCCGGCGAGTCCTGTCCGGTGTACTCATAACCCAATGAGCACCTGTATACATCTTAGGTGATCCAACTGACACCAGTGGCTTGTGAGACCGGCCACCGCCCCTCGTCGGGGTCTCGACTGTATACACTAGTCTACTAATGGAGTATCGATGCCCAGTCTCGAAACTCCCACGACTAGGGACCTTTTAAGGATAAGCTTATAGACCCCAGCTCCCACTTATATGATCGCCCTCATACTGCTGGTGGTCAAGCAAGAATCCTAGGGGCTCTATCAACATGTAATAGCGACGTGTCAGGTCACCTAAAGCAGTACACGATGATAAAGGTAAACCAGATAGCATACTATCATCTCGAGTAAGACTGTCCTACCGGGATAGGTCCTCCCTCAATCATTACAATCACGTACCTGTGACCTAATAATTGACTCTGAGGGCACTATCTCCAACAATCTCCCACTTGCACTCAAGGCTAATTATTGCGATGTCGCATACTCACAGCCCGTGTGATACCGAACATCCAACTCCTCTACTAGTCAGTCTCACAAAGCTCGTTTGCGGAACTATTGCGTTCGAGGAATAGCCTCAGTGAGTGGATCCGCTTAGTTGTTTCTTTCTATGTCTCTCTATATCTCAAGTTCGCGGAGAAAGCCATTTCCCGAAAAGAGCAATACCTGTCTCAGAATATGTCTGGATGTCTGATAGGACCTAGCTCATAAATGAACTCCAAATCCAAACTTCTTAGACTGTATCGTCAACTGAACTTAATCAGTATCCTGCGCGCCATGCCTCCCTCAGTATTGCCTTGGACCACCTGTCCAAGATACTGCCCCTCATCAGAAGGAAAACTATAACTCTGACAACCTCCTTGTCGTCCATGTCACCTTGGAAGCCTGGAATGATAACTGTCTCCTGAATGAGGCTGTCGTTATCATCTCCCTAGAACATCCACTTATGTTCTAAAACTGCTTCCGACTGTTTCTCCAGGATTGGATTAATGTCAACTTATTGCATCTAGTGCAAGAACAACATCTGGTGTGGTACTTGACATCTCACGATTGACTCAATTGCCTGAGCAAGTGATCTGCCAATCATGCCCGTCCCTCTCCCCTTTAGTCTGTAAGACACCTTTGGAGAGGGTGACTCCATTACCTGCAGGTACACTACCGTGCCAGGAGTCGTCCATCCTAAATACTCTTAGAATGCTGTCAAGTACCCTGATTGGGAAACCACCCAAATCCAGATCTAAGACCATAGATCTAGTAACCAGTATGTCTGATATAAAATCCATTTCCTTTGTGGAGAAACAACTGTGTGACGACCAAAGTATAACCGATCGTAGTGTAGGAGTTTCTTTTCCTACTTTGTGTATATCATCCAAATACCAGGATATCACACCCTACTACCTTCTCAACAGATCCATCCCCTATTCTGATGAAGTCAAACCCATGACTGTCACGTCAGAAATAGATGATCTATCTCCGTTACATCTGCTCTAGTCTATAAATAGACATAAGCTACCTGTCCACCAATGCTTCCGCTGCTCCCACTGACTACGACAACCCTCTGGCAGAGTCATATACACGTACACTTCTAAAACTAGTTTAGAACGACGCTATACTCATCCTCCCGCCGGGTCTCGCACCCTGGAACAACAGCAATGGTAATTGTGGGTAAACAAGAACTTCCCTGTCACCGTCCTTGAGGCTACCGTAGTACCTCTCGGGTGCCTGAAGTTACCAACCTTATCTGCGGAGTGGCCAATGGAATGTCAATCCAGATTGAATCTTTAGGTTCCTGTCAAATCTTCAGTAATCGTTTGTGGTGGAATCACTTCCAGTTCTACCATACTCCCACTACTGTTTTCTGAAAAAATCCATTTTTATTAAAACTGTGGCGAGTCTAGATCGATATTGCTATTGTCCATCCAGATGGCAGAAAATCAACCCGCGTCATAGCCTGGGTCAACCCACAAACAGTCATTACTGAAACGTGCCTTGAGTTGTCCAGTGTCTGGTTTTAAGCATAAGCCGGACAACTCCCCGTACCTTAACATCGTTAAGATATGAACTGTTCTATATCCAATATAGAACCAGAGGCACTGATTTAATTGAACCAGATTCAAATCATGCAGCTGTCCCCAGCGCATGTCAACTAAATGGAAGGAGGCCGATCAGCGTTACTCAACTTAGGAATGCTTCCAATTATGAGTAACCTGAAAGAGAAGCAAGACCTCTTTATCATTACTATCAACTGAATACCATACACAAGTATCTACATCTTCGATCTCTTTGAAGAATCCCGATACTTGCTATACCTGGTTCTCTACTCTATTCAAATACCTATAACTTCTCAAAATTTGGACCCTGTGTTTACGCGAAACACCTGTCTAAAAACTAGAGAAGTCATAAGTAAACCGAATATAGTACGAGGACCAAGCCCTCTGTCCTGATGGACCCTGGACAACATACAATCCTTTGTATAAGTCCCTTGAGTCTGATAACTCATTCACTGTGTGTCGTAGGTTGAAAACTGTACTTATGGTTAAGAAGAATTACACCGCTGTTTAATGCTCCTTACCTGACCATCCACTGATATAGGTAAATGTCGTAGACATAATTTCAGAAAGGTATATCTCACTCTATGAAAATAGACGTACAGATATATCAATTTGAAATTGGTGCATAACAGCGGATATTCAAAACCAAATATTTACCGACCGGCAAACAGCCCAAGTGATTTCCTCAAATATCACTGATTACAACGAATCCCGATATAATGAGGATAATCACCCAATTCCCAATAACTTACTCCCACTCATCATCTGTAAAACCATACAGATGTGAGAATCATACCTGGTAAATACATACCCTGGAGTAAGTATCTAATCGGGAAATCAGTTTTCCTTTAACATTACACAGTGAAACTGAAACATTGAAATGTTCCGATGGGGTATTCTGGTATTCCTAGTAATGCCTCTTCCAGATTCACGACTGTAACCGTATAGTTCTTTGCTACCTCTCCAAATCCCTTCATATGTCTTTAGTCTTTACCTTCTGCACACCCTTTTAGGCCAAATGGTTTTCTTCCTTCCCTACCGTTCGGCACCAGCCTATGGTTTGGAAGAAGACTATCCAATAAGCATAATGGGTGTACTGTCCCAATCCTAGGAACACTCGCAATGAGAGAGGGTGAAGATAAAAGACAACTGAACAAACCTTATTCCTATTTCTCCTGAACCAGAATCCATCCCCGAACTGGAACCAGTTCCATTCGAGTTCGTATATAACCATACGATGGAGTATCCAAATAAACTGTGGATCTTCGTAGTGATACGGAGTGTCCTGGAGAAATACAAAGGTGATGTGGGAGTGGTAACGAAATATTTGGTTTGGTCGTGAATATCTGTTGCAATTTACTTTGCCCTCTTACTAATCCCTTGCTTTGTCTGAACTTAATACCTTCTGCACACCATCGTTATGCTAATTGGTTTTCTTTATTCCCTACCGATCGGCACCAGCCTAAGGTTTGGAAGAAGACAATCCAATTTGCGTAATAGGTGTACTACCCCTAAACCAAGGAGTACTCGTAACCTGAGAGAGGGTAAAAAGGAAAAGACAACTGAATAATCCTATCCGTTTTCTCCAGAACCGGAAACCATCCTCGAATAAATTCTTTCGAGTTCGTATCTAACCATACGATGGTTTTGTCCAATGGAAGTGGACGTTCGTAGTAAAACGGGGTGTCCTGGAGAAAAGGGTAAAAGTAGGAGTGGCAATGAGGTTTGCAACTCTGACAATCCAAAAGCCGGTGTTTAAGAAGGTTTGGTCAACTTGGTCACTGAGTCAAAGTCTTAGTGTCGGGTCAATGGTCGCTGCCAAAGAGAGAGAGAAAAGAAAACACTCAGCGTGCACTCTAACCTAGATCAGAATGGTCACCAATTTATCTAATCTGGAAACCTCCCACTGTACCTCAAATTCTCCTCCAAACCTGAAAGAAGAATTAGTCGGGGTTACCCGAGGAGTAAACTAACTCATCAGTGGGAATCGGGATCCAACTATCATTGCATGATAACGTGACGGAATCCGCTCACGCTATCACACTCCAGAAGGTATGCGCATATCTGGCAAGTTTCAGTTCTTTTGAAACTCCCGATGTGATTTCTGCCCCATGCTCTTATGACCTTGACTTTGGCCAACAAATCATAAGTCACATGTCAAGTTCTACCCGTCATTCTCCAGGTTGATTCGAATCCATCCGCACAAGCCCTTGACTTTGGCCAACAAGGCTATACGACTGTCCCAAACCAACGCATCTATCTATGCTGCATATGAATAACCAACAGCTACCAAACACTGTGCCTTGACTTTGGCCAACAAACACAGCTTGAATACTATTGACTATCCATATGAAACGACGGAGGGCTACGAATGGTTTCTGGCGAAAACCTTTAACGTAATGAACTTGATATCGTTGAAGGAACGGATAGCTTTTTGAAAATATAGTGATGAAAACCGTTGCTAAAGAGGTCACTCCCGGTGAAAGGATCTCGGCTCTTTCCCCGTAGAATGGGGTGCAGGATATTCCAAATGAATACCACGGTGCAAAGCAAAAGTAATCGGCTATAGTGAAGTTAATGCCCTGACGTAAACTTTTTGTCCAAGGGGTCACTCCCGGTGAAGGGATCTCGGCCCTTGCCTCGTCGACTGAGGAGCAGGATATTCTAAATGAATACCGCGATGCAAAACAAAAGTGAACGTCCTTGCAATAACAGCTTTTTGAAAAGTGTTCCAACAACATCAGATTAGGTTTGTTTTTAACTTGCATTGATCCGAATCAACGCGGTCCCATCAATTGATCACACCAAAAAGAACGAAAATATACTGATGTACGTATATGCCATCCGCATTCGCCACTGGGTCCCGTCATCACCCGTTAGGTTAGCTAACTAACGGCAGAGCGGGGACTGGACTAGCGCGGATGAAAAACATATACAACATCTACTAATATATATACCAATATATAGTATTTCGCTCAAGGCGTGATAAGAAATGCAACATCACAGAAAATGTACAGCATCACAGAAACAATACAGATATCTGGGATCCCCGGGTTTCACAGAGCCGCTGAAACCCGACGTTCCCCTGGTCGTGTGGATAGCCTGTGCAATGAAAACCTAGACCCCTACGGGCGCGGCAAGTTACCCGCCAAAACCTAAAGCGAGGCAGCCCCCTTCAGCGCCGTGAATGGACCACCCAGCACTTCACGGAATCCGGTAACTTGGGCACCCCTCCTGGGTCAATCCTATACCCCCTACGAGTGCGGCGAATAGCCCGCCAATCCTAGAGTGAAGCCCCCTCCGTCTCAATGCCATGAGATGCGGGCTTGTTGCCCTCCAGAACCCGGCTATCCGTGCACCCCTCCGCGGGGCAATCCTAGTACAGAAAGTAAAATATACATACAACGGGTACATCGACCGCAACCAGGTCGTGCCCCAAAATAATAATACAAACAGGCAGTGACGGCAGTCCACATGTCGGACGCTCGCCCCGCAATATCAAATGTACATAATACAACAAAACTGTACTAGCATTGCATCCAGGCTATCCCCCACGACCGATCCTCAACATCACAGCAAAAACAAAACACCAACGTGAAAGTCACGTTCGCAAATCCGTCTAACCGGGCTATAGCAGTTAGACCGGATTTACCGATCAAGTGACATTCACGGTCGCAGATATAATGTAAATACTGTGAAAAATGTGTTTAAAATATCCGATCGATCAAAAAATTAACAAGTGGGCCCCCAATCAAAACTGTAGCACTCACAGAAATCCTGGGCCCAATTTTAATATTCCAAAACCCATATTTTAAGCCCAGAAGGCCTCTGTAAAAAATTGGTGAAGTGATCTCCACAGTGTGCGGCGGAAGGGCGGCGGGAAGGGGGTTTTCGCGGCGGTTCCGCGCTCCCACTGTGGAGTTACTTCATCGAATTTTTACAGAGCTCTTATATGTTCCAGTACATCGAAATTTTTTTCAAAACCATTAACTAGTCTAAGCTAACTAGAAGATGGGTTAGAGATATACCGACGATCCAAGTCCTCCGGTCTTCTCGTCATGGTCCCGATCTCCTGCGGAAAAGTCCCGTCTCCTCCTCGTCGCCGGAAGTGCACCACATCGCCTACTTTGTTTACGGGCTCCCACCTCAATGCCGAGGCAACTCGGGCACGAAGCCGGCTACTCGACGTGCCCAAGATTTGCTGTAGAATGTTTGGTAGAGCTTGTGTCTCACTTTTGGGGTATTGGAGATGCCATTGTGGTGGAGGGATGATGCAAGGAGTTTTGTGGAGGAACTTGTGGATTTTGAAACATGAAATCAACACCAAAAACCCCACTACAATATTTGGACAGCCCAACTAGGACTTGGCCGGCCACTACAATGAGGGTGAGTGAGAATGAGGGAGAGTATGATAGAAAATGAGAGAGCCCTCCAATAATGCAATGGAGAGAGAGAAGGCTATCATGCCAAAAAGGAAATGATCACAACAATAAACCCACACTCAACCAACCTCACCCCTCATCATCATCAACCATCATGCCCACTAAAAGTCAAGCCATCATGAGAAGGAGAAGTCAATGATGGTGCACATCATGAAAACCATCATGATGCTACAATAAGCAAAGACCCCCTCCACAAAAAGCCTATTTGCAACAATGCAAATAAACCCTCCTCCACCAATCTTCGGCCAATGAACGGAACAAAGGAAATTGGCCGAAACGGAAAGCAAACTGGAAACTCCAAAAACTGGTCCCGTAATAAATTACAGGAAAACCCCGATACTGTGCATACACACCCGCATCTGTATTTCGACCGAAATACAAATGCAATGAGACAAAATCTACACTGTACTATACTAGGATCCGGCTTAAACCAAAGCCGGCTAGTAATATCTGTTCGATCCTGATCCGTGCAATACCGCACGTATCTGATCGAACCCTACCATATAACCATACGGCCTATAGTACAAACTGTCCGATCCTGATCCGTGCAATACCGCACGTATCTGATCGGACCTTGCCATATCTCCATACGGCCTCTACAACCTTTCGCCCGAAAGCTGAGTAACAGAATGTGGGGGACTCTAAAGACTCGTCAACACCTCGGTTGTGGATTTAACCACTAGCACGTCAGAGGTATAAGCCGATACGTAACGGGCTACCAAGTATTGACTAAAAGGGACGTCTGTGAGTGAACTCAGCCTGACAACCCTACTGAGCCTGTCAGTGACAATATCCGTACAGTCCGGTCCGTTCGTCTATGAGTATCGCATGGCGGGCCTAGGGGGTTGGTAAAAGTCAGACCCCCAAAAGCGGTACAAGTCGTGTCGGAGTGTAGCCCAGAACACCCTGAGATACTACTGGAATACCTACCAGTAAATCTCCTTGCCTTGGCCAAGGACTTTGTGTAATGGCTCTCCTAGACACAGCACGACCTCACCCCCAATACCGGGAGAGACGAACCCCTGAAGATACGCTCACTGCCTCCATGTGGCTCGGGACTGTACCCAACTAAAACCTGTTTGCACGACTCCTTTGAGCCGTGGTAGGGTAGTAATCAAAGTACAGTGGGAACTCACACGAGACAAATGACGATCCCCAGGTCGATGAACTAACCTGCACACATGTCACCAGGGAACTGCCATCTGACGTCTGGTATATGACCAACTAGCATGTTCCCGGCGAGTCCTGTCCGGTGTACTCATAACCCAATGAGCACCTGTATACATCTTAGGTGATCCAACTGACACCAGTGGCTTGTGAGACCGGCCACCGCCCCTCGTCGGGGTCTCGACTGTATACACTAGTCTACTAATGGAGTATCGATGCCCAGTCTCGAAACTCCCACGACTAGGGACCTTTTAAGGATAAGCTTATAGACCCCAGCTCCCACTTATATGATCGCCCTCATACTGCTGGTGGTCAAGCAAGAATCCTAGGGGCTCTATCAACATGTAATAGCGACGTGTCAGGTCACCTAAAGCAGTACACGATGATAAAGGTAAACCAGATAGCATACTATCATCTCGAGTAAGACTGTCCTACCGGGATAGGTCCTCCCTCAATCATTACAATCACGTACCTGTGACCTAATAATTGACTCTGAGGGCACTATCTCCAACAATTCCAGTGTAGCGATGCTGATGCCAAACAAAAACCAAAATCCCCAAATCCACTCATGACAAATGATGATTCGCTCCTGGTACCATGTTCCAGCGTAGCGATGCTTATGTCAACGCAAATCAAATCCAATCAACAATCTCTGCGTCGGAATCATGCTTCGTCTCAGAGTGTACCTCGTGTCGAAATCATGCTTCGCCTCGGAGTATCCACCTTCCCTGTCGGAATTATGCTTCACCTAGGAATCATCCTCTACATCAAAACTAGTGACACTCCGTCTCGGAATCAAGTCAACCAGCAAGCTCTACGTTGGAATCATGCTTCGTCTCAGAATATACCCCGTGTCGAAATCATGCTTCGCCTCGGAGTACCTTGTTTACCGCCGAAAACCGGGAAGACAGATGTCTTCCAGTATCTGGGGGCAGATGCTAATTGATGCTATCCGTCCACCTCTCCGAAGATGCCAAGTTGATTTATGGCGCCATGTATCGAAGGTTTAAACGGATGTGGCCGATATAGCAAACTTCGTCAGATTCCCCCTCGTTTGAGTGGTTTTTGATTGTGGGGACGCTCTTCCCTGCAGGCGCAAGCCCCTGTAGTTAGTTACGCTACCGCATCGCGGTAACAACTTTCTCCTTCTCCATATGGTCATTTCGTGTTGTGGATGTTTGTTTTGTTTGTGGTTGCTCGTGGATTATATACGGAGACTAATTTATGTTGTCGCCCATAGGACGTGGATTAGTCCAAATCCGTATTTTCTTAGATTTGGATTTTGGGGTTTTGGTTTAAGGATACGTTAGTCTCATTTGAGACTAAGATCGACTTAAACGTTGTTAAGGATACATTAGTCTGATTTTAGACCAAGATCAACTTAACAGGATCGTTTAGATCCAACAAAAGAGCATTTTGGCTCTATTGCTTAGTTCAGGGACATTGCGGTCGATTAGTTTAAGGACATTACGGTCCAATGTTAGTTTAAGGACGTTACGGTCCATCGGTAGTTTAAGGATATTTCGGTCCATCGGTAGTTTAAGGACATTTCGGTCCGGGTTAAGGACATCATAGTCCGTGAGTTTAAAGACCTCACAGTCAAGGTTAAGGACATCATAGTCCATGGGCTTAAGGACCCCACAGTCCATGAAATGTACGGTTGTCGGGACCCATCACCTCTCTGAAGACGTTGAAGGATTACAACGACAAATATCAGAGGAGTTCAAAGATGTACCCTTAAACCGATGTGAATTGATTGGAAGATCTGTAGTCCAGTTTGGGACTAAGGTCTGTTGAAATATTTGTGAGCGGATGTGCTCAGTTCAATATAAGTTGAGGACTTATGGCCAGAATTGGGCTAAGTCCAATTTAAATGTTTAACATTTTTAATTCTGGCTATTAAGCCTTTATTTAGGCTTGGCCCTTTTAGTAATGCTAAGCATTAGGCCCTGACACATTTTTTGTCTTGTATTGAATGCATAGTATTGATCAGAACAATGTGTGTTCTGACAGTGCGCCACGTGGCGCGTCAGGCGTTTTGCGCCAATGAAAAAGCGTATTGCGCTTCTGTCAGGGAGCGCACACGAAGATGACACGTGTCGCGCTTAATGCTAAGCGCTAGTTTATTAGCGCATTGCGCTTTCAATTTATGAGCGCTTTGCGCTGGTTTAGGGGCGCGCCAGTGAGTGACACGTGGCGCGCTTGGCGCCTGGTGCCAAGCGCCAGTCCATGAGCGCAGTGCGCTATTTCAGAAGAGCAAAGCGCAAGTTTCATATGTGGTTGGCACGTGGCACGTTTTGGCGCTGAGCGCTGATCCAAGGAGCGCAAAAGCGCAGTTCATAAGTGCAAGGCGCTTTTCAGTAGCGCAAAGCGCATCTGATCAAATTTATGATCAGAGAACAAATTTATGTTCTTTCTTTAAAGAAGGCCTTACCTTAAGGTTCAAGAACAGAAGTTCTTATTTATAAAAAGGCACTGCCTTTGTAGATCAAGGATCTGTGAATGAAGTAAATACTTCTTTTTAGTTTTTATAATAAGATCTTTGATCTCTTTTTTATCAAAGATCTTGGTCTTTTGTAGATCTATGATCTTTTTTAGAAGATAGTTCTTCTTTTATGAGATGATTTCATCTCTGTGTTCAAGAATTAATTCTTTACCCTGAAGAAATGATCTTCTTTTTCTAAGAGCTTGCTCTTCTTTCTTTAAGATTTCTCAAAGTTTATTGGGGGGTTTCTCTATCTCAGACTTGAAGTCTTGGGGCCTTTATATAGAGCCAATTGATTTGTTAAATCAGTTTTAAGAGATCTTTCTCTGATTGATTTGATAATATTTCCCACCGTTGGATCTTTGATCCTAAGGCTTCTGTTTTGCAGAAGATAATCTTCTTGTTTTAATAAGATTGGAAAGATCTTTCCATAACAGAATTTTAATTCTGATTAATTAATAATTTATTATTATTAGATCTTTTGATCTAACGGTGGGGAATTTTTAATTCCAGCGCTGGCGCACCTTGCGCCAGCGCACCTACGTTCGACACGTGGCGCACAGCGCAGAGCCCAGGGCAACTGCGCTTGCACACCTGTGATTGATACGTGGCGCGCAGCGCAAAGCGCTAGATCTGAAACGTTGCTTTAACTTTTGAGTTTTGAAATTTTAAAACAGAGCTTTGCTCTGATTATGGGTGCGTTGCCTAGGGCGCAGCGCACTTGGCGCTAGCGCATCTATGTCTGACACGTGGCGTGCAGCGCGCCTAGCGCTGAATTTGAAGCGTTGCTTCAATTTTCAAATTTTGAATTTTAAAACAGAGGTTTGCTCTGATTGGGGGAAACATACCTGCCTTCCCTGTCGGAATTATGCTTCTCCTGGGAATCAACCTCTGCATCGAAATTATGGTTCGGTCAGAATGTCTGCCGCCCGTCGGAATTATGCTCCGACCCCCTTTTGGAATCATGCTCCGCTCATCGAAATTATCCTCCGATCCCTGGAATCATGCTCCGCTCTTCAGAATGATACTCCAATTCTCGGAATTATGCTCCGATCCCCGAAATTATGCTTATCAGAATCATGCTCCTATCCCTGGAATCATGCTCCGACTGAGAATCAACCTCTGCATCGAAATTATGCTTCGGTCAGAATGTCTGCCGTCCGTCGGAATTATGTTCCGACCCCTTTGGAATCATGCTCCGCTCGTCAGAATTATGCTCCGACCCCCTTTGGAACCATGCTCCGCTCATCGGAATCATGCTCCGATCCCTGGGAATCAATCTCTGCATCGAAATTATGCTTCGGTCAGAATGTCTGCCGCCTGCCGGAATTATGCTCCAACCCCTTTGGAATCATGCTCCGCTCGTCGGAATTATGCTCCGACCCCTTTAGAACCATGCTCCGCTCATCGGAATCATGCTCTGATCCCTGGAATCATGCCCCTACTCTTCTGAATTATGCTCCGACCCTTCTGAATTATGCTCCGATCCTCGGAATTATGCTCCGACTCTTCGGAATTATGCTCTGACCCTGGAATTATACTCTGCAAATCAGAATCATGCTCCCCGAGGGATACTCCGCCCCCGGAATGATGTCCCACTTCGAAGTCCAGCTTCAAGATCCATCAATTTCATGCACACAACTCATATGCACAGTGTGCATTTATTGATATGGGCAATTTGTTGGGGTCAAAATTTGCACTCGGTTGACCAAATCAAAGTCAAGGTCAACCCCAAGCCAGGTGGGCCAAAGACCAGGTCAGACGGGCCCATGCCCAAGTCGAGCCCTTGGCCGGCCTCCCCATGCCAACATAAAAATCATGTAACAAATAATTTTGATGTATTTTTTGTGCATGAATGCAAGTGTTCCCCGCCGAACAAGGAGACACGACCGCGTAGGTCCGTCTTGCCTGAATTTAGGGGCAGATGCTAATTAGTGCTATCCGTCCACCTCTCCGAAGATACCAAGTTGATTTATGACACCGTGTATCGAAGGTTTAAACGGATGCGGCTAATATAGCAGACTTCGTCAGGTTCCCCCCTCGTTGAAGGGTTTTTGATTGTGGGGACGCTCTTCCCTATAGGCGCAAGCCCCTGCAGTTAATTACGCTACCGCATCGCGGTAACCACTTTCTCCTTCTTCAGATGGTCACTTCGTGTCGTGGGTGTTTGTTTTGTTTTTGGTTGCCCGTGGATTGTATACGGAGACTAATTTATGTCGTCGCCCGTAGGGCATGGATTAGTCCAAATCCGCATCTTCTTAGATTTGGGATTTGGGGTTGGGTTTAAGGATACGTTAGTCTCATTTGAGACTAAGATCAACTTAAACATTCGTTAAGAATACGCTAGTCTAATTTTAGACTAAGATCAACTTAACAGGATTGTTTAGATCTAACAAAAGAGTATTAGGACTCTATTGTTTTTTTAGGGACATTGCGGTCGATTAGTTTAAGAACATTACGGTCCAATGTTAGTTTAAGGACATCTCAGTCCGAGGTTAAGGACATCATAGTCCATGGGTTTAAAGGACCCCACAGTCCGAGGTTAAGGACACCATAGTCCATGGGTTTAAAGGACCCCACAGTCTGAGGTTAAGGACATTATAGTCCATGGGTTTAAAGGACCCCACAGTCCGAGGTTAAGGACATCATAGTCCATGGGTTTAAGGACCTCACGGTCCAGTTTAAAGACGTCATAGTCTATGGGATGTATGGTTGTCGGGACCCGTCACCTCTCTGAAGACGTTGAAGGATTACAACGGCAAATATCAGAGGAGTGCAGAGATATACTCTTGAACCAGTTTTGGTTGGAAAATCTGTAGTCCAATTTGGAACTAAGATCAATTAATTAGATTATGAGCATATTGGCTCAGTTAAATGTGAATTGAGAACTTATGGCCAACTTGGGCTAAGTCCAATTAGGTTCGAAATGTTCGACCTTTGTTTGGACTGTTGAATCATTTGTCTGGGTTCAGTCCCCTATTATCTAGCAATGCTAAACATGGGTTTGGGGTTCTGACGACATTTTATCTTTGGCTGAGCACTAACCATTCATTATAGCTCTGGACTTTACTTTGCATATCATATGAACTGATTAATTTTGAGGTTCAGTTGAAGGGGAGATTTGCCTCTGGAAAACTTAGCCAATTTGGGCTAAGCTTGGTTTTAAAATAGTGTTAAACAATAGAGAATATTTGGCGATCCCGTGCTCCCACGTGATGCGCTTAAGATAGTGTTAAACACTAGGGATGAAGCATTTAAAGTAGTGTTAAACACTAGAAGTGAGGTAGTCACGTGGGGTCACGTGAGGCGCCTGATAATAGGGCCAGACTTCCTTTATTAGTTCTCAGAATATTCACAGAAGTGTTAAACACTTTTAATTCTTTGAAATCATCAAGTGTGGACACGTGTCAATGCCTCTGCGTTGGGCATCCATTCCTCTGTCTTCTCCTATTTTACTCTTTTGAAAAGGGTGTTTGTAAGGGGTCACGTGGGGACACGTGAGGCGCCCTAGATCAGCACTGCCTTTGGCTTCATTCCCTTTAGTTTTAAGGGTCACATGGGAGCACATGAGGCATTGCCTCTGTGCTAATCCCTTCTTATTTTGAAGAGTCCATAAAAGGGTCACGTGGGGGCACGTGAGCATGCCTTATTCATTCCTTTTTGTTCGTTGGGATGAACGGTCACATGTTACCACGTGATCATGTTGGATACTTGACCTTTACGTGCATAGAGAGCTTTAAGTCTCTTGTTTTAATAATTAAATTCTTTGTATGGTTAAACCCTCATTCTGTTTTAGAGGAATTAAATTCCTATGTATATGGAAGAATTAAATTCTTATGTACGGTTAAACCCTAGTTTCATTTGGAAGAATTAAATTCCTATGAATTTAGAAGAGTTAAATTCCTATGTAGGGTTAAACCCTAGTTTCATTTGGAGGAATTAAATTCCTATGAATTTGGAGGGAATTAAATTCCTATGTAGGGTTAAACCCTAGTTTCATTTGGAGGAATTAAATTCCTATGAATTTGGAGGGAATTAAATTCCTTAAACTCAATTCTCCCTCTAAGTTTTGTATCTGCATGGCAGAATCTCCCCGATGAGAATTAAATTCTCAATTTATGGGGAGATCTGCTTCTGCGGATCTTCAATCAAAGGAAGAACTAAGTTCTTATTCAAAAGAGTTGAACTCTTAATTTGAGAATTAAATTCTCTTTTGTTTTATGGAACTTAGATCTCTTTCTCCTTTTTCACCTAGGGTTTCTTTTCTCTTCTGAAGAAATCTTCTTTTCTTTCTGGAGAATCAAATTCTCTTCTTTTTTCTCTCTTTGTTTTTATCTCTCCAAAAAAGAGATCCCTCTCTTCTCTTCTTGGCTCCTATTTATAAGAGAAAGAAAAGAATCGGTTTGTTTAGTCAATTTTTCATTGAAAGATTTTAATTGATTTTGTAACTAACATGATCTTTTAGATCACTCAGTGAATTTTATTCACCATTGGATTTTTAATCCAAAAGATATTCTGTTTGTTATTCTTGGTGAATTTCAAGGAAATCTTTCCTTGTATAGAATCATTTTATAAGTTGGTGATTTTTTTATCACCATTGGATTTTTAATCCAACGGTGCTCCACTTTACAGAGCACAATCTTTTTTTTATTTGGAAAGATTTAGAGAGATATTTTCCAGTTAGGGTTCTCGATTCCTTCTTTATTAGAATTTAATTCTATTAGTTCAGAAGGCTTAAAAGCCTATCACGTGTTGGCACGCGATCGCGTTGTTTGATCATTTAAATATAATTTAATTCTATTAATTAAAGGGCTTAGGAACCCGTCACGTGTTGACACGTGACCTCCCTTTATTAACATTTTAACCAGAATTTAATTTTGCTGTTTTAAAAAAGTAAGCAATCATCACGTGTTAGCATGTGACCCTTGGTCATGTGTGATCACGTGATGCCCCATTGGGTTTTTTCCTTGCTATTTTATTATATCTTTTAATCCCTTTCAGTGGTTTTGAAGGCCCATCACGTGTGGGCACGTGACTCCTGTTGATTAGAATTCAATTCTATTATAACAGAGTCCCCAGGAAACCATCACATGTCAGCACGTGACCCTTGGTCACGTGTGAGCACGTGATGTCCCATTGGGGTTTCTTTCCCGAAATTTTATGAGGAAACAAATGCCCCCACAGCGCTGCTCTCACGTGTTTGCACGTGAGTGCAACGCTGTCATCCTTTGTAGCCGTTGGATCTGCCTAGGGAAGGGGCAGATGAACCGTTTCCCATCACATCTTATAAATGCAGGGGTCTCTTCAGAAACGCCTCCACTTTTTCATCTTCTTCCTTGTTCATTTTCCTTTGAGAATTTAATTCTCTTTCCCAGAGCTCAGTTCTCTGTTTCAAAAATTTCCAGAGTTTAACTCTGTCAACAAGAGATTTCCTTTTTCAGGTAAGGATCTTGAACGGCTGAAGAATTTCTTGTAGCTATTTTCTTTGGATTTTAAATCCATACCAAGGGTTTTTCCCTTTAACAAGAACCCATCTTTCCAAGTTTTCTTAAAATAATGTCCAACCTTTAAATAATGAACTCCTTAGGGCTTCTCTGACCTCAGGGATCGATGGTGATATGTGTCCTCTCTTTGGAATTTAATTCCATTCCAAAGAGCTTTTAGCTCTGAAAAATATTTTCTGGGAATTTAATTCCTCTATTCAAAAGCAATTTAATTCCTTTAAAGAGCTTAGTTCTTCACAGAGAACTTCTTGGGATTTTCTGGCCCTGAGTTGTTTTTTATAAAAATGCTTCCATAGAGACCCTTCATGATTTGCATAGAGTTCTTACAGTGGGTTTTCTCCCTGGGGAATGTGTAGAGTTGTTTACCATTCACTGTTCATTTATTGAAAATCATCTTTTTATTCCCATAATGATTACTCTGCCTTATCATTAGTGGGCCGCCATTTTGATTTCGTGGGACCCCTGTGTTTTGTAACCAACGGTCCCATAAAATAAGTTGTTTATCGTTTTCTTCCACTGTCCTTACACACACACACACACACACGTGTGGGCTTCATTAACAGTTTCCTTATCTCTATTTTAAAAACAATGGCCTCTCTTCCTTACTTCCCTTTTACCCGCTCGGAGGCTGCCTTTCCTCAGCCACCGTCTGATGAAGAGGTGATGGCGATGATTAGAGCTCACGACCCTAATTGCACCCACTTGCTTTTATGGGGGACCTGGTACGGGCATATCATCCACGGTCGCCGCAGCTTTCTTTGCGAGATACCAACGGAGCCTACCTACCCATTTTTGCCGATGGAGCGTCCACGGACCGCCTTTGCTGTGGAGATGCTGAACTGGACCCCTATGGGACGACTCGAGCCGTCAACAACTGGGATTCCAAACCACCCTGTGCCGGCTATAGACATCTTAGGGTGTCGTATCTGACAAAGTGAAGCCCAGCCCTGGGGACAGGTTTACAAAATAGGGCTCGACATCCCACGGGTTACCTTCTCTGGGCTTGTTATATCCCGTCTGCCCATCGTGCGCGAATGCAAAGGGTCGAGCTCTATCAGGCGGTGTATGCGTCTCTCTTCCCCCCATGTCTGGTGGGTTAAGGATTTCTTAAATCAATGGAATCTTCCCACCAACACTTTCTTACTAGGGGACCGCGAAGTTTCAATTTCTCTGGAAGAGTTTCGCGAGATCTCGGGGTTGCCGATCAGGGGGACGCTCTATGAAGAACTGCTGCCTCTTGACGAGTATGTTTTCGAGACTGAGCCTGTTATGCTTGATAGCCTGTCAACTGAAAATGTCGTCCGCCACAAGCACCCAAGTCTAATCAAGACTCTGGGCATTTTTGAGAAGCTATTCACAGAGTCAGAGGAGCAGGGTGTCACTTTCAAAAGCTTTATCGTCTGCTTTCTTGGCGGAGACATTCTATCAAAGACGGCTCCAAAGTTTGCGAGTATCGACGACCCTTTTGAGTTCGGTTTAAACAAGCTACCGGCTAAAGAAGAGGATTTGCCGCAGTTCTATATTCCAATCCTGTCGGCTATTCCTTTTGAGTCAATCACGGCTCCTGGCATAGACGAAGAGACTTTCTTCGTGGGTTTTATCAGCGTCTAGCTCAGCTGGTTCGTCATTCCAATACACCGTCGATTCATGCGAGCTTCAGTCATCTACCCTGCCCATCGCATCGCTGGAGGGAAGCGACTAGCCATGGGCATTGCGGGGCTAGCGCATCTGTATCATGGGCTAAGCGCTGCAGCCAATACCTCAACCCCAGGCGTGAGCGTAGTGAGTTTCTCTCTTCATTACTTTACGTCATGGATTGAGATGCACGTGCTAGGGGCATTTGCCATGCATCAGAGACCCAGCTTTTATGATGCCTACACTTTTCCGCGGCTTATGAGGTTGGTGGGCGCCACTGCTCCTGATCCAACTCAGTCCGGAGCTATTCGTGTACTGCTTAGTCCTTATGCCAACGCGAGCGGGATAGTATTCAACGATCGAGTCCTCTCTGCTCCTTCAGGACCGATTCAACAGCTTTGTGAGTCGTCGAAAGAGGGAGCACCCTCCCTGAATCCCAAGGAAGCCATGCACTTATATTCGATCAGAACGAGTTATCTGGTATTTCGTCAAAATGGTGCGGCCCTTTTTATGCGGTACAACCCATACCGGTTTGCTCGGCAACTTGGATATGACCAGGGTATCCCCTTTGAAGCGTTTACAGTGGAGCCCGGCCCGTCATCAGAAGTTGTTCGTGACGCCGCTCATCACTTCATGAGGCTGAACACCGGCTCTCGCTTCGTGATTCTCGAAGCTGACTATATTCCTCGATGTGTGGGGGATTTCATGGGCTGGTACCTCCACCGAGTCCGTCCCATTATTGCTGAGGAGAGGAGGATGCTCCTTGAATATAGGGCTCCTACTCCGGTCCAGGCTACGGGAGTCCCGCCGCAACCGCGGGCAGTAGTTCGCCTTCCCTTGAGAGATACTGGTGTCGTACTTATTCCTAAGACGGTAGAAGTGGATCTAACTCCCACAGCTGGTATGCTACCGCGCACTAGAGCTCAAGCAAGGGCCAATAAGGCGCCAGTAACAGTATCATCAGCTACGGCGTCAGCAATGGCCGTGTCATCATCGGTAGCACCGCCGAGTGAGGATATTGAAGGCGAAGTGGGTCAACGTCGCACTAAAGCACCGAGGGAAAAGAGGCGATCGTCTTCTGCAGTTAGTTCTGGGTCCAAGAGGCGAAAGAAGACGGTCGCTAATCTGCTCGACTTTTTAGTGGAATCAGAGCCTATCCCTCAAGATGAACCACTAGCCATGAAAGAATCGAATGGTGGTCTACTTTTCCCGGGTTCATCTGCCAAGGAAGCCGCACAATTGGCTGAGGCTATAAGACGCTCACAGGATGAATCTGAGAATGTAAGGATTCCGAAGAGGCCTTATCCTGCCGTCATCTTCTACGAAGATCCTCCATCGATAAGACGAATATTTATAGGTCCTTTGGAAGAGGGAGGCAAGAGAGCTCTTAAGCAGCCTGTTCATATCAGAATTTTCCATTATTATATCACCCATTCTTAATCATATTATATATAAATAGGTGCTTTTGATCCATGTCTGCTAAATAGTTGCAGGTTACAGGTTCTCAGATCATTACAGTGAAATTCATGAAAAGACGCTACAAATGTGAGAATACAACCAACAATAGGTAAATCCGTATGATGCCGCCTATCAGTTCAAGGAACAAATGAATATCAGTAGACAGTTCAATACACAAAGCATAAAGGTAGCACAAGATTCAAGACTTCAACGCGAAGCTTACGGTAAAAAGTCCACATCATCTGCACTGTTGGAAATCTGGAAGAAAATAGAAGAGATTCTGTGGAACCAAGTGAAGAAAACAGAAGGAAAAAGCAACATAAAGCAACCCTAGAAGTTTGATACCAAGATCCCACAATATGGCCGCGGATCCGCGACCAAACATGGCTTTCTGCCGCGGTTCCACGGCCGTGCAGTGCACGTGTCGGTGCACGTGTCGGTGCTTTGACCCGGCTTTCTTAGGGTAGTCTTGTAATTTCATGTATGGATCAGATGTAAAAGCTATGGTTTCTCCTATTTATAAATAGGAAAGCTAGAAGCCTAATTAGGCATGCCTCTTTTTAATTCATAGATTTAAAATTTTAATTTCCTTGTAATCGTTGAAGAGGTCATCAATAAAGTAAGCTTTCTTTTTCTATCTTGAATTTTTATCTGCAATTTATTACTTGCAATTTTTTTTATCTGTTCTTTTATTATCTGCAACTTAGATAGTCTCTTAAAAATAAAATTATAAAAATGAATTGTATCGTTAATTTCCTAATGAGTGAGTAATTCCTCACTTGTTAAGGTTAGGATAGGGAAGGTTTGAGAGAAGAAAATCTCTCACACTCCTTTCCTTGCCTATATAATTTTAATTAATTAGGACTCTATTTAAATTAACCACACACCGCTCACAACGGCACCCTATCCTACAAGATAGCGGTGATTCACTAGTTAGACCGGTTGTGGTTGATTTAAATAGAGATTAGGGCTAAGAGTTAAGAAAGGACGGACAATGACCAAAAGGAAGAAACTGGGTTTCTTCCTAGTCGTGCTAATCCCATTTTTTGACTATTACCCTAACACCTATATTCTTAACTAGGGTATTTTTAGCGGTGAGAAAATTCCATATTTCAAACTAACCTAATCCTAACTCTAGCAAGACTTTAAATCAACTTAATCTCATTCTTAGATATAAAAACAAAACCTACCAAAAATAGGACTTAACTCGTTAGAACTTAAAGAAAGAACACCATTTCCCTGTAGATCGACCCGTACTCAACCGGCTAGCTACCAAGCGACACCATCTTGATTGCGGTATTCTTGAATTTAAAACGCACGTACTAAACTGCAGACAATCAAATGGCGCTGTTGCCGGGGAAACGGTAGTTTATTTCTTTTTGTAATTTCGGGTTAATTAAATAAAAAATTATAAAAACTGGAAAAAAAAATTTAAAAAATACATAAAAAATCATCTTGTTATTTTTGATTGGTTTTGTGTGAATTGTGCAGGAAAAGAAAATGGACTGATTCAGATCTGGAGCAAGCCCAGTGAAAAAATCAAACAAATAGAAGATCTGAACAGACAGGAGAGAACAAAATCAGAACAGAAAAAATTTTGAAGCTCTGAACCGACTGATCCACCGCGGAACCGCCGCATATTCAAACATTTAGCCGCGGATCCGCGGCCGTTTACTGACGTCAGCAACCGAAATTTCTCTGTGAGTATTTTTGGCTTCTCTTCTACCTCCTGAGCTCCACTGAAAATTTTCCTGCAGGGTTCTTTGCGCAAAACTTCTTCTCTCTCTCCAATAAATCATTTTTGTGCAGGATCTTTGCACCGCAAATAAAAAGAAAAAAAATTTGGCAAGTGTTTTAGATTTTGTGTGTTAACTGCTTTGCATTTTTAAAACGGAATCTAATGGGCTATAACACCAATCAAGATTGGGTGGGGATTTCATTACCCTTCCTAAGACCCCAGAAAATACAAAAAGCATATACATCACCCTCGAACTAATTAAAAAATATCTAGACTCAGCCAATTAAGGACTACCGCGCTCATTAGGACAGAGAAAGGTTGTGGGCATTCAGTCGTTTATCTAAACCTGACTTTGTGGTGCCTAGGCTAGACAAGTGAGAAAGGTAACTTTAAAAGGCCCATCTCACGGTGATTCGTGAGCGGAACCCTCCTTTCTTCACTTGTGCTTACCTGGCCACAATTGGTAGTGAAGAGGCGTTTTGAGGGTGTTCCCCTCCGAACACAGAGACATGACCGCAGGTCCGTCTTGCCTGAAATTCGGGGCAGATGCTAATTGGTGCTATCCGTCCACCTCTCCGAAAATGCCAAGTTGATTTATGGTATCGTGTATCGAAGGTTTAAACGGATGCGGCCGATATAGCAGACTTCATCAGATTCCCCCTCGTTCGAGGGGTTTTTGATTGTGGGGACACTTTTCCCTACAGACACAAGCCCCTGCAGTTAATTACGCTACCGCATCACGGTAACAACTTTCTCCTTCTCCAGATGGTCACTTCGTGTCGTGGGTGTTTGTTTTGTTTATGGTTGCCCGTGGATTGTATACGGAGACTAATTTATGTTGTCGCCCGTAGGATGTGGATTAGTCCAAATCCGTATTTTTTTAGATTTGGGTTTGGGTTTGTGTTTAAGGATACGTTAGTTTTATTTGAGACTAAGATCAACTTAAACGTTTGTTAAGGATACGTTAGTCTAATTTTAGACTAAGATCAACTTAATGGGATCGTTTAGATCCAACAAAAGAGCATTTGGACTCTATTGTTTAGTTTAGGGACATTGCGGTCGATTACCAGTTTAAGGACATGGTGGTCCAATGTTAGTTTAAAGACATCACGGTCGAGGTTAAGGACATCATAATCCGTGAGTTTAAAGACCTCACAGTCAAGATTAAGGACATCATAGTCCGTGAGTTTAAAGACCTCACAGTCAAGGTTAAGGACATCATAGTCCGTGAAATGTGTGGTTGTCGGGACCCGTCACCTCTCTAAAGACGTTGAAAGATTTCAACGACAAATATCAAAGGAGTGACGAGATGTACCCTCGAACCAAAATTAATTTGGGGATCTATAGTCCAATTTGGGACTAAAGTCTGTTAAAAGGTTTGTGAGTATATAAGCTTAGTTGATATGAGTTGAGGACTTATGGCCAATATTGGGCTAAGTCCAATTAGATTAAAATGTTTAACATTTTATTGTTCTGGGCTGTTGAGCCTTTACTTGGGCTCGGCCCTTTTAATAATGCTGAGAATTAGATCCTGACAATTTTTGTCTTGTATTGAATGCATAGAATTTATCAGAACAAAGTATGTTCTGACAGTGCGCCACGTGGCGCGTCAGGCACTTTGTGCCAAGGAAAGAGCGCATTGCGCTTCTGTTGGATAGCGCACATGAGGAGGACACGTGTCGCGCTAAGCGCTAGTTTGTTAGCGCATTGCGCTTTTAATTTATAAGCGCACTGCGCTAGTTTGTGGGTGCGCCAGTGAGTGACACGTGGCGCGCTTGGTGCTGAGCGCCAGCCCATGAGTGCAATGCACTGTTTTAGGAGCGCAAAGCGCAAGTAGTGTCTATGGTTGACACGTGGCATGTTTTGGCGCTGAGCGCCGGTCCCAGAAGCGCAAAAGCACAATTCATGAGTGCGAAGCACTTTTTAATAGCGCAAAGCGCTTCTGATTAATTTTAAGATCAAAGAACCGATTTATGTTCTTCTTAAAAGAGGTTTTGCCTCAAGATCCAAGAACAAAAGTTCTTGTTTTTGTAAAAGGCTCTTCCTTTATAAATCAAAAGATCTGTGAGTGAAGGATTTTACTTCGTTTTATTATTTTATGATTAGATCTTTGATCTTTTCTTTTTATTAAAGACCTTGGTCTTTTTCTTAGATCTCTGATCCTTTTAGAAGATGGTTTTTCTTTTTACGAGATGGTATCATCTCTATTATTCAAGAACATAGTTCTTTTTACCTTGAAGATGAAGAAAAATCTTCTTTTTTCTAAGAGCTTGCTCTTTTTCTGCAGAGGGTTTTTCTCTCTCCTTTCTTGTATTCTCTATGTGTCTTTGTGTGTGTGTTAGACTTGAAGTCTAGGGTCCTTTATATAGGGCCAAATGATTTGTTAAATCAGTTTTGAGAGATCTTTCTCTGATTGATTTGGGAATATTTCCCACCGATGGATCTTTGATCCTAAGGTTTCTGTTTTACAGAAGATAATCTTCTTATTTTAATAAGATTGGAAAGATCTTTCCATAACATAATTTTAGTTCTGATTAATTAATAATTTATTATTAGTAGATATTTTGATCTGACGGTAGGGAAATTTTAATTCCAGCGCCGGCGCACCTTGCGCTAGCGCACCCGTGTTCGACACATGGCGCGCAGCGCGACTTGACACGTGGCACGCAGCGCAGAGCGCAACGCAACTGCGCTAGAGCACCCGTGTTTGACATGTGGCGCAGAGCGCTAGATCTGAAGCGTTGCTTCAATTTAAATTTTGAATTTTAAAACAGAGCTTTTCTCTGATTGGGGACGCGCTGCCTAGGGCGCAGCGCTCCTGGCGCTGGCGTGTCTGTTTTTGACACGTGGCACGCAGCGCGCAGAATCTGAAGCATTGCTTCAATTTAAATTTTGAATTTTAAAACAGAGCTTTGCTCTGATTGGGGGCGCGCTGCCAGGGCACAGCACTCCTGGCGCTGGCGTGTCTGCTTTTGACACGTGGTGCGCAGCGCGCAGAATCTGAAGCGTTGCTTCAATTTTTGAATTTTGAAATTCAAAATAGAGCTTTGCTCTGATTGGGGGAAACAGAGGGATATCTCACAACTTGTCGCTTTGGACCAGTTAGGAGCAGTCTAGTTGACTTAGATGACCCTAGCTTTAGGCTTGATTATACATGCATAAATTATGACTGTTTGAAAGTGTGTCGTAGTTCCGTACAAAATCTTTTGCAAAACTCTTTATAAAAAAAATACAAAACAAAATTTTTACAAAAACTTGCCATTTGTAGCTAGAATTCCATTGCACCCATCCTACATTCACATTTCCCCGTTGACGTTTTCTTACCCTCACATTCTATGTTTGAATACACTACAACTCGTTTAGTGTATGTCCGGTTGGACTAGACACACTAGCGCCCGTTTAGTCCGTGTCTCGTTAGTCGCTACTGACGACGCGTTCGACTCCGAAGTCGAAACTCCCTCCACTTCACTTTCATCTTTACCTTCATCTTCACATTCATCATCTTCTAAGGAAATGTCAGGATTCAATCCTAACAACCCTTTACCTACTTCAGGACTGATTCCACCTTAACTGGGTGTGAATAACCTACAACAACCTCCTGTTGAAGTGCCCCAGCGAATCGCGCTCCAGGATCGTTTCTATCCTACCCGCTCCGCACTTCCTACTTGTCTTTCACTTCCGCCGGCTAATGGGAACAATTTCGAAATTAAGCCCCACTTCATCAACATGTTGCCCAAATTTCACGGGCTGGAATCCGAAGATGCCTATATCTTCATTAACAAATTCCAAAATGTTTGTGCAATGATGAAAACCACCAAACTGTCTGATGATGCTATAAGGCTACGAGTCATTCCCTTCACTCTATGTGACCTAACTGAAAAGTGGCTATATAGTACTGCATCGTATTCCATAAACAGTTGGGAAGAGTTTGTTAAAGCGTTTCTTAAAAAATTTTACCCACATCACAAGACCGCGAGAATTCGTAATGAAATTAATCAATTTTCCCAGCTTCCTTCCGAATCTTTTTTGAAGTGTTTCGAACTTTTTAAGGACCTTCTTGTTCAGTTCCATCATCACGGTATCGAGAGATGGAAACTTTGCCAAACTTTATACGAAAGACTGAACCCAGCAACTAAGCAGTTGCTGGAAACCATCAAGGTCACTTCCTAACCAAATCTGACGAGGAAGCTTGGCAATTTCTCAACGATCTTGCAGAACAAACGCTTCAGTGGGAAAGCACTAGACAGACCACTTCGTCTACTTATCCTACTTCATTCGGTCCGTCTAGGGCAGGCGTTCATCAACTTGATATGTCAATTGCAATGAAAGCTGAAATGGCCGCAACTACACGAAAACTAGAAGCAATTGAGAGCAAATTCTCATCGCCTTCTCCTGCCCCCGCTTTATCCCCTTGCACTATATGCGCCTATTGTTCGGATCCGTTACATTTGACCGAAGAGTGTCTGTTCCCCTCCGAATGGCGGCCAAGACAGCGGCATCTTGCCTGAGATTCGGGGCAGATGCTAATTGGTGCTATCCGTCCACCTCTTCGAAGATGCCAAGTTGATTTATGGCACCGTGCATCGGAGGTTTAGACGGATGTGGCTGATGTAGCAGACTTCGTCAGATTCCCCCTCGCTTGAGGGGTTTTTGATTGTGGGGATGCTCTTTCCTGCAGGCGCAAGCCCCTGCAGTTAATTACGCTACGCATCGCGGTAACAACTTTCTCCTTCTCCAGAATTTCACTTCGTGTCGTGGGTCTTTGTTTTGTTTGTGGTTGCCCGTGGATTGTATACGAAGACTAATTTATGTCGTCGCCCGTAGGACGTGGATTAGTCCAAATCCGTACTTTCTTAGATTTGGGTTTGGGGTTTTGGTTTAAGGATACGTTAGCCATATTTGAGGTTAAGATCAACTTAAATGTTTGTTAAGGATACGTTAGTCCAATTTGAGACTAAGATCAACTTAACGGGATCGTTTAGATCCGACAAAAGAGCATTTGGGCTCTATTGTTCCAGTTTAGGGACATGGTGGTCCATTGTTCCAGTTTAGGGACATGGTGGTCTATTGAATGTATGGCCGTCAGGACCCATCACCTCTCTGACGACGTTGAAGGATTACAACGACAGATGTCAGAGGAGTTCAGAGATGTACCCTTGAACCAAATTTGGTTGGGAGATCTATAGTCCAATTTGGGACTAAAGTCTGTTTGAGGGTTTAAAGAATCGTTAACCCTATTTGAGGCTAAGATCAACTTAAACATTTGTTAAGGATGCGTCAGTCTAATTTGAGACTAAGATCAACTTAACGGAATCGTTTAGATCCGACAAAAGAGCATTTGGGGGCTCTATTGTTCCAGTTTATGGACATAGTGGTCCATTGCCAGTTTAGGGACATGGGGGTCCAGTGCCAGTTTAGGGACATGGGGGTCCTGTGCCAGTTTAGGGACATGGTGGTCCATTACCAGTTTAAGGACATAGTGGTCCATCGCCAGTTTAGGGACATGGTGGTCCAATACCAGTTTAAGGACATAGTGGTCCATAAAATGTATGGCTGTCGGGACACATCACCTCTCTGAAGGCGTTGAAGGATTACAACGACAAATATCAGAGGAGTTCAGAGATGTACCCTTGAACCAATGAGTTGGTTGAAAGAGCAGATGTACTCAGTTCAAGATGATTTGAGGACTTATGGCCAGTTTGGGCTTATTCCAATTATGTTTGAAATATTGGCCCTTTGGGCCATTAGACATTTGTCTGGGTTAAGCCCCTCATCATTCAGCAGTGCTAAACAGAGGTTTGGGGGCTCTGACAACATTTTGTCTTTGATTTCCTCAATTTTGAGATTCATTTGGAGGATGGACTTTTGCCTCTGGAAAATTAGCCAATTTGGCTAAAAGTAGTGTTAAACACTAGAGAACAACAGTGTAAAACACTAGAGGTAGAACTCTCGAATTAGTGTTAAACACTAAAAGACAATCAGTGTTAAACACTGGAAATATAATCTTCAATTTAGTGTTAAACACTAGAAACAATCAGTATTAAACACTAGAAATATAATCTCCAAATTAGTGTTAAACACTAAAGAAAGAGGGGTCACGTGTGGACACGTGATGGCATCAAAAAGTGGGGCCAGATCCCCTTTATTTTGTTCTGCAAACAAGTGTTAAACACTTTTTAATTTTCATAGCCATCACGTGTGGGCACGTGATGTATACCCATGCCCTGATTTATTAAAAGATTTATTAGGGGTCACGTGGTAACACGTGAGAGCGCCCAAGGGTGGGGCCAGATCTCCTCGCTTTGTTCTGCAAATAAGTGTTAAACACTTTTTGACTTTCTGGCCATCACGTGTTGGCGCGTGATAAGCATTCATGCACTGATTTGTTAAGGCATTTATTAGGGGTCACGTGGTAACACGTGAGAGCGCCTAGAGCCAACATTTCCTTTGCTTTAATTCTCGTCATTTAGGAGGTCAGGTGGGGCTCTGCCACCTAAGACTTTTCAACTTTACGAGCCGTGAGGGTCTCATAAAGACTTTTCTCCCTACGAGTCGTGAGGATCTCGTAGGTGTCTTTTCTCCTTAGGAGTCGTGAGGATTCCTAAGTGTGTTTTCTCTTGATAGTCGTAAGGATCTCATAAGAGAATTTTCCCGCTTATAAGTCGAGAGGACTCGTAAGTGGTTGTTTCCCTCCTTGTCGAGATTCGACTTTGGATTGTGTGGTCCGTGAATAGTATGCAAGAGTCCGTTTTGGACTAACTTGTAGGGCCCCAGTGCTTAGGAAACAGGTTTTTTTATCCCCGCTGCCTAAGGCTTTTCCTCACGAGTCGAGATGAATCGAGCATTTCTCGCAAGGATGTCCTAACGTCACAGTTAACCTCCGCTCTTTACGACAGAGGTCCGTTAGGGTCTGTGGTACTAGGGTTTTGCCCGTCGTACCGTCGCATTGGCTGATGTATCTCTCGATAGGCAATCTTGCTGTTCGAGTAGCCTTGCGACTGTCGTGTCTCTGATCCCTTCGGGGGCTGGACAAGACGTCTTCAAGCAATCTTCTTAGGCAGTTTGACCGTCAGAAGAGCAAGCGTTAGGAATTTTGCCATGCCGCTTTTTACTTGAGGTTAGGCTCATTTTGGAGAGCCCCGATGAGTCATAACCACTCCGCGCTGGTGTGGGATGATCTCCGATAGTCTTTCAGCTTTTATATGAGTTGCCGTCAAGACCCTGAAGCTAGGAATTTGGCCTTTGCTTCGTTTGCTGGCACTGTGTCTGCTGTATCGAGACGAATGTCGCGGTTGTCTCTAGGTTGTTGGTGAACCGTTGATGCTTGGAACTGGGAATTTTGCCGTGGCTCCGTTTTTTGATTGTCGCGTCTGAATCCTGCTGGAGGGAGAACGCTATGGTGATATCTCATCTGCTGTATCGAGACGAACGTCGAGGTGGTGACCACTCCATGTGGGATGATCTCCGGTAGTCTTTCAGGTTTTATTTGAGTTACCGTTAAGACCTTGAAGCTAGGAATTTAGCATTTGCTTCGTTTGCTTTGGCGTGTCTGAATCCTGTTGGAGGAAGGACGCTGTGGTGGCATCTCGTCTGCTGTATCGAGACGAACGTCGAAGTGGTGACCACTCCGTGCTGGTGTGAGATGATCTCCGATAGTCTTTCCGGTCTTATATGAGTTGCCGTCAGGACCCTGAAGCTAGGAATTTGGCCTTTGCTTCGTTTGCTTTAGCGTGTCCGAATCCTGTTGGCGGAAGGACGTTGTTATTGTCATTGCGTCTGCTGTTACGAGACGAATGCTGAGGTGGAGCTAGGATTTCGCCGTCACTCCGCTTTGCTGACCATTGGGTCTTTTGTTGACGTTGCATCTATATCCTGCTGGACTGGGAAGGAACGCCGTTGTTGATCTTGCGTTTGCTGTAACGAGACGAATGCTGAGGTAGAGTTAGGATTTTGCCGTCACTCCGCTTTGTTTCGACCGTGAGGTCTTTCATTGACGTTGTATCTGCGTCCTGCTGGACTGCGGAGGAACGCCGTCGTTGACATCTCGTCTGCTGTATCGAGACGAATGCTGAGGTGGAGCTAGGATTTTGCCGTCACCGCTTTGTTTCGACCATGCAGTCTTTCGCTGACGTTGCATCTGCATCCTGCTGGACTGCGGAGGAACGCCGTCGTTGACATCTCGTCTGCTGTAACGAGACGAATGCTGAGGTGGAGCTGGGATTTTGCCGTCACTCCGCTCTATTTCGACCGTGAGGTCTTTTGTTGACGCTGCATCTGCATCCTGCTAGACTGCGGAGGAACGCCGTCGTTGACATCTCGTCTGCTGTATCGAGACAAATGCTGAGGTGGAGCCGGGATTTTGCCGTCGCTCCGCTCTGTTTCGACCGTGAGGTCTTTTGTTGACGTTGTATCTGCATCCTGCTGGACTACGGAGGAACGCCGTCGTTGACATCTCGTCTGCTGTAACGAGACGAATGCTGAGATGGTCTCTGGGTTGTCTGTGAACCGTCGAGATTTGGAACTAAGGACTATACCGTGGCACCGTTTGATGGTGTAGCATCTATGTTCTGCTGGAATGAGGAGGCACACCGTTGTTGGCCTCCAGGCTGTAGATGTGGCCATTGAGATTTGGAACTAGGGACTTTGCCATGGCTCCGTTTCGTTGCAACTCTGAGGTCGGTTGTTGACGTCACGTCTGCATCTGGTTGGAGTGAGGAGAAACGCCGTTGGTGATCTCTAAGTTGTCGATATCGACGTCAAGATCCTGAAGCTAGGGATCTTCTTTTACTTCGTTTGTTGACATTGTGTCTGCGATATTGCGACAAATGTCGAAATTGTCTCTAGGTTGTCTATGAACCGTCGAGATTTGGCTTCGCTTTCTGATGGAGCCTGTTGGGAAGGTATGGTTCCCTCTTTGTTTGTACCCCTGGATTGTATACAGGGATCGATGTGATCTCACCTATAGGGCAAAAAGTTTCATTCTTTCATCATTTTTTTATTCTTTCCGCGATGCTCTATCATTTCAGCTTTTTATATCGCGAAGGTCGCGATTGCCCCATCATTTCGGCTATTTTTCGCGGTGCCCAATCATTTCGGCTATTTATTTTATTTTTACCCGCTGCTTTTTATTGCGAGTTGCCCAATCATTTCGGCTGTTTGTTTTTTATTTTTTATTTATTTTTTATTTTACTCGCTGCTTTTTATTGCGAGTTGCCCAATCATTTCGGCTATTTTTCATGCATAAATTTTTACTTGCTGTTTTTTATTGCAAGTTGCCCCATCATTTCGACTATTTCGTATGCATGTATTGTTCGCTGAACTTTTATCGCGAGTGCGGAACTTGGAATCTGACGCCAATCTCAGCATCAGCATCGCTATAACTGGAATATTGCCAGGAGTGAATCATCATTTGCCATGAAAGGACTTGGAATTTGATACCGGTTTAGGCATCAGCATCGCTACAACTGGGATATTGTCAGGAGCGAATCATCATTTGCCTCTGTCGATATCGGACAAAGGTGGCTTAGCAAACAGGGTTAGGATCCCGTCGACTAAGGCTTTTAACTTCATGAGCCGTAAGGGTCTCATAAAGGTGTTTCTCCCTACGAGTCGTGAGGATCTCGCAGGTGCGTTTTCTCCTTAGGAATCGTGAGAACTCCTAAGTGTATGTTCTCTTATAATTCGTAAGGATCTTACAATAGTGTTTTCTCCTTATGAGTCGAGAGGACTCACAAGGGTTATTCACCGTGCGAACATATCTCTAGTCACGGATGGGACTTTGTTAGGGAAATATTTATTCGCGCCCGTGGATTGTATACAAGGGTCAGTATTGAGCCGCTTGTAGGGCAATATCGAAGGTTGTGGGGTTTGCTTAAGAACAGGTTCAGATCTCTATAAGTATTTCTCCTTAGGAATCGTGTAGATCCATAAGTGTATTGCTCCCTTGTGCGTCGTAAGGATCTCACGCGGGTGGTTTCTCCTTACAAGGTCGAGAGGACCCTGTAAGTGTCTTTTAACGAGGTTGTGCCCTTTCGGGTTTTCACAAACACTCGCCGGTATCCCTGCTGTTTTTACTCACGGAGCCCTTTCGGGTTTTCATCCGTGCCCATTTTGCTTATGGACATACTGTGTTTTTTTGTTTATTCTCTTCTTTTTTTTAACGAGGTTGCGCCCTTTCGGGTTTTCACAAGACTTGCCGGTAGCCCTACTGTTTTTACTCACGGAGCCCTTTCGAGTTTTCATCCGTGCCCATTTTGCTTATGGACATACCGTTTTTTTTAACACGTCAGCATGAGGATGCCGCGGGCTGGTAGTAGTTTAACGACGTTTCGGTCATTTGCAAGTTTTAGGACATTGCGGTCCACCGTCGCCGTATTTGAGGCGAATATCTAGTTTACTGACTTTTCGGTCTATGGGGCTTTCCCTATGAATGAGCATGATGCCCCCGGCATATCCATCTTTCTCAGAGCGTGTGGTTGTGGCGGGCTCACCTTCCAATTTTTCGGACAGCGCGAACTTGCCCTGTTGGTGTTGGTCTTCAACCCAGTATTTGAAGACGTAGCAGTTTTCGATCGGATGGCCCAATACTTGGTGGTAAGGGCAATAATTAGAATTGTTGACATCATTCAGTTGTAGCTGGTGTTCCGGCTCCGGTAGAGTGATAAACCTGTTGCGCACTGCTAGTTCGAACAGCCTCCTTGTTTCATCCCGGGGAAATGAGTAAGGTCGTTTCAACTTTTCATAGAGGGGTTGCCGCTTGTTGCTTTGGCGAACAACCGGTCTAGGGCCACTCGATTATTGTTGAGCGTTGGCGACGAAGGCCGTTTTTTCCTTCCCTTTATCCTTTTTGTTCGATCCCTTGTTTGCGGGTCCGAGATTCTTTCCAGGTAGTGTGTGATTGCACGGCTAAATGTTCTCCCAACTCCTCAATTCTTTCGTTTTAGAGATGGATTCCTTGAAGAGAGGGCCGAGGGCTACTTTTTCGTCGGAGCCGCTCCCGAATGTGAGAACTTGCGGTCCCTCGGGATCAACCCTATGACAATTGCCAGCAATTCTTTTATGCTCATCTGTCGCATTCTTTCGCTGTCTACGAGCTTCACGCTTTGTCCTGTTGAAGTGTTGCCTGTGAGCGACATACCCTTGCCACCAACACTTAATGGAGTTGCAGTCCTCAGTAGGATGTGCGATCTTCTGATGATATAAGCAGAAGTTAGGATGTACGTCCGCTTCATCAAGATGTATACCACCAGGAGAATTTTCTCTGAAAGAGGGCAGCCTTATCCCTATCGATATGGCTTTGGCGAATCATTTCCTTGTCTTGATTTTGCTTTCATTTGCGGCGGATGTACTTTGATTTGGTGGGAGTGTTTCGACCCTTTTGTCCAGTCGCCGGCGTTTAGTCTTTTCAAATATGGCCATCTCACGCTCCCGATCGGCTTTACTTTTCAGATGAATTTCACTTAGGAAGACGTCGGTCATTTCGTCTGACGGCCATAGAAGTTCCGGTTCAGGACCTGCCCTCGGTTTCTCGGTGCAAGGAGCTTCTTTATCGTCTATCGACGAGTGAAAGATCACATGGCAGCTTGCCACATAATCCTCAGGTTCATCCGATGAGTCTTTGTCATCATCTCCATCCTCAGGGACGTGGCTAAGGAATTCTCGGAATGAGACTGGGGTCCACGCCTTCTAATTATATTCTTCCAGTGCGTCAACATGTTTTTACAGATCCGTGCACTTGTCATCTAACTTCGCGGGCTTTTGGGTCTTCTCCTTCTTCTTCGAAGACTTTGACGGCTGCGTCTGGGTGTTTTGCCCGCTGCTATCAATTCTCGGTGTTGGGCGTGGTTTCAGTATCCCATCAATGACCTCGGGCTCTGGCGAATTTTTCCACCTGACGGCTGGGCATGTGTGAAGATCCTTCAGCATTCTTTTCGTCTTGGTTGAAAGAGCGACCTCCCATGGAGCTTTTTCTATAAAAGAGCACGATGCCCCCGGCGTGTTCGTCTTCTTAGGAGTATGCGGTTGTGGTGGGTTTACTTTCCACTTCTCAGACAATGCGAACTTGCCTTGCAGGAATTGATCCTCGATCCATCCCTTAAAGACGAAGCAATCCTCGATTGGATGGCTTACCGTTTAGTGGTAAGGGCAATAATTAGGATCGTTGACATCACCTGGCTGCAACGGACGTTTTGGATCCGGCAGATTGATGAGTCTGTTGCGTACTGCCAGCTCGAACAGTTTCCTCATTTTATCCTGGGGAAACGAGTAAGGACGTCCCAGTCTCTCCTCGAGGGATGGGCGTGGACGCACGTTGTTTTGGCGAACAACCGGCTTTGAGTTGCTCGGCTGTTGTTGAGTATTGGCGACGACGATCGCTTTCCCTTTTCCTTTCTCATTTCGAGAGTGGCATTGGAGGAGACAGTCTGTGACCCATCTGGTCCATTTGGGCCAGTTTGTCGATCAAGGCCTGGAAAGTAGTTGGCTTGAAGAATATCATGAATTGCGAGATGGTCGCTTGCGGATCAAGAGTGCCCACGAATATGCCTACCGCAGGTGCTTCTTCGATGCGTTGTTCGCACTTCGACCATAAGTTCCACCATCGGATTGCATATTGAAGCCACGTCTCGCCCGGCTTTACTCTGGCATTGATCAAAGCTGTTATGGGAGCACGCTCGCTGGCGCTAGCGAAACGCTGGGTAAACAACAACTCTATTTCAGCGAAAGTTTTGACAGAGTCGTTCGGAAGCTCAGAGTACCATTCAAACGCCGTCTCCGATAGGCTGCCGACGAATTGGCGAAATAGGAGCTTATCATCGCCGCCAATGTTGCCATAAAGAGCCCTGCATTGAGCGACATGCTGATGGGGATTCCCTGTCCCCTTATATACGTGGAATTTAGGGATCGTATATCCCGGCGGGTAACTGATTTGGTCATACCAGCTCGGGTACGGTCGTTTAGTTTTGACGACTTGCCCAGCCGCTTCACTCGCCTGATGAGCTCGTATTTGCTAAGCTATATAGTCATCCAGTGCGGCCTTGGAAATGGTTTCTTCCTTGGCTGCTGAAAGAGCCGGAGGAGGATTCGACGTTTCTCCTCTGTCATCTTCAAGGACGATCGGAGGATCTTCAGCAGGGGGATCTTGTTGGATCATCATACCTACCATATCCTGAAACAGAAGGGCCATTCGTTGTATATTGGCTGCTTGTTCCGCAGCCTCTTTATCCTTCTTTTCCAGTATTCTCCGAAGGAATTCGGCGTCGGTTTCTTGCTCCTGGCGTAGATTCGAGGATGCTTCGGGACTTTCTTTTGGCCCAGTGAGTGCGGCCATCGCGGTCATCATTTCTTGGAGCTTTTGCTGCTGCTCCTGAGCTTTAGTCACCGATCGCGTGAGCGGTCTGTGACCCGTGGATGTACGGTTGTCCTCTTTCCCAGACGCCATGTAAACGGTGTGTACCATAATGCCCCCGGACTTAGGGCGTTTGGGTTCACTACCCTTGACATTCGCCGCAGGCATGGGGACTTTCTCTGGCCTTCTCCTCTTGTGGGCAGTTGACGTTGAGGAGGCAGTTGCAGCAGGCACCCAAGTGGTTGTTGTCCTTTATGATTTGACGGGACGGGTCTTTTCTTCCTGAACTTTCACCTTCTTCTGCCGGTGAGAGTGATCTCGAACGATTACTGAGTCCTGAACCCGTCGCCAGACCTTGTAAATTTTGGAGGACAGCCGTTGAGGGGGCTGCTCTGGCTTTGTTTCTGTAACATTCTCCGCAGGTGGAAGGGATCTTTTGAGAACCGCAGTTGGCGAATTTCTGCGTACCCTGTTTAGCAGCTCAAAGCTGTTCCCGGTTGGAACAGCAGCCTCAATTTCCACCGTTGGAGCTGGTGGAGTTAGCCCGGAGGGGGAGTTGCCCCCAGTCTTCCTTATCCGGCACCAGTGGCGATGTCGGGCATGACGGGTTGTTGGGATTGATCCAGCAACGGCTTCGTCTTGCCCCCTGTTCTGGGGAGGGGCTGCTGCCGGTGTCAGCCTCTTGAAGACTGACGTTCGTTGAGAAGTTACGTCCATCCGGTCAAAAACATATTTCTGAGCGGGAGCTGGAACCGGGGTATTCAGTCTCGCGAAGACCGACCCTTTGGCAGGAGAAGTCGCCTTGACGACTTCAGGAGCAGATATGGCTACCTTCCTCGGGATGGCTACTTCATGGATCATGGGCTTCTTGGCAGGCCCATCGGAGTTCAGGCTCAGTCTGGTGAAGACCGAGGAGTTGGCATTGGACGACCTGTTGAGAGGGGCCGTTGTAGTAGTGAGCCGATCGAAGACCGACTTCTTTTGCGCTTCCGGTGCGGGCACTGGAATGGTGAAGCTTGCTGGCGGGAGCATAGTCCCGAAAAATAGACCGGTGGTGGCCTGAGTCACTTGTTCCACCGGCATAGCAAGGATGGAGGCCGCTTGAGGCCCATAGGCTACACCTCCAGGTGAGGCGGAGCGTCGGTTGCATTTGCATTTGGAGAAGCTCGAGCAGTTGGATGCCATTGATGCTTGATTTCTGCGCCAAGCAAAAGACCAAATCTTAGTAACTTGAAACCCTAGGGCAACCATTAACAAACCGCAATTCGTTCGCGAAGACGACACACGAAGTGTGGAGTGGAAAGAGGAAAAGGTCCCACCGGGCATGCCAGAATCTGTTCCCCTCCGAATGGCGGCTAAGACAGCGGCGTCTTGCCTGAGATTCGGGGCAGATGCTAATTGGTGCTATCCGTCCACCTCTCCGAAGATGCCAAGTTGATTTATGGCACCGTGCATCGGAGGTTTAGACGGATGCGGCCGATGTAGCAGACTTCGTCAGATTCCCCCTCGCTTGAAAGGGTTTTTGATTGTGGGGACGCTCTTCCCTGCAGGCGTAAGCCCCTGCAATTAATTACGCTACCGCATCGCGGTAATAACTTTCTCCTTCTCCAGAATTTCACTTCGTGTCGTGGGTGTTTGTTTTGTTTGTGGTTGCCCGTGGATTGTATACGGATACTAATTTATGTCGTCGCCCGTAGGACGTGGATTAGTCCAAATTCGTACTTTCTTAGATTTGGGTTTGGGGTTTTGGTTTAAGGATACGTTAGCCCTATTTGAGGCTAAGTTCAACTTAAACGTTTGTTAAGGATACGTTAGTCTAATTTGAGACTAAGATCAACTTAACGGGATCGTTTAGATCCGACAAAAGAGCATTTGGGCTCTATTGTTCCAGTTTAGGGACATGGTGGTCCATTGTTCCAGTTTAGGGACATGGTGGTCCATTGAATGTATGGCCGTCGGGACCCATCACCTCTTTGACGACGTTGAAGGATTACAACGACAGATGTCAGAGGAGTTCAGAGATGTACCCTTGAACCAAATTTGGTTGGAGATCTATAGTCCAATTTGGGACTAAAGTCTGTTGAGAGTTTAAATCGTTAGCCCTATTTGAGGCTAAGATCAACTTAACGGGATCGTTTAGATCCGACAAAAGAGCATTTGGGGGATCTATTGTTCCAGTTTAGGGATATAGTGGTCCATTGCCAGTTTAGGGACATGGGGGTCCAGTGCCAGTTTAGGGACATGGTGGTCCATTACCAGTTTAAGGACATAGTGGTCCATCGCCAGTTTAGGGACATGGTGGTCCAATACCAGTTTAAGGACATAGTGGTCCATAAAATGTATGGCTGTCGGGACACATCACCTCTCTGAACACGTTGAAGGATTACAACGACAAATATCAGAGGAGTTCAGAGATGTACCCTTGAACCAATGAGTTGGTTGAAAGAGCAGATGTGCTCAGTTCAAGATGATTTGAGGACTTATGGCCAGTTTGGGCTAAGTCCAATTATGTTTGAAATATTGGCCCTTTGGGCCATTAGACATTTGTCTGGGTTAAGCCCCTCATCATTCAGCAGTGCTAACCAGAGCTTTGGGGGCTCTGACAACATTTTGTCTTTGATTTCCTCAATTTTGAGATTCATTTGGAGGATGGACTTTTGCCTCTGGAAAATTAGCCAATTTGGCTAAAAGTAGTGTTAAACACTAGAGAACAACAGTGTAAAATACTGGAGGTAGAACTCTCGAATTAGTGTTAAACACTAAAAGACAATCAGTGTTAAACACTGAAAATATAATCTTCAATTTAGTGTTAAACACTAGAAACAATCAGTGTTAAACACTAGAAATATAATCCCCAAATTAGTGTTAAACACTAAAGAAAGAGGGGTCACATGTGGACACGTGATGGCATCAAAAAGTGGGGCCAGATCCCCTTTATTTTGTTCTGCAAATAAGTGTTAAACACTTTTTAATTTTCATAGCCATCACGTGTGGGCACGTGATGTATACCCATGCCCTGATTTATTAAAGGATTTATTAGGGGTCACGTGGTAATACGTGAGAGCGCCCAAGGGTGGGGCCAGATCTCCTCGCTTTGTTCTGCAAATAAGTGTTAAACACTTTTTGACTTTCTGGCCATCACGTGTTGGCACGTGATAAGCATTCATGCACTGATTTGTTAAGGCATTTATTAGAGGTCACGTGGTAAGACGTGAGAGCGCCTAGAGCCAACATTTCCTTTGCTTTAATTCTCGTCGTTTAGGAGGTCACGTGGGAGCACGTGAGGCAGTGCCTCAAAGTTAATTCCTTCTTATTTCCGGGGATCTCTTCAGGGGTCACGTGGGGACACGTGACCATAGTCTTTTGCATGCATGGAGATCTTTTGAGTTCTCTGTTATTTTTAAGAATTAAATTCTTTGTAGGGTTAAATCCTAATTATGACTTTGGAGGAATTAAATTCCTATTATGCAAGAATTAAATTCTTAAGTAGGGTTAAACCCCAATTTCTTTTCAGAGGAATTAAATTCCCATATATGTAAAAGAATTAAATTCTTGATTAGGGTTAAACCCTAGTTCCATTTTTTTTAAGAGGAATTAAATTCCTGTGGATTTGAGAGAATTAAATTCTCAATTAAGGTTAGACCATAGTTCTGTTTTGGGAGAATTAAATTCTCTAAACTCAATTCCCCCTATAAGTTTTGGATCTGCATGGTAGGATCTCAGCCCAATGAGAATTAAATTCTCATCCTACGGGGAGATGTGCTCTGTACAGATCTTCAACCAGAAGAAAAACTAAGTTCTTTATTTGCAGAAGAGTTAAACTCTTAAATTTTGAGAATTAAATTCTCTTTTTGAAGTTGATCTTTTTCCCTTTTCTCACCTAGGGTTTTCTTTGTTGAGAATTAAATTCTCCTTTCTTTTCTCTCTGCAATTTCAAGATCCCAGAATTCTCTCCAAAGTTTTCTCTCTCCAAATTCTATCCTCTCTGTTCTTCTCTCAAAAAAAGTAGATACTCTCTTCTTTTCTTGGCTCCTATTTATGGGAAAAAGAAAAGAATCAAATTGTTTAGTAAATCTTTCATTGAAAGATTTGATTTGTTTTCATAATTAATATGATCCTTTAGATCATTCAGTGAATTTTATTCACCGTTGGTTCTGTTCTTGGCTCCAAAGATATTCTGTTTGTTATTTCAGTGAGATTTAGGGAGATCTTTTCTTGTTTAAAATTTTTCCATAAATTGGTGATTTTTAATCATCCTTGGATCTTTAATCCAACGGTCCCCATAATCCTTTTCCATTTGGAAAGATTTAGAAGCTTTTAGAATTTTAATTCTTATTTGGAAAGATTTAGAGAAATTTAGAATTTTAATTCTATTAAACTGTAAGGCTTTCAAAGCCTGTCACGTGCTGGCACGTGACCCTTGGTCACGTGTGAGCACGTGACCCCCCAATTGGTTCCTTTAACAGCCGCTTGTTTATATTGTTGTTTTAACCATCACGTGTCAACACGTGACCATTGGTCACGTGTAAGCACGTGATACCTCGTTGAGGTATTTTCTGACTTTTAGAATTAAATTCTTTTAAACTGTGAGGCTTTCAAAGCTAGTCACGTGCTGGCACGTGACCCTTGGTCACGTGTGAGCACGTGACCCCAAATTGGGTCATCTTTGAGCCGTTTGTTTTTATTTCTGTTTTAACTATCACGTGTCAACACGTGATCATCGATCACGTGTGAGCACGTGATACCTCATTGAGATAATTCCTGATTTTTAATCAGGGAACAGTGCATAGCATATTTGCCCATAACTTTTGATCCCGGATGAATTATGAAGCCTATAATATATCAAATCGAAGGGTTTTTCGAGACGCTTTCGATACCATCAGAATTGATCTGTTTCTCATTCGGGAATTTATCAAAAAATAGCCCGGAAAATACTGGTTCGCATTTTCTTAGGCGTGCCACTGCCATTTGATACCTTGGGCTCTTTTGCGTAGAAATTTTTGGCGGGAACAGTGTCCTTACAACCCACCTGCTCAAGGACAGGATCAACTCAATACTGCCTTTCAGCAAAGACAAAGAAATGATCCATACTCTTCAACTTACAATTCTGGTTGGAAAAACCACCCCAATTTTTCTTGGAATCAAAATCAACAACAATTCCAAGGAAACAACAATTTCCAGAGGCCTCCTCCACAACAACAAGCGCCTCAACAAACTCAATATCAGCAATCTTTCCAACCCCAAATTTACCAAAATCAAATGAACAATTTTTCACCAAACAACTCTTTTCCTCAAAACAATTTTGTTCAGCCAAATAACGATAAGGTTTTCTCGCTTGAACGAAGTCTGGATGCGTTTTTAAAACAGTCTACTCAATACTCAGCCAACACCCAGTCTTCATTCAATCTTTGGTGCAACACACTGCATCACATGGGTAAAGTATCAAAACCATTGAAGCCCAAATTGCACAACTGAATGCTGCTTTAAGCGAGCGAGAGAAAGGGAAGCTTCCATCTCAACCACTGCCAAATCCTGGTCACCCGCAAAATGCACATGTTGCTCATGAACAACAAAACCATAATGTGAGTGACGTGACGACATTGAGATCTGTAAGAATGTTGCACAACAATGTTCGCACTGATGATGACACCCCGGCTGCCGCTTCTTCTTCTTTTTCTACTTTTTCATCTTCATCTTCTTCGTCTTCAGAGCCTGTTCTCCATTCTTCACAAGGCTCTACTTCATCTACTGCTCCGAACGGACTCACATCTCACTCCTCGAAAACACCAGCACTGGGATCCGTTCCAATGCCGCAATCTCCTCCACAAACATTGGACTCAACCAATTTTCAAAATATTCCATTTCCAAACAGGTTGAGATCCAATAAACAAAATCCACAAATGGAGAAGATTGTGGAGTTATTTAAACAGATTAGCATTAACATTCCCCTCTTAGATGCAATCCAACAAGTCCCTTCTTACGCTAAAATCTTGAAGGACTTATGCACCAAGAAGAGGAAATCACAGGTACCTAAGAAAGTTTTCTTGGCTAGTGCAGTAAGTGATGCTCTTACCCAACCTTTACCTCAAAAACGAAAGGACCCTGGCTATCCTACAATTTCAATAACTATTGGGGATAAGAATATCAACCGTGCACTTTTAGATCTTGGTGCCAGTGTTAACCTGCTTCCTTATTCAGTATATGAGCAACTAGGCGTTGGAGAGCTGAAACCCACACATTGTACTCTCCAAATGGCTGACCGATCCATCACCCATCCTAGGGGTGAGTTAGAGGATGTGTTGATTAAAGTAGGGGACTTTATATTCCCCGTTGATTTCATTGTTATGGACACACAGCCTGTAGCTAACCCCCGGAGTCAAATTCCGGTGATACTCGGTCGTCCATTCCTTGCAACTTCTAATGCGGTGATCAATTGTCGAAATGGTTCGATGAACCTATCTTTTGGAAATATGACAATTGAACTCAACATTTTTAAATTGGAGAATCAGCCCTCCGAACCTAATGCTAATATACTTGATATTTGCTCGATCCAAGAGATCACCCAGGAGGACTGTGAGCTCGAGAAATTTCTGTTCGATCATAGCAATTTTGACGCCACTAGTGCGTTCCTCCTCGATTCTGATACTGTTTTCATACCCGATAATGACTACGAGTGTTTCACTTTCTCGAACGATCTTTACCATTCACCACCCGAGTTTGAATCCTTTGAATTTTCGGATGAGTTAGCTGAACCATCCGACTCGGTTGCTTACACTCGTTTTGAACCTCTGTTGGAATCCTTTGAGTTTGAGACAATTTCACCGATTTTACCTTCAATTGTTTCGCCTCCAACACTCGAACTCAAGCTATTGCCGTCTCACCTTAAATACGCTTACTTAGGTGAGAATGAGACCTTTCCTGTTATAATCTCGGCTTCTCTAGCCCCCGAGCAAGAGAAAGCCATTTTAACGGTCTTACACAGCAATCGGCAAGATTTTGGCTGGACTATGGTGGACATCAAGAGGATTAGTCCCCTAATAGTTGAACATCATATCCATATGATGGATGATGCCAAGCCAGCAAGGGATCCACAGAGACGACTCAACCCAGTAATGAAGGCGGCTGTTAAAAAGGAGATCGTAAAATGTCTTGATAATGGTATCATTTACCCTATCTCTGATAGCTGGTGGGTTATCCCCATTCATGTTGTCCCAAAGAAATCGGGTATAATGGTCATAACTAATGAGGCGAATGAGTTAATACCTACTCGCACCCAAACTGGATGGCGGGTATGCATCGATTATAGAAAACTCAACGCCGCGACACGGAAAGACCATTTTCCATTACCTTTTATTGACCAAATGCTAGAACGATTGGCTGGGCATGAATTTTATTGCTTTTTGGATGGCTACTCTGGCTATAATCAAATTTCCATCGCCAAAAAGGACCAAGACAAGACCACATTCACTTGTCCTTTCAGTACATTTCTTACCGTCGCATGCCCTTTGGGTTATGCAATGCACCCGCTACTTTCCAGCGGTGTATGATGGGAATTTTTTCAGACATGGTGGAAAAATTCTTGGAGATCTTCATGGATGATTTCTCCATTTTCGGCGACTCCTTTGATGAGTGTTTGCAACATTTAGACGCAGTCCTTACCCTGTGTAAGGATAAGAACTTTACTTTAAATTAGGAGAAGTGCCACTTTATGGTGCGAGAAGGTATTGTCTTAGGACATATCATCTCGCAAAATGGCATTGAGGTAGATAAAGCTAAGATTGAAGTCATTTCCAGTCTTCCTCCTCCCAAATGCGTCCGAGACATTCGAGCTTTCCTTGGCCATGCTGGTTTCTATAGACAGTTCATCAAGGATTTTAGCAAGATAGCTAGACCCTTGACTCTTTTGTTGGCCAAGGACACCACATTTGATTTTGGCTCAAGCTGTATGAAGGCGTTCGAGTCATTGAAAAACTCACTTACTTCTGCTCCCATTCTTTCGTCTCCTGACTGAACGCATCCATTTGAGATTATATACAATGCATCTGATTTTGCCATTAGTGCTGTCCTTGGACAGCACATCGAGAAGAAGCCGCATGTAATTTATTACGCTAGCCGAACCTTGAATGAGACCCAATTAAATTACACAACAACAGAACAGGAATTCTTAGCTGTTGTGTTTGCATTAGAAAAGTTCAGGCCCTACTTAATCGGCTCTCCAGTCATCGTTTACACTGACCACTCATCTCTTCGCCATCTTTTTGCGAAGAAGGACGCTAAGTGTCGGCTGATATGTTGGATCCTCTTACTCCAAGAGTTTGAACTTGTCATCAGAGACAAAAGAGGATGCGAAAACGTAGTCGCCAACCATCTTTCACGCCTCTCTTCTTCGCCGACGCTTCAATTTCCTATAAAAGACGTTTTTCCAGATGACCAGCTCTTGATTGTATCATGCGAACCTTGGTTTGCAGATATTGTGAATTATTTGGCCACCGGACTTATACCAAATGAATAGTCGAATTAGGACAGACTTCGATTCCTATCCCAAGTCAAACATTTTTACTGGGATGAACCTTATCTATTCAAATACTGTCCCGACCAAATTATTCATCTGTGTGTCCCCGACAATAAGTTTAAGAGCATGCTGTCATTCTTCCACGATCAAGCGTGTGGCAGGCATTTCGGCCTTAAAAAGACAGCAGAAATGATCTTGCAGTGTGGTTTCTACTGACCACAACTTTTTAAAGATGCACATGAGTACTGCAAGATATGCTCCCGGTGCCAACACTTGGGCCGGATATCTAGGAGAAACGAAATGCCGCTCCAACCAATATTGGTTGTGGAAACTTTTGATGTTTGGGGGATAGATTTTATAGGACCGTTTCCCAATTATTTTGGGAACGTGTATATTCTCCTCGTTATTGACTATATTTCTAAGTGGGTCGAGGCTGTGCCCAGCTGGACTAATGACAACAAGGTTATTATTAGATTCCTCAAAGAAAACATTTTCTCTCGGTTTGGGCACCCCCGCGCAATCATCAGCGATAATGGATCTCATTTCTGTAATAGGAATTTCGAGTCCTTAATGCGGAAATATTCCATTAATCACAAGCTATCAACGCCCTATCATCCCCAAATGTGTGGGGAAGCCGAGATTTCAAATCGGCAAATTAAACAGATATTGGAGAAAACGGTTTTCAAAAACCGTAAAGATTGGTCTTCAAAACTTACTGATACCCTTTGGGCATTTTGAACTGCCTATAAAACCGATCTTGGCATGTCTCCGTATAGACTTGTTTATGGAAAGGCTTGCCACCTTCCAGTTGAAATTGTGCATCGAGCATTTTGGGCGATAAAAGAGTTGAATCTATCTCTCGGAGATGCGGGCAGCCATAGAAAGCTGCAATTAAATGAATTGAATGAGCTTTGGGATGAAGCTTATGAGAACGCGGTTGTCGTAAAAAACCGAACGAAGGTGTTTCACGATAAACACCTTATGCGCAAAACTTTAAAACCTGGTCAACAGGTTTTACTTTACGACACCTGGCTATATTTTCATCCCGGCAAGCTTAGATCTTGATGGAAATGGCCATTTTTAGTACGCACCGTATATCCGCAAGGTGCGGTCGATTTAGAAAATCCTGAGGACGGTTCACTATTCAAGGTGAACGGGCATAGACTTAAACTGTTCCTCACTACGGACCCTTCGGAGGAGCTCCTGCTGTTGCAGGAGCCAAATTACATTGATTGATCTTCCTCCATCTACCCCCAAGTTTCGGTTATCCAGCTATAAGCAGTGGAAACACTGTTTCAAACAAGTTTGGGGGTATGTACCATTTGTAATTATATAAAAACAAAATAAAAAAATTTGAAAATAAAAAAAATTCCAATTTTGGGGGTATTTTTGTAAAATTTTAGAAAAAAAGAAAAATAAATAAATAAATTTATTTACAAATAATTTCCTCTTTTTAAGAGGCCCTTTTTGCAAATAACCAAAACACCCCCTATAAATAGAAACCGACCCCTCCTCTGAACTTTCATAACCCTAATTTCTCATTTCTTTAAAACCTTAGCCGTCACTCAAATTTCTGCAGTGAAATCTTCCCGCGTCGCCGCGTTTCCGTCGCCAAAGCCCCCTCTGCGCCGCGCTTCCGCCGCTCCTTGGTGTCGTCTCCCTCTGAAAACTTCAGAGGAGGTTTGCACATTCAGATCCTCTCTGTTAAATTTATAAAAAAAATTATTACTCTCTGTGATAGCACCCATTTTGCAATTTGAGAGAGATTTCTCACAAATGTTTGCACACACGGTCTATGGTAGCTATTTCGGTGACGAGATCCGAAGGCGTGGGTGGAACTTTTTACTTTTTAACCATCCAAATTCCTTCGCGCTTCCGGATCTTGTAAATCGTTTTTACGAGTGCATGGAAGAAGGTTGCCTCTCACAACATGGTTACATTAGGTTGATTTGGGGGGATAGGGAAATAATAATCGATAGGGACTTCATTCATGAAGTCACCTTAATACCTAGACTACCTACTCATGACCAACCCCTCCAATTCGAGGATTACCTACTCTTGATGGGTAATGATTGTTCGAGGGAGCCATGCAAGGGCATCCAGGCTAGAACCCTTTTTGCGAACATATTAACTGTGTGCCGTTGGGCACAAAATAATATTTTTGGTAATTCGCACAATACGACATTTTTCACACCATCCCTTCATATCGTGCACACCTTGATGACTAGGAACCCCAGCTATGATATGTGCACGGTATTACTTCATTCGATTGGTGCGGGAAAAAAGGCTGCCAATTATCCATGCCCTATATTGGTGACACAACTGTGTCGTCATTTCCTCCCTTTGGAGGAATTCGAGTTTTATATGCATGGAGGTATCCCTATTAGACCTCTTCTTGAGGGCGTATCCATGTCCTACACACGCTTAAATGATGTATGGTCGCGCACCGAGCCGGCCGAGGACGTACCCGCCAAGACACCCAGCTCCAGCTCGACCGCGAGCGAGGAAGAGCTTACCCCTGCGGCACAAGCACGCTTACTTAGCAGAGCCACTAGGAGGATGACAGATTGATAGGGATGGTGAACAACCTGAATCAGCGAGTGACAGAAATAGAGCATAGCATGACCACCCTGCTGGCGAGAGAGGAACGTTTCCCGTTCACGTTCGAGGGGACGGCGAGGCCATGAGCAATGAGGGCACTGCTTTTGATAAGTTTGGGGGTGGAGGTGGTTTGTAAATAGTTATCTTTGCATTGCATTTGCATATTTTTATTTTTTGTACATATTTGTTTCTTCTTCTTTTGCATATTTAATTCCGCATTGCATCTTTATAAAAAAATATAAAAACTGAAAAAATATATTAAAAAATATATATAAAAAATAATTAAAAAAACAAATTTTTTTATAAAAATAAAATCAAATAAAAAATTGAAAATTTTTAAAAACTATAAAAATTGTAAAAATCAATTTTTGCCATATTTGACTTAATTTCAACATGACGGTTGACTAATTAAGAAAAACCAGATCCTAAACTTGGTAAATTAAAAACTCTAAAAATAACCTTTCTTAAAGTTTACCTGTAGAAAATATACGTCCTTATAGTTTATTTAGAAATAGGCAAATTTTGAGCTCGGTTCTTGGGCTAAGTCAAAACAAGAGAAGAGTATTGAAATTTTTATTTGAAGTGTAAAGTCTGAAAAATAATTCTGAACCTTAAGTCTAAATTCTGAAAATATATACCCTACAACTGGCACATACACGCACCTTGAAATTTGGGATAGTAGAGGATACCTTGAAATGCTCTCGTCTAAAATCCTTAGTATGAAGGAAAATAAAAAAAAGTACAAGTGTGAATAAAGAGATATAAAAAATGAACACTGGTTTTATAATTACTTAAGGCTGCATAAATAAAAAATATAGTAAGGGTGCTTTATCACCTAGTGCCTTAGACCAACTAGTTTGGGAGTCACTGCTAAGCCTTAGGTATTACAAGACGAGGAATTACGCCTGAATGCGCAAACATATTTTTTAATCGGTCGTTCAGTACCTCAAGAAGTATTAACGGTCGCATGAAGGATGTGTGAGCAATTTCATCTAAAATTCACCAACTAAAAGTATTTTGGAAGATGGAAAAGAGTATGATAACTAGAATTGAATTTCCAAGTGTAGGGGTGATACATACACACACGTAGGGGTATATGATTGGGGTTTGGATGAGAGATAGGAATGAAAAATAAGGCTTATACCTTCAGTAAATATGATAAAAATTCTTGAGTTGAGATTGAACCTTAGAAGGAAAATTCAAAAGATGCTGAAAGCTTAATAAAGTTGCAGAACATATACGATCTCAAGTTAAATGAAAAAGAAGTGTGAAAAATACGGGTTGATGGTTTCTAAGTTCAAGATAATAGAACTTCTTGCTAGAATACCGAATTGAAGAATGAGAGTCAACATGCCAAATTGATCGGATTTTGTGGGTAGTATCCGCTGAAAACCCTCGGGAGACAACACTCCTCCTACTAGGGACACCTAGAGGTTTAACGGCTTGTTGCACAAGCTCAGTGCAATCGCGTTCCCTGCGAAAGTGAGGTTAGGATTTTTCGAGAATAAAATTGGCTTTGCTCGGGACGAGCAAAAGATAAGTTTGGGGGTATTTGTTCATATCAGAATTTTGCATTATTATATCATCAATTCTCAATCGTATTACATATAAATATGTGCTTTTGATCCATGTCTGCTAAATAGTTGTAGGTTACAGGTTCTCAGATCATTACAGTGAAATTCATGAAAAGAGCTATAAATGTGAGACTATAACCAACAATAGATAAATCCGTATGATGCCGCCTACCGGTTCAAGGAACAAATGAAGATCAGTAGACAGTTCAATACACAAAGCACAAGGGTAGCACAAGATTCAAGACTTCAACGTGAAGCTCACGGTAAAAAGTCCACATCATCTGCACTGTTGGAAATCTAAAAGAAAATAGAAGAGATTCTGTGGAACCAAGTGAAGAAAACAGAAGGAAAAAGCAACATGAAGAAACACTAGAAGTTTGATACCAAGATCCCACAATACGGCCGCAGATCCACGGCCAAACATGGCTTTCTGCCGCGGTTCCACGGCCGTGCAGTGCACGTGTCAGTGCACGTCGGTGTTTTGACCCGGCTTTCTTAGGGTAGTCTTGTAATTTCATGTATGGATCAGATGTAAAACCTAGGGTTTCTCCTATCTATAAATAGGAAAACTAGAAGCCTAATTAGGCATGGCTCTTTTTAATTCATAGATTTAAAATTTTAATTTCCTTGTAATCGTTAAAGAGGTCATCAATAAAGTAAGCTTTCTTTTTCTATCTTGCATTTTTATCTGCAATTTATTACTTGCAATTTTTTTATCTGTTCTTTTATTATCTGCAACATAGATAGTCTCTTAAAATAAAATTATAAAAATGAATTGTATCGTTAATTTCCTAATGAGTGAGTAATTCCTCACTTGTTAGGGTTAGGATAGGGAAGGTTTGAGAGAAGGAAATCTCTCACACTCCTTTCCTTGCCCATATAATTTTAATTAACTAGGACTCTATTTAAATTAACCACACACTGCTCACTACGGCACCATATCCTACAAGATAGCGGTGATTCCCAAGTTAGACCGGTTGTGGTTGATTTAAATAGAGATTAGGGCTAAGAGTTAAAAAAGGACGGATAAGGACCAAAAGGAAGAAACTCAGTTTCTTCCTAATCGTGCTAATCCCCTTTGTTGACTATTACCCTAACACCTATATTCTTAACTAGGGCATTTTTAGCGGTGAGAAAATTCCATATTTCAAACTAACCTAATCCTAAGCCTAGCAAGACTTTAAATCAATTTAATCTCATTCTTAAATTTAAAAACAAAACCTACCAAAAATATGACTTAACTCGTTAGAACTTAAAAAAAGAACACCATTTCCCTGTGGATCGACCCGTACTCTACCGGCTAGCTACCAAGAGACAGCGTCTTGATTGCGGTATTCTTGAATTTAAAAAGCACACGAAAAAATCTTCCATCAATCACAGCCTATCTCGGCCGATGCCGAAGATACGATGTCGCTGTGGACCGGCGGCCACGAGTCTAGCCTTGAACCCCGGCGAGCATACTTCCTCGGGAAGAAACGTCGGCTTGAAAAAGCCATATTAGAAGCTCCTTTGCGCATTGGTACATTTATATTTCCCCCTTTTTTTGTAATATTTTGCACTGCTTTATATGTATACATCCTTATCCTCGTGAAAACTTTGCAGGGACTTCGGCAATGGCAGAGGATCTGAGTTCGAGTCGCACCTTGACTATGGACTCCGCAAATATCCCTGATGAGACACTAATAAGTGTGGAGGGGGTCGATACAACTGCTGTTCCTGCCACGGAGCTCCCCTCGGTGACTCCCGTTCCCCAGGTGCTTGCTCCTCCGGAAGAGGCATCTTCATTGGCCGTGGATTCCATGGATCTTTCTGGAGGCGGCCCGGAGACAATGGGACAGGTGGCCAAGGTTATCGTCCTTTCATTGGATCCTGTAGCGATGGCCACTGCTCCCCAATCGGAAGTTATTATACCGGCCCATGTCCGCGATGAGGTGCCTGGGGGCGTGGAGGAAGCCGCCGAAGCTGCTATCCCTTCAGTCCAGAGTGGGAGAAGCATCGAAGATAGCCTTCTATATTTTATATTAATAATCTCTCCATTATCTGAACCTTTCTGTTTTTTTTTTAGAATTGCGCAGGTTGGCGGCGTCTATCGCTGATCTGTCTCCCAGGAAATCTTTTCAACGTCTACTAGAGATGGCCGCTCCACAGAAAATATCCCCTTAACACATCGTCCTATCTTCCGGGCAAGGTTAGTTTTGTTCGCCTTCTTCACGGCATTATCATTATTCCATATAACGATACTGATGTATTCTCCAGTTCTGGAGGCCGATGACGAAGTTGAGATTCTTAACGGGCCTAGGGAGCCTTCAGACCTTTCTTGCATGACCGTGGGTAAGTAAAGTTTCAACATTGTTCTATCTGCTCTTTGCTTACAAGTCTCGCTGATTGTTTATAAATCTTAATAGCTTTGCCGGTTCTTACCACGCTGGAATCTCGCATCGTCATGCCGCCCGGCCACTGTGCTCTACGTGCCTCGGAACGGATGGCAAAGCTAAGCCTTCACTCCTTGTCAGCCCTGATTGAAGACCTTCGAGTTGGCAGTCTGATCACGGCCGAAGTATTTGCCGCCGAAGCCAACGGTTCTCTTCCCTTTCTTGCTACTTACCATAGTGAAACATTGGTGCAAGTCTGGGTTGAGTTCTGTCGTCAGGTGGAGGCTTGCTTGCATATTCTTGAATGTACACGTCTTCCTTCAGAGGTTGTGGCTGCAAAGGCGAGCTTGCGGGGGCTGATTGAGCGGTGCGCTGCGAATATGTTGTCATGCGAGAAGAGGCTCAGCCGAAAATTTTTAGAGAGGAAGTTGGCTTCAACTGCACTAGGGGAACTTTAAGCCAATCTTACGGCCAAGACCACTCAGGTATATGATCTTTGGCGAGGGTTTTAAGAGGCTATCAAGGAGGTGGTAGTCATTGATAAGGCCGTCATTTTCACTCGCGAAATGGTCGAGGCTCATAAGGTTACCGAAAAAGAGCTTGAAAGTCGGCTTGCCTCATACCAGGCTCAGCAGTCTCAGACGGAGGCCCGTCTCTTAGCGATAATGAATCATGAGGCCGAGGCCCAGCGGAAAAAGGATGAATTGGCCAATCTACTGAGTCGTCCATCGGCTTGAAGAATCGTATATATTTTTTTTATTCTTCTTTTGTACATATTCCTGAATGAGAGTATTTTTTTTTATTCTTTCATAAATTGTACTTTATATTCATTTTGATTCATGAATAAAAGACATATTTTGCTTCATGATAGTGTGTCCCTTTTAGTAAATGCATTTATGGATAATCTATTTTGATCTCCTTACAGGACAGCAATGGCTTAGGGGACAGGGTTAGGATCTGTCTCCTAAGACTTTCCAACTTTACAAGCCGTGAGGGTCTCGTAAAGGTATTTCTCCTTACGAATCGTGAGGAGCTCGTAAGTGTGTTTTCTCTTGAGAGTTGTAAGAATCTCACGAGAAAGTTTTTCTTGCTTACAAGTCGAGAGGACCAGTAAGCTATTATTTCTTTTCTTATCAGAAAGGGTGGCTTATAGAAAATCTACCTTGACCTTTCTGCGAAGCAACGATGGCTTGGGAGACAGATTTAGGATCTGCCTCCTAAGACTTTTCAACTTTATGAGCCGTGAGGGTCTCATAAAGAATTTTCTCCCTACAGGTCGAGAGGATCCCGTAGGCGTAATTTCTCCTTAAGAATCATGAGGATTCCCAAGTGCGTTTTCTCTTGAGAGTCGTAAGGATCTCACAAAAGAGTTTTCTCCCTTACGAGTCGTGAGGACCCGTAAGTGATGGATGAGGTTGACATTATCCGTATTTCACGGAGTTAGGAGTTACTCTGGCCATTTCCCACGGAGTCAAGATTGACTTTAATCGTGTTCTATGGGACCAGGATTTGCTCTGGATGCTTCCCATGGGGTCAGGATTGACATAAACTATGTTCCACAAGGACCAGATTCCGCTCTGGATGCTTCCCACGGGGTCAGGATTGACATAAGCCGTGTTCCACGAGGACCAGGATTTGCTCTGGATGCTTCCCACGGGGTCAGGATTGACATATACATGTTCCGCAAGGACCAGGATCCGCTTTGGACGCTTCTCACGGGGTCAGGATTGACATAAGCCGTGTTTCACGTGACCAGGATTTGCTCTGGATGCTTCCCACGGGGTCAGGATTGACATAAGCCGTGTTCCACGAAACCAGGATTTGCTCTGGATGCTTCTTACGGGGTCAGGATTGACATAAGCCGTGTTCCACGAAACCAGGATTTGCTATGTATGCTTCTCACGGGATCAGGATTGACATAACCGTGTTCCGCAAGAACTAGGATCCACTCTGGACGCTTCTCACGGGGTCAGGATTGACATAAGCCGTGTTCCACGTGATCAGGATTTTCTCTGGATGCTTCCCACGGGGTCAGGATTGACATAAGCTGTATTCCACGAAACCAGGATTTTCTCTGGATACTTCCCACGGGGTCAGGATTGACATAAGCCGTGTTCCGCAAAACCAGGATTTTCTCTGGATGCTTCCCACGGGGTCAGGATTGACATAAGCCGTGTTCCGCAAGGACCATGATCCACTCTGGACGCTTCTCACGGGGTCAGGATTGACATAAGCCGTGTTCCACGTGACCAGGATTTGCTCTGGATACTTCCCACGGGTCAGGATTGATATAAGCGGTGTTCCACGAAACCAGGATTTGCTCTGGACGCTTCTCACGGGGTCAGGATTGATATAAGCCGTGTTCCACGTGACCAGGATTTGCTCTCGATGCTTCCCACGGGGTTAGGATTGACATAAGCCGTGTTCCACAAGGACCAGGATCCGCTCTGGACGCTTCTCACGGGGCCAGGATTGACATTAGCCGTGTTCCGCAAGGACCAGGATCCGCTCTGGACGCTTCCTACCGGGTAAGGATTGACATCAGCCGTGTTCCACGAAACCAGGATGGGTTGACTCTCGGTTATCTGTGCATCGTCGAGTCATAGAACTGGGAACCTCGCCGCAGCTCCGATTTGTTAATGTTGCATCTGTTGTAATGAGACGAATGTTGAGATGATCTCCAGGCTGTCTGTGAACTGTCGAGACTTGGCTTCTTTTTTTCTTATGGAGCCTGGTGGGAAGGTATTGTTCCCTTTTTGTTTGTGCCCCCGGATTGTATACAGGGATCGATGTGATCTCACCTGTAGGGTAAAAAGTTTCATTTTATATATTTTTCTTTCCGCGATGCTCTATCATTTCAGCTTTTTATATCGCGAAAGTCACGATTGCCTAATCATTTCGGCTATTTTTCGCGATGCCCAATCATTTCGGTTATTTTTTTATTTTTACTCGCTGTTTTTTATTGCGAGTTGTCCAACCATTTCGGCTATTTTGCATGCATATATTTTTACTTGCTGATTTTGTTGCAAGTTGCCCCATCATTTCGGCTATTTCATATGCATTTGTGGCTCGCTGGCTTTTCGCTGCGAGTTTGAGATTTGATACCGATTTAGGTATCAGCATCGCTGCTACTGGGATATTGCCAGGAGCGAATCATCATTTGCCTCTGTCGATGTTGAACAAAGGAGGCTTAGTAAACAGGGTTAGGATCCTGTCGACTAAGGATTTTAAATTTATGAGCCGTAAAGGTCTCATAAAGATATTTCTCCCTACGAGTCGTGAGGATCTCGTAGGTGCGTTTTCTCCTTAAGAATCGTGAGGATTCCTAAGTGTATGTTCTCTTGTAGGTCGTAAGGATCTTATAAGAGTGTTTTCTCCTTATAAGTCGAGAGGACTTACAAGTGTCGTTCGCCGTGTGAGCATATTCCTAGTCGCTGGTGGGACTTTGTTAGGGAAATGTTTATTCGTGTCCGTGGATTGTATACAAGGGTCAATACTGAACTACTTGTAGGGCAATACTGGAGGTTATGATGGCTTAAGAACAGGTTCAGATCCCTGTAACTTAAGGCTTTTGAACCCTGTGAGCCGTGAGGGTTTCAAAGGGGAATTCTCCTAACGAGTCGTGAGGATCTCGTAAGTGTAATTTCTCCTTAAGAATCGTGGGGATCCCTAAGTGTCTTGGTCCCTTATGAGTCGTAAGGATCTCACGCAGGTATTTTCTCCTCACAAGGTCGAAAGGACCTTGCAAGTGTCTTTTAACGAGATTGCACCCTTTCGGGTTTTCACAACACTCGCCGGTAGCCCCACTGTTTTTACTCACGGAGCCCTTTCGGGTTTTCATCTGTGCCCGTCTTGCTTATGGACGTACCCCTTTTTTTTGTCAGCCTTGGGATACTGCGGTCCGTAGTAGTTTATCGACGTCTCGGTCAACAGCCAGTTTTAAGACATAGTGGTCCATTGTTAGTTTAAGGACATTTCGGTCCGAAAGCCGGCTACTACTTATAGAGTTTGGGCTTAAGAAGATAGCGAGCAGACGTAGGCGTCGTCATCTATCATTGACCTAGGCCGTGACTCGTCAGGCGTAGTATTTTTTCATGAAGCAGCCGTTTATTGGCCTGAAAGGTCTTTCACCATGCATGTCCATGAGTAGATAGGCTCCACCCTGGTAAACGTTGTCTATGATATACGGGCCTTCATAGTTCGGCTCGAATTTTCCCCGCTTGGCACGATTGAGGATCATAGGCCTTTTGACCACTAGCACGAGTTCGCCTTGGCGGAATGTTCTCGGCCTAGCCAATCTTTCATATGAGCGCGTCATCTTCGCTTTATAAGCCTCCAAGTTTTGCTGCGCCATGAGCCGAGTTTCGTCGAGGGCATCAAGTTCGTCAAGCCGAAGATGAGCATTTTCTTCATCTGTTAGCTCGTAGTGAACCGCCACTCATAGAGAGGGTAATTCTATCTCGAGGGGGAGTACTGCTTCTGTGCCGAATACCAATGCATATGGCGTTGTGTTCGTGGCTGGTTTGAACGTTGTTCGATACGCCCAGAGAGCTTCATACAGTCTCTCATACCAGTCCCTCTTATTTCGAGACACCGTCTTTTTCACGATCTTCGTCAAGGTCTTGTTGAAAGTCTCAGCTAGACCGTTAGCTCGGGGATTATAGACCGAAGAGTATCTCCAGTCTATACTATGCTGCTGTGCAAAGCGGCTTATCTTGTGGCTTCTGTAGGCTGGCCAGTTATCGGAGATAATCCGTCGCGGAGTGCCGAACCGGTAAATGACGTGTGTTTTGAAGAAATGGAGAATATTCTCCGTCTTCACCTCCCTCGGCGGTACTGCTTTTGCCCATTTGGAGAAATAATCAGTTGTCGCCAAAATGAATCGATGTTCTCTGGACGATGCCGGTTCGATGGGGCCGATTATGTCAGTTCCCCATATTTCGAACGGCCAGCTAGCCACCGTTGGATGTAGCGGATTTGGATGCTGGTGGATAAAATCCCTGTGAATCTGGCACGAGTGGCACTGCTTCGTGTATTCTAAGCATTCTTGGATCATCGTGGGCCAATAGTAGCCCATCCTTTTGATCTTCAGCTTCATCTTCGGGCCGGCTTGGTGAGAACCGCAGAGTCCGTCGTGAGTTTCTTGGACGACTCTCCTTGCCTCTTCAAGTCCTAGGCATCTTAGCCACAGAGAATCAAATGATCTCTTATACAGAGTATCATTAACAAAGGCGAAGGATAGAGCTCGTTTCATGAGCTGATGCCTTGAGGATGCGTCTTCAGGTGTTCGACGAGATTTGAAGTAGTCTATAAAGACTTCTCTCCAATCCTTAGTCTTTTCCGGATCTTTTATTTATAGGGCCGTTTTCTCGGTCGCTCCCTTTTCTTCGAAAGATTCTGGAGATATTTCTACTGGTGCAAGAACCCGGCGGCTTTGCACAACGATCCTCACGTCATCGAGGTTCTCATCGGCCAATTCTTTAGCGAGCTTGGCCAATGCATCCGCCTTCCTATTTTCTGCACGCGGTATGCTTTCCAGGGTGTAGGACGGGATTCGAGTCAGCAATTGTTGCACTCTCTCACCGTACTTTACCAACTCTGGCTTGCACGTTTGATAGTTACCGTTGACTTGGCTAACGATCAGCTTGGAGTCTCCGTATATGAGGAGATTCTCAATTCCCATGCTGACAGTGATCTCAAGGCCTTCTATCAAAGCTTCATATTCGGCTTCATTGTTCATCCTCGGCTCTGTTAAAGAGAAGGCAAAGCGCATTATTCCTCCTTGTGGAGTTACGAAGATGAGGCCTACTCCTGATTTGATTATGGGGGTGCTTTGCTTGCGCTTCTTTATGGAAGATGCTCCATCGAAATAGAGTTCCCACTAAGTATCATTTTCTCTTCTCTCCCCGTCAATCGTGTCAAACGCGTGCTCGTCGGGCAGTTCGCAGTTCAAAGGAGAATCGGCAGGTATCGGATGCTCAGCGAGGAAGTCAGCAATGGCTTGGCCTTTCACTGCCTTGAGGGGAAGATAAGTTATTGAGAACTCCATCAAGAGCAGGGCCCATTTAGTGAGCCGTCCCGTTAATATAGCCTTTGACATCAAATATTTGAGTGGATCCATCTTTGATATGAGATGGACCTCATATGCCAACGCATAGTATTTGAGCTTCGTTATCGCGAAGATCAACGCTAGACAGTGTTTTTCGATGGGGGAATAATTGTTTTCTGCCCCCAGTAGAACTCGACTCGAGTAGTAGAAGGCTCTCTCTTTCCCTTGGTCGTTTTCTTGTGCCCACGGCACGCCTAAAGAACTTTTGAGGGCGGTTGTATACAGAATGAGAGGCTTTCCTTTGACTAGAGCGGTCAGCACCGGAGGATTCTACAGGTATTGATTGATTTCGTCCAGTGCGTTTTGGCATTTGCCATCGGGTTTCCCTTCTTCATTAGGTGACTGTAAGGGCGGCACTTGCCGGAGAGATTGGCTATGAATCGCCGGATATACGAGAGCTTTTCTTGGAGAGACCGCAGCTGCTTAAGAGTTCTTGGCGGAGCCATTTCCATAACCGCCTTGATCTTCAACGGGTCTATCTCGATGCCTCGGTGTCGGACGACGAATACTAGGAACTTGCCCGAGGAAACTCTGAATGCGCATTTGAGAGGGTTCATCTTCAAGTTGTATTTCCGAAGGCGCTAAAACACGATCTTCAGATGCTCTAAATGTTCCTCGTATGATTTGCTTTTAACTACGAGACCATCGATATAGCATTCGACGATTTCATGTATGAGGTCATCGAAAATCTTCGTCATGGCCCTCTGATAGGTGGCACCGGCGTTCTTTAGACCGAACGGCATCACCTTGTAGCAGAATATGCCCAAAGGAGTCCGGAAAGCGGTATGCTTCTGGTCTTCGGGATGCATCTTTATCTGATTGTATCCTGACGAGCCGTCCATGAAGGAGAAAACTTCGTGAGTGGACATATTATCTATCATCAGCTCAGTGACCGGTACTGGAAAGTCGTCCTTTGGGCAAGCTTTGTTGAGATCCCGAAAGTCCACACATATACGCACCGTCCCATTTTTCTTCATCACTAGGACGATATTGGCAATCCAGTCAAGGTACTGAACTTCTTGGATAAGCCGGAGTCGATTAGCTTCTTGACCTCGGCATTGATGCTCATCTCAAGCTCGAGCCGCATTCTTCTCGGTGCTTGTTTGATTGGTTTGACGCCGGAGAAATCGCCAATTTGTAGGCATCAATCTCTGGATCGAGTCCCGGCATCTCGGAATAGTTCCAGACGAAGCAATCTTTATGTTAGGTCCACGTTACCTCTCCCGGTACTTTCGGGGATGCGGAAACGGTAAAACAAAAATTTTCTAAACTTTGTAACATGGACCGTAAAAGCCGGATCTTTGCTAAACTAAACTAGCATACTTGCAAAGAAGAGTTAACTACTCGGCAAAGTGGTTATACCTCAACTTGAACTCCTTCTCTTCTTTTTGTTCTTCTTCTTTCTTGCTCTTTGTAGTAGCTTGAATGGCTTCCCCTCCTCGTCTCCTCTTTGCCGAAGATAGATCCACCTGAGGGCTTCATCCTTGGGCTCCTTTCTCGATCTTGAGAGAACTAAGGTATTCGGCTTGCTAGACCTTCTACCTTAGAGTGAGTAGAGTGTGCTTTGGGGTGTTATATCTTCAAGGAGATGATTCTCAACACATGAGATTTGCTCTCCTTGAACAAGAGGAGGAAGAAGATGAAGTGAGGAGAGAGAATCAATATGATAGAATGAGCTATTTTCCTCTTGTAACCATAACAAAAGGAAAATGATTTATCTAATTAATAATAATAAATCAAAATGAAATAGTTGATGGTTGTATTTGGAATGACCACCATCATCACTTCATTAAATGAATGTAAGCAAGAATCAAGGAGTATCCTTGCAAAGCAATGATGATGGTCAACATTCAACCATGGTCAACAAGTCAACCATGGTCAACAAGTCAACAAAATCAACCATAACATTATTTCATTTAATTACTATTATTAATTGATATTTCATAAATCCATTAGGATTTGGAAAAAGACGACTGTCAACTGTGCATACGCACCCGTTCCGAAACCCTAATGAAAGACCTCATCCTCCGCCTCAAGCAACTGTGCATACACACCTGCATTCTCGTTCCGAGGAACAAGAATACTGAGAGATAAAAGCAACCCCAAAACATATACCAGTATCTGGCTCAAACCAGAGCCTGCTAGTATAAACCGTCCGGACTCCAAACGTGCACAAGTGCGCGGATGAGAACGAACCCTGCCGCAAAACCATGCGACCTCTACTCAGTTTTGCCCAGAGGCGAATAGCCCTCTGTGTGGGACTCTAAAGACTCGACGCTACGCTGGCAGTGGGTTTAACCACAGACCGCAAGCGGCACTAGCTGTGCGTAACGGTCCCCAGGTAGATGCCGATAAGAAGACTGACGAGGTAAAACCCATCTGAACTCCTACTGAGTCTGAATGTGACATTCTCCGTACAGTCCGGTCTGTTCGTCTGATACATCGCATGGCGGGCCTAGGGGGGCGGTAAACGTCAGTCCCCTAATAGCGGTACAAGTCGTGTCGGAGTGAAGCCCAGAACACCCTGAGATAGCACTGGAACCTACCAGTATATCTCGCTTGCCCTGGCCAGGGACTACTTGTGTAATGGTCTCCTAGACACAGCGCGATGTCAACCCCCAATACCGGGAGAGACGAATCCTGTCTAACCGTCACTGCCTCCAAGTGCTTCGGGACTGTTCCCAACTACTACCTGTTTGCACGACTCAGAAGAGCCGTGGTAGGGTAGTAATCAAAGAACAGTGGGAACACACTCGAGGCGGAGTGACAGTGTCAAGTCAGCGGACTAAGCTGTACTCATGTCACCTGGGAACTGATAACTGACGATAGGTATAATACCAACCATCAGTTCCCGACGAGTCCTGTCCAGTGTACTCGTAACCTAACGAGCACCCGCATACTATCTCAAGTACGACGTACCGACGGCTGTGGGACAGACCGTCTCCCGTGCTGGGATGAAAAGCGCATACGCTAGTCTACTCCGGAGTATCGATGCCCTATCTCGATACTCCCATGACTAGGGACGTGTATAAAGATGTGCTTGTAGATTACCCAGCCCCCACGAGTGTGATCGCCATCACAACGCCGGTAATCAAGCAAAGATCCAAAGGGCTCTACTAATGCGTATAGGTGATATAATAAATAAACACACAAGTACACATTAAAGCAGAGACAAACCAAGTAGCATACTACTATATTGAGCAAGATTGTCTGTACAACTGTGAATATCCTAAGCTTCCATCAAGTAATATACATACTAGTATGATACAGTAATGGCCTCTAGGGCATATACACTAACAATCTCCCACTTGCACTAAGGCCATGTACTGGCGTATCGAAGACCTATCATCTCGATTAGCCGCTCGAACTGAGTCTGGGGTAAATCCTTCGTGAATGGGTCCGCAGTGTTGTCCTTTGTATCTACTCTCCGCACCTCGATCTCCTGGCGATCAATGATCTCCCTGATCAGGTGATACCGCCTTAAGATGTGCCTGGATTTCTGATGGGACCTTGGTTCCTTCGGTAAAGCTATAGCCCCATTGTTATCGCAATACAAAGGTATTGGGTCAACAATGGACGGAACCACCTGAAGTTCACTAATGAACTTCTTCATCCAGACCGCTTCTTTTGCGGCATCGCTTGCAGCAATGTATTCAGCCTCCATCGTCGAGTCTGCGACGGTATCCTGCTTGGAACTCCTCCAACATACCGCCCTTCCGTTGAGGGTAAACACAAAACCCGAGACAGACTTGCTGTCATCTTTGTCACTCTGGAAGCTCGAATCGGTAAAGGACTCGACCCTGAGGTCTCCATTACCGTAAACCAGGAACATCTCCTTAGTCCTTCTCAGGTACTTGAGAATGTTCTTCACTGCTGTCCAGTGGTCCTCCCCTGGGTCTGACTGATACCGGCTTACCGCGCTTAACGCGTAAGCTACATCTGGTCTTGTACATAGCATCGCATACATTATAGATCCTACCCCCGAAGCGTAGGGTATAGTGCTCATGCGAACCCTCTCCTCGTCAGTCTTAGGAGACATCTTCTTGGAGAGGGTAATTCCGTGCAATGCGGGTATGCTACCGCGCTTGGAACCCTCCATACTAAATCTCTTTAGTACGGTCTCTATGTACCTGGACTGCGAAAGTCCCAATAGTCTCTTGGATCTATCTCTATAGATCTTGATCCCCAGAATGTACAAGGCATCACCCAGGTCCTTCATGGAGAACCTTTGTGACAAAAATAGCTTGACCGATTGTAGCATAGGAATATCATTTCCTATCAAAAGAATGTCGTCCACGTACAAAACTAGGAATACGACAGTTCGTCCTACAATCTTTTTATATACACAGGGTTCATCTTCGTTCTTGATGAAATCAAATTCCTTGATTGCCTCATCAAAACAGATGTTCCAGCTCCGCGATGCCTGCTTTAATCCATAAATGGATTTAAGCAACTTGCACACCCTTCCGCTGCTCCCACTGTCTACGAAACCTTCTGGTTGATCCATGTAAACGCACTCTTCCAAACAACAGTTTAGGAAAGCCGTCTTAACATCCATCTGCCAGATTTCATAGTCATGGAAGGCAGCAATGGCAAGTAAGATCCGAATGGATTTGAGCATAGCCACCGGAGAAAAAGTCTCGTCATAGTCCAAACCAGGTCTTTGACGAAAACCTTTTGCAACGAGTCTAGCTTTATAGGTTTCCACCTGCCCATCTACACCAAGTTTCCTTTTGTAGATCCATTTGCATCCAACGGGTTTTACCCCAGGTGGAGCAATATCCAAGGTCCACACTTTATTGGCGTACATGGAATCCATCTCGGATTGCATTGCTTCCTGCCACTTATCAGAGTCCCTACTGATAATGGCCTGCCTGAAACTGGTAGGGTCATCTTCTTCCAAGATGCAATCCTCTCGATCCCCGTCTATGAGAAAACTGTAGTATCTCTCGGGCGGATGAGAAATCCTACCAGATCTGCGGAGTGGCTGAGGTTCTTCTGGGGTTATTGAATTCTGAGGTTCTGTCAAATCTTCAGTTTCATTTTGTGGTTGCTGAATTTCTTCCAGTTCTACCGAACTCCCACTTGTTTCTTTTGCAAGAAATTGCCACTCTAAAAAGGTGGCTTGGCGAGATACAAACACCTTCTGTTCCTCGGTGTGGTAGAACAGATATCCTGTGGAGTTCTTAGGATATCCCACAAATTTACATAGAACTGAACGTGCCTGAAGTTTGTCCGGATTTTGTACTTTTACATAGGCCGGACAACCCCATACCTTAATACGTTTAAGATACGGCTTTTTACCATTCCATATCTTGAACGGTGTCTTAGGCACAGATTTAGACGGAACATCATTCAACAGATACGCTGCTGTCAAGAGCGCATGTCCCCAAAATGAAAGAGGTAACTCGGCATTACTCATCATGGAGCGAACCATATCCAGTAGGGTACGATTCTTCCGCTCCGATACACCGTTGTGCTGTGGTGTATAAGGAGGAGTAAGCTGAGAGAGAATACCATTCTCTTTTAAGTAATCTAGGAATTCCGTGCTTAAGTACTCCCCTCCCCTGTCAGACCGGAGGATCTTGATACTTTTGCCTGTCTGGTTCTCTACTTCGTTTCTGAATTCCTTGAATTTCACAAAAGCTTCAGATTTGTGTTTCATCAGATACACATATCCGAACCTAGAGAGATCGTCAGTGAATGTGATGAAGTACGAGAACCCACCCTTTGCATGTATAGATATCGGACCACATACATCACTATGTACGAGTCCCAAGAGCTCTGCTGCTCTTTCTCCATGTCCGGTGAACGGAGATTTGGTCATCTTCCCTTTGAGACAAGATTGACAAGTTTCATAAGATGAAAACTCGAACGCATCCAAGAGTCCATCTTTATGCAACTTACTCAGTTTTTTCTCTCCGACATGACCAAGTCTACAATGCCACAAGTAGGATTCATTCGTATATGAATTCTTCCTCTTGCGTGTGTTTTGTATATTGAGAACTGTATTCTGATTTAGAACGTAGATACCATTACACAGTGTATCCTCTGCAACCAGTACCTTATGAAGGTAAATGTTCATGATATTCTTTTCAAGAACAAAGTTATATCCATCTTTATCGAGTAAAGAAACTGATATGATGTTGCAAACCATGGAGGGTACATAGTAGCAATCGTTCAAAATCATAGTCTTGCCATTTGGCAATACTAGGTGATATTCACCGACGGCTGCCGCATTAACTTGTGCTCCGTTCGCTACTCTGATCGGCATATCACCCGGTGCAACTTTCCTACTTTTTCTCAGTCCCTGTAATAAATTACAGATATGAGATCCTGATCCGGTATCAAGTACCCAGGAGGTAGGGCTGACCGTAAAACAGTTCTCAATTATAAGAACACCTGAAGTAGATGCAAAACCATGCTTCTTCTTCAACTGGGTATCCTGGAAATCCATACTATCCTCTAACCCATTCTCATACTCATGACTGTTGTCACAAGTTAGAGCTGAACCAACTTTTCCCAGTCCCGAATAAGAATTCGGATCGGTCAAGCGATACATTTTATTATCTTGATTAGGGCGTGAAAAGGTTGCTGCCTGGAGAGAGAGAAAAGAAACACTCAGCGTATGCTCTTGCAAGATTAGATTGGTTTATTAATTTATCTAACCAGGATGTCTCCCACTGTTTACTCAAATTCTTCTTAAAACCTTTTTAAAAGAAGAACTAGCCGGGATTTAATTCACGTCACAATACTTGCTTAACCTTTCAGCCAGGCCAATGTCGGTACTTCGAGGGAGGTTTTCCAACGCTTTCGCGAAGTTCCTTAATTCAAGAACCTCTTCCCTGGGGGCGTAGCCCCGCTGACACCTTTCTAGACACCTACTAGGTTTATAGCATTGATCGTTAAGTGAAATAATCTCCCGAAAGTAATCCAACTCATCAGTGGGATCGGGATCCAACTGTCATTGTGTGATAACCTAGACGGAATCCACTCTAGTCACCACACTCCAGAAGGTATGCTAAATCTGCAAGTTTCAGTTCTTTTGAAACTCCCGATGTGGTTTTTGCCCCTAGGACCCAAGTGACCTTGACTGAGCCAACATATCAAAGGATCCTAGTCAAGTTCAACCCGTCATTATCTTGACTGCATTAGACCCACCCGTACGAGTCCTTGACTGAGCCAAAATGACCGTACGACTGTCCTAACCAATCACTTTGTATCCTACGGAAAAATATTACATAGCTACCGTACACTACGCCTCGGCTGAGCACGAAATACGTAGCACGAATACTAAGCAATATCAATCCGAAACGACGGAGGGCTACGACTGGGTTTTGGCGAAAACCCGTTAATGTAATGAACTTGATGTCATTGAAGGAACGTGATATACTTTTGAAAATATAGTGGCGAAAACTTTTTGCTAAAGAGGTCACTCCCTGTGAAGGGATCTCGGCTCTTTCCTCGTCGAGTGAGGTGCTGGGCATTCGTAAGATGAATACCTCGATGCAAAGCAAGAATAATCGACTATGGTGAAGTTATTACCCTGACGCAAACCTTTTGTCCAAGGGGTCACTCCCGATGAGGGGATCTCGGCCCTTGCCTCATCGATTGAGGTGCTGGGCATTCATAACCGAATACCTCGATGCAAAACAAAAAAATGAACGTCCTTATAATAACAGCTTTTTGAAAAAACTTGTTCCAACAACGTCTTTTAGGTTTATTTTCTTGTATTAGTTCTTTTAATGCGTCCCATCAATTAAATCCTACCATTGCAGAAAACAACCAAAATATGATGTACGCTTATGCCATTCGCATTCGCCACGGGGTCCCGTCATCACCCGTTAGGTTACTTAACTAACGACAGAGCGGGGGCTGGGCTAGCGCGGCTGTAAAACATAAGCAAGGCCTAAATATAAAGCAATGATAGACATTACAGATCACAGATGAATACATTGGATATACTAGGAATCCGCAATCCGTTCGAGCCTGCAACGAAAAGCGGATTACACGGTCGCGGTGAATAGCCAAAACCCCACCCAAGACCCCTACGGGTGCGGCAAACCACCCGCCAAGTACCCGGTAGTTTGTGCACCCCTCCATGGGTCTATCCTAGGAGCAAAAACAGTAAAAAGAATTATACAATGACGGCTACAACCCCGACCCGGTTGTGCGGCCATACAAACAATATTATTACATCAATTTACATTTACAAATGAATGAAAGAAAAACAAAAGCTCATCTCACATCCACCCCGGCTATTCACCCGCGACAGTCCAACACATTCATATACACATTCCAATATCAAACACAGATCACAGAGATGTATAACCCCGACTAATCGACTTATAGCGATTAGCCGACGTTCAATACATGCAAACATCACAGATATAACCAATATAGCCAAAGTGTAGCGAAGTTCGAAAAAAATACGGATTTATAGGACCCCAAAAGTAAATTTCTTTTCTGGAAAATCTGGGCACATATAACATATTTGAAAAATCCCAAAACCCTACCAGAAGAACACTGCACAAAACAGGATCACATGAAGAGCCTAAACGGCGGCGGATCCGCGGCTAAGAGAATAGCTGAGGCCGCGGATCCGCGGCGGTTTGAAGGTTTCATGGGATCGTTTTTCTTGGGTGTTCTCACAAAACCCTGAGCCGATTTTAGGAGTAAAAAGTTTTACATTTAGAGCACAAAAAATTTCAACAGAAACTTAGGGTTTTAGAATTTCCGGTTTTGCGATTTTTCGGTTTCGAACTTCCATACACTTCGCTACCAAGCTAGTTTAAGTTTAGTTAGGCTCTGATGCCACTGTTAGGTCCACGTTACCTCTCCCGGTACTTTCGGGGATGCGGAAACGGTAAAACAAAAATTTTCTAAACTTTGTAACATGGACCGTAAAAGCCGGATCTTTGCTAAACTAAACTAGCATACTTGCAAAGAAGAGTTAACTACTCGGCAAAGTGGTTATACCTCAACTTGAACTCCTTCTCTTCTTGTTGTTCTTCTTCTTTCTTGCTCTTTGTAGTAGCTTGAATGGCTTTCCCTCCTCGTCTCCTCTTTGCCGAAGATAGATCCACCTGAGGGCTTCATCCTTGGGCTCCTTTCTCGATCTTGAGAGAACTAAGGTATTCGGCTTGCTAGACCTTCTACCTTAGAGTGAGTAAAGTGTGCTTTGGGGTGTTATATCTTCAAGGAGATGATTCTCAACACATGAGATTTGCTCTCCTTGAACAAGAGGAGGAAGAAGATGAAGTGAGGAGAGAGAATCAATATGATAGAATGAGCTATTTTCCTCTTGCAACCATAACAAAAGGAAAATGATTTATCTAATTAATAATAATAAATCAAAATGAAATAGTTGATGGTTGTATTTGGAATGACCACCATCATCACTTCATTAAATGAATGTAAGCAAGAATCAAGGAGTATCCTTGCAAAGCAATGATGATGGTCAACATTCAACCATGGTCAATAAGTCAACCATGGTCAACAAGTCAACAAAATCAACCATAACATTATTTCATTTAATTACTATTATTAATTGATATTTCATAAATCCATTAGGGTTTGGAAAAAGACGACTGTCAACTGTGCATACGCACCCGTTCCGAAACCCTAATGAAAGACCTCATCCTCCGCCTCAAGCAACTGTGCATACACACCTGCATTCTCGTTCCGAGGAACAAGAATACTGAGAGAAAAAAGCAACCCCAAAACATATACCAGTATCTGGCTCAAACCAGAGCCTGCTAGTATAAACCGTCCGGACTCCAAACGTGCACAAGTGCGCGGATGAGAACGAACCCTGCCGCAAAACCATGCGACCTCTACTCAGTTTTGCCCAGAGGCGAATAGCCCTCTGTGTGGGACTCTAAAGACTCGACGCTACGCTGGCAGTGGGTTTAACCACAGACCGCAAGCGGCACTAGCTGTGCGTAACGGTCCCCAGGTAGATGCCGATAAGAAGACTGACGAGGTAAAACCCATCTGAACTCCTACTGAGTCTGAATGTGACATTCTCCGTACAGTCCGGTCTGTTCGTTTGATACATCGCATGGCGGGCCTAGGGGGGCGGTAAACGCCAGTCCCCTAATAGCGGTACAAGTCGTGTCGGAGTGAAGCCCAGAACACCCTGAGATAGCACTGGAACCTACCAGTATATCTCGCTTGCCCTGGCCAGGGACTACTTGTGTAATGGCTCTCCTAGACACAGCGCGATGTCAACCCCTAATACCGGGAGAGACGAATCCTGTCTAACCGTCACTGCCTCCAAGTGCTTCGGGACTGTTCCCAACTACTACCTGTTTGCACGACTCAGAAGAGCCGTGGTAGGGTAGTAATCAAAGAACAGTGGGAACACACTCGAGGCGGAGTGACAGTATCAAGTCAGCGGACTAAGCTGTACTCATGTCACCTGGGAACTGATAACTGACGATAGGTATAATACCAACCATCAGTTCCCGACGAGTCCTGTCCAGTGTACTCGTAACCTAACGAGCACCCGCATACTATCTCAAGTACGACGTACCGACGGCTGTGGGACAGACCGTCTCCCGTGCTGGGATGAGAAGCGCATACGCTAGTCTACTCCGGAGTATCGATGCCCTATCTCGATACTCCCACGACTAGGGACGTGTATAAGGATGTGCTTGTAGATTACCCAGCCCCCACGAGTGTGATCGCCATCACAACGCCGGTAATCAAGCAAAGATCCAAAGGGCTCTACTAATGCGTATAGGTGATATAATAAATAAACACACAAGTACACATTAAAGCAGAGACAAACCAAGTAGCATACTACTATATTGAGCAAGATTGTCTGTACAACTGTGAATATCCCAAGCATCCATCAAGTAATATACATACTAGTATGATACAGTAATGGCCTCTAGGGCATATACACTAACACTTTATACTATATGAGCACATCTTTAGCGTAGCCACCCATTCTTCAGACAACAGCTCACTGACGAATGTCGGCCGCGGGTCATTTGTCGTTCCCAAATCAATTTTCTTGAGGTTATTTGCAGTAGTATGTATTCCATCTTCCAGCTCTTTTGACGCCGGTGGAAACTCTGAGATCACTTCGTCACTATCGTTTCCGAAGCACCAGGGGAGGTCATCCATATTCTCAGGCTCCTCTTCTGATAGCGTTATCACGTGACAGGTACGAGATCGTTTCCAAGACCAATGTTGATCTGGTTCTACTCTCGCTATACACGTCGCTTTCGGTTCATGCTTCTGTGGCGGGCTTACCCTCCAACTGCTGGATAGAGCGAACCTGCCCTGTTGATATTGATCTTCTACCCAGTTCTTGAAGGTGAAGCAGTTTTCGAGAGGATGTCCTATTGCTCGGTGACAGGAACAATAGTCTGGGTGAGAGACATCGTCTGCTTGCTCGGGGTGCTTGGACCCCGTGAGTGTCATCATCTGATATTTCATGACAAGATCAAATATCTTCTTTGTCTTGTCTTGGGGAAAAGAATATGCTCGACCCATCTTCTTTATAAGAGACGGATCCCAGCTGCTCGATTCTTGATCGCGTGGCTTCTTAGACCCGCTACGCTGCTGTCGAACATTTTTTCCGTTCTTTGATTTATTTTTTCCTCTACGCCGGGTCTTTTGTATGACGGGTTGGCGAAGAGTATTGTCATTCTCCGCAGCCTATTGAAGGAGGCGTTGCGTCTTGGCTTTTTCTTAAATGGCCATTTTGCAGCTATGGTCATCCCGGACCTTCTGACCCGCTTCCCTTATTAGCCTGTCCATCTGTTCTTCAAACGACGGACTTGGCGTTTTCTTGGTGGGACCACGTTTTGGTTCAGGGTTAGCGTCTTTTAATAGAACATCTCCTTCTTCGTCAAAGTCATGTATGACATAGCAATCATGGAATCGTTCCCGTTTCTTGGATTGAACATATCCAAGCCCGATCGTTTTCATTTTCCCGTTGGGCAATTTTCATTGAGTTCTAGGGACGTTCCAGATCCGGTTGTAGAACTGAGCTTGTCGAGCAGTCTGCTTAAGGGGTACACCTTGGCGCCTCAATAGCCTTTTTAATCCGTCTGTGTAGTATCTGGGCAGACGGATGGGCTGGAGCCTGTCAAGTGTCGAATCGGCACCATGCCAAATTTCTTTCTCCACTTTGGTTTCCGTTGATCGATAAAAGAGGACCGCCTTTTCATCTCTTCGCCTGGAAGAGACGTAAAATGTCTGCAGTTCTTGCACACTGTATGTATTGAATGCGCCGAGTTCTTTGTAATGCTCCTATGGGGCTATGGCGATTTGCAAACTCTGATCAATGCCAGCGAAGGCTTGTATTGATGGCCGGACAGAAAATATGTCATTGACCTCATCTTCCGAGTCACTGCCGAAGATCAACATAGGGGTGGACGGTCCTGGCTTGTTGCATTGGGGCGGCCCTGAATAGACTATTCCTTCTTCCTCCTCAGTGTCACTCCCGAAAACTGGAATAGTGGTGACAGCTTTGTCTTTCGGTTTATGATATCTCTCCGTGTCTTCGAAATCTGGTAAGAAGTATTTTGCACCTTCGTACTTTCGGACTTCATTCACAGAAAATGGGTTCAACTCCCCTGTCACAGTATACTCAAGACCATTCTTGAAATACTTTATACACTGGTGTTGTGTAGAAGGGATGATATTGTACTCGTGTAACCAAGGCCTGCCGAGCAAAGCGTTGTAGCAAGTCTTGGCATCAATGACATGAAACTTGATGTCCGTGACAAGCAACCCAAAGCATAGTGTTAAAATCACAGACCCGAGCATCCGTGATGACTGGGAGTCAAACCCGGAGATGGTGATTTTATCACGAGCGAGGTGCTGAACGCTCATACAGATTTCCTTCAATACTCTTACATTGAGGAGGTTGACGGAGGACCCATTGTCGACCAGGATTTTGCCTATCTTGATATCATGACAGTATCCGGAGACATAAAAGGGACGGTTATGCTCACACGTCTCAAGGAGGAGATTTTCATCGCCGAAGGTGATATCGGCTGTATGCACTTCTTCCAGCTCATCCTTCATTTTTTCTTCAGCGAGGAAAGCTTGGAATTGCTCGCGATTTTGTAGTGCCTTAATCAAAGAATCTCTCGCCTCTTTGGATAGCAGAAGGGTGTCGAGAATGCTTAGCTGTGAGGGGATCTTCCTCAGGTGTGCCAAAACGTTGTAATCCACCTTACTTTCTCTGGCGGATCTTTGGCTGTCAACTCTTCGACGGCTTGGTCATCGAGGATGATATCTTCAGGGGCCTTTTCTTTTCCTTTTTCCTTTTTGCTCGACCCCTTGTTCACGGGTCCGAGATTCTTTTCAGATAATATGCGATTGCGCAGCTGAATATTCTCAAAGCTCTTCGGTTCTTCCTCTTTTCCAGAGGTGGATTCTTTAAAGAGAGGGCCAAGAGTCATTTCTTCGTCAGAGTCACTCCCGAAGGTGTGAACTTGCGATCCCCCGTAGTCAACCATATGATAGTTGCCGGCAGTTCTTTTGCTCTCCTCGGTCGTATTTCTTTGTTCCCGATGAGTTTTGCGTTTCATCCGCTTAAAATGTTGTCGGTGAGAAACATATCCCTGCCACCAGCTTTTAAAAATGTTGCACTCTTCGGTGGGGTACGCAATCTTTTGATGATATAAACAGTAGCTAGGATGTATATCCGCTTCATCAGGAGTGTTTCTTTCGGAGGGTAGCAGCTTCATTCCCATCGATATGGCTTTGGCGAACCTCTTTCTCGTCTTGAACCTGCTTTTATTTGCAGTGGGTGTACTTTGATCTGGCGGGAGTGTTTTAACCCTTTTGTCCAGTCGCCGACGTTTGGCCTTTTCAAATATGGCCATCTCGTGCTCTTGATCGGCTTTGCTTTTCAAAAGAGCTTCGTTTAGGAACGCATCAATCATTTCGTCTGATGGTCCTAGAAGTTCCGGCTCAGGATCTGCCCCCAGTTTCTCTGCATAAGGAGCTTCTTCACCGTCTATCGACGAGTGAGAGATCACATGGCAGCTTACCATATAATCTTCAGGCTCATCTGACGAGTCTTCTCCATTGTCATCCTCTCCGTCCTCAAGGATGTGGCTGAGAAACTCTTGAAGTGTGACCGGGGCTCGCGCCTTCTGGTTATATTCTTCTGGCGCGTCGATATATTTTTGCAGGTCCGTGCGCTTGTCACCAGGCTTCACGGGCTTTTTGGTCTTTTTCTTCTTCTTCGAAGACTTTGACGGCTGGGTATGGACGCTTTGACTATCACCACCAATTTTTGGAGTTGGGCACGGCTTCAGTATTCCCTTGATGACTTCGGGTTCTAGCGGACTTTTCTATTTGATTGCCGGGCATGCTTGGAGATCCTTCAGCATTCTTTTTGTTTTGGCTGAAAGAATGACCTCCCATGGAGCTTCTTCTAGAAAAGAGCACGATGCCCCCGGTGTGTCTGTTCTTATAGGAGCGTGGGGCTGCGGCGGGCTTACTTTCCAATTCTCGGACAGGGCGAATTTGCCCTATTGGTATTGATCTTCAATCCAACCTTTAAAGACGAAGCAATCTTCAATTGGATGGCCTATCGCTTGGTGATAGGGGCAATAATTAGGATTATTAGCCTTACCGGGTTGCAATGGGCGTTTCGGATTTGGCAGATTGATGAGCCTGTTGCGCACCGATAGTTCAAACAATCTCCTCGTTTTGTCCCGGGGAAATGAGTAAGGGCGCTTCATTTTCTCATTATAAAATCGTCGTCTCTCGTCTAGGCGATCAGTTAATTTTGGACCACTAGGTTGTTGTTGAGCATTTGCGATGAAGGTCGCTTTTCCTTTGCCTTTTTCATTCCGTGGCTCCGACTTTGAAGTAGACGGTCTATGACCCATCTGGTCCATTTGGGCCAGTTTGTCAATCAAGGTCTGGAAAGTGGTTGGCTTGAAGAACATCATGAATTGGGAAATATTCGTCTGAGGGTCAAGAGTGCCCACAAACATGCCCACTGCCGGCGCTTCTTCGATGCCCTGCTCACATTTCGACCACAGATTTCGCCATCGTATTGCATATTGAACCCATGTCTCGCCTGGCTTCGCCCTGGCGTTAATTAGTGCGGTAATCGGAGTACGCTCGCTAGCGCTTGCGAATCTTTGTGCGAAGCAGCTCCATCTCTGCAAACGTTTTAACGGAGTCGTTCGGGAGTCCGAATACCATTCGAACGCTGTTTCCGACAAGCTGCCGACGAACTGGCGAAGTAGTAGTTTATCATCACCTCCAGTGTTGCCACATAGAGCCCTGAACTAGGCGACATGCTGGTGGTGATTTCCTATCCCCTTATATACATGGGATTTGGGGATCGTATATCCTGGCGGGTACCTTATTTGGTCATACCAGCCAGGATAAGGTCGTCCGGTCTTAACGATCTGTCCAGCCGCTTCATTCGCCTGGTGAGCTCGTATTTGTTGAGCAATGTAATCATCCAGAGCGGCCTTGGAGATGGTCTCCTCCTTGGCTGCTGAAAGAGCCGGAGGAAGGTTTGATGTCTCCCCTCTGTCGTCTTCAGTGATAATCGGGGGGTCTTCAGCTGGAGGTTCCGGCTGTAGCATCATCCCGGCCATGTCTTGGAACAAAAGTGCCATTCGTTTTATGTTAGCCGTCTGTTCCGCGGCCTTTTTTTCTTTCCTCTCGAGCATTCTTCAAAGGAATTCAGTATCAGTTTTTTGTTCCCGACGCTGCTCCGAGGTCTTTAGATTCTCTTTTGGTCCAGTGAGTGCGGCCATTGCAGTCAGCATCTCTTGGAGCTTTTGCTGTTTTTGCTCCTGAGCCTTTGTTATCGATCGGGTAAGCGGTCGATGACCCATAGAGGAACGGCTTTCCTCTTTTCCGGAAACCATATAAACAGTATGTGTTACCATGCCCCCAGACTTGGAGCGTTTAGATTCAGCATCTTTGCGGTTCGCCGCGGTCACAGGGGATTTCTCTGGCCTCCTTCTCTTGTGAGCGGTTGATGTTAAGGGAGACATTGCAGCGGGCACCCAGAAGGATGACATCTTCTGTGGTACAATGGGATGGCTCTCTTCTTGCCGAGCTTTAATCTTCTTTGGTCGGCGAGAGTAGTCCTGGTCAATCACCGATTCCTGAACCTGTCGCCAGACTTTATAAATTTTGGAGGACAGCCGCTGAGAGGGGTGCTCCGGCTTCTTCTCTGTAGCATTCTCTATAAGTGGAGGAGATCTCTTCAGCACAGCAGTCGGAGAGTTTTTGCGCACCCTCCTTAGCGGTTCAAAGCTGTTCCCAGTTGGAACAGTAGCATCGATTTCCACCATTGGAGCTGACGAAGTCAGTCCGGAAGGGGAGTTGCCCCCAGCCTTCCTGACTCGACGCCAGTGGCGACGGCGAGCATGTCGTGCAGATGGGATTATCTCAGCTGTAGGGGTGACTTCGTCATGCCCCCTGTTTTGGCGAAGGGTTGTCGCCGGCGTCAGCCTCTTAAAGACCGATGTTCGTTGAGAAAAAATGTCCAATCTATCAAAGACAGACCTCTGGGCAGGGGAAGCAACTTTGGGGACTTCGCCTGGAGCAGGAACCGGAATGGCCAGCCTTGTGAAGGCTGACTTCTTGGCAGAAGAAGCCTCTTCGATGATTTCGCCTGCTTAAGCCAGGATAGCTATCCGCTTTAGGATGGCTGCTTTAGGTATCGCGGGCTTGTTGGCGTTCTGGCTCAGGCTGTTGAAAACTGAGGCATTGAATTTAGGCGACCCGTTGAGAGGGGCCGCGGCAGTAGTAAGTCGATCAAAGACCGACTTCTTTGGGGCTTCCTGCAACGGCAGCGGGGCATTGAAGTTCATAGGTGGGAGCATGGTCCCGAAAAATAGTCCAGTGGTGGCCTGAGTCACCTGGTCCACCGGCATTGTAAATACAGAGGCTACCTAAGGCCCGTAGGTCACTCCTCCTGCGGGGACGGAGTGAGAGTTATTGCCATTGTTGCAACTTGTGCAGTTGAAAGCCATTTGATCTTCTTTTTCTGCACGAGAGCAAAACCAAATCTTAGTATCTCGAACCCAAGGGCAACCATATTAAACCGCGAGTCGCTCGCAAAACACGACACACGAAGTGTGGAGTGGAAAGAGGAAAAGGTCCCACCGGGCGTGCCAGAATCTGTTCCCCGCCGAACACGGAGACGCGACCGCGTAGGTCCGTCTTGGCTGAATTTGGGGGCAGATACTAATTGGTGCTATCCATCCACCTCTCCGAAGATGCCAAGTTGATTTATGACACCGTGTATCGAAAGTTTAAACGGATGCGGCCGATGTAGCGAGATTCCCCCTCGTTGAGGGGTTTTTGATTGTGGGGATGCTCTTCCTTGCAGGCGCAAGCCCCTGCAGTTAATTACGCTACCGTATTGCGGTAACCACTTTCTCCTTCTCCAGATGGTCACTTCGTGTCATGAGTGTTTGTTTTGTTTTTGGTTGCTCGTGGATTGTATACAGAGACTAATTTATGTCGTCGCCCGTAGGGCGTGGATTAGTCCAAATCCGTATCTTCTTAGATTTAGGGTTTGGGGTTGGGTTTAAGGATACATTAGTCTCATTTGAGACTAAGATCAACTTAAACATTCATTAAGGATACGTTAGTCTAATTTTAGACTAAGATCAACTTAACAGAATCGTTTAGATCCAACGAAAGAGCATTAGGACTCTATTGTTTAGTTTAGGGACATTGCGATCGATTAGTTTAAGGACATTACGGTCCAGTGTTAGTTTAAGGAAATCATAGTCCATGGGTTTAAAGGACCCTACAGTCCGAGGTTAAGGACACCATAGTCCATGGGTTTAAAGGACCCCACAGTCCGAGGTTAAAGACATCATAGTCCATGGGTTTAAAGGACCCCACAGTCTGAGGTTAAGGACATCATAGTCCACGGGTTTAAGGACCCCACAGTCCAGTTTAAATACGTCATAGTCTATGAGATATATGGTTGTCGGAACCCGTCACCTCTCTGAAGACGTTGAAGGATTACAACGACAAATATCAGAGGAGTGCAGAGATGTACCCTTGAACCAGTTTTGGTTGGAAAATTTATAGTCCAATTTGGAACTAAGATCAATTAATTAGATTATGGGCACATTGGCTCAATTAAATCTGAATTGAAGACTTATGGCCAACTTGGGCTAAGTCCAATTAGAATCGAAATGTTGGACCTTTGTTTGGACTGTTGAATCATTTGTCTGGATTCAGTCCCTTATTATTTAGCAATGCTAAACAGAGGTTTGGGGTTCTGAAAATATTTTGTCTTTGGCTGAGCACTAACCATTCATTATAGCTCTGGACTTTACTTTGCATATCATATGAACTGATTAATTTTGAGGTTCAGTTGAAGGGGAGATTTGCCTCTGGAAAACTTAGCCAATTTGGGCTAAGCTTGGTTTTAAAATAGTGTTAAACACTAGAGAATATTTGGCGATCACGTGCTCCCACGTGATGCTCTTAAGATAGTGTTAAACACTAGGGACGAAGAATTTAAAGTAGTGTTAAACACTAGAAATGAGGTAGTCACATGGGGTCACGTGAGGCGCCTGAGAATAGGGCCAGACTTCCTTTATTTGTTCTCAGAATATTCACAGAAGTGTTAAACACTTTTAATTCTTTGAAATCATCACGTGTGGACACGTGATGATGCCTCTACGTTGGGCATCCATTCATCTGTCTTCCCCTATTTTACTCTTTTGAAAAGGGTGTTTGTCAGGGGTCACGTGGGGACACGTGAGGCGTCCTAGATCAGCACTGCCTTTAGCTTCATTCCCTTTAGTTTTAAGGGTCACGTGGGAGCACGTGAGGCATTGCCTCTGTGTTAATCCCTTCTTATTTTGAGGAGTCCATAAAAGGGTCACGTGGGGGCACGTGAGCATGCCTTATTCATTCCTTTTTGTTCGTTGGGATGAAGGGTCATGTGTTACCACGTGATCATGTTGGATACTTGACCTTTATGTCCATGGAGAGCTTTAAGTCTCTTGTTTTGAGAATTAAATTCTTTGTAGGGTTAAACTCTCATTCTGTTTTAGAGGAATTAAATTCCTATGTATATGGAAGAATTAAATTCTTATGTACGGTTAAACCCTAGTTTCATTTGGAGGATTAAATTCCTATGAATTTGGAAGAATTAAATTCTTATGTAGGGTTAAACCCTAGTTTCATTTGGAGGAATTAAATTCCTATGAATTTGGAGGGAATTTAATTCCTATGTAAGGTTAAACCCTAGTTTCATTTGGAGGAATTAAATTCCTATGAATTTGGAGGGAATTAAATTCCTTAAACTCAATTCTCCCTCTAAGTTTTGGATCTGCATGGCAGAATCACCCCGGTGAGAATTAAATTCTCAACTTGTGGGGAGATCTTCTTCTGCAGATCTTCAACCAAATGAAGAACTAAGTTCTTGTTCAAAAGAGTTGAACTCTTAATTTGAGAATTAAATTCTCTTTTGTCTTATGGAGCTTAGATCTCTTTCCCTTTCTCATCTAGGATTTCTTTTCTCTTCTGAAGAAATCTTCTTTTCTCCCTGGAGAATCAAATTCTCTTCTTTTTTCTTTCTTTGTTTTTATCTCTCCAAAAAAAAGATCCCTCTCTTCTCTTCTTGGCTCCTATTTATAGGAGAAAGAAAAGAATCAGTTTGTTTAGTCAATCTTTCATTGAAAGATTTTAATTGATTTTGTAACCAACATGATCTTTTAGATCATTCAGTGAATTTTATTCACCATTGGATTTTTAATCCAAAAGATATTCTGTTTGTTATTCTTGGTGAATTTCAAGGAAATCTTTCCTTGTATAGAATCTTTCTATAAGTTGGTGATCTTTTTCATCACCACTGGATTTTTAATCCAACGGTGCTCCACTTTACAGAGCACAATCTTTTTTTTTGTTTGGAAAGATTTAGAGAGATATTTTCCAGTTAGGGTTCTCGATTCCTTCTTTATTAGAATTTAATTCTATTAGTTCAGAAGGCTTAAAATCCTATCACGTGTTGGTACGTGATCCCACTGTTTGACCATTTAAATAGAATTTAATTCTATTAATTAAAGGGCTTAGCAACCCGTCACGTGTGACACGTGACCTCTCTTGATTAACATTTTAACCAGAATTTAATTCTGTTGTTTTAAAAAACTAAGGAATCATCACGTGTCAGCACGTGACCCTTGGTCACGTGTGAGCACGTGATGCCCCATTGGGGTTTTCCTTGCTGTTTTATTATATGTTTTAATCCCTTTCAGTGGGTTTAAAGGCCCATCACGTGTGGGAATGTGACTCCTGTTGATTAGAATTCAATTCTATTATAACAGAGTCCCCAAGAAACCATCACGTGTTAGCACGTGACCCTTGGTCACGTGTGAGCACGTGATACCCCATTGAGGTTTCTTTCCCGAAATTTTATAAACGAACAGTAAGCAAAATGGGTATAAAGCCAAATTTCTGCAAAGCCCATGGCTTATGTGCAAACAGAAAGAGCACATGAGATATGGGATCGGCAAAATACCATTTTGTAAAGCCCAAGGGGCTATGTGTAAATGTGTAAGCCTATATAAGGCAACATGATGTTGAATAAAGCATAAACTTTTCATTCTCTAAACCTCTAGAGTTTTTGTGCCTTCTTCTCCTTCCTCAAGATTCCAAACCTTCTTCCCCTTTTTCAATTAAATCAAGAGATTTACTCTTCCTTTTCCAAAACCAAATAGTTTTTCACCACAAAACCCACAAAGGGGAGATTTTTAAATCTCACCCCCTGTAGGGTGTTTTCCGTCACCGCATTGAGATGGGAATGCGCGCGCGCTTGTCAGGCGCATTACAGATTCCCCCTGCCTAGGGTAGGCTAGGGTTTATTGATTGTGGGGATCCAAATTTCTGGCAGCCGCGGACTAAGCTGTTGTTAATTACCCCTCACCTTTGGGGCGAGGGAACCTCCGATTGACGGGTCAAACAGGTCATGCGAACTCAATGTGCAGTGTGCGTGTTTTGAAGGGGTTTTGGATATTTCGGGGGGCCCGCAGAGTTTTTACGGGGGTCCTGTTCAGTTGATAAAACTGCAATTTTAATATGACATTTTTCCTACTATTTCTATATTAAAAAAAGGTGTTTATTATAATATATGACACATATGAGGGTTTATCTGTAAAAATACTATTTTCATGTGTTTATATATTATAATTAACATTATGAAGGAAAAAGTAAGCATATAATATCCATGTAACATTTGGCCCATTTAATATGCTTACCTTATTAAATACCTTTGACCAATTCTCTTAAAACTAAAATATCATGACAAATTGTTAAAGATAATATTTCAATAAAAACAAATTCTACTAACATTATTTATTGAGATAATTGTGCAGAAATTATTTCAGGAGTGGAATCGAGGAAATCCGAGTTATCGACATCAAATCTGCCGAAATAGTAAAGTAAATTGAAGAAATCAATTCTGGAAGAGACGTAGAGAAGATTTTCAGATTCCAGATACCAAAAATAGTCTACATGTGTCACCAGAAGAAGTCTCAAGAGAAACGAACCCACGATCCTCCTAATCCACCGCGGATCCGCGGCCAAACCCACCATTACGCCACGGTTCCGCCGCACTTCTGAGGAGTTAGGGCCCTGGATTTTCTGGTTGGGATCCTAACAACTAGTTACCATATATGGAAAGTCGCCATATATGGAAAGTCATCATATTAGGAAAGTCGCCATATATGGTAACTAGGTTTTCTTCTTTGAGGGCTATATAAAGGACCAAGGGCTAAAGTTAGAAAGCATCACACCGACGCGATCACGAAGTCCACTACGGCTCAAGAATCCTGGTCGATCATCAACAGTTCATCTACCTCCTCAGAAGAGATCGAGAAGCAAACTAGTATTTTGTAATCATTTTCCAAGGGAACAAAGTGTAATTGATCTTATTGATTAATAAAAGTAGTTGTTTTCTTATTTTATTTCTTTGTAGTTTTTCAATATGATTTCCCTCTCTATCTTTTCTTTTCCCAACATGCGCGAGTAATTCTTCCCTTGTTAGGTTTCATAGGATTAGGGTAGATTAATGGATGATGAAGATCCTTAAACTCTTTTTATATCCTATAATGTTTATAAACTTTATCAAAAGAATAGTTAACATCCTAATTGGGTACTCTATCAATTCAATGACAATCATGACCACAATTAGAGATTAGATTAACAATTGCTTTGGTAAAGGATAGACATGAACGGAGATCCATGTCAAGATAGGGGTTAAGAGTGGGAACCCTTTTCCCTCCAGAAACCCTAATCTATATGTATCGCTGTCGTTCTAGTTTTAAATCTATTAAAGGACCAAAAGAGTCTTTAATTAATCATCCATGACTGCTAAATCTTAATGAACCCTACAAGCCCCCTTTTAATCTAAACCTACATCCGTAGCTAATCTAGATCTATAGTTTGCATCCGTGTTTAACGTAGATCTAGAACCTACAACTATTCTTCACCATTCTTTATTCTTTCTCCTTTCCTAATCAACACGCCTAAAGTAAGACTAAAAGGTTCAACGTTTCCCTGAGGATGACCCATACTCATCTCAGTCTAGCTACACGCGACACCGTTATTGATTGCGGTTACTATAAACACAACTCTAAAATACACATCAATCAAATGGCGCCGTTGCCGGGGATACGTGCGTAATTTATTTTTCTTACTATTCGTGTTGAATTCTTTTTCGATCTATATCATAAACAAAAAATAAAACAAAACCGCATCTTGTATATTTAACGATTAGTGTATGATTCTTGCGAGGAATTCTGGAGTCACTTTAGCGAGGAGATAAAGATTCAGAGACATTCATCAAGACCCAGAGGCGAAGCGGAGGCTACTGTACAAAAATTGTCAAAAGATCCCCTCATCTCGCGGCGAAACCGCGGCCAAATCACCAGTATTGCGGTGGAACCGCGGCCTAATTGGTAGATCTTGGCTTCAAAATTCTCTGGTATTTTCTATAACTCTTTATCTCTCCTCTGAAAAATCCAATAATATAGTTTCTGCAGGATTCTTTGCAAAAATATCGCCGCACAAAAATCTTTTTGCGTGCTTTGTTTTGCGGATTATTTTTGTATATTTTAATACGGACTTTAAGGGGCAAGACCACAATTCAGATTAGGTGGGGATTTCACCACCCTTCCTAGGCCTCACAAATCACAAAACGAGCATCCGCATAACCCTATATTAATTAAAAAATATCTAGATTAAGACCCTAAGGACCGTCGCGCTCAAGTAGGACAGAGGAAGGTCGTGGGTAATGTATCGCTTATTTGCATTTCGTTTGTGGTGTCTAGGTAAGTGTGTCTAAGGCAAGTGGTTACTTAATTAGGTCCGCTATTTTCGGTGATTCGTATAGCGGATACCTCCCACTTTCCTGGCACTTACCTGGCCACAGGAGAGATAAAGAGGCAGTAAAGGATTTATCTTGCGATTTGTCCTTTGGAAGTCTAGGAGCGGTCTAGTGCTTGACCCAGGTGACCTTAGTTCTATGGTTTGCTTGTGCATTTTGTGATTTTTGTGAGTAAACCCCCAAATCCACTTTCAAAGCAAAACAATCCAAATAGAGCTTAAATCTTTTCACTCTCTTTTCTTTTCACCTTCTTATAATGGGTAACCCAAACAGACAAACTCTTGCCGAGCTTTGCTATCCACAACCAGATATTTCTTGTCTTCGTAATCGCTTCGGTATACCATCCGACTCTCCCATTTCTTTAAAAGATCGGATAGAACAAGCGGATAGAAACAGTTGGCCACCTCGGTCCAGGTCTTATCAACCGTATCCTAATTCTACATCTGTTTCAGTTGATGCTCCGAGTGAGGATACCCTTAGACGCATGTCCATTACTGAGCATATAGTAAGGACTAACGGCCAAAGTTTCAATCCGGACCAATATCAACCATCACCACCACTTTTTAAAGAAGAATTTCATAATCGGTTTGTGGCATATATGATGTCTATTGAAAATAGCCAGCCAACCAACCAACCAATATCAATATTCTTCTTATCATAATGTTGATCCTACTCCTGCCCAATTTTCGCAATCATTCTATTCCTATCAATCCTATCCGACTTTTACACCTTCTCTAGACAGTCCTTCTAATCAGTCATTTGGGAGTTCTAATTATTCACAAGAATTTCAATTTTATACTGAAATCTCTTATCAACCCAAGTTTAGGCTTGAACGGACATTAGAAAAATATGTGGAAATGTCGCACCAAATTAAAAAGGAAACAATAGAGTGGATGCAACCAAATAATTTCAAACCAACCCAAAATTTTTCAGTATATAATACGGCCATAGGACAAATTGAGAATTTGGGTAGTGAGAGAGAGCGGTACACCCTTCCAAATCAAACCTCCCCATTCCAAATTGAAATCCATAACTCCAGTTTCACAGATCTATCGAGTACACCAAATGATTCACCAATTGAAGATAGAATGTCTGATGAGTTGTGTGATTTTGTAGTGTTTGATTTACCCGATTGTGAAGGGTCCATTTCAAGTGTAACCATACCCAACCCTTATGATCTCTACACCTCCACTCTTGAACCAAAATTGATTGAAAACCATAATTTTAATGAGGTGTTGGGGAATTCTAACCTTCACTTGAATGAGAAAATTGACATTGGGGATATATTGAATGATGAACCCGAAAATTTAGATGAGTTTGTCCCACCAATTCATCAAGTCCTTTCACTTCCTTGTGGTCATCATCTCAAGCCTTTAATTATTCTTTCCGAATCCTATATGCGTCTTGAAGTTGATGATAATAGTATAACCGAACAGCACACCGAACTTCAGCCTTCATCTTCCACATCTGGTTCAGCGATACTCGACATACCAATTTGTTTACCCATTTTACCTTCTACTTTCTCAGGTTCTTCTTCTATTCTTCCTATAATTTCAGTGAGTGTTGATGAATCACAATCCGATAATTCAAGTTTGATAATTCCAAAAAGCCAACTTGATTTGGATACTTTTGAAAATGAGATAGATGAGTTTTTCGAGTCTCCTACCTCCATAATTTTTGACAAATCAAGTATGATAAATTCTGGCACAAAACTTACTGACAGCAAAATGTTCAACTACACTATCGATGAAAGTTTTGAAGAACTTTTTGCTGACGAACTTGCATTCCTAAACAACACAGATTTTGTGATTAATCAACCTCCACCTATAGAAGTTGAACCACCACCCTTTCTTCTTATAAAATACGAGAATGGCAATATTCCACTCATTTCTGATCATTCACATTCTCGTTTTTATTTATCATCATCTCTTATCTCTTCACATTTACGTTCACGCAAACCCTTTCCATACCACCACTTATCTCTTCCCCACTTTTTCTTGGCTCTATATAACATGTGTTCCCCTCCGAACGACGGCGCACAGGACTGCGATGTCTTGGCGCTGAGATTCGGGGCAGATGCTAATTGGTGCTATCCGTCCACCTCTCCGAAGATGCCAAGTTGATTTATGGCACCATGTATCGAAGGTTTAGACGGATGCGTCCGATGTAGCAGACTTCGTCAGATTCCCCCTCGTTTGAGGGGTTTTTGATTGTGGGGACGCTCTTCCCTGCAGGCACAAGCCCCTGCAGTTAATTACGCTACCGCATTGCGGTAGCAACTTTCTCCTTCTCCAGATGGTCACTTCGTATCGTGGGTGATTGTTTTGTATTTTGTTGCCCGTGGATTGTTTACGGAGACTGAGTTATATCGTCGCACGTAGGGCGTGGACTAGTCCAAATCCGTATTGTCTTAGATTTGGGTTTGGGGGGTTTTTGGTTTGAGGACACGTTAGCCATACTTGAGGCTAAGATCAACTCAAACGTTTGTTAAGGATACGTTAGTCTAACTTTGAGACTAAGATCAACTTAACGGGATCGTTTAGATCCGACAAAAGAGCGTTTGGGCTCTAATGTTCCAGTTTAGGGACATAGTGGTCCATCGTATGTATGGCCGTCGGGACCCATCACCTCTCTGACGACGTTGAAGGATTACAACGACGGATGTCAGAGGAGCTCAGAGATGTACCCTCCAGCCAGAGTTAATTGGGGGGATTCATAGTCCAGTCTGTTTGAAGGTTTAAGGATACGTTAGCCATCTTTGAGGCTAAGATCAACTTAAACGGGACCGTTTAGATCCGACAAAAGAGCATTTAGGGGCTCCATTGTTCTAGTTTAAGGACATTGCGGTCCATGGGTAGTTTAAGGACATTGCGGTCCATGAGTAGTTTAAGGACATCGCGGTCCATTGTTAGTTTTAAGACATCTCGGTCAAGGTTAAGGACATCGTAGTCCATGGGCTTAAGGACCCCACAGTCCATTATGTGCTCTGGATGCTTCACACGGGTTCACTGCCGTGTTCTGCGAGGACCAGGCTCCGCTCTGGACGCTTTCCACGGGGTCAAAGAGTGACATTATCCGCGTTCCACGTAACCAGGAATTTGCATTAAACACGGGTTTAAGGACCCCGCAGTCCGTATCAATGTGTGGTCGTCGGGACCCGTCACCTCTTTGAAGACATTGAAGGATTACAATGCCAGGTATCAAAGGAGTGAAGAGATGTACCCTAGAACCGGAGTGGATTAAATAGTCCTTGGCCCAATTTGGGGTCAAGACGAATTAATTGTGTTATGAGTCCATTGGCCCAGTTAATCACAAATTGAGGACTTATGGCCATCTTGGGCTAGGTCCAATCAGGAGAGGCTTTGCCTCCATCCATTTAGTCAATTGGGCCGAAGCCTAGTGTTAAACACTACAGAGCAATCAGTGTTGAACACTGGGAATGAAGTTGACAAATTAGTGTTTAACACTAAGAGATAATTGGTGTTAAACACCAGCAACAAGGCTTTTCAAATTAGTGTTAAACACTAAAACAGATCAGTGTTGAACACTGCAGACAAAGCTTTTTAGTTAGTGTTGAACACTAAGGCCCAACAGTGTTTTAACAATGGGTTCGAGAGTTTCAATGTAGTGTTAAACACTAAGACAAGAGGAGTCGCGTGGCAGCACGTGAGAGCGCCCTCCCTTCATTTATTCTGCTGAGATTATCGCGTCTTTCAGAGCATCACGTGCCATCACGTGATGGGCATTCAAATGCCTATGTATTAGAGCTTCTGCCGAGGGTCACATGGGTCACGTGGGGTGCTACCTCAAAGGGGCTTTCTGTAGATCTCTGGGGGGGTCACGTGATGACACGTGACCCTGCCTCTAGGTATTTTGTTTAGAGGCTTTGTTAATCCTTTTTCAGGAATTAAATTCCTCGAGCTGTAAATTTCAGAGGAATTAAATTCCTACTTCCTTTCGAAGACTTATATTCTGGGATAGAGTTTAACTCTGAATTTTCTGCAGGAATTAAATTCCTCATATATGTGAAGAACCAAATAGGGTTGAACCCTAACAAAGCTTTTTTAAGGAGTTTAAACTTCCATCCTCTGTTAAATTATGATTAAGGGAATTAAATTCCCGCTGCTGCAACAGAACTAGGTTCTCAATTAGGGTTAAACCCTGTTTCTTTTTATTCTGAAGGAATTAAATTCCCATGATACAGGGGCAAGCCCTAATTTATTTTAAAGGAATTAAATTCCTATAGTTCTATGAGAATTAAATTCTCGTGCTTGCATTCCTTCTCTATGTTTTGGATCTGCATGGCAGGATCTCAACCCATTGAGAATTAAATTCTCAACCTTAAGGGGAGATGTGCACTTTGCAGATCCTCTATCAAAGAGAGAAGAAATATGTTCTTCTGTTTTTACATTATCAGAGTTAAACTCTGTTGAGAATTAAATTCTCTTTTTCTTTCAAGGAGCTTTTCCCTTTCTTACCTAGGGTTTTTGCAGAAGATCCAAGTTCTCCAAGTATCGAAGCTCTCTTCCTTTTCTTTTTTCTTCTCTGCGTATGTATATCCTGTGTCTCTTGGCTCCTATTTATAGGAGAAGCAGCCGAATCAATCAGTTTTTGACGAATCTTCATTAAGAGATTTGATTTGCACCCATCATTTGTTTTGGACCTTTGGATTATTAGGTGAATTTTATTCACCATTGGATTTCAAATCCAGGGGTTCCCCTTTATTATTTCGGTTAGATTTAAAAGGGAAATCTTTCCAAACCCGAGATTTTCCCATAGATAGATGATATTTCATCACCTCTGAATCTTTAATTCGATCGGTTCCAGATAGCCGCTTTCCTTTGGAAATATTTGATTCTCCTTCAGAATTTAATTCTGTTTGACAAAATGGGCTTTGAAAGCCGGTCACGTGTGACCACGTGACTCATGGTCACGTGTGGGCACGTGACCCCCTTTGGAATGAGCCTTTTCCTTTCTTTTGCGCTCTGTCTTCTTATTGCTGCTTAAACGTCACGTGCTGCCACGTGACTCCTGGTCACGTGTGAGCACGTGACCCTTGTTTGAACTCTCTCTTTCCTTGGTTCAACTGGAGAACGAGTCTGCTGTCTTGAACGTCACGTGGCAACACGTGACCCTGGTCACGTGGAAGCACGTGACCTCTTCTGAAGCCTTTTCCTTGACTTGATCAGGGAACTGGTGTGCCTTTTGACGCTTGCATTTAAATGTCACGTGTCGCCACGTGACCCGGGTCACGTGGGAGCACGTGACTCTTTCTGAAGCCCCCTTTTCTTCAGCGTAGTCAGGAAACTGAACTTGCCTTGATGATGTTTTTAGGTGTCACGTGCCAACACGTGACCGCTAGTCACGTGTAAGCACGTGACCCTCTTCTGAAGCTTTTCCCAGAAGCTTTCCTGATTTTAAATCAGGAAACAAATGCCCCCACAGCGTTGTTCTCACGTGTCTGCACGTGAGTGCAATGCTGTCACCTCTTGTGACCGTTGGATTCCTCTAGGGATCTGGGGAGACGAAACGTTTTCATTGTCTTCTATAAATACCTCTGTCTCTTCATAGGAGCCTTCACTTTGTTCATCTTCTTCTTCTGAGAACTTCTTCTTTGAGAATTTAATTCTCGCTTTCAGAGCTTAGTTCTCTGTTTTAAAATATTCTCAGAGTTTAACTCTGTTTTAAAGGGATTCTTCCTCCTCGGGTAATGGTAATCGAAGCATCTTCGTTTTGACAAAACTCTCTGGATTTTAAATCCAGATCGAGGGTTTCACAAAGAAACCATTTTTCTTCAAGTACTTTAACCAAAATATGAGACCACTTAACTTCCCGCAGTAGATCACTTAGGGTTCAGATGATCCCTTAGGGAGATGATGATGGCGTCTCAACTCCATGGAATTTAATTCCATTCAAAATGTTTCTGGGAATTTAATCCCTTTTCTTAATAAGGAATTTTAATTCCAATGAAGAACTCGCTTCCTTCACACAGAGGCTTCCTGAGGTCTCTTGGCCCTAGGTTGTTCTTCCCGCAATTAATGCAATGGGGGCTTTGTAATGATGTCTTTTTGTGGGAATTTAATTCCTTTGATTTCGTTGGATTCACTGTAGAGCTCGAGACAGATCCTGTTGGGGGAATGTGCATGGTCATCATTCTTTATTAAATGGGGATATTCCCTTTGTTTTATTGTAACTATTTGGTCTCATTATTAATGAGCCGTCATCCGGATTCTGTGGGGCCCATGTGTTTTGTAGCCAATGGTCCCAGGAAACTTTGCTGTTGCTTTCTCCAACTAGTCTTCATGTTCATGCATGAATATATATCGCTAACTTTTCTTTTAACGGTCTCCCTTTATTGGATTTCAGGTGCGATGGCTTCTGTTCCACGTTTTCCCTTTTCTCGCTCGGAGGCGGCTTTTCCTCAGTCACCATCTGATGAGGAGGTGATGGCGATGATTCGGGCCCATGACCCGAACTGCGCCAACCTTCTTCAATGGGGATCTTGGTACAGTCAGATTATTGAGAGTCGCCGGAGTTTTCTTTGTGCGGTGCCGACGGAGCCTACTTTCCCATTCTTACCGATGGATCCTCCAAGGACAGTTTTTGCTGTGGAAATGCCCAACTGGACTCCAACGGGGAGGCTGGAGCCTTCGACGACCGGCATACCGAATCACCCGATCCCGGCCATAGACATCTTGGGACGGCGTATCTGCCAGGGTGAGGCCCACCCGTGGGGGCAAATTTACAAGATAGGGCTCACTCCTAGGCATCTTACGGGCTACCTTCTCTGGGCTCGTTACATTCTTTCTGCTCATCGGGCGCGGTTGCAGAAAGTCGGGCTTTATCAGGCCATATACGCGTCACTCTTTCATTATAAGTCCCCGCATGCCTGGTGGGTTAAGGCGTTTTTGAACCAATGGAATCTTCCTACCAACACTTTCATCTTAGGAGATCGTGAGGTCTCGATCTCTCTTGCAGAGTTTTATGAAATCTCGGGATTGCCAATCAGGAGCGCACTGTATGAGGAGTTGTTGCCTCCTGACGAGTATGTCTTCGAGCCCGAGTCTGCACCGGTTGACGGCCTGTCCGCTGAGAATGCTGTTCGCCATAAGCGCCCTAGTTTAATTAAGGCCCTAGGCATCTTCGACCGATTATTCACCGAGTCCGAGGAGCAGGGTGTCACTTTTAAAAGCTTCATTTCCTGCTTCCTTCGTGAGGATATCATATCGAAGACTGCTCCGAAGTTTGCTAACATCAGAGACCCCTTTGGGTTTGGTCCGAAGAAGCTACCGACTGCCGAATCGGACCTGCCACAATATTATATTCCCATCGTGTCGCCGATGTCTTTTGAGTCCGTCGCGGCACCCGGTATGGATGAGGAAACATTCTTTGTGGGGTTTGTTAGCGTTTGGCTTAGCTGGTTCGTTATCCCCATGCATCGCCGCTTCATGAGAGCCTCGGTCATCTACCCGGCTCATCGTATTGCTGAGGGGACGCGGTTGGCCATCGGCATCCCGGCCTTGGCGCACCTCTATAATGGATTGGGCACCGCAGCTAATACCTCTATGCCTGGCGTGGATGTGGTAAACTTTTCGCTTCATTATTTCACGTCCTGGATCGAAATGCACGTATTGGGGGCTTTCGCCATGCATCAGAGGCCCTCATTTTACGATGCCTACCCCTTTCCATGACTTATGCGGCTAGTGGATGCTTCTGCCGCCGACCCGACTCAATTCGGGGCTATTCGGGTGCTAATTTCTCCTCATGCCATCGCTGGCGGGTTGGTTTTTACTGATCGGGTCTTGTCTACTCCTTCGGGTCCCGTCCAATAACTTTGGGACCAGTCGAAAGACAACGCGCCTTCTCTGAAGCCCCGGGAGGCCACGCATTTGTATGCAATTAGACCGGGTTACTTGGTGTTTCGCCAGGACAGTGCGGCTCTTTTCATGCGGTACAATCCGCATCGATTTGCCCGACAACTCGGATACGACCAGGGCGTTCCTTTCGAGGCTTTTATAGTTGCCCCGATCCCTTCGCTCGATGCTGTTCGCGATGCCGCTCATCATTTCATGAGGCTGAATACCGGTTCTTATTTCATGGTCCCTGAAGCCAAGTACATGCCCCGATGCGTGGGTGCGTTTACGGGTTGGTACCTTCATCGGGTCAGCCCAATCATTCTCGAGGAAAGGAGGGTGCTTCTCGGCCACGATGCCCCTCCTCTGGTTCCTGGGGCTAAGCTACGACCGAGGGTTCCAGTCCGCTTTCCTTTGAGGGAGATTGGCACCGCACTCATTCCGGGGGAATCCGGGGTAGACCTTACTCCGATAGCTGGTATGCCTTTGGGTTATCGATCACGGGGTAAACGGGCTCCGGTGGTAGCACCCTTGCCGGTGGCGGCGCCGCCTCCTGTGGCGTCGACAATGGCGATGTCATCCTCGGTTGTGGCACCGAGCGAGAGTAACAGGAATGAGGGCGCCGAGGGCGATGTGGGCCAGCGCCGCCATAAGGCTTCGCGAGGGAGGAAGCGGTCATCCTCAGCGACCGGCTCTGGGTCTAAACGGTGGAGGAAAGCGGCAACTGCCCCGCTTGATTCTGCGGTGGAGTCTGAGCCTATCCTTGAAGACGAACCATTGGCCCTGCGAGGGTCAGACGCTGGACTTCTCTTCCCGAGTTCAGCTGATGAGGAGGCTGCACAGTTGGCCAAGGCCATACGGCGCTCAAAAGACGCGTCTTATAACGCCAAGGTTCCGAAGAAGTCTTATCCCGCTGTAATTTTCTACGAAGACCCTTCGTGGATTCGGCGGCGATTTATCGGTCCTCTGGAGGAATGGGGAGAAAGGGCTTTGAAGCAGGCCACTTCAGAGGATGCAGCTGACGCACTTTCTTTGTGGACCGGCGGCCATGAGTCCACCCTCGAACCTCGGCGAGCCCACCTCCTTGAGAAGGAGCAGCGGCTTGAAGAAGCCATATTGAGGGCTTCTTTGCGTATAGGTACGTTGTGCTTCCTTTGTAGTCTTTCCGATTATTTATGCCCGTGCATATATATATCATTATCCTTATTTGCATCGTGCAGAGTCTTCGACACTGGGGGAGCTTCCCACGGGCCCATTAAAGCTAAAGCCCGCCAAAATTCTCAATGAGGCCTTGCTGGATGTGGAGGGGGCTGACGAGGCTGCTCCTCTCACGGTGGAACTTCCAACGGCGGTTCTTGACCAGGGAGTGCCTGCCCCTCTGGGGGAGGCTCCTTTGGAGGCCGCCGCCCCAATGACTCTTACCGAGGGCAACCCAAGGGCTGGGAGTGAGGTAGTCGGGACTACTCTCCCTTTGTTGGAGCCCGAGGTTACGGCGGAAACCGTTGAAGCTGCTATCCTCCCGGCTCAGAATGGGAGGAGTGTTGAAGGTATCCCTCTGCGTTTTAATTTAGCAACCCCTTCATAGTCTGAACTCTTTTATCTTTCTCAGAATTGCGCGATTTGGCGGCCACGATCGCGGATCTGTCGCCTCGACAGTCATTTCAGCGTTTATTGGAGATGGCAGCTCCGCAGGCGATCTCCCCTCAGCGCATTGTCCTCTTGTCTGGGCAAGGTTGGTGTCGTCCATCCCTTCTCATAGCATCGTCGTTATTTTTGCGTACTGAAATTGACGTTTTCTACAGTTCTGGAAGCCGATGATGAGGTCGAGATTCTCGAAGGGCCAGGGGAGCCTTCAGCTCCTGCTTGCACGACTGTCGGTGAGTGACATTTCATTGCACTCTCACTCGTTCCTTGCTTAAGAATTTTGTTGACATCTTCTAAATTTAAACAGCTCTGCCAGTCTCCACGGCGTTTGAGTCGCGCATCGTGATGCCACCCGGCCCTTATGCCTTGCGGGCTTCAGAACGCTTGGCCCAATTAAGCCTCGTCTCCTTGTCGTCTCTGATCGAGGAGCTTCGTGCTGGCAGCACGACCACGGCTGAAGCATTCGCTGCCGAGGCTAACGGTTCTCTTCCTTTTCTTGCCACCTACCACAGCGAAGAGGTGGTGCGAGTCTGGGTGGAGTTCTGCCGGCGAGTGGAGGCTTGCCTGCACACTCTCGAGTGTTCTCGCCTTTCCTCGGAGGCCGTGGCTGCAAAGGCGGAGTTACGAGGGCTGATAGCACGGTGCGCGGCCAACATGACGTCATGTGAGAAGAGGCTCGGTCGTAAGTTCTCGGAAAGGGAGCTAGCCTCCAAGGCGCTGAGCGAGCTTCAAGCCAATCTCACAGCCAGGGCCAACAAAGCGTATGAACTCTGGCGGGTGCTTCAGGAGTCCATCAAAGAGGTGGTGGCTCTCGATAAAGCTGCCATGTTCACTCGTGAGAGGGTCGAGGCTCATAAAGCCACCGAGAAAGAGCTTGAAGCCCGGCTCGCTTCGTATCAGGCTCAGCAAGCTCAAGCGGAGGCTCGTCTTCTGGAGATCTTGCGTCATGAAGCCGTGGCTCAGCAAAAGCAGGATGAGCTGACCAAGCTGCTGAATCGCCCGCCGGCCTGAAACATTTGTATCTTTTTCTTCCTTTTTGTACATACTCATGGATGAGAGTATTTTCTTTTTGTTTCTTTCATGAATTGTACTTTGTACCCATTTTGGTTTATGAATAAAAGATACATTTTTTCTTCTCAATGATGTGTCCCCTTTTCATTGAATGTATTCTGCGGAGATTCTATCTTGATCTCCTTGCAGGACAGTGATGGCTTAGGATACAGGGTTAGGATCTGCTTCCTAAGGCTTTTGCATTTTACGAGCCACGAGGGTCTCATAAAGAGTTTTTCTCCTACAGGTCGAGAGGATCCCATAGGTGTGAGTTCTTCTTAAAGATCGCAAGGATCCTCAAGCGATTTTTCCCTTGAGAGTCGTAAGGATCTCACAAGAGAGTTTTTCTTCCTTACAGGTCGTGAGGGCCTGCAAGTGTTGGATGTGGTCACCCTTGTCCGTGTTTTACGGAGTCGGGAGTTTCTCAAGGTATCGTAGTTTAAAGACGTCGCGGTCAAGGTTAAGGACCTCATAGTCCGTGGATTTAGGGACTCCACAGTCCGATGTTAGTTTTAAGACATCACGGTCAAGGTTAAGGACCTCATAGTCCGTGGATTTAGGGACTCCACAGTCCGCTGTTAGTTTTAAGACATCACGGTCAAGGTTAAGGACCTTATAGTCCGTGGATTTAGGGACTCCACAGTCCGGTGTTTGGTTGCAGGGACCCGTCACCTCTTTGAAGACGTTGAGGAATTACAACGCCGGGCATCAAAGGAGTGAAGAGATGTACCCTTAAACCAAGGCAAAGTCTGTAGGGAATCGGGGTGGTTGATCGTTAGTTTTAAGACATCACGGTCGAGGTTAAGGACGTCATAGTCCGTGGATTTTAAGGACTCCACAGTCCGGTATTTGCTCTGGATGCTTCACACGGGTTCACTGCCGCGCTTGGCGAGGACCAGGCTCCGCTCTGGACGTTTTCCACGGGGTCAAAGAGTGACATTATCCGCGTTCCACGTAACCAGGAATTTTTGCACTAGATGCTTCACACGGGTTCACTACCGCGTTAGGCGAGGACTAGGCTTCGCTCTGGATGCTTCGCACGGGTTTACTACCATGCTCTGCGAGGACCAGGATCCGCTCTGGACGTTTTCCACGGGGTCAAAGAGTGACACTATCCGCGTTCCACGTAACCAGGAATTTTTGCACTAGATGCTTCACACGGGTTCACTGCCGCGTTAGGCGAGGACTAGGCTCCGCTCTGGATGCTTCGCACGGGTTCACTGCCATGCTCTGCGAGGACCAGGATCCGCTCTGGACGTTTTCCACGGGGTCAAAGAGTGACATTATCCGCGTTCCACGTGACCAGGAATTTTTGCACTAGATGCTTCACACGGGTTCGCTGCCGCGTTAGGCGAGGACTAGGCTCCGCTCTGGATGATTCGCACGGGTTCACTGCCATGCTCTGCGAGGACCAGGATCCGCTCTGGACGTTTTCCACGGGGTCAAAGAGTGACATTATCCGCGTTCCACGTAACCAGGAATTTTTGCACTAGATGCTTCACACGGGTTCACTGCCGCGTTAGGCGAGAACTAGGCTCTGCTCTGGATGCTTCGCACGGGTTCACTGCCATGCTCTGCGAGGACCAGGATCCGCTCTGGACGTTTTCCACGGGGTCAAAGAGTGACATTATCCGCGTTCCACGTGACCAGGAATTTTGCACTAGATGCTTCACACGGGTTCACTGCCGCGTTAGGCGAGGACTAGGCTCCGCTCTGGATGCTTCGCATGGGTTCACTGCCATGCTCTGCGAGGACCAGGATCCGCTCTGGACGTTTTCCACGGGGTCAAAGAGTGACATTATCCGCGTTCCACGTGACCAGGAATTTTGCACTAGATGCTTCACACGGGTTCACTGCCGCGTTAGGCGAGGACTAGGCTCCGCTCTGGATGCTTCGCATGGGTTCACTGCCATGCTCTGCGAGGACCAGGATCCGCTCTGGACGTTTTCCACGGGGTCAAAGAGTGACATTATCCGCGTTCCACGTGACCAGGAATTTTTGCACTAGATGCTTCACACGGGTTCACTGCCGCGTTAGGCGAGGACTAGGCTCCGCTCTGGATGCTTCGCATGGGTTCACTGCCATGCTCTGCGAGGACCAGGATCCGCTCTGGACGTTTTCCACGGGGTCAAAGAGTGACATTATCCGCGTTCCACGTGACCAGGAATTTTGCACTAGATGCTTCACACGGGTTCACTGCCGCGTTAGGCGAGGACTAGGCTCCGCTCTGGATGCTTCACATGGGTTCACTGCCATGCTCTGCGAGGACCAGGATCCGCTCTGGACGTTTTCCACGGGGTCAAAGAGTGACATTATCCGCGTTTCACGTAACCAGGAATTTTATCGATTGTATCCGCATTTCACGGAATGGAGGTTTGACTCTTGGTGATGCGTATATCACCGATCCATGGAACTTGGGGTTGCCGCTGTTCCATTTCACTTGATGTTGTGTCTGCTGCGTCGAGATGATCTCCAGGTTATTTGGGAACCGTCGAGATTTGGCTTCCTCTCATGATGAAACCTGGGGGAGGAGTACGACTCCTTCTTTGTTTGCGCCCCTGGATTGTATACAGGGATTGATGTAGCATCACCTGTAGGGCAAAAAGGTTTCATTTTTCCATCATTTCTTTTATTCTTTCCGCGATGCTCTATCATTTCAGCTTTTTATATCGCGAAGGTCGCGATTGCCCAATCATTTCGGCTATTTTTCGCGGTGCCCAATCATTTCGGCTATTTGTTTTATTTTTACTCGCTGCTTTTTATTGCGAGTTGCCCCATCATTTCGGCTATTTTTCATGCATACATTTTTACTTGCTGCTTTTTATTGCAAGTTGCCCCATCATTTCGGCTATTTCGTAGGCATGTGTGGCCTGCTAGCTTTTCCGCCGCAAGCTCGGATTTTGGACACCGATTTCGGCGTCAGCACCGCTGCAACTGGTATGTTGCCAGGAGCGAATCATCATTTGCCTCTGTCGATGTTGAACAAAGGTGGCTTAGCGAACAGGGTTAGGATCTTGTCGGCTAAGGCTTTTGACTTCATGAGCCGTAAGGGTCTCACAAAGGTATTTCTCCCTACAAGTCGTGAGGATCTTGCAGGTGTATTTTTTCCTTAGGGATCGTGAGGATTCCTAAGTGTATGTCCCTCTGTAAGTCGTAAGGATCCTACAAGGGGGTTTTCTCCTTATGGGTCGAGAGGACCTACAAGGGTTGGACTTTGCTGGGGAAATGTTTATTCGCGCCCGTGGATTGTATACAAGGGTCAGTATTGAGCCTCTTGTAGGGCAATATCGAAGGTTGTGGAGGATTTGCTTAAGAACAGGTTCAGGCTTCTGTAACTTAAGACTTTCAAATCTCATGAGCCGTGAGGGTCCCATAAGAGAATTCTCCTTACGAGTCGTGAGGATCTCGTAAGTGTATTTTCTCCTTTGGAATCGTGGGGATCCCTAAGTGTGCTGCTCCTTTGTGAGTCGTAAGGATCTCACGCAGGTGGTTTCTCCTTACAAGGTCGAGAGGACCCTACAAGTGTCTTTTAACGAGGTTGCGCCCTTTCGGGTTTTCACAAACACTCGCCGGTAGTCCCGCTGTTTTTACTCACGGAGCCCTTTCGGGTTTTCATCCGTGCCCATTTTGCTTATGGACATACCGTTTTTTTTTTTTTATTCTTTTTCACTTTTTTTTTTTTACTTTATTTTTTTTTCTTTTCTCTCTCCTCTTTTTTTATCTCGTCAGCCTAAAGATGCTGCGGTAGTAGTTTAAGGGACGTTTCGGTCCGTTGATAGTTTAAGGACGTTTCGGTCCGTCGTTAGTTTAAGGACGTTTCGGTCCGCCGTTAGTTTAAGGACGTTTTGGTCCGCCGTTAGTTTAAGGACGTTTCGGTCCGTCGTTATGGGAAGGCCGGCTGCTGCTTGTAAAGTCTGAGCCTAGGAAGATAGTGAGCGGACATAGTCGTCGTCATCTATCATTGACCCCGGCTGCGGCTTATTAAGCGTAGTATTTCTTCAAGAAGCGGCCGTTTATTGGCCTGAAAGGCCTTTCACCGTGCATGTCCATGAGTAGGTAGGCTCCACCCTGGTAGACCTTGTCTATGACGTACGGGCCTTCGTAGTTTGGCTCAAATTTTCCTCGCTTGGCACGATTGGGGATCATAGGTCTTTTGACCACTAGTACAAGTTCGCCTTGGCGAAATGTCCTCGGCCTGGTCAATCTTTCGTATGAGCGCGTCATCTTTGCTTTGTAGGCCTCTAGATGTTGTTGCGCTATGAGCCGGGTTTCGTCGAGGGCATCAAGCTCCTCAAGCCGAAGGTGAGCATTTTCTTCGTTCGTCAGCTCGTGGTGGACTGCTACTCGTAGAGAGGGTAACTCTATCTCGAGGGGGAGCACTGCTTCCGTCCCAAATACCAACGCGTACGGCGTTGTGTTTGTGGCCGTCTTGAACGTAGTTCGATAAGCCCAAAGGGCTTCTTGCAGCCTTTCGTGCCAGTCTTTCTTATTCCTGGAAACGGTTTTTTTTATGATCTTCGTCAAGGTCTTATTGAAGGCCTCGGCTAGACCGTTAGCTCGTGGATTGTAAACCGAAGAATATCTCCAGTCTATATTGTGCTGCTGTGCGAAGCGGCTAATCTTATGGCTTCGGTAGGCCGGCCCGTTATCGGAGATAATTCGCCGTGGAGTTCCGAACCGATAGATGACGTGCGTCTTGAAGAAATGGAGGATATTCTCCGTCTTCACTTCCCTCAGTGGTACTGCTTCTGCCCATTTGGAGAAGTAATCAGTTGTTGCCAGGATAAAACGGTGTCCCCGGGATGATGCTGGCTCAATGGGGCCGACTATGTCAGTCCCCCACATTTCGAATGGCCAACTAGCCAGCGTCGGGTGTAGTGGATTCGGATGTTGGTGGATGAAGTCTCCATGAATCTGGCATGAGTGGCATTGCTTCGCATACTCGAGGCAGTCCTGGATCATCGTGGGCCAGTAGTAACCCATCCGTTTAATTTTTAACTTCATCTTTGGGCCTGCTTGGTGAGAACCGCAAAGTCCGTCATGAACTTCCTGAATGACTCTTTCTGCTTCGTCAGGTCCTAAGCATCTCAGCCATAGAGAATCAAACGATCTTTTGTATAGAATATCGTTGACGAAAGCGAAAGATAGAGCTCGTTTCATGAGCTGATGTCTTGAGGACGCTTCTTCGGGCATTCGGTGGGACTTAAAGTAGTCTATGAAGACTTCCCTCCAGTCCTCAGCCTTCTCACGGTCTTTTATTTGTAGGGTCGTCTGCTCAGTCGCTCCCTTTTCTTCGCATGATTCCGGAGATATTTCTGCCGGGGCGAGCACTCGGCGGCTTTGTACCACGATTCTGACATCGTCGAGGTTCTCGTCGGCCAGTTCTTTAGCAAGTTTGGCCAACGCGTCTGCTTTGCTGTTTTCCGCACGCGGTATGTTCTCCAAAGTATAGGAGGGAATTTGTGTCAATAGTTGTTGCACCCTTTCGCCGTACTTCACCAACTCTGGCTTGCACGTTTGGTAGTCACCATTTACTTGACTAACGACCAGCTGAGAATCCCCGTATATGAGGAGGTCTTCAATTCCCATGTCGATGGCGATCTCGAGGCCTGCTATCAGAGCTTCGTATTCGGCTTCATTGTTTGTCCTCGGTTCTGTTAAGGAGAAGGCGAAGCGCATTATCCCTCCTTGTGGAGTTGCAAAGATGAGGCCTATCCCTGATTTGATCATTGGGACACCTTGTTTCTGTTTCTTTATGGAGGATGCTCCATCGAAATAGAGTTCCCATCGGGCGCTTCCGCCGCTAATCGCATCAAATGCATGCTCGTCCGGCAAATCACAGTTCAGAGGAGAATCGGCCGGTATCGGGTGCTCGGCGAGGAAGTCGGCAATGGCTTGGCCTTTTACCGCCTTGAGAGGTTGATACGTTATCGAGAACTCCATCAAGAGCAGGGCCCACCTAGCGAGTCGTCCTGTCAATATGGCTTTTGACATCAAGTATTTGAGGGGGTCCACCTTCGAGATGAGACGGACTTCGTGTGCCAACGCATAGTGCCTGAGCTTTGTTATCGCGAAGATTAACGCCAAACAATGTTTTTCAACGGGAGAGTAGTTGCTTTCTGCCCCCAGCAGCACTCGACTTAAGTAGTAGAGTGCTCTTTCTTTCCCCTGATCGTTCTCTTGTGCCCATAATGCGCCCAAGGAACCTTCGAGGGCGGTCGTATAAAGAATGAGGGGCTTTCCCTTAACCGGAGCAGCCAACACCGGAGGGTTCTGCAGGTATTGCTTGATCTCGTCTAGTGCACCTTGACATTTGTGGTCCCAAACGAATGGAGTTCCCTTTTTCATCAGGTGGCTGTAAGGACGGCATTTGCCCGAAAGATTAGCGATAAACCGCCGGATGTATGCGAGCTTCCCTTGGAGAGACCGCAACTGCTTGAGGGTTCTTGGCGGAGGCATTTCCATGATCGCCTTAATCTTTGACGGATCTATTTCAATACCTCGGTGTCGAACGATGAATCCCAGAAATTTGCCCGAGGAGACTCCAAACGCGCATTTGAGGGGATTCATTTTCAAATTATATTGCCGAAGGCGTCGAAATACAGTCTCCAGATGTTTTAAATGCTCTTCGTACGACATGCTCTTCACTACAAGGTCATCGATATAGCACTCGACGATGTCATGTATGAGATCGTCGAAGGTTTTCGTCATGGCTCTTTGATAGGTAACGCCAGCGTTCTTTAGGCCAAAGGGCATAACCCTGTAGCAGAATATACCCAAAGGGGTCCGGAAAGCGGTATGCTTCTGGTCTTCGGGATGCATCTTTATCTGATTGTATCCTGACGAACCATCCATAAAGGAGAAAACCTCGTGAGTGGACGTGTTATCTATCATTAGCTCGGTTACTGGTACTGGGAAATCATCCTTGGGATAGGCTTTATTGAGATCCCTGAAATCCACGCATATGCGTACCGTCCCATTCTTCTTCATTACCGGGACGATATTGGCGATCCAGTCGGGATATTGGACTTCTTGGATAAATCCAGAATCGATCAGCTTCTTGACTTCGGCGTTGATGCTCATCTCGAGCTCGAGTCGCATCCTCCTTGGCGCCTGCTTGACTGGCTTGATATCTGGGGATATTGCTAATTTATGCACAGCAATCTCCGGATCTAATCCTGGCATCTCGGAGTAGTTCCACGCGAAGCAGTCTTTATGCCGTAGAAGCACGTTTTTTAACGCAGCCACCCTTTCTTCAGATAGCAGCTCGCTGACAAATGCCGGTCGCGGGTCATCTGCCGATCCCAACTCAATCTTCTTGAGGTTATCTGCAGTAGTATGTATACCATCTTCCAGTTCTTTCGGAGCGGGCGGAAATTCCGAGATCACCTCATCATCGCTGTTCTCAAAGCACCGGTAAAGGTCATCTACGTTCTCGGGCTCTTCTCCTAATATCGTAATCGTATAACAAGTGCGAACCCGCTCCCTGGACTGAGGTGGACCCGGTTCTGCTCTTGCGGCCTTGGGCTTATGCTTTTGCGGTGGCGTCACATTCCAGCCGTTGGATAAAGCGAATCTGCCCCGTCGGTACTGGTCCTCGACCCAGTTCTTGAAGGTGAAGCAGTCTTCGGTAGGATGTCGTATGGCTCGGTGATAAGAGCAATAACTCGGATGAGAAGCCTTGCTAGCTTGCTCAGGATGTCTAGACTCTGGAAGCGTGATCATTTGATGTTTTATGGCGAGGTTAAGTAACCTCCCCGTTTTGTCTCGGGGGAAGGAGTACGCTCGACTCATCTTCTTCATGAGGGACAAACCCGAGCCGCTTCTTGATTTATTTCCGTCTCTGCGTCGGGCCTTTCGTACAACGGATTGACGAGGATAAGAGTCTTTGTCTTTTGCAGCACGTTGAGATAGGCGTTGCGTCCTGGCCTTTTCGTAGATGGCCATTTCGCGGTTGTGGTCTTCCCGAGCTTCCTGACCTATTTTCCTGATAGGCTTGCCCACTCGCTCTTCAAACGACGGACTCGGCGCTTTAATTGCGGGGTCTAGTTTTGATGGGTGGTTGGCATCTCCTGACAGGGCGTCCTCCTCTTCATCAAAGGTATATATGGCGTAGCTACTGTGGGCCCGTTCCCGTTTTCCGGCTCTTGCGTATCCAAGCCCGAATGTTTCCATCTTCCCGTTGGGCAATTTGCGTTGAGTCCCGGGGACATCCCAAATCCTGTTGTAGAACCGCGCCTGCCGAACGGTCTGTTCTAAGGGTACTCCTTGGCGCTTCAATAGCTTTTTTAATCCATTTGTATAGTATCTGGGCAGACTGATGGGTTGGATCCTGTCAAGCGTAGCATCCGTGCCATGCCAGATCTCTTTCTCTATTTTCGACTCTGAGGATCGGTAGAATAGGATCACCTTCTCGCCCCTTCGCCTGGGAGGGACGTAAAATTTTTGCAGGTCCTGTACATTGTGAGCCTGAAGCGCGTCGAGATCCTTGTAGTGTTCTCGCGGTACCATGGTGATTTGCAAACTATGGTCATCGCCAGGGGGTGCTTGTATTGACAACCGATTGGAGAACACAGCATTAACTTCATCTTCTGAATCACTTCCGAAGACCAACACGGGGGCGGGCGTCCCCAGGTTGTTGCGTCGAGATAGCCCTGCATAAACTATCTCTTCCTCTTCTTCGGTATCGCTCCCGAAAATCGGGATGGCGGCGGCGGTTTTTTTCCTCAGATTGTGACTCCTTTCTGTATCCTCGAAATCTGGCAAAAAGTACTTCGCATCTTCGTATTTGCGGACTTCGTTCACGGAAAATGGGTTTAACTCACCTGTTACGGTATACTCGAAACCATCCTTAAAGTACTTTATACACTGATGTTGTGTAGAAGGGATGATATTGTACTCGTGTAGCCAAGGACGGCCGAGTAAGGCGTTGTAGCAGGTCTTGGCGTCAATGACATGGAATTTGATGTCTGTGACGAGAAGTCCAAAGCGTAAGGTTAGTATCACAGATCCGAGAGTCCGTGACGATTGTGAATCAAAACCGGAGATAGTAATCTTGTCACGAGCGAGGTGTTGCACGCTCATGCAGATTTCCTTCAACACCCGAACATTAAGGAGATTGACGGAGGATCCATTATCCACCAGAATCTTTCCTATCTTGATATCATGGCAGTATCCGGAGATATATAGGGGACGGTTGTGGTCGCACGTCCCGAGAAGGAGGTCTTCATCACCGAAAGTGATGTCGGCCGTATGCACTTCCTCCAGTTCATCCTTCATCTTTTCAGTGGCGAGGAAGGCTTGGAATTGCTCAGGTTCTTGTAACGCCTTAATTAGTGAGTCTCGCGCTTCTTTTGATAATAGGAGGGCATCGAGAATGCTAAGCTGAGAAGGCAGCTTCCTTAGGTGCGCGAGGATGTTATAGTCCACTTTACTCTTCCTAGGAGGGTCTTTGGTAGCCAGCTCTTTCGTGACTTGGTCATCTAACGTGATATCTTCAGTGACCTTTTCTTTTCCCTTATCTTTTCTATTTGCGGGTCCAAGATTCTTCTCTGGGAGTATGCGATTGCGCAGCTGAATGTTCTCGCAGGCCTCCGATTTCTCCTCTTTCCCTAAAGCGGATTCTTTAAAGAGAGGGCCCAGAGCCATTTCTTCGTCAGAGTCGCTCCCGAAGGTGAGAACTTGTGACCCCCTGGCGTTTACCATGTAACAGTTGCCAGTAGCTCTGTCGCGCCCATCGATAGTACTTCTTCGCTCCCGACGGATCTTGCGTTTCATGCGCTTAAAATGTTGCCGATGAGCAACATACCCTTGCCACCATATCTTAAAGGCGTCGCACTCCTCCGTGGGATGTGATATTCTCTGATGATATGCGCAATAGTCAGGGTGCGTCTCTACCCCATCGTATGTGTTTCCTTCCGAGGGTGGTAGCTTCATTCCCATTGACATGGCTTTGGCAAACCTTTTCCTCGTCTTGAATATCTTCTTGTCTACTTCGGATGCCTTACGCTCTGGCAAGGGTAGTTCAACTCTTTCGTTTAGTTGCCCGCGTTTGGCTCCTTCCGATGTGGCCATCTCACGCTCCTGGTCCGCTTTACATTTTAGACGAATCTCGTCTAGAAAAGCGTCGATCATTTCATCTGTTGGCCACGCGCGTTCTGGTACAGGATCTGCCTCCAGCTTCTTAATGCCAGGAGTTTTCCCATCATCGGTAAACGAGTGGGAGATTACGTTACAACTCGCCACATATCCTTCGGATTCATCCGACGAGCTTTCTCCATCATCTTCCTCTTGAAAGATGTGGTTGAGGAACTCTTGCAGTGTGACAGGAGTTCGCGCCTTTTGATTGTACTCTTCCAGTGCGTCGATTTGCTTCTGCAAGTTCGTGTGCTCTTTTCCAGGCTTCACGGACTTCTTGGATTTCTTCTTCTTTTTCTTCGAAGATTTTGACGATTGGGCGTGGGTATCTGGGCTCTTGTCGTGAGTCTTTGTAGTCGGGCGGCGCCTTAGCATCCCTTCGATAATCTGAGGTTCAAGAGGGTCCTTCCATTCGATCGCAGGGCACGCATGAAGGTCTCTCAGCATTCTTTTGGTTTTAGTTGATAGCACGACCTCCCATGGAGCTTCTTCAATAAAAGAACATGTTGCCCCCGGTGTATCCGCTTTCCTAGGAGCATGCGGCTGTGGTGGGTTTACCTTCCACTTTTCGGACAGTACGAACTTCCCCTGGAGGTACTGATCTTCAATCCATCCTTTGAAGACGAAGCAATCTTCAATCGGATGGCCTACAGTTTGATGGTAAGGGCAATAGTTGGGGTTATTCGCCTCGGTGGGTTGCGGCGGTCGCCTTGGATTTGGCAGGTTTATAAGTCTGTTGCGTATTGCCAGCTCGAATAACCGTTTCGTCTTGTCCCGTGGGAACGAGTAGGGACGCTTCATCTTCTCATTATAATACCGACGTCTTTCCTCCAGTTGATCTGCCGGTTTCGGGGCGTTAAGTTGCTGTTGGGCATTTGCAACAAAGGTTGCCCTTCCTTTACCCTTGTCATTCCGAGGTTCCGACTTCGGGGGAGGTGGTCTATGACCCATCTGGTCCATCTGAGCCAACTTGTCGATCAAAGCCTGGAATGTGGTTGGCTTAAAGAACATCATAAACTGGGAGATAGTTGCGTGAGGGTCTAGAGTTCCTACGAACATGCCCACCGCAGGTGCTTCCTCGATGCGTTGCTCACATCTCGACCACAAGTTCCGCCAGCGTATAGCATACTGGACCCAGGTTTCGCCCGGTTTTACCCTGGCGTTAATAAGTGCAGTTATTGGAGTGCGTTCGCTGGCACTTGCGAATCGCTGAGTGAACAACAGCTCCATTTCAGCGAACGTTTTGATAGAATCGTTCGGGAGTTCCGAATACCATTCGAACGCTGTTTCTGATAAGCTGCCCACGAACTGGCGGAGCAACAGTTTATCATCACCGCCGGTGTTACCGCAGAGGGCCCGGAACTGGGCGACATGTTGATGGGGATTGCCGGTCCCCTTATACACGTGGAATTTTGGTATCGTGTAGCCTTGCGGGTATTTGATTTAGTCGTACCAGCTCGGATACGGCCGTCCCGTTTTCACGACTTGACCAGCTGCCTCAGTCGCGTGATGAACCCGGATTTGCTGGGCTATGTAGTCAGCCAAGTCAGCCTTAGAGATTGCCTCCTCCTTGGCCGTTGAGAGGGCCGACGGTGGATTTGACGTTTCTCCTCGGTCGTCTTCGAGAACGATTGGGGGATCCTCGGCGGGTAAGTCCTGCTGGATCATCATTCCTATCACATCTTGGAAGAGAAGGCCCATCCGTTGTATGTTGGCCGCTTGTTCAGCAGCCTCTTTGTCCCTTTTCTCCAGTGTCCGGCGAAGGAATTCAGCGTCGGTTTCTTCTTCTCGGCGTGCGTCTGAGGACGTTTCCGGATTTTCTTTTGGCCCGGTGAGCGCGGCCATAGCATTCATCATTTCTTGAAGCTTTTGTTGCTGCTCCTGGGCCTTCGTCACGGATCGGGTTAGCGGTCGGTGGCCCGTAGAAGTGCGGCTTTCCTCCTTTCCAGAGGCCATGTAAACAGTGTGCACCACCATGCCCCCAGACTTAGGGCGTCTGGGCTCGGTGCTTTTAGCCGTCGTTGCATGCCGGGAGGTCTTCTCTGGCCTCCTCCTTTTATGAGCCATGGAGGTTGAGGGGGCCGTTGAGGTGGGCGTCCAGACAGCCTTTTGGGGTTTAGCCTGGTGACACGCTTCCGGTTGGATTTTCGGCTTCTTGTGCTGGCGGGAGAAGTTTGGATCGATGATCGAGTCCCGGGCCTGCCGCCAAACCTTATAGATTTTGGAAGACAGCCGTTGAGGAGATCGGGGCTGTTCTGATTTTATTTCCACAACTTTTTTTAATGGGGGAGGAGACCTCTTCAACACTGCAGTAGGAGAATTCCTTCGCACCTTGTTTAGCATTTCGAAGCTGTTCCCAGTTGGAACAGCAGCATTAACTTCTGCCACCGGGGCCGATGGGGTCAACCCGGAGGGGGAATTGCCCCCAGCCTTCCTTACTCGGCGCCAATGGCGACGTCGAGCGTGTCGAGCGGACGGTGTAGGGTCAGCGGTAAGAATGGTTTCGTCTTGCCCCCTGTCTGGATGGGGGGTCGTTGTTGGTGTTAACCTGTCAAAGACCGACGTCCTTTGGGCAGCAGGAGCGGGAGTGGGAGCCGTCAATCTTGTAAAGACCGACCTTTTGGCCGGAGAAGCCGCCTTGACGATTTCGGGAGCAGGAGCAGCCACTTTCTTAGAAGCAGCCTTCTCTGAGATTGTAGGCCCCATGATGGGTTTGCAGGATTTCTGGCCCAATCTAGAGAAGACCGAGGCGTTGACGTTGGGCGACTCGTTGAGAGGAGCCGCGATAGGGGTAAGACGATCAAAGACCGACTTCTTAAGAGCTTCCGTTGTCAGTACTGGAGCGGTGAAGTTTGTCGGCGGGAGCATGGTCCCAAAGAACAATCCTGTGGTGGCGTGAGTGACCTGTTCCACGGGCATTGTGAATAGCGAAGCAGCTTGGGGTCCGTAGGCTATACCTCCTGGCGAGGCAGAGCGTTGGTTGCAATTGCAGCCTGAGCAGTTGGAGAATTTCACGGAAGTAGAAGCCATCGATCCTTTGCTTTCTGCAATAAGCAAGACGCCAATTCTTAGTATCTTGAAACCCAAGGGCCACCATTGGCGAACCGCGATTGGTTCGCGAGTCACGACACACGAAGTGTGGAGTGGAAAGAGGAAAAGGTCCCACCGGGCGTGCCAGAATCTGTTCCCCTCCGAACGACGGCGCACAGGACTGCGATGTCTTGGCGCTGAGATTCGGGGCAGATGCTAATTGGTGCTATCCGTCCACCTCTCCGAAGATGCCAAGTTGATTTATGGCACCATGTATCGAAGGTTTAGACAGATGCGTCCGATGTAGCAGACTTCGTCAGATTCCCCCTCGTTTGAGGGGTTTTTGATTATGGGGACGCTCTTCCCTGCAGGCGCAAGCCCCTGCAGTTAATTACGCTACCGCATTGCGGTAACAACTTTCTCCTTCTCCAGATGGTCACTTCGTATCGTGGGTGATTGTTTTGTATTTTGTTGCCCGTGGATTGTTTACGGAGACTGAGTTATGTCGTCGCACGTAGGGCGTGGACTAGTCCAAATCCGTATTGTCTTAGATTTGGGTTTGGGGGGGTTTTTGGTTTGAGGACACGTTAGCCATACTTGAGGCTAAGATCAACTCAAACGTTTGTTAAGGATACGTTAGTCTAACTTTGAGACTAAGATCAACTTAACGGGATCGTTTAGATCCGACAAAAGAGCGTTTGGGCTCTAATGTTCCAGTTTAGGGACATAGTGGTCCATCGTATGTATGGCCGTCGGGACCCATCACCTCTCTGACGACGTTGAAGGATTACAACGACGGATGTCAGAGGAGCTCAGAGATGTACCCTCGAGCCAGAGTTAATTGGGGGGATTCATAGTCCAGTCTGTTTGAAGGTTTAAGGATACGTTAGCCATCTTTGAGGCTAAGATCAACTTAAACGGGACCGTTTAGATCCGACAAAAGAGCATTTGGGGGCTCCATTGTTCTAGTTTAAGGACATTGCGGTCCATGGGTAGTTTAAGGACATTGCGGTCCATGAGTAGTTTAAGGACATCGCGGTCCATTGTTAGTTTTAAGACATCTCGGTCAAGGTTAAGGACGTCGTAGTCCATGGGCTTAAGGACCCCACAGTCCATTATGTGCTCTGGATGCTTCACACGGGTTCACTGCCGTGTTCTGTGAGGACCAGGCTCCGCTCTGGACGCTTTCCACGGGGTCAAAGAGTGACATTATCCGCGTTCCACGTAACCAGGAATTTGCATTAAACACGGGTTTAAGGACCCCGCAGTCCGTATCAATGTGTGGTCGTCGGGACCCGTCACCTCTTTGAAGACATTGAGGGATTACAATGCCAGGTATCAAAGGAGTGAAGAGATGTACCCTAGAACCGGAGTGAATTAAATAGTCCTTGGCCCAATTTGGGGTCAAGACGAATTAATTGTGTTATGAGTCCATTGGCCCAGTTAATCACAAATTGAGGACTTATGGCCATCTTGGGCTAGGTCCAATCAGGAGAGGCTTTGCCTCCATCCATTTAGTCAATTGGGCCGAAGCCTAGTGTTAAACACTACAGAGCAATCAGTGTTGAACACTGAAAATGAAGTTGACAAGTTAGTGTTTAACACTAAGAGATAATTGGTGTTAAACACCAGCAACAAGGCTTTTCAAATTAGTGTTAAACACTAAAACAGATCAGTGTTGAACACTGCAGACAAAGCTTTTTAGTTAGTGTTGAACACTAAGGCCCAACAGTGTTTTAACAATGGGTTCGAGAGTTTCAATGTAGTGTTAAACACTAAGACAAGAGGAGTCACGTGGCAGCACGTGAGAGCGCCCTCCCTTCATTTATTCTGCTGAGATTATCGCGTCTTTCAGAGCATCACGTGCCATCACGTGATGGGCATTCAAATGCCTATGTATTAGAGCTTCTGCCGAGGGTCACGTGGGTCACGTGGGGTGCTACCTCAAAGGGGCTTTCTGTAGATCTCTGGGGGGGTCACGTGATGACACGTGACCCTGCCTCTAGGTATTTTGTTTAGAGGCTTTGTTAATCCTTTTTCAGGAATTAAATTCCTCGAGCTGTAAATTTCAGAGGAATTAAATTCCTACTTCCTTTCGAAGACTTATATTCTGGGATAGAGTTTAACTCTGAATTTTCTGCAGGAATTAAATTTCTCATATATGTGAAGAACCAAATAGGGTTGAACCCTAACAAAGCTTTTTTAAGGAGTTTAAACTTCCATCCTCTGTTAAATTATGATTAAGGGAATTAAATTCCCGCTGCTGCAACAGAACTAGGTTCTCAATTAGGGTTAAACCCTGTTTCTTTTTATTCTGAAGGAATTAAATTCCCATGATACAGGGGCAAGCCCTAATTTATTTTAAAGGAATTAAATTCCTATAGTTCTATGAGAATTAAATTCTCGTGCTTGCATTCCTTCTCTATGTTTTGGATCTGCATGGCAGGATCTCAACCCATTGATAATTAAATTCTCAACCTTAAGGGGAGATGTGCACTTTGCAGATCCTCTATCAAAGAGAGAAGAAATATGTTCTTCTGTTTTTACATTATCAGAGTTAAACTCTGTTGAGAATTAAATTCTCTTTTTCTTTCAAGGAGCTTTTCCCTTTCTTACCTAGGGTTTTTGCAGAAGATCCAAGTTCTCCAAGTATCGAAGCTCTCTTCCTTTTCTTTTTTCTTCTCTGCGTATGTATATCCTGTGTCTCTTGGCTCCTATTTATAGGAGAAGCAGCCGAATCAATCAGTTTTTGACGAATCTTCATTAAGAGATTTGATTTGCACCCATCATTTGTTTTGGACCTTTGGATTATTAGGTGAATTTTATTCACCATTGGATTTCAAATCCAGGGGTTCCCCTTTATTATTTCGGTTAGATTTAAAAGGGAAATCTTTCCAAACCCGAGATTTTCCCATAGATAGATGATATTTCATCACCTCTGAATCTTTAATTCGATCGGTTCCAGATAGCCGCTTTCCTTTGGAAATATTTGATTCTCCTTCAGAATTTAATTCTGTTTGACAAAATGGGCTTTGAAAGCCGGTCACGTGTGACCACGTGACTCATGGTCACGTGTGGGCACGTGACCCCCTTTGGAATGAGCCTTTTCCTTTCTTTTGCGCTCTGTCTTCTTATTGCTGCTTAAACGTCACGTGCTGCCACGTGACTCCTGGTCACGTGTGAGCACGTGACCCTTGTTTGAACTCTCTCTTTCCTTGGTTCAACTGGAGAACGAGTCTGCTGTCTTGAACGTCACGTGGCAACACGTGACCCTGGTCACGTGGAAGCACGTGACCTCTTCTGAAGCCTTTTCCTTGACTTGATCAGGGAACTGGTGTGCCTTTTGACGCTTGCATTTAAATGTCACGTGTCGCCACGTGACCCGGGTCACGTGGGAGCACGTGACTCTTTCTGAAGCCCCCTTTTCTTCAGCGTAGTCAGGAAACTGAACTTGCCTTGATGATGTTTTTAGGTGTCACGTGCCAACACGTGACCGCTAGTCACGTGTAAGCACGTGACCCTCTTCTGAAGCTTTTCCCAGAAGCTTTCCTGATTTTAAATCAGGAAACAACATGTTCTTCCACCGACCTATACGTTACATTGATAAAATCTTTGAATGGTTGGTATTAACTTTTGGTCTTTATAAAGTCTTATATTGACCAAATAACTTTACCCCCCTTAAAATGCTTAATATTGTTTAACTCAAGTTTGGGAGGTATATTTTTGGCTCTTGAAAATAAAATTTGTCCTCAAAATTATGAGCCAAAAATAAGTTTAGGGGAGGATTTTTACTTTCAATTTTTGTTGCCCCCGTTAACCTTTCCTCCCAAGTCTACAGGTTTTTGAGATTTAAAAGAGACAACAGTGAGGACACTACTGCAAACAGGATTGGGGGAGGTTTATGCTTATTTACATGTTACTTTGCATTATACTATATATAAGCACAAAAAATTTTAATAATGGAAGTTAGAAAGTGACAAATTACATTTGAAAGATAGGAATAGTTTAAGAAAAATAAGAAAATTAGATGTTTTCTTAAACAAAACTAGTAATAAGTAGTTATGAGTTGTTGTCCCAAGGGTTACTAAGATGAAGGAAATTGCTAATCTGAGAATAAAAATAAGTCTGAAAAATAGTCCTTATTCTTGAGGCCAAACATTTGAACGTTGATACCTTACTATACGAACTTACACACATCTTAAAACTTGGGATAGTAGAGGATACCTTGAAGTGCTCTTGTCTAAAATCCTTAGTATGAAGAAAAATAAAATAAAATAAAATATATGTGGTGAAGAAGAAAAAATGAATACTGGTTTTGCAATTACCAAGGCAGCATAAAAAAAATATAGCGAGGGTGCTTTATCACCTAGTGCCTTAGACCAACTGGTTTGGGAGTCACTGCTAAGCCTTAGGTATTGCATGACGAGGAATTACGCCTAACTGTGCGAGCACATTTTGTAATCGGTCGGTTAGTACCTCAAGAAGTATTAACGGTCACATGAAGAATGTGTGAGCAATTTTATCGAAAATATTCACCAACTATAAGGTACTTTGGAAGATGGGCAAGAGTATGATAGCTTGAATTGAATTCTCTAAGTGTAGGGATATCTTTTATACACACGTAGGGGTATATGATCAATGTTTGGATGAAATATAAGGAGGAAGACTAAAGGCTATGTTTTATTGAGAGATGATGTAATTTCTAACATTTTTTCATAACCATTAAGATAGGGCTCATAGCAACTGAAAAGCTGGTATAGTTGGAAACTCTTATTTTCAAGTTCTTTCTTTTATAGTTCTTATCTTTATATGTAACTTTCACCATCTTTTTTTTATTATAGGATTTTGTGGGTGTAATCCGCTGAAAACCCTCAGAAGACAACACTCCTCCTACTAAGGACACCTAGAGGTTTAACGGCTTGTTGCACGTGCTCAGTGCAATCGTGTTGCCTACAAAAGTGTGCTACTTAGTTCTTCTTCTTTTTCTCCTTCTCTTGAATAACTAGTTTGCTCGGGATGATCAAAATCAAGTTTGGGGGTTGTTCAGTTGATAAAACTGCACTTTTAATATGACATTTTTCCTACTATTTCTATATAAAAAATGTGTTTATTATAATATATGACACATATGAGGGTTTATCTGTAAAAATACTATTTTCATGTTTAAATATTATAATTAACATTATGAAGGAAAAATTAAGCATATAATATCCATGTAACATTTGGCCCATTTAATATGATTAACTTATTAAATATCTTTGACCAATTCTCTTAAAACTAAAATATCATGATAAATGGTTAAAGATAATATCTCAATAAAAACAAATTCAACTAACATTATTTATTGAGATAATTGTGCAGAAATTATTTCAGGACTGGAATCGAGGAAATCCGAGTTATCGAGATCAAATCTGCCGAAATAGTAAAGTAAATTGAAGAAATCAATTCTGGCAGAGACGTAGAGAAGATTTTCAAATTCCAGATACCAAAAATAGTCTACATGTGTCACCAGAAGAAGCCTCAAGAGAAACGAACCCACGATCCTCCTAATCCATCGCGGATCCGTAGCAAAACCCACCATTACGCCGCGGTTCCGCCGCACCTCTGAGGAGTTAGGGCCCAGGATTTTCTGGTTGGGATCCTAACAACTAGTTACCATATATGGAAAGTCACCATATATATGGAAAATCACCATATTAGGAAGTCACCATATATGGTAACTAGGTTTTCTTCTTTGAGGGCTATATAAAGGACCAAGGGCTAAAGTTAGAAGGCATCACACCGACGCGATCACGAAGTCCACGATGGCTCAAGAATCTTGGTTGATCATCAACAGTTCATCTACCTCCTCAGAAGAGATCGAGAAGCAAACTAGCATTTTGTAATCATTTTCTAAGGGAACAAAGTGTAATTGATCTTGTTGATTAATAAAGCTAGTTGTTTTCTTATTTTATTTCTTTGTAGCTTTTCAATATGATTTCCCTCTCTATCTTTTCTTTTCCCAACATGCGCAAGTAATTCTTCCCTTGTTAGGGTTCATAAGATTTGGTAGATTAATGGATGATGAAGATCCTTAAACTCTTTTTACATCCTATAAAGTTTATAAACTTTATCAAAAGAATAGTTAACATCCTAATTGGGCGTGTTATCAATTCATTGATAATCACGACCACAATTAGAGATTAGATTAACAATTGCTTTGGTAAAGGCTAAACATGAACGGAGATCCATGTCGAGATAGGGGTTAAGAGTGGGAACCCTTTTCCTTCCAGAAACCCTAATCTACATGCATCACTGTCAATCTAGTTTTAAATCTATTAAAGGATAAAAATAGTAATCTTTAATTAATCATCCATGACTACTAAATCTTAATAAACCCTACAAGCTCCCTTTTAATCTAAACCTACATCCGTAGCTAATCTAGATCTATATTTTGCATCCATGTTTAACGTAGATCTAGAACCTACAACCATTCTTCACCATTCTTTATTCTTCCTCCTTTCCTAATCAACACACCTAAAGTAAGACTAAAAGGTTCAACGTTTCCCTGAGGACGACCCGTACTCATCTCGGTCTAGCTACACGCAACACCATTATTGATTGCGGTTACTACAAACACAACTCTAAAATACACATCAATCAGGTCCCGCTACCCGGATAGCGGGCTGGGGGTCAAGGGGGCTAGCAGCCCCCTTGCGGGGTGCGGGACAGCGCCCCATTAGAAATTTTTTCTAACGGGGGAGGTATATTTAGTGTGGAGTATGTGTGTATATATGCATACATATATATATATATATAAGAAAGGGAAAGGGATATCCAAAGGATGAGTGGGAGAAAACGCCAACGCCTCATGTGCCGGCGCGCGGGCGCTGTGCGCCAGAGCGCCAGCGCACCACGTGCGCAGCACGCGGGCGCTGTGCCCCAGAGCGCCAGCGCACCACGTGCCCGGCACGAGGGCGCTGTGCGCCAGAGCGCCTGCGCTCCACGTGCGCGGTATGCGGGCGCTAGACGTCAGCAGCAAAAAGGGACTTGGTCTCTGCACTGGGAGCTGTGCTCCCGATTTGACTTATGGAATTAAACTCCTGACAGAGACTAATTTAGGGAGTTAAACTCCAATGGATCTTGAATGGAGTTAGACTCTTAAAAATATTTGGAAATGATCAAAGGGGGCTGCTTTGTTTCTCCCTTGGCTCTGGATCTTCCCAAGATGGGATTTTTAGAGATGGGTCTCCTCCTTCCTCCTCTGTTGGCCGGATCTTGAAGAATAAGAAATATGAGATTTTAAAAATCTCTTATTTTTAAGATCTGACGGGAGATCTAAGTTCCCCTTTGTGGGTTTTGTAGTGAAAAAATATTTAGTTTTGGAAAAGGAAGAGTAAAACTCTTGATTTAATTGAAAAAAGAGAAGAAGGTTTAGAACCTTGGGGAAGGAGAAGGAGACAAAAAGAACCCTAGAGTTTTAGAGAATGAATTGTGTATATTTTATTCATCACCATGTTGCCTTATATAGGCTTACACATTTACATATAGCCCCTTGGGCTTTACAAAATGGTATTTTGCCCATCCCATGACTCATGTGCCATTTCTTTTTGCACATAAGCCATGGGCTTAACAAAAATTAGGCTTTATGCCCATTCATGCATAAAAAAATTACATAAAATATTATTTATTACATGATTTCACTTTGGCATCGGGGGGGCTGGCCACGGGCTCGACTTGGGCATGGGCCCACTTGACCTGGGCTTAGGCCCACCTGGCTTGGGGTTGACCTTGACTTTGACTTGGTCAACCAGGGTGCAAATTTTGACCCCAACACCCCATTTCTCCAAGATCCGGCCAACCGAGAGGAAGAAGAAGGAGACCCATCTCCAGAAATCCCATCTTGGGAAGATTCAGGGCTAAAGGGGAGAAACAAAGCAGCCCCCTTTGATCATTTCTAAATTTTTTTAGGAGTTTAACTCCATTCAAGATCTGTTGGAGTTCAACTCCATAAATTAACCTCTTTTTAGGAGTTTAACTCCAGAAGTCAAATCGGGAGCACAGCTCCTAGTACAGAGACAAAGTCTTTTTTTCTGTTGACGTCCAGCGCCCGCGTGCTAAGCACGTGGAGCGATGGTGCCCAACGCTCAAAGCGCTAGCGCCTACATGCCAAGCATGTGGGGCGCCCAGCGCCCAGAGCGCTAGCACCCACATGCCAAGCATGTGAGGCGCACAGCACCCAGCGCCTGTGTTCCAAGCACGTGAGGCGCTGGCCCCCACGCGTCCCTTGGACAGCTTTTTCCCATTTTTTATATATGTATATATATATATAGATACACACTCCACGACACTGTCCCTGTCAGAAAAAAATTTCTAACGGGGCGCTTCCCCGCACCCCGCAAGGGAGCTGCTAGCCCCCTTGACCCCCAGCCCGCTATCCGGATAGCGGGACCCCCGTAAAAACTCTGCGGGGCCCCCGATATATCCAAAACCCTTTCAAAACACGCACACTGCATATTGAGTTCGCATGAATAGTTGACCCGTCAATCGGAGGTTCTCTCGCTCCAAAGGCAGGGGGTAATTAACGGCAGCTTTGTGCGCGGCTGCCGGAGATTTGGATCCCCACAATCAATAAACCCCCGCCTACCCTAGGTAGGGGAAATCTGCAATGCGCCTGACAAGCGCGCGCGTATTCCCATCTCAATAGGGTGACGAAAAACAACCTACATGCGTAAGCAACATCTAGTCTAGTACACAATATCGCATATATTATAGATCCTACCGCAGAAGCGTAGGGTATAATACTCATGTGATCCCTTTCCAAATCAGTCTTGGGAGACATCTCTTTGGAGATGGTGATCCCATGACAAGCCGGTAGATTACCGCGCTTAGAATCTTCCATACTAAATCTTTTCAGTATATTATCAATGTACCTGGACTGTGAAAGTCGCAACATCCTCTTAGATCTATCACGATAGATCTGGATCCCCAGAATGTAGGAGATATCACCCAGGTCTTTCATGGAGAACCTCTGTGATAAGAATCTTTTGACTGATTGTAGCATAAGAATGTCATTTCCTATCAGGAGAATGTCATCAACGTACAAGACGAGGAATAGTACAGTTCTCGCTACAATCTTACTATAAATGCATGGTTCATCTAGATTTTTGATAAAGTCAAATTCTTTGACCGTTTCATCAAAGAGATGTTCCAACTCCGCGATACCTGCTTTAATCCATAAATGGATTTAAGCAACTTGCGCACTCTTTCGCTGCTCCCACTCTTTATGAAACCCTCTGGTTGATCCATATAAACACACTCTTCCAAATTTCCATTCAGAAAAGCGGTCTTTACATCTATCTGCCAAATTTCATAATTATAGAAGGCAACAATGGCAAGTAGGATCCAAATGGATTTAAGCATAGCCACTGGAGAAAAGGTTTCATCATGGTCCAAGCCAGGTCTTTGACGAAAACCTTTTGCTACAAGTCTAGCCTTATAGGTTTCAACCTGTCCATCTGCACCAATCTTCTTTCTAAAGATCCATTTGCAGCCTACGGGTTTTATCTCTTGAGGTGCAATGTCCAAAGTCCAAACTTTATTGGTGTACATGGATTCCATTTCGGTTTGCATTGCATCCAGCCATTTTACTAAGTCTCTGCTCGTAATGGCTTGCTGGAAACTAGTTGGCTCATCATCATCGATGATGCAATCCTCTCTATCCTTGTCTATAAGAAAACTGTAGTATCTCTCGGGCGGATGAGACTGCCTACTAAATCTGCGGAGTAGCACAGGGACAACCGGTACTTTTGAAACTTCTGGTTCCACCATGCTTTCAGTAATAGTTTGTGGTTCTGGAATTTCTTCCAGTTCTATTGCGCTCCTACTTATTTCTTTTTCAAGAAATTGAGTCTCTAGAAAGTGGGCATGCTGAGAAACAAAAACCTTTTGTTCCTCTGCGTAATAGAAAAGATACCACTTAGAGTTCCTTGGGTATCCCACAAACTTATACAGTACCGATCATGCCTCGAGCTTGTCCGCATGCTGCTTCTTGATAAAAGCTAGACATCTCCATATTTTAAGATACTTAAGATATCCCACTCTACATTTCATATGGTGTGGTAGGCACAGACTTAGTAGGAACCTTGTTAAAAAGATATGCAGCAGATTCTAGTGCATAATCCCAGAAGGATCACGGCAACTTAGCATTGCTCATCATAGAATGTACTGTATCCAATAAGGTGCGGTTCCGCCTTTCTGATACACCATTGTGTTGAGGTGTGTATGGAGGAGTAAGCTGAGAGAGAATTTCATTCTCTTTTAAGTAATCCAGGAACTCAGTATTTAAGTATTCATCACCTCGATCAGATCGAAGTGTCTTGATACTTTTGCCTGTTTGTTTTTCCACTTCATTCTTATATTCTTGGAATTTCTCAAAGGCCTCGGATTTATGTTTCATCAAGAATACATGTTCATACCTTGAGAAATCATCCGTAAAAGTAATGAAGTAGGAATAAACACTTCTTGCATGTGTAGACATTGGACCACACACGTCGCTGTGTATGTCCCAAGAGCTCGGTGGCTCTTACTCCGTGTCCAGTGAACGGAGTTTTTGTCATCTTTCTTTTGAGACATAATTGACAAGTTGCATAAGACAAATATTCAAACGGATCCAAATATATCTCTTTATGTAACTTCGTCAACCGTGTTTCATTGATGTGACCTAGTCTACAATGCCATAAGAAAACTTGATTTAATTCTGGAGACTTTCTTTTAAGTGTGTTCTGGACATTGAAAACCTGGTGTTGATTTAATACGTATATACCGTTGTCTAGTGTACCGGACCCAATCAAACCATGATTAAGGTGGATGTTTACAACATCTCTTACAAATGTAAAATCATAACCTTCTTTAGAAAGTAAAGATACAGAGATGATATTACATGTCAAACTAGGTACACAAAAACAGTTACGTAAAACCAAAATATGTCTACTTGTCAACCCTAGGTGATATTCCCCTACGGATACAGTATCCACGCTCGTTCCGTTAGCAACCCTGAGAGTCATATCACCTGCCTTTATAACTTTACTTCTCAAAACCTGCAATGAATTACAGATATGAGATCCTGATCCAGTATCCAATACCCAGGAAATAGAGTTGATTGACAGACAGTTTTCAATCCTAAACACACCTGAAGCTGAAACCACAACTTGCTTCAAATCCTGGTTCTGGGCTTTCCAGGCCCTGCAGTCCTTCTTCCAATGGATTTTTTTGTGACAATAGAAGCATTCCTCTTTCTCTACTGTCTGCCCCCAACTTTTTCCTTGCCCTTCCCCTGTACCATATTGACACCTCCTTTCGGCTTGGTGGGGCCCTTCTTCTTCTTCCCCTTCGCTTTCACCTTAGATCTAGAGGAGGAATGTTCCCCAATAACCAGAGCGGGTGTCTCCGTAGTTTTCTTTAAGGTGCCATCTGCACTCCTCAACATGTTGAAGAGTTCTGGAAGTGTAACTTTCTTATCTTGAATATTGAATTTCAAGATAAACTGGGCATAAGTAGAAGAGAGGGACTATAGAATCCATTCTGTATACAACTCGTTCTCCAACGTGGTCCCAAGGTCCGCGAGCTCTTCAATATAGCTAATCACCTTAAGGACATGGTCCTCTATAGATGACCCGATAGTCAATCTCGCTTGAAACAATTTCTTCGAGGTCTTATATCTTGCGATACAAAATTGCTCTCCATATAAATCTTTCGTATGGAGGAAGATGGAAGATAAGTCCATCTTCTCGTGCCACCTTTGGTGTTCATTATCCATAGAGGCCTGCACGAGACACTTGGCTTTTGCACTGTCTGATTCCCATGTCTTACGGATCTCAACATCCGCGACGGTGGAATCTGGACCTGAGATGGCGGGGGCTTTGGTGGTAAGGAGGTACCCCAGCTTGTCATAGGTAATGGACATCTGGACATTCCTTAGCCAATCTTTATAGTTTAACCCTGTCAATATATTTTTATCTAGCATTAACTTAAGCCCAGTCATTTTGGTCACTGCAATTAGGAGAGAGGGAGAAGAAACAATCAGCATGATACTCTTGCAAGTTTAGATTGGTTATTAATTTATCTAATAGAATGGTTCCCACTGTTTCCTCAAATCATAAAAGAAGAATTAGTCAGGATTAATCGCACCCTACAATTCTTGCTTAATCTTATGGCCAGGATAGTGTCGGTACTTCAAGGGAGGTTTTCCAATGCTTTCGCGAAGTTGCTTAATTACATAACCATTTTTCCCTGGAGACGTAGCCCTGGTAACACCGTTCTAGACACCTACTTGGTTTGATTGTTTAAGTGAAAAACTCTCATGAGAAGTAATAAACCCACGGTAGGATCGGGATCCAACTATCATTGTGTGACAATTTTGAAGGAATCCTACCAAAATCATCACTCCAAATGGTATGCAAAACTAGCAAGTTTTCTTTTCTTTTGATACTCCCGATGTGGATTTTTGCCTCAGGCGCTCATGACCTTAACGAAGGCCAAAATATCATAAGACGCAAGTCAAGTTCTACCCGTCATTGTCCAGGTTAATCTGAACACATTCGTACAAACTCTTGACGAAGACCAAAATAGCTGTACGCCTGTCCCAGATTAACGCATCTATCTATATTACAAATGAATACCCAGTAGCAACCAATCATTATGCCTTGGCGAAGGTCAAAATATATAGCTTGAATACTACTGAATACCCATCTGAAATGACGAAGGGCTACGGCTGGTTTTGGCGAAAACCGTGAATGTAATGAACTTGATATAGTCGAAGGAACCATGATAGCTTTTAAAAGGAGTGGTTTAGGCTCCGCATTTAAAAGTTGTTTTTCAAGAAAACCGAGTGGTTTTGAAATTGTTCCAACGATTTAATTTTGGTTTGTTTTCTTTGTATTAATCAATATTAATGTTGTCTCATCATTTAACCCTATCATTGCAGAAAGAAACGAAAATAGAACGTACGCTTATGCCATCCGCATTCGCCACGGGGCCCCGTCATGCACCGTTAGGTTACTTAATTAACGGCAGAGCGGAGGCTGGAATAGTGCAGATGCAAAACATAAGCAATATTTATTATATATAACACACACATATATATATATGCATTTGTCTCACGCAATAATAGTTATTTCAGATCACAGATCATAACAACACAGATGAATATATTCGAGATACTAGGATATCCGTGTTTCGTTTTAGCCTAAAACGTAAAACGGATTTCACGGTCGTGATGAATAGCCAAACCCCACCCTAGACCCCTACGGGTGCGGCAAACTACCCGCCAAATTCCCGAAGTGAAGCAACCTATCTCAATGAAATGAGTAGGCCACTCGGCACTTCAAGAACCCGATGTTTGTGCACCCCACCTTGGGTCTATCCTAGGTGCAAGAAAAACTAAATGAAATAATACAACGGTGGCTACAACTTCAACCCGGATGTGCCCCGCAAAAGAATATTACATCAATTTATAAATATACATAAATGAAAGAAAAGAACACTCTTCTCACATCCCCAGGTTATTTATTCACGACGATCCAATACTTTATATCCACAAACCATCAACAAGATACTATATATGTGTAACCCCCACCAATCGACATATAGCAATTAGTAGACATTTAGCAGCACATATACAAACATAAAACACAGTTAATCAAGAACTTAGAATTTCGATCGATAACAACTTTCCGTGTGTACTCCATGCACAAACCAGTACACAAACAAATCTGCGTAAAATTAAAATATGCCAAAAATCATGTTTCCAAGTACATGAACCACAGAAAAAATTGAGAGCACATTGGCCACAACTCGGTCGCGGATCCATGGCCAAATGACCTATTTGGCCGCGGCTCCACAGTCTAGTTGATAGGTTATGTGCTCGAAATTTTTCCTTGGTCCTAGAAAAGCCTGCTTATATTTTTAAGTTCAATGAAATGATTTTTTGAACAAGTTTTAAAAACGAACAGCAAGCATATCTCGGAAATGTAATTTCGGGTATTTTCTGTCGATCGAAGTTCTAACTACTTGCTAACTAGCTACTTATGGTCTAAGTGAGCTCTGTTACTACTGTAAGTCGACGTCGCACACCCCCACGCACTTGTGGGGAGGCGGAATACACAAAAAATGATTTTTATACTTTGCAACACTGACCTAAACTCCAGGATCTTTCAGAAACCCTAACTAGCTAAACTATATAAAGTTCTAAACTACTATGTAAGTGTTTTATACCTTGTTGAATCAAGTCTTTCGGGTCTTCTTCTCCTCTCCTTGAACTCCTAAGAAGTATGGATCTAGCTCGGTCATCGGCCTCCTCGTGTCGAAGACGGTCCACCCAAGAGTCTATGGTTCAAGCTCCAACCTCTGAACCGAGATAACTAAAGTACCTAGTTTGCTAAACTAGGTAGCTTAGGAGATGTAGAGTGTTAATTGGAATATTTAATCTCAAGTGACTCTAGAATTTACAACGCATGTGAGGGTTAGGGTCTTGAGGAAGAAGGAGGAGAGGAAAATGGAGAGAGAAAGAAAATATGCAAATGAGCTAAGTCATGTACTAGTGAAGAATGGCTCATTCTTTTTTCACCTTAAACATGCAATATTTTTCATAAAGAAATAACAACCATGCTTGAATAGTGAGGCCAAACCAATAAACAAAGAATAAGCCATGCTTCACCCCATGCCACAAATATCTCAATTTTCCACCTCATTAATCTATTTTCTAAAAATAGATAAATCCAATAAAGAGGTGTCCTCTTCTATAAGCATCTCTTGTAAAATTATAAGAATGCCCTCACCATATATACATACGTTTATTCATACTGCAAAAATACGAATACAATGAGATAATAATAATCCAATAATATAATACTAGAATCTGGCTTAAACCAAAGCCCACTAGTATTATCCGTCCAAACAACATCCGTGTAACCAGTACACGTATATGATCGGAACTCTGCACGTAAAACCATACGACCTCTACATCGTTTCGCCTGAACCAGGGACTCTAAAAACTCGACAGTATGCTAGCAGTGGGTTTAACCATAAGTCCATTAGTGACACTAGCTGTACGTAACGGCTACCCAGGTAGTTGTCGAAAAGAAGGCCGACGAGCGAACTCATCCGAACCCCATACTGAGCCTATCCGTGCCAATCTCCGTACAGTCCGGTCCTTTCTTCTAAGAGTATCGCATATCAGGCCTAGGGGGTTGGTAACCATTAGACCCTTAATAGCGTAATAAGTCGTGTCGATGTAGAGCCCAATACACCCTGAGAAACTACCGGTGTACCTACCAGTAAATCTCACTTGCCCTGGCCAGGGGCTTTGTGTATTCGTTATCCGAACACAGTGTGATATCAACTCTCAATACCGGAAGAGACAAATCCTTTCTATCCACTACTGCCTCCAAGTGCTTCGGGACTGCACTCAACCACTACCTGTTTCCACGACTCATTTGAGCCATGGTAGGGTAGTAATCTAAATACAGTGGGAACACACTCGAGACGAATAGTGATGTCAAGTCAACGGACTAACCTGTATTCATGTCACCCGGGAACTGCTAACTGACGATAGGTATAATACCAACCAACAGTTCCCATCGAGTCCGTCCAGTGTAACTCATAACCTAATGAGCACCTGTATACTATCTCTGGTATCGCATACCAATGGCTGCGGGACAGGCCATCTCCCATGACTGGGGTGAGAAGCGTATACACTAATCTACTCTGGAGTATCGATGCCATGTCTCGATAATCCTACGATTAGGGATAAGCTTAAGAATGTGCTTATAGACCACCCAGCCCTTACTAGTGTGACTGCCATCACAACGCTGGTAGTCAAGCAAAGATCCTAAGTGCTCTATCAATATGTCTTAGCGATATACTAAAAGAAACATATACACATATTAAGAAAGAATCAAACCAGATAGCATGCTATCATATTGAGCAGAACTGTTATTATATCTGTGTATATCCCAAGCTTCAAAAATATAATATACAATCTAGTACTATACAATAATGGCCTTTAGGGTATATATCATTAACATTACGTTTCATTTTAGTCACTGTTTTGCAAACCCGAATACTGTTTTTAAAAGCTTTTTTCGAAAATTCATAACTCCGTCTTCAGAGTTCCAAACTAAGTGATTTAAAATTGTTTGACAACTAGATTGAAAAATCTAGATTTTCTTAATTCAACCGGACCTCTAAAAACTGACAGAATTAACCTAATTCTTTCTTTTAAAATTATGTGTCGAATCTGGACAGAATCTGTCCTAATCAGCGCACTGCTTTTCAAAATTTCATATCTAGCGGTACAAAACTCGGTTTGCAACAAATTTTTTATGTATGGATGCCAATTTGACAACCCTACAACTCTCCTGTAGAACCCTATACTCAGAAATGTATATCGACACGATATATGCTCTGCAAGTTACCCCTCATCGTTGTCCCAGAAAATAAAATCTGTTTTATACCCTTAGATTAAAACATTTGTAACTATAGTTTTAAAGATCCAAATCGTGTAAAATCAAGATTTTTTGAAAATTAGACTGAAATACCTATCTTTTCCTAGTTCAGCTCGAGGCCTGAAACAGACAGAAATTATCGCAAACTGTGTTGTTAAAATGTATATCAGTACTAGATAGATTCCGATATGTTCTATGGAACGATAAAAAACGCGTCTATCGCCCAAACCAGTAGTCGTAATTAGGCGAGACTTGAACCCATATCTTCATAACATCTAGGACTAAGTTTCTTATTTTATGTCACGTCGTGTAATACCCGATTCTTTGTATTACCCTATTTGAATAAATAATAATTTCCAAATTTTTTCCAAATATTTATTTTATTTTTGCCTTTCCTTTCTTTCTCTATTTTTCTTTTTCTTTTCCTACACCTTGGCTTAAGGCGCAACCGAGACTTCCTCCTTCCTTTCTTCTCCTTCTTCTTTTCTCCTCCATCCCCATGACCGAGCCCACGCCACAACTGTATAAGCGTTTTCTGCGCCTCCCTCCCCTTAACATGCCCACAAAGTCCCAACCAACTCACCTCCTCAAAACCCTATTCATATTTCTCTCAATCTATTTCGTTCTCCTCTCTCTCTCCTCACAAAACACCCAACTCCTCCCCTCTCGGTCCTCTCCCATCAACCGGGCTCCCCTTGCAGTAGCCGTCGCCAGCAACTCCTTTTCAACCATCGACAGCATCCTATTCCCGAGCTCCTCCTTATAACTACCTACGCCGACCCTTCGTCCTTCCTTCTACCAAACCGAGCCCCCGCCGTCCAAGTCGCCGAAGCCTGCAACTCACCCCTCCTTCATCATCACCATCGGCTAAGCTCCTCCTATGCATCCCTCTATGTCGTCATCATCGTCAACGCCGGTGCCATCATCGCCAGCAATACCGAGCCCCAAGACCCACACCACCACCGTACCACGCCCGCATCCGGTACTGTGTCGCCACTGCACCACGCGCGCATCACGTACACACCCAACATGCACCACGCATGCATCTCGTATCGTATCCAGCATCGCGCCGCTTCGTCGACGTCCCGTGTGTCAAGACGATCCCCTGCATTCGTGTCGCTTCTATTTCAGCGACCTAAGACAAGTGTTTACCCCATTTGCTATCATGCTACAAAATTATACCGTATATTGAGATCGAAACGTTAATTTATATCTATATTGTATTATGATCGACCAAAATTTAACTACAAACCATAATTGTGTGACTTGTGATGGACTGAACATAAAGTGGGTCTAAAACCCAGTGTTAGACGTATAGAAGTTATAGCGATCGAATCTAATTTGAATCATTTAGATAAAACTCAAAATCCCGATATTTACAGCTTTGTACGCCAAGTGTTTGACCAAGTGTACTGAACCAAAAACCTAACTTAAAACACTCAAATTTGTGATCACTGGATTCTTTTACTGTCAATTAATATTGTGTAGAATATTGGGACCAAAATATTGAAGTTTCTGATATAAAATACCGTCCCCAAGAGGCGACGACAAATCTGAATATTCCCGTATGTACTGTCTTGTGAATTTTATAATAAATTATAGAAAAATCATCTTGTAACGTTTGTAGGCTTATAACGAAGCCAACTTAATATAATAAACACTTGTAATAAGTTTTACTGAGAAGTATATGGTTACGTTGCCGTAAACTGGGGAGAAATACGGTTCTGGACTGTTGTTCAGAGTGGTATTCTTCATTATCGTCGGTCTTGAAATCTTGAATTACTCCTTTATAGACATACTGATATTTTGAGACCTGTATTAAATGAGTTAGATATCATTTGGCGCTTGTTTCGTTAATTTTCATTACTGTTTGATATTTTTAAAGTATTTTATATTTCTAAAGTGTTCTGTTGTTTTCCTAATATGATGTTTGTACCTATCGACTTTATGACGGCCATAACTCTCTACAAACTCATGATATTTATGTCTCGATTGTTTCGTTAGAAAGTTAACTGAAAAATATTCAATCTATTGAACTGTAGAAACACTAAATTCAGAACATAACCTATAGTAAATTCCACTCGAAGTTGGATTTCCAGTTCTGAAACTAGAATTCCAGCTATGTGTACCTGATTTAAAATGAGCATATCTCCCGATCCAGAATAGGTATCGGGATGAATCTAATTTTTTGATTAGCCAAATGTACCTACTTTCCGCAACTTTTATATTGTCATGCCTGATTCTGATCGTAAATATTTTTAATAATTTGTGCAATTTGATTGATACTAGCTGTCCATTAATGGTTAATGTTTATTTAATATATTTTATCATACTGTAAAATTATTTTACCCTCATGCTTGGTTGTCCATGCCATATAACTGAATGTCACTGCACAGTAATGGTTTGACTCATACTTAGTACCCACATATATTGTCCCAGTTGTTGTATTGCATTGTCGAATTGAATACGTTAATGAATTGGATTATGATAAGTACGTAAGTGTGTAAATGAATGGAAGACATATCATTGTATGTGAAAGTGTGAATGAATGAATAAAGTGACATGTGCTTGTACACAATCAATATGGTTCATGATGCATTCTTTAACCCGGGAAAAATGGGGAAATCGATAGTGGAATCGAACTTGTATTTAGTAAGGTTTACTGTTTTAGAGAATGATCATTCGATATTAGTGATATTGATATATTTAGGTAGTTTGCTTAGTGGCACGACTGCATGGTTATATTCCGAGTACAGTTTCGAATGTAGTCTTGGGTATGCACGAGACCTTTTTTAAACACGAGAACTTTTTCCACCGTTCGATTTCAATAGACATAAAAACTGTTAGATTTAGCGATATGCGTATTACCTTAGATGATTGTCATGATTCATATGCTATACTGCCAACCTGTTTCACATTAGTTTTTATTCTCGTGTTACTGCTTTATAATTTTTAGCGCATGCTTATCGTTCCTACAGCATATTATGCATTATTCTATTACTATATTGTGACACTCTGATGACCTAAGTATGTATGCTCAGAGGAAGAAAAGGACCCAGCTACATAATAGGACCAAAACCATTCCGAGAAGCTCGCGGAGATTTAGATCGGCGCCAACTGCTTCCTTTTATATTCATTTTTGTTTTCACATCAAAACTCTGTGTAGTTCTTTAAATTGTACTGTTCCCTTTCAGTTGTTTAAGACTTCGTATGCTTTGTGAACTCTTGTTTATTTGAATGTAATAATTAGTGACTGCTATTTCTCTTTATCTGTGCTTGAATTACTGCTTATTATGAAACACTAGAAGCCGAAGTGTGACTACGACGGGATTTTTCCTTGATCGTAGGAGCGTGGCTGGCATAGTCACCCTTCATATTCCGTATTTTGAAAAGCGGGGCGTAACACGCCTCACTTTCCAAAAGAATGGTAACGGGTACATGATGAGACCCGCGACGTATTTACTTCGAGAAGGTTCTTTCTCGCAACAAATACGTTAAGCGTCTAAGCAATGTAAATATGTAACAAGAATAAACATGAGAATAAAATCCAACTACAAACTATTACATTCAAGATTCCACAGAGTTCAAATGGATAACAAGATGTTTTAAACAAAATACAATAACAAGAAAAGGTTACAATAATGAAAAGCTGAAAGGAACTAATCGTCTGCTTGCGAAGAAAGGTGCGAATACATCTCTTCCGACGGCTCTATCTCCTCTGTCCCTATATCACCTGACGAATAATCTAAGGATGGAAAAAAAATAGGGTAGAATGTCCATCAGCGAACTTGCGCTCGGTAAGTCCCCAAAAGAGGTGTGGAATATATAAATAGGTGCAAGGCGACATGTGGTATAGCATGAATTGAAATCATGAACATGTGAACAAGTATAGTAATGAACATAGCAACTAGATGATACTTGAGCATGTCAATATAGTATAGCATGTATTGGTCAACATAAATATGTAATAAGTGTATATAGTAAACATGAAGTGAATGTCAATGTGTTCTAAAATATCTCTATAAGGGTAGATAATTAACGTAAGTTTAAGGATGAATATCAACCAATATCAAGAGTATTCACGAAACCAAGGATAGGGTCACAGGGGCAAGAAATCACTAGCCCAAATTAACAGTGTTGTATCGGGACTCCAGGCTGTGGAGAAGTCGACCCGATCAAGAGTGTGATATCGGGACTCAAAGCTGTGGAGGAGTCGATCCGATCTAAGAGTTTATGTATTAGGGGGACAACTGAGATTTCGTTGGATTCACACTCAAAATACTCCTAAACTCCGCGTATTTTAAATTATAGTTAACGTTACAAGTTGTAACAACTCCAATTTCAATGTACAGAAAATTGTTTAAAAGTAAATGTACAAATGGAGTATTTGCAATACTGTGTACACTATAAATATTTGATTTGCTTTTGAACAGCAAGAAAGCACTTATAGCTCATTGGTAAATCTTTGCACTGCTGTGACGTAGCCACCGTGATCGCATCCTCCCGGCCACATTATCTTTTTCATTAATTTTTCTTTTAATCTTTTAGAAGCCCAAAGCTTTGCACGTGCACAACACGTAAAATGAAAAGTCGCAACAAAAATAAACATGTACAAAATGTTGTATAACTGAACATGACATGTGGCAAGAATCCAGACCCAACCCACCCAAATTGGACCGTTGAGATCATGATTTGGGCCGGCACTATCGGTCTAAACCGTACCAAATGCTCCCAAAATTTAACCCTAGCGCCCATTGGCCTACCCCATTACCCCCATGTTGTTTGATTTCTCTGTATTTATTCAGAGAATGATAAATCCCCTCTTTAATCCATTTTTAATGCACATTTTAATTCTATTTTTCATTAGCCTAAACCCCAATTTTCCCAATAAATACCCCACCATATTCCACCCCTCCTCATTCAGAATTTCCTCACAAAAACTCTCAAAAATTCTCAAGTCATAAGTTGTGCAAGTGGAGTTAGCAAAGGGTGAAGTTCCGGCGACGTTCCAAGGAGATTCCGGCGACGAAACGACGCCCTGAAGCCTTCTCTAGTTCCCTCTCTCCTTTCTCTTGTTACCTAGCCAGTAATTCCCCTCTCCCTCTCTCTTCTACCATCTTAAAAACTTTAATTTCTAAAATCCGACGGAAGCGGAGTTAATCCGACTTCCGATTCGGTTTTTCCTTAAAAAGATTATTTTTCTTAAACAATAAATACCATACTCTCATATAATATTTAACAAATATTAACAAACACTTTAAAACAAGTTTTAATTCAAAAGAATCATTTATGCAACTTTTATAGTATTTTTACGGTAAAATACCTCATACTTTAGTTTTGACATAAAACAACATAATACTTGTATTACCTTTACATAACTCACGAGGTAATGACCTACCTCACCACAACACACATGTTTGATATAGCACGATGAGAATTTGGGAATATATTCTTGGGATAACACGACATTACAAATAAATACTATCAAACTTGCAAAACCATTTCTTTAAAAAGTGTATTAATTAATTCCTTGTAATTGCGTCTTTACAATCCATTTTGGGGACCCCGTTCGGGATGGTGCGGATTATCGCACATCCTTGGGCCTAGTAGAGCGATATGCAAACCTCCGAAAGGAGCATTCGATCTCGATGGAATTTTAATGCATTTTTCTTTAGAAAATGAGATTTCTACAAGAAAATAAATAAAATTTATTTTCATTAAATATATATGTATATAAATATTATCAAAATATCTATTTTAATTATATTATATAAATATTCCAAGTTTTCTAAATCAAAGGAATCACCATTACATGAAAATACCATCCAATTACAAAACAATTCCAATATTTCAATAAAATACCATATACTATGAAAACTAGGTTTCTACTCACTAGAAATTTCACATTTATAAAATATACATTTATGAAAATCCTAAAGACAATAATTAAATACTTGAAGTGTATTTTGAAAATTAAATCAAAATTATTTTTACATAAAACCCTCTCAAGTTATACTAAATTACAATAAGGACCCCAGTAAATATAGGTTTAAGCGGGACTAATTCTCTTGAGCCTCAGGGAGCCAGAGAATGTGGGTGCTTGCCTATATAAGGTAGACAATCTAACAAATGGTGTTATCAACACAGTAACTGTCTTGGAAAAAGACACAAATCCCGCTGTCCATGTGCAGCAGTTACCGATGACTCCAAAACTAATTCAGGGTTCCAATTTCTTTTCAAAGTGTCTGACTCAGACTGAGTCTCAATCTAATCAATCTGACTTGAATATGATTCAAATATAAACTACAATAAAACATGAATCCATGAATCCGTTATTCAATCTGTATCAATCTATAATGACTGAACCGAACCATGGATATACTCCGTTTACATGACTATCCATGTACACCCATTCCGTTTTACTGATAGCATGGTTTCGGTAAGTCTTCCATTTACTACAAGACAATACAATCGGTACAATCAATACATTAAATATTACGGGGTTTATAAAGGGGTAGACTGGTATGGAACATGTTAAAGGTGGCATGAGGTGGTCACTTAAGACGTAATTACATCTATACCGTTGTTCCGTGGTATTTTTTACGGAACCTTGTACTACGGGTTACCAAAGTCCATGGTGTAAGTTGGACTCCTCTCGTATACATTGGCATATTCTTTACCAAACTACAAACAACTGCGTTAACAATATAATCAAACATTACTAGTTATACTCTCATTTCGGTCTATTCTACTTTTCTCTTTCTTTGGGACTTACCGAGCGATTGTTCGCTGACGACATTCCTTTTCTTTTTTCTTGGGAATGTTGTCAGGAGGACCCGACTCTGAGGAGCTCGGGACTAACCAGGAGCATTTGAAGTAGTTTACAGAAAATCCTGAGCATTGACTTTAGTTGTACATATTTTCTTTTCAGTTCATGCCATTGTTTAGGCATTGCTTTCCATCTTTGTATTTACATTTTCAGTTGTACCTATAAAAAAATGTTTAATAAATAAATTTGTTGTTCATTATATTCATGTCTCTTGTGTACATTTTACTTTATATTGCTTAGATACGCTTAGCGTGTTTACTTGGAGTAAATACGTAGCGGACCTCGCCGCGTCCCCTCCCCGTACATCGGGAAGCGAGGCGTGACACAGTCTTGCCCGAAACCATGAATATATAAAAGAGAGTATAAGTTCAAGCTTTAAGTTGAGTTCAAGTATTCAGGTAGAGTTCAAATAGTCATGCCGAGTTTCATGTATTCATGTCATATTGTATTCACGTTTCGAGATAAGTCAAGTTAAGCATGTAATAGGGTGTTCATAGAAGTCATGAAGATAAGTAATGATATCGCATATAATCAAATGTGTTAAGTGTATTAAATATGTTATTCACAAGTCAGGTAGATTCAGAATGAAAGGTTACATAGTATGAGATGAAATAAGTATATTATTCAAGTAACGATCAAAAACAAAATAGTAAAGAAGTGTTATGTACGAACAATTACTCAAGTCAATCGAATTCAGGATATAAACAAAAAATATAGCCATAAGTGTTATACAAACATGAGTTTAAGTCTCGCCTAAATACAACTACTGGTTTGAGAGATATGCCCGATTTCGTATCGTCCCGCAGAACAAATTAGAATCTGTCCAGCACCGTCACATATTTTTAAAACACGGTTTGAGTTAATATCCGTAGGTTTTCAGGTTTCGAAGATTGTTATTTGTATGTCTTTCGGTGCGCTTATCGAAAAAATTTAAGTTCCGCGCGATTTGGATTTCTAAAGCTCTAGTTATGGTCATTTTAAGATCGGGGTTTAAAACAGAAATTCTAACTTCTGGACAGCAATTATGTGTTATATTGCAGAGCATATATCAGATTGTTCTATTCATTTATTGTTCACCGAGTATATATGAAAGTTATAGGTCTGTCAATTATTCATCTAATGTTTGTCACTAACGGACATCGGGAATTCGAATTATGTCCTATTTAAAAACAGTGTGCGAATCATGGCAGTTTCTGTCCAAATTCGTCGCTTAATTTTGTAACTCAGTTTTCTATAATTTACATCGATTTTTAGGATATCTATATAACAAAGAGATTCTAGATCTTTTGACCTAGATGTCTAAAACATTTGAGTTTGCTCAAAATAGAAATCGGTAGACCGAATTATGTGTCCTCGAAGATGACCGATAAAACCAGTTTTCTGCAATACATAAAAAGACAACGTAATTCCTAAATCGTTATACAGTTCGATCTGAAATTTTTACAGCGCTCCTATAAATGTGTTTAAGGTCTTTATAAATTTTCTTGGGTTTTACAGATGCCGTGATTAAATTCTAAAAATTAATTTGAAGGTAAAGATGTTGTTATGGTCGTATTTTGAGAAAGGACGAACACCATGATGTTTATTTATAACATTGTTTTCTTTCATGCAAAAATTAAATTTAAATGATTATAATTTCAGCGACAAATGATATAAGTTAACATATGTGAAGCAAGCATATGACTTTATCATGAAATCTACACGGAGACAACTACTAGCATATTATTTTACGGGTATTATTTAAACAAAAGATTAGCTGAGCATAACAAGTATCGATATGATGACGACATGGAAATGTGGAGGTAATATATAGCAAGAGGGCAAAGGAGAGGAGGGGGATGAGGATAAGAAGGGGACTTACTTGCGGTGTGAGTCGGTATAACAACCGGCTCACCGCTTTCTAAATCCTAAAAGCGAGAAGAAACTCTAACGGCTACGAGACGTAAAGGAGACGAAATAGAAGAAAAGGAAGCAATGAGTTTTAGCCATTGATTTTTTTCCTAAATTTGTGTGGAGAATTGAGGAGGAAGAAGAAGGAAGAAAATGAATATATAAAGAGAGATTTATACTCACCATAATTCTTCAGAATAATCTAATTTATTATGAGTAAATTTTGGAAGTAAAAAGAAGTGAAAATTAAAGGTCATTTGTGGGTTATGAAAGGGTTTTAAAAAAATTGATAAAAAATAATATAAAACTGGAGTTCGAACATGTAGCCAACGAAACAGCGGTGCAATGACTTAATTAATGGGATACACGCTTACTATTGCATATAACTAAATAGAAACAAATATATACAGAGTTTCAATATAGAATAATTTTAAAAATAAACGGAATAAATTATTTTCTTAAACTAATTTTTTTTCTTCCAATAAAATAAATTCTCTTTTCAAAACTTTTCTTTCAAAACAAAATCGAATAAATTTCTTATATTAAAAGAAATCAAAGTAAATCTTTTTTTTTAAAATCCTTCAAAACCTTTTCTTTTTACAAAACGGATCATTTTGAAACAAATATAGTTTTATTTATTAAAACGTATTATAGTAAACATATGGTCATTACATTTTATTTCTGAATTCATAGGAGTTGAGTAACCAGTAGTTTCCAGCACTTCTTCAAGATACCGTTTCACGTTTATGCTTGGATAATTGACTTGTATTATTTCATGCCACGCGACTTCCTTATTTTAACATCACGTGATTCGATATATTGCATGCCTAATACGAACCTGACTCGAACTATGAATACGTAATAATATGAACTTGCCATGACCTTGGAACATCCAACATATTCATGGATTTGTGGAGGGCTTGTGTCAAGCTTTATAACTTAACATACGCAGGGGAAAAGGGTAGTTTGGTAATGAACGTATGTCGTGATACGGGAGTCCACTAAAAATCCTAATCTGAATCTCGTGTGCCGTTGTTCTGTGGGTTTGACGGTGTTTAATCAACGTACTGTTGGTCCGTGGATTTGATGGACCACTCTCGTATACACGCATATTTTCATTATTATACTACAACAAAACATGTAATCATAAAACTACCATCTGTCATGCTTGTCCACTGCATTATGAATTTCTTATATATTATATACTTATCGTTTATTTATTTTATAATCTTTTTAAATCGGAGACTTACCGAGCACAAAATCGCTAACGAACATTCTATTATTTCTTTCTTCTTTTGGGAATTCGTCGAGTGGTTTAGGGATAGGAGAGATTGAGCCGACTGAGGAGCGCTTTTCGCAGCTATCTTTCTTGGCGGATTTCTAGCAGTATCTCAGCCTTTTCCTTTTAGTATGCCTTTTGTTCGGGCTTCGTTTATTTCTGTTTTTCGTTGTATCTGATTTTTAGACTCAACGGATTAGGACGGATTAGGCAAGAAAATGGATTGTCGGTTTTTTTATATTGTAGGATTTGAAATGTTATAATATAGTTGGATTTCATTCTCTCGTTTAAATTCTTGTTATACTATATATATTGCTTAAGATACGCTTAACATATTTGTCTCAAGAAGGACCTTTTCTCGGTATAAATATATCGCGGATCTCATCACGTGTTTGCAAGTGTCTTTCGGGAAGCGGGGCATGACAGATACCAATAATTAAACAGGTTGACAAATAGCTGACTTTTAACGGCCAAAAGAGTTTTTTCTTTTATGTCTTTGCCTCTTGCATTCCTCTTATATTTTCCAACTAGAATTATGAATGGGTAAATTACATTAAAATGCCATTCACCAAAGCGTTTTTTTTCACTGAAATACCTACAACCCTCTTTTAATTAGAGTAGAATACTTTAAATGCTCCCTTTGAGAGTATTTTAGTTAAAAATAATTTCAATTAAAATTCATATTTTAAGGCATTTAACCTCAGTAAAAGTACTTTGAGAAAACGGAGTCTAGACCGTCACTATTGGGTCTCAACTATAGTGACAAGACTCATGAGAAATGAAGCTCAAGGGGCAATTTGCAAAGTAGCCAGAGCTTATCGGTAAAGCTCCTACCTTTCATAGTCCACGACTTAGGGTTGCATCCGGATCGGATATGGACCGGATATGGGAATTACCATATTCATGTCCGCTTTCTAGTTTCGGATACGAATAAGGATACAGATATGTTCCGGTAAGACATTCATATCCATATCCGGGAAAAACGAATACGGATACGGATACGGATTTGGATATATATAATCCAGATTATTTAAATTTGGGTACTTACAAAACCACAATACACACACACTATCATTTTCATAGTAGAATATATGAACTTAATAGGCATAGGTATATATCATATAAGAAAGAAAAAATACAAATGCATCAAATATCACAGACAAAGAATCAATCATTCCAATCATAAATTCCAACTTCCATTATACAAGCATATTAAAATACTTCACTTAGACAAATAAAGACTTTGTAAATGAAATATTAAGGATCAAACAAATCCTTAGAAGCCAAAAATGCTCTTAACATTCATAAACCCACAAATCAGATGCCATATCAAAATATCATTCTTCCACTTTTGCTAGCAATCCTAAAAAATCTGAGGCATCTAGAAACATAGCAAACTATCAATTTCATCACAACAAGTCAACCCATTTTCGCTCACAAGTCACAACAAAACCGCAATCATCAAGAATTCAAATTGATCTAAAATCAAGAAGAATTCAAATTGAAGTTGACTCAAGAATCAGGGTTAGGGTTATACCTTGAGAGTCAAAGTCAAAGTAGACGGGTGGGAAGGAGGCGGGGTCAAGGCTTTGTGGGAAGGCAGGGGCGGAGAGAGGCGGATGCCTTGCGGGAGGTGGAGAGAGGCGGCGGCCTTGCAGGAGGTGAAGGCGGTCGCTGGAGGCCGAGGCGGTCACGGTGGCGGTCTCACGGTCGAGGGAGACACTGTCGCAGAATTTGGAAAAGGTTACTGGATTGAGATGGAGAGTAATAAAACCCTAGATCTAGTTCACAAGCTGTCACACCCTGCTTATCAAGATATGGGAGTGGAGACGTGGCAAGCTTCGCAACGTAACTATACCGAGAAATAGATTCTCCCCGATACAGTTACATTAAGCGTATAATATGCAAGAACACACAAATGCAAGATATGTAAAAGCGAATTTTATTCATCAACCGACTTACAAGAAAAATTCAAAGTCTTATCACATCGAAAAAGTAAGAAAAATAAAGCAAGCCCTAAATGGGTGGTGATTGGTCGTGAAAAATGTGTGTCTATGTGTATGTTGTAAATAACCACAATCAAAACGGTATCGCAAATAGCTAGCCGCAATGAGTATGGGTCGTCCGCAGGGAAACAGTGAATTTCTTATCTTACTTTAGACGAGTTGATAGAAAAAGGTGAGATATTTGTTATTTTAAACTAGGAATGGTTAGAAAATTTTATAATAGAAAGGGTTGTAGGGTTTATAGGATTTAGTAGTTAATGGATGGAATTTTAAAAATAATTCTTTTTATGTTTCAATTACTTAATTCTATGGAGATAGCGATGAATGTAGATTAGGGTTATAGGAGGGAACTAGGGTTTCTAACTACTGACCCTTGTCCTTCCATTGATTTCTATTCGTCTCAAGCCCTTAACAAAACGATTATTAACGAATCTCAAATCGTGGTCGTGACTATCATAAATTGATAGCGCCCCCGATAAGAGAGTTAATATCCATTTTTGTCACGCCCCGCTTCCCAGTATACGGGCAGAGGACGTGACGAGGCCGCTACGTATTTACTGTGAAGTAAATACGCTAAGCGTATCTAAGCAATATAAAAGTAAAATCACAAGAGACAAGATATAATAAAACAGCAACTTTATTTATTCACATTCTTTATGTAAAATGCATGGAAAAGTAAATACAACTGGATAAAAACAATGCCTAAACAGTGGCATAACAGAAATGAAAATGTACTGAATGGAAAGTGTACAATGAACTAGAGCTCGGGGTCTTCACTGAACTGGTCCAAGTCTTCAGCAGAGGGCTCGATCTCAGGAATGTCCAGATCACCTGACGACCTGACGACATTCAAAAAAGAAAGAAAGAGAATGTCGTCAGCGAACAAATCGCTCGGTAAGTCCCAAAGATAAGGGAGAAGTAGGATAGACAGAATAAGAAGGTAACTTTTAATGTTGTATTATATTGTTATAGTGTTGTGTTAACGCTGTTGTTTGTAGCTTAGTACAGAAGATGCCAGTGTATACGAGAGGAGTCCCACTTACACCGGAGACTTTGGTAACCCGTAGTACAAGGCTCCGTCGATAATACCACGGAATAACGGCATGAATGTAATTACGTCTTAAGTGACGACCTCGTGCCACCTTTAACATATTCTGTACCAGTCTACCCCTTAAACCCCGTGTTATCTTGATTGTATTGTTGTATTGTATTGTAAACTGTATAGACTGTATGTTTGAATGACTAGCCGAGACCATGATATCAGTAAACGGATGTAACTGGAGAATCATGTATGTAACTGTAGAATCATGGATGTAACTGTATAATCATGTAAATGGAATGTATATCCATGGTTCGGTTCAGTCAAGTTGATAGATTGAATATCTGAAATAATAGATTCATGAATTCATGTTGAATTGTAATATTGTAAATTGTAGGTTGTAGATTGTAGATTGTAGATTGTTCTTGAATCATATTCAAGTCAGATTATAATGAGACTCAATCTGAGTCAGACAATTAGAAAAGTAAATTGAAACCCCGATTGTTTTGATGTTATCGGTAACCGCTGCACATAGACGGCAGGATTTGTGTCTTTTTCAAAGACGATTACCGTGTTGATAACACCGTTTGTTGATTGTTTACCTTAGATAGGCAAGCACTCACTTCTCCGGATCCCCGAGGCTCAAGAGATTGGTCCCGCTTAAACCTATGTTTACTAGGGTCCTTATTGTAATTTATAGAACTTGAGAGGGTTTTATGTAAAATGCTTTTGTATAGTTTTCAAAATACACCCCAAGTATTTATTAATCATCTTTAGAGTTGTAATAATTGTAGATTTTATACTTGTGACAATTCTAATGAGAATAACCTAACTTTCATATTATATGGTATTAAAGTGTAATATTAAACTTGTATGGAATTCATGGTATTTTAATGTAAAATGAATCTTGTGATTTTTAGAAAAAAAAGGTGGAATATTTATATTATTAAAAAATAGATATTTTAAGGATATATACATATATTTATACAAAAATAATTTTAATATATATTTTATATTCTAAAAATCTCATTTTCTTAAGATGTCGTATTTTAAATCTTTCGAGACCGAATGCTCCTTGCGAAAGTCTGAATCTCGCACTACTAAGCCTGAGGATGTGCGATAATGCACACCATCCCGAACGGGTTCCCCAAATGGGTTGTAGCGGCGGTTTGCAAAGATTTGTATAAATACTAAATCTTTTAGAAAACGGTTTTATTAAGTAAATGGTATTTATTTGCAATGATGTCGTTTTCTCGTATTCTATATTTCTAAGAGTATTGTGCTATATTGCATATGAGTGTGTGAGGAGGTAGGTCATTACCTCGTGATCTACTTAAAAGTATCGCAAGTTTTGTGATATTAAATATAGAATTGAAACTATGTGGTATTTAAATGAAAAATACGGTAAAATGAAATAGCAATTATTTTTATGATATGAAACTTGATCCATTTGGTTGATTAGTGTTTAATAGTCAACATGAATGGGTTTAAGCATACTTGTATTAAGAAAAAGTGAAGTTTTATAAAGAAACCGAATCGGAAATCGGATTTGTTCCAATTCCGTCGGGTTTTGTAAATTCGTATTTTAGAAAAGAATAGAGAGGTAGAATTTAGGGACTTACAGGTTTATGGCAACCAAGAGAGGGAGATGAATCGGGAGGAGTCGCCGGTGCGTCGTTTCGTCGCCGGAAGCTCCTAGGATGATAGTCGGAAGTTTGCCAGAAATTCCACCGTAGCTTCGCTTCGTGCTCGATTTCAAAGTACACAAGGTTTCTTGGAACTTTTTGAGAGTTGGCTCAGAGTTTGGGGTGAGGGGGTAGTGTGTAGTGTTGGTATTTATAGGGTTAGGTTAAGATTAGGGTAGATGAAGGGTTTTAATTTAAAAAATTTTAAAATGTATTGAAAATCATTTTAAAAAATGGAGTAAATGGTGGTTAATGGGATCTCTGGAAACGATCCAAATAAATAGAGTGTGCAGAGATGTTGAGAAGGTGAAAAGGCACAAGTTTGCAGTTGGGGACTCGGCCGTCCGGCGGCGTCAGCCCGAGTCGGCTGAGTCGGGCCGAATCAGGGCATGGGGAGGTGGGGGGTCATCAGGTGTACACACTGGTATATTTAGTTTTCTATGTGTAGTGGGATTTTTGGAATTTATCACGTGTTGACTGTTGGACTTCTAAAAATTTTAAAACAAAATAATATTAAAAATAATGTGGGGCATGGGATTTGAACTCTGGTGGCTTGGTTCAGCAATGCAAGGTATTACCAATGAGCTACAAGCTCCTTCTTGTAATTAAATTGCTAATTAATTACTTAAGTCTTGTGTTCGGGCAATAAATACCCCTTTATAGATTTTGAAAAAAAAACAATTTAAAAATTTATATGGAAAAAGTGTATAAGAAAATTAGGGTTGTTACATTCTACCCTCCTTATAAAAATTTCATCCTCGAAATTTGTAAAAGGAAAGTGTAACAAATCCAAGAAAAGTTTGGTACTGGTGTACTGACAGTATGTGAAAATAACAAGGTGGTGCAAGGGTTTTAAAATATGAAGAATGTGTGAAGGAATGAAAGAATGCGAAGGTTTTGGTAAGATTGTAAAAGAGATGAAGGAATTTTGGGTTAGGACAGATTCAAGGTATATGATTTAAAGAATATGAAATTGTAAGATTCAAGGAACATGATTGTAAAGAATGTTTTAGTTGCTGGTTCTTGTGTTTTATATTGCTTAGGTTGTTTATGCAGAACAGAACTGCATAGTATGGTTCTATACAGCTCTGATCTGCATGGGCCACCAACAAAACCTGTCACGCCCCGCTTCCCAGTATACGGGCAGAGGACGCGACGAGGCCGCTGCGTATTTACTGTGAAGTAAATACGCTAAGCGTATCTAAGCAATATAAAAGTAAAATCACAAGAGACAAGATATAATAAAACAGCAACTTTATTTATTCACATTCTTTCTGTACAATGCATGGAAAAGTAAATACAACTGGATAAAAACAATGCCTAAACAGTGGCATAACAGAAATAAAAAAGTACTGAATGGAAAGTGTACAATGAACTAGAGCTCGGGGTCTTCACTGAACTGGTCCAAGTCTTCAGCAAAGGGCTCGATCTCAGAAATGTCCAGATCACCCAACGACATTCAAAGAAGAAAAAAAGAGAATGTCGTCAGCGAACAAATCGCTCGGTAAGTCCCAAAAATAAGGGAGAAGTGGGATAGACAGAATAAGAAGGTAACTTTTAATGTTGTATTATATTGTTATAGTGTTGTGTTAACGCCGTTGTTTGTAGCTTGGTACAGAAGATGCCAGTGTATACGAGAGGAGTCCCACTTACATCGGAGACTTTGATAACCCGTAGTACAAGGCTCCGTCGATAATACCACGGAACAACGGTATGGATGTAATTACGTCTTAAGTGACCACCTCGTGCCACCTTTAACATATTCCGTACCAGTCTACCCCTTAAACCCCGTGTTATCTTGATTGTATCGTTGTATTGTATTGTAAACTGTATAGATTGTATGTTTGGATGACTGACCGAGACCATGATATCAGTAAACGGATGTAACTGGAGAATCATGTATGTAACTGTAGAATCATGAATGTAACTGTATAATCATGTAAATGGAATGTATATCCATTGTTCGGTTCAGTCAAGTTGATAGATTGAATATGTGGAATAATGGATTCATGGATTCATGTTGAATTGTAATATTGTAGATTGTGGATTGTGGATTGTAGATTGTACTTGAATTATATTCAAGTCAGATTATAATGAGACTCAATCTGAGTCAGACAATTAGAAAAGTAAATTGAAGCCCCGATTGTTTTGATGTTATCGGTAACCGCTGCACATAGACGGCAGAATTTGTGTCTTTTTCAAAGACGATTACCGTGTTGATAACACCGTTTGTTGATTGTCTACCTTAGATAGGCAAGCACCCACTTCTCCGGATCCCTGAGGCTCAAGAGATTGGTCCCGCTTAAACCTATGTTTACTAGGGTCCTTATTGTAATTTATAGAACTTGAGAGGGTTTTATGTAAAATACTTTTATATAGTTTTCAAAATACACCCCAAGTATTTATTAATCATCTTTAGAGTTGTAATAATTGTAGATTTTATACTTGTGACAATTCTAATGAGAATAACCTAACTTTCATATTATATGGTATTAAAGTATAATATTAAACTTGTATGGAATTCATGGTATTTTAATGTAAAATGAATCTTGTGATTTTTAGAAAAAAAGGTGGAATATTTATATTATTAAAAAATAGATATTTTAAGGATATATACATATATTTATACAAAAATAATTTTAATATATATTTTATATTCTAAAAATCTCATTTTCTTAAGATGTCGTATTTTAAATCTTTCGAGACCGAATGCTCCTTGCGAAGGTCTGAATCTCGCACTACTAAGCCCGAGGATGTGAGATAATACGCACCATCCCGAACGGGTTCCCCAAATGTGTTGTAGCGGCGGTTTGCAAAGATTTGTATAAATACTAAATCTTTTAGAAAACGATTTTATTAAGTAAATGGTATTTATTTGCAATGATGTCGTTTTCCCGTATTCTATATTCCCAAGAGTATTGTGCTATGTTGCATATGAGTGTGTGAGGAGGTAGGTCATTACCTCGTGATCTACTTAAAGGTATAGCAAGTTTTGTGATATTAAATATAGAATTGAAACTATGTGGTATTTAAATGAAAAATACGGTAAAATGAAATAGCAATTATTTTTATGATATGAAACTTGACCCATTTGATTGATTAGTGTTTAATAGTCAACATGAATGGGTTTAAGCATACTTGTATTAAGAAAAAGTGAAGTTTTATAAAGAAACCGAATCGAAAATCGGATTTGTTCCGATTCCGTCGGGTTTTGTAAATTCGTATTTTATAAAAGAATAGAGAGGTAGAATTTGGGGACTTACGGGTTTAGGACAATCAAGAGAGGAAGATGAATCAGGAGGAGTCGTCGGTGCGTCGTTTCGTTGCCGGGAGCTCCTAGGATAATCGTCGAAAGTTTGCCATAAATTCCGTCTTAGCTTCGCTTCATGCTCGATTTCAAAGTACACAAGGTTTCTTAAAAAATTTTGAGAGTTGACTCAGAGTTTGGGGTGAGGGGGTAGTGTGTAAGGTTGGTATTTATAGGGTTAGGCTAGGGTTGGGATAGATGAAGGGTTTTAATTTTAAAAATGTATTGAAAATCATTAAAAAATAGAGTAAATGGTAGTTAATGGGCTCTCTGGAAACGATCCAAATAAATGGAGTGTGCAGGGATGTTGAGAAGGTGAAAAAGCACAAGTTTGCAGTTGGGGACTCGGCCGTGCGGCCGAGTCCAGCCGGCGGCGCTGGCCCCAGCCAACAAGTTTGCCGGCCGACTCGGCCGAGTCGGGCCGAGTCAGGACATGGGGAGGTGGGGGGTCATCAGGTGTATACACTGGTATATTTAGTTTTCTATGTGTAGTGGGATTTTTGGAATTTATCACCTGTTGACTGTTGGACTTCTAAAAATTTTAAAACAAAATAATATTAAAAATAATGTGGGCATGGGATTTGAACTCTGGTGGCTTGGTTCAGCAATGCAAGATATTACCAATGCGCTACAAGCTCCTTCTTGTAATTAAATTGCTAATTAATTACTTAAGTCTTGTGCTCAGACAATAAATACCCCTTTATGGATTTTGAAAAAAAACAATTTAAAAATTTGTATGGAAAAAGTGTATAAGAAAATTAGGGTTGTTACAATTTTACTAAAATTTATAAAAATTAAAAAGAATTTAAGTTATAGTTTTCTTCCATTATTCTAACCTATTCTACAAACCCTAACAAGCAAGAATTTTCTCGCTCGTGGATATTAGCATAGTAAAAGAAATGTGGAAAATAAATGAAACCATAATTAAAAATTAAAAGTGCAGAAAATAATTGTGGAATGTAATAAAGAAAGTAATGCGAAAAGAATTAAAACAAGGACTACCTTTATTAATCAACCATTGCATTACAAAATTTCTCTCTGAAAAATTAAATTACAAAAACCCTAGTTGCTCGCAAGATCTCTCTCGATCGATGGATAGATGAACGTATGAATTTGGAATAGACAGTTCTCGGTCCTTTATATAGTCTCTGGAATTAGAAACCCTAGATGCCATATTGGAGTATGTAACATTACGATCATGCCCTTAAAATCTCTGATCCTACGGCTGCTATAAAACCGCGGTTCCGCCACCCTTATCCATGTTTGACCGCGGATCCGCCGCCGTTTGGTGGATTTGGGCTTCCAAATTTTTCGTGGCTTTTCTTCTTGGTATTTGGAGATCTTTCTGATAAAAAGATTCTGAAAATATATCTCTTAGTCTCTGCCGTTGCTAGGTTCTTCGATTTGCTCTTAATATTCGGCAGATTCGGTTTTGTAATCCGATTTGATGTGGATCTCCTACTTAGATTTCAGACCTGAGCTAATCAAGTATAATACCTGCACAATATCTCAAATCAAATTTTTAGTAGCATTTGTTTTATTTGAAATATTATTTCAACCAATTATATGATATGATATCTTAAGCATATTGATTAAGAATATTTGATATGATATACATATTTTAAAATGAATATTTTATTTAAATATTATATGCATGCATTTTCCCTAATTATATTAATTATAAATGAAGAAACATATGATAATAATTTTTTACAAATAAACCCACATATGTTCTTTATTTATAATTAACACCTTTTAGTAGTTAATAATAATAGGGAAAATGTCAATAAAAATATGCGGTAATTTTGACTAATCAAATACCCCCAAACTTATTGTCACGCCCCGCTTCCCCAAAATACGGAATACGAGGGGTTGACAAGGCCAGCCATGCTCCTACGGTCAAGGAAATGTCCTGCCGTAGTCACACTTCGGCTTCTAGCTTTACGTGGTAAACAGTAAATAATGCGCAGGTAACGAGAGATGCGGTAACTGAAACAAAACAATAATAAGAACTGACCTGATGGGAAACAAAAGGGTATAACTCTGGATAGCAAATCAAGATGTCCGTGATGTGCGTCTGATCCTGGTCCCGGCTAAATCTACTCCTCACACTGAGCATGCATACTCAGGTCGTCAGAGCGACACAATAGCAATATAATATATAAATCCAAGTGACAACTCTAACAGTGATAATAAATATATATAACAGTAAATCAATGACGGTATAGGTATGAACATGCAGTAATCAATGCAGTGGAACAGTAAAAGCAATAAAATAATATGCCAAGTATGTCAACACAGTAAGTATGTATCTCGATGCTATCATCCCTATCGGTCTCTAAGTCTCAATGTACAGGTCACTAAGCCTATCGTCAGTCCAAGTGTGAGAGTAAACCACTCGCGAGTGTCCTCCACCCAAGGGTAGGACCCAAGGGCAAGGGACCACGGGCCCAACATATAACTCACGGTAATAATCATGTACCCTGTAAATCTTTATATATCTCCATATATATAAGCCGGCATGGGACTCCCGAGATTCTGTTGAACTCACACTCAAACTACCCCACACCCCGTGGTCTACATCAAACGCTAACCATAACCTCAAATACCAATCGGTCTGTGACAAGTCTGCGCGAGAACTGGAGGCAGGACATCCATCAAGCACGTCCCGACTAATACCTAAGATAAATGGCAGTGTCTGGTGCCTTATCTGTGACACCCATGCAAGAGTTTCCATAAATGTCTCATACCACTTATAGTCACACGTACACGCGTCCCACAGACGTCGACAATGTAATAGAATAATAAGGTTCACTGATTGTGTACAAGTACGTATCATTTTCACTTATTCACTTATGCACGAACACTAACGTACTTGCCACAATCATCACTAATACCTAACACTGGGTAATGCACGTTATCACTAGGTTATCAATACAGTGACATGTGTATGGTATGATGCGTAAACAGTATGTAAAGCATGATTAGGATGTCATGAATCAGTAATCTACCACTTGCACAATTAATCATAAATCATAAGGGTAAAGTTTAGCGAAACAATGAACGGGGAATAAATAGTATGTTCAATTGTCTATCCAGTGACTTTGGTTTCACGCCAATCGGGTTTCAGGATCACTAATTATGGCCATTTCATTTTAAGCGTTCACGGCTGGAAATCCGGTTTCAGAATCGGAAGTCCGTTTCGCAACGCATTTTAATCCCAGTTGGGATCAGATTTTAGCAATGCTACAGTTGAATGAAATCTAGAGTTTTCATTAAGGTTTTCAACACAATAGACGGATTCTCAATCTCTTTTGTACGTCAGGAAATATACACTGTTCAATACTAGTATGTCAATTCTGATTCTGTTGGGACTGTCATACGTCCCGATCTTTTAAATTACGGATTAAATAACAAAAGATAACGAAACAGAATGAAACAACTTGTGTTGTCTAGATAACAGATTCAACTTTAATAAACAGCAGAGTTCTGCAACCTACGAGTTAAGGAAACAGGGTGGTACCCATTACGGGACAGCACACAGTAAACAGAGTCGCTCTGGACTGCAGTCCAGAGTCGCACTCCGATCCAAATATTGTCACAGTTTAAGTACAGAAACCATGAGAACCTTATGTAGGTTTAAAGTTCGTCAAGTCATCTTCGATTTAAGCCCTCGAACGCATCATTCCAGTTTGTAAATAATTTATGGTGATTTTAACCGTTTTCAGATGCGGGAAATTTCTAGTTTTATCGGTATATTTGGGGGTATTCATTTTAGTCACTAATAGTCGTATTTTCCAATGAAATCCACACACTAGATTCACATCCATATGGGACAAACTATACCATTGAGTTCCGTCAAATTAGGTGAGTATTTCCTTTGAGATCATACATCGAATAGGTAAATAGTATAAGTTATCACGAATAGTAACATTGCAATTTATACGATTTGGGTTTGTAACATAAATAGATTAGCATGAAGCAAGTAGAGAACTTACCTGACGGCATATTGAAAATGATACGGCAGTGACACGGCAACAGCGGTGATCTACGACAACGGAAACGGCACGATCACGACGCATGTGCGGCTAGACACGACCCGGCAACTCGACCTCGGCTCAAGCTTGGCACGGTCTTGACGGCTTGGCAGTGGCAGCTATGGCTCGAGTGGTCGTTGGTTAGTAAAAGGGGGCGAGATCATCGGAGGTGTTGGGGTCGGCCAGAGCAGTCAGAGATGGTGGCCGGAACTTGAGTTGGGTTTTGGTGAGGATGCAGTTGGTGTTTTGTCCAGGTTGCGGCTTGGGAGCTGGTGGCGAAGGGAGGTGGTGAAGCGACGACGTGAAGGCGGTCGAAGGTGCTTTCGATGGTGAGTGGAGCTCGGGTGCAAGGGTTGTGGGGAGCTCGGGTGAAAGTGGTTCTTGGCTTGGAGTGTGAGGGGAAGAAAGGTGGCCGGTGATGGGTGAGATTGAAGGGGAAAGGAGACGGAGGAGGGCTCGGTGGTGGTATCGCGGTGGTGGTCGGTGGTCGGAGTTGTAGAGGGTGTTGATGGTGGGTTCTGAGAGGTGCCGGCGGTGATGGGTGCAAAGGTGGTCAGTTGCGGGTGACCGAGCTCGGTGTGTGCAGGGGGTTCTGTGGAGGCTGAAGGAGGGAGCTGGGGTTTGAGTGGGAGAGGGGGTGCTCGCCGGTGGTAGCTCGTGCAGGAGGTGAGCTCGACGGCGACGCGGCAAAGATTTGGGGACGGTGAGGTGAGGGATGGCTGTGGGTTTAGGAGCGATGGAGAGGAGGAAGGAGAAGTGATGAAAGGGAGTACGAGATGGTGGGGGAGATCGGGCGACGAGATTGGGGAAGTCGCGAGGGGTAACGGCCAAGCGACGTGGGCGCGAGCGTGGGCGGAGGCGGCGGCGTGGGTTACGGCGAAGGAACGGGTCGCGAGCGGGGGAAAATAGAAAGTAGCCGTTGGGGGAGATGGGGGTGTAGAAGGCGGGTCGGGTTCGAGTTGAAGCGGGTGCGGGTTAGGGGAGAGTGGGCCGGCCCGTAAAAGAATTCCCTTACTTTAATTTTCTGGGCTGAAGATTGGTGCTGGGCCGGGATTGGGCCATGGAGAAAAATAAAGGAAATTTGAGGAGAAAAGAGGGAATGGGCCGGGGTTTTATTAAAAATAAAAGGGAAAATAGTGTTGGGCTGAGGGATTTGATTGACTGTGGAATTATGGAAATGGAAAAGTAAAGGTTTTGGGTTTGGGGTTTTAGGGTTTAATGGAGTTTCTTTAAAATAATTAAATACTTAAAAATTACAAAATTTATAGTTTAAAGAGAAATACGGATTTAGGCGTATATAAAAGAACCGGGTATTACACTTATCTTTGATCGTCCCGAGCAAACTGTTTATTAAAAAGAAAAAGAAAAAAAACCTAACACACTTTCATAAGCAACACGATTGCACTTAGCTCGTGCAACAAGCCGTTAAACCTCTAGGTGTCTCTAGTAGGAGGAGTGTTGTCTCCTGAGAATTTTCAGCGGATTACACCCACAAAATCCCAAACTAAAAGAAAGAAGACAAACATTACATGCAAAGATAAGGAACATATAAAAGAAAAAAACTTGAAAATAAGAGTTTCAAATTACACTAGCTTTTAAAGTTGTCATGAGCCCTATCTTAATGGTCTTGAAAAGATGTCAGAAATCACATCATCTCTCAATAAAACATCATCTTTAGTTTTTCTCTCTACCTTTCTTTCAAATATCGATCATATACCCCTGCTTGTATGTAAAAGATATCTTTACACTTGGAGAATTCAATACAAGCTATCATACACTTTGTCCATATTTCTTAGCACTTTTTAGTCGGTGATGTTTAAAATGGAGTTGCTCACACATTTTTCATGTAACCGTTAATACTTCTTGAGGTACTAACCAATCGATTATCGAATGTGCTCACTTATTAAAGCGTAATTAGCAATATTCTAGTCTTGCAACACCTAAGGCTTAGCAGTGACTTCCAAACCAGTTGGTCTAAGGTACTAGGTGATAAGGCACCCTCGCTATATATATTTTTTATGTTGCCTTAAGTAATTACAAAACCAGTGTTCATTTTTCTGTTAAATTTTATTTTATGTGGCATTTATATTTTGTTGAATTAAATTTTTTTTCATTCATACTAAGGCTTCTAGGTAAGAGTATTTCAAGGTATCCTCAACTATCCTAAATTTCAAGATATATGCAAGTGCGTATAGTAGGGTATCAACGTTCAGAAGTTTGGACTCAAGAATAGGAACAATTTTTCAGACTTATTTCTATCCGCAGACTAGTAATTTCTTTCATCTTACTAACCCTTGGGACAACAGCTCATGACTACGTATTACTGATTTCGATTTAAAACATCTAATTTTCTTTCATTTCTTAAATCTCTTCCTTTCTTCATATACATTTTTCACTCTCTAACTTTTATTTTCAAAATTTATTATGCAATGCAATATTTACATATTGCATAGATATATACAAACCATCCATACAAACCTTCCCCCCAAACTTGTTTGCAGCTGTGTACTCACTGATATTATCCTGTAAGTTTAAAACTTGAAGACTAGAAGGAACAATTCAATAAGATGGTATAAAGAAGGGGTCAAGAGTGAATGACATTGAAATTTTCCCTCAAACTTGTACTTGGCTCACAATCGTGCAAAAAAAAAATTTCTTTCAAGAGACATTTAAAAATACTTTTCTTCTCCTCCCCCCCCCCAAACTTGAGTAAAACAGTGTTTTCATTGAAATTCAACATAAGAGGGGGGTAAATATTATCGGTCTACACAAAGCTTTACAAAGACCAAAAGTTAAAACCAACCATTCAAATATTTTATCTAGATAACACCATGGTTGGTAGAAGAATGTGAAACGGATAGACGTGAAGAATACTCGAGACTGTTGCATCATGTCTTGAGTAGAAGACACGGAAATAAGTGTATCGAGAAGAAATGAAGTGGGGGGAAGATAAGAGGTGTGGTCGAAAAGATTTACGTCTCGGTTGGTAGAGACGAAAAAGTGAATGTGAATAAAAACGAGAATTTGAAAGATAAGAAATGGGTGGAATAGTCGCATTCTCGTTTGTGATTAGAAGAAGGGGTGGTAGTTCAACTTCTTCGGCCTCAAAGGGAGGCGCACAAATTTCTGGTAGAAATTGATTTATCACAACATCCAAGTCTTTAAGGAACGCAAGTTCTTCGGCGAAAATATTTTTGAAACTTTCATCGATGGTCCGAGTGATAATCTCATCGGAAAAAAAAGAATCGATATTTATATTAGTGGAACAGACAGATCTAATGGGAAGATTGAAAGTTTCAAGGTCAATCTTTTGCGCACCAAGGTTCAAAACACTCAATTTGGCAGAAATTATGGAGGTAGGAGACTCAAAAAGATCGTCTCTCTCATTCTTAAAACAGTCTAAATCAAGTGGTCTTTCAAAAATCATAGAACTCGAAATATCGGAGTGTAGTTCATCAAAACTCGGTGGAAGTGAAAGAAGATGAGAAGAAGAACCAAAGAAAGTATGTAATGAAATGCGTAAACAAAGTTGGGTGTCGAGCATGGTTGATCCAGATGTAGGAGATGAAGGCTGAACATCGTTTTGCATATCGGATAGATTGGTGGTAAGAATAGAATCGGTTAAATCCACAGAAAGATGTTCACATTCAATAGAAGGGACATGATGGGTCGGGGAATCCAACTCAACCAATATAGCGGGTTCATCTTCAAAGATATTCTCATCACTGCTCTCACTAACACCTTCAGTCAAATCAAACGAATAGTTTTTTAAAAATTCATCAATAATATTATACTCAATCGATAGATCACTTGGTTCACTTGATGAAACTGGAAGGTTTGAAATATCAAGTGTAGTCGGATAAAGATCAGTTTGATTTGAAATGGTGTAACCCTCTCTTTCACACTCACTATTGGGCAAATCAAACATGTTAGTCTCGGGCACCTCATCAATTAAATTATTAAGTGGTTTATCATCAAATACATTCGGTTGGGGTTCAGGATTGAAGGTGTCGAGATCAAAAGAATTGGTTCTGGTTTGACTTTGAAGGATCTCTGGTTCTTTCTCACTATTTAATTCCAACTCTACTTCAAGACTAGACATGGTTTGTGAAGAAATTTCAATGAAGGATTCTCTTTGAACCGTGGAACTTCTTAATTGATGTTCAAAAACACTGTCTAGATAAGGTGCAAAAGTTGAGTATGGTTAGAATGTGTTTAATTGTTGGCTACAGGCGAGTTCAATGTGTTCTGCAATAGAAATGGGTTTACGAATTGCCACATTAGCCTTAAGAGAAGTATGAATATGAGAAGGTATGAAAGTTTGGTACTGTTGATAAGAGTTGGAAGGTTGTATCCAAGTTTCATAAACAGGATTAGGATTAACATTGTGATATGAAGAATATTGAGATTGGTTGGTTAGTTGGCGACTGGCTTTTGCAATTTGCTCAGCAATGGTCATGGGTTTAAAAGTTGCTTTATTTGCCTCAAAAGGAGTATCAACATTTTCATATGGAAATGATTTGTCCTAACGGTTTTGGAGCAGTGAAATGTATGAAATTTTGGTTACGAGCCTTCGCAATATACTCAGCAATGGACATAAGTTTAGAAGTTTCCTCACCAGCCTTAAAAAGATTATCAACATAAGAAGATGTTGAATTTTGACGCGGTTGATAGGACTTTAAGTGAGGTGTTCAACTATTATTTCTACTGCGTTCTGTCCTATCCCTTAAAAAATGGTGGGCTCGGTATTTGTACCAAAACAATTAAGATATTAAGAAATATCTGGTTGTTTGTAGCAAAGCTCGGCAAGAGTTGGTCGATTTAGATTACCCATTATGAAAAGAAAAGAGGGTGAAATGGTATATATTTTTTTTATTATATTTTTTGATGAATTTTTGAAATTTTTTTCCTTTGAAAGTGCGGCTAGACTTAATTAATCACAAATATGCACAAACAATCCCTAGAACTAGGGCCACCTAGATTAAGTTACTAGACCGCTCCTAAACATCCAAAAGACAAGACGTAGGATCAATCCTCTATCATCTCCTTATCAATCATGCAGCCAGGTAAGTTTCAGGTAAGTGGGAGGTATCCGCTATACGAATCACCGAAATAGTGAGCTTAATTAAGTAACCACTTTCCTTAGTCACACTTGCCTTATACACCACAAGAGAAATGCGGATAAGCAATAAATTATCCACAACCTACCTTTGTCCTAATTGAGCGCGAATGTCCTTAGAGGCTTGGTTTAAATATTTTTTTAATGTAGGATAATAGTATACTCGTTTGTGATTTGTAGGGCCTAGGAAGGGTGATGAAATCCCCACCTAATCTGAATTTGGGTTTATTGCCTTTTAATGTTCGTTTTAAATATGCAAAGCAAACCAAAATTTAAAACACGCAAAAAGATTTTTAGCGGCGCCGTTTGCAAAGATTGTTGCAGGTAAAAACAGTTTATTGGAGTTTTAGAAGAGAGAGAGAAAGAAGAGTAAATGAAACAAGAGAAAGTTGGGGGCCAAACACCCCAATATGGTCGCGGTTCCGCCGCCAAAGGCACCAATTGGCCGCGGTTCATCCGTTAGTTAGTAAGATGTCTCTTCCAAACTTTGGCACAACACTCCAATGCTTCTCTGCTCCTATTTGACAATCTCTGAATCTCTGTTGGTTCGCTCCAAGTGCTCCAGATTTCTCGCAAAACTCGCACAAAAATATTTAAAAATACAAAATGCGGGTTTTTTTATTTCTATTTCTTTTTTTATGTTCCTGGTTTTTTATTAGAAATCAACCCGAATAACAAGAAAAGTAATACTGTTGTTTCCCCAGCAATGGCGCCATTTGATTGGTGCGAAAAATATGTGTCTATGTGTATGTTGTAAATAACCACAATCAAGACGGTATCGCAAATAGCTAGCTGTAATGAGTATGGGTCCTCCGTAGGGAAACGGTGAATTTCTTATCTTCCTTTAGACGAGCTGATAGAAGAAAGGTGAGATGTTTGTCATTTTAAATTAGGATGGTTAGAAAATTTTATAATAAAAAGGCTTGTAGGGTTTATAGGATTTAGTAGTTAATGGATGGATTTTTAAAAATAATTATTTTTATCTTTTAATTATTTAATACTAGAGAGATAGCGATGAATGTGGATTATGGTTCTTGGAGGGAATTAGGGTTTCCCACTACTGACCCTTGTCCTTCCATTGATCTCTATTCGTCTTAAGCTCGTAACAAAAAGAATATTAACGAATCTCAAATCGTGATCGTGACTATCATGAATTGATAGCGCCAGATAAGAGGGTTAATATCCATTTTGCTAAAATTTATAAAAATTAAAAATTTAAAAAGAATTTAAATTATAGTTTTCACCAATTATTCTACCCTATCTTACAAACCCTAGCAAGCAAGAATTTACTCGCTCATGGATATTAGCGTAGTAAAAGAAAGGTGGAAGATAACTGAAACCATAATTAAAAATTAAAAGTGCACAAAGTAATTAGGGAATGTAATAAAGAAATTAATGCAGAAAGTAAATACAAAAAGAATTAAAACAAAGACTGCCTTTATTGATCAATTATTGCATTACAAAATTTCTGTTTGAAAAAGTAAATTAAAAAAACCCTAGTTGCTCGTTAGATCTCTCTCGATCGATAGATAGATGAATGTATGAATTTAGAATAGACAGCTCTCGGTTCTCTATATAGTCTCTGGAATTAGAAACCCTAGATGCCATATTGGAGTATGTAACGTTACGATCATCCATTAAAATCTCTGATCCTACGGCTGCTATACAACCGCGGTTCCGCCACCCTTATCCATGTTTGACCGCGGATCCGCCGCCGTTTGGTGGATTTGGGCTTCCAAATTTTTCGTGGCTTTTCTTCTTGATATTTGGAGATCTTTCTGATAAAAAGATTCTTAAAATATATCTCTTAGTCTCTGTCGCTGCTAAATTCTTCGATTTGCTCTTAATATTCGGCAGATTCGGTTTTGTAATCCGATTTGATGTGGATCTCCTACTTAGATTTCAGACCTGAGCTAATCTTGTATAATACCTGCACAATATCTCAAATCAAATTTTTAGTAGCATTTGTTTTATTTGAGATATTATTTCAACCAATTATATGATAGGATATCTTAAGCATATTGATTAAGAATATTTGATATGATATGCATATTTTAATATGAATATGTTATTTAAATATTATATGCATGTTTTTTCCCTAATTATATTAATTATAAATGAAGAAATATATGATAATAATTTTTACAAATAAACCCACATATGTTCTTTATTTACAATTAACACCTTTTAGTAGTTAATAATACTAGGGAAAATGTCCATAAAAAATGCAGTGATTTTGACTAATCAGTGGATGAATAAGAAAAATAAGAGTAACTAAAACCCTAATAATGATTCGAAATGGGAGCATAGTCTTCCTTCGTAGCTTCAACTTCTGTCGTCATGCCCTACTCTTCTCTTATCACCAAAGGACATTTCGGGGGAACAAAGAGAAAGAAACGTCCGTCAGCGAGTTAAACTCGAGTAGGATTTTCATGGGAAAATATATGATACAATGATGAGTTAAAATATAGTATAAGAAGATTAAAACAATAAGTGTAGTGTCACACAATCATGTGGATAAAAGGATGGATAAGATGTCGATTAGTAACTCTTAACCGTAGTTTAGCTCGATTCAGTTTAATCTTATAAGGGTACACATTTTCTAGGTAAAACAAGTTACATTAAACTATATAATATATGACAAGCATGTTCAATCAAGCGTATCATGATATTAAAGATAGTTTGCATTTGTTCTGGTTTGGAAACACGGATACATAGTCGATAAACAGTTAGCATCCCGTCTATGTCCGGAATCACGGAAACATGATCATTAAAAAGTTAGCATCCCATTTATACCAGGGATCACGGAAACACGTTCATTGCACATAAGAAGAGAATTCTCGAGACACAATGTATATTGGTACATGCATTTCGGGAATATTCCGTTTATGCCCGTAATCACCGAAACACGTTAATTGCACATGGTCACTGGGCACGATTATTAAGCAGTCAAATTAACAAGTCAACATGGATTCAAGTGTTACGGGTTTCATAAAGTCTGGTTGAACCTTATCTTCGGCTCCACGAGACTCAAAAGATATGATGCCACATAAACATATGAAAGTTCATGGTATTTATACGAAAAATATGTCTTTGGAAGTTTATGGTATTATATCCAATAATATGGGATTAAGAAACTTTAATGAAAACACGGTATTGGAAAATTTTAGGGTATTTCTGTTAAAATACAGAATTTAGAGACTTGAAGGTAATTCAATGCAAATACGTGTTTTCAGAAGTTTGGGGCATCTTAATAAGAATACAAAATTTGGAACCTTTGGGTATTTATGTGAACATACGCATTTAAGAAACTTAAAGGTAGTTTAGTGAAAATATTGCCTTAGGAAAATTTAAGGTATTTTAGTAAAAATATAATTCGGGAAGATCCATGGTATTTTAGCGTAATGATCACTTTAGGAAAACCATGGTATTTTAGCGTAAAAAATCATTTTAGGATAACCCAAGGTATTTCGGTGTAATTAAAACTTTACTAAATTATCTGACTAACAAGTAAAAATTAGTCATGTGTCGTGGTAGGTCGTTACCACGACACCTGAGATCCTAAATTGAAATTACTATCTAATCTAATCCCTAAACATGCAATATATTAACAACTAACTAAACTATTAAACAATTAAAGAAGCTCGATGGGGTTTTCTAGAAAAACTACACTTCTCATAATTTACTAAAATATCTAATTTAACATAAAATATAATGACATTTAAGAAGGAGATCAAGAGGAGAGAGACGAATCCTACCTCTTAAAGAATATTGGAAGAAAGCAACCACGATACCCTTGAGCTCCTTCTTCCTCCACAAAAATTTATAAATTTTCTAGAGCTCAAAACCACCACTCTTATGAAGAGTGTTGAAAGACGATCGGGTGGGAATTTTCGTGGATTTTTTGAGCTCCGGAGTTATGAGAAAAGTGCAAGAAAAAGAGGCTATTTATAGATTTCTCAAAAAAACCTAACCCTAATCCAATTATGGTAGCCATGTCACTGGAGAGACCGCAACCATCCAATCTCCACCTGACCACAACCATCCGATCTCCACCAGAAGGTGAGGAGCTTACCACATGTCGCCTTCTATCATCCAAATCCTACACGTGCTCTGCATATAAAATAAGCGGGCCCCTCTCAAAAATGAGATGCGGCTGTTGCTTCAGCTTAGTTTGGGCGGAGACCCTGGCCCAATTGGGCCTAGGCCTGCCCCTTAAAAAAAGTTTTTTGTTGCTTTAAAAAAATAAAACATTTTATGATTTCGAAAATCATATTTTCTTTTCTCAAAATTCATCAAAAATACTTTTTAAATTCTGAAAAATTGGGAGAAAATTCTAGAAAACCTTAATTAACTGTTTTCTTCATTTTGTAACAAAGTTTTGATTATAATAATTTATTTTTTTCTATCATTAAAATATTCCATAAAACCCTTTCCTTTTCTAAAAATCCAAAACATCAAAAATACTTTTATAATTTTTAATTAAAAATTACTAAAAATTATATTACTTATTTTTAAATATAAAAAATTATTTCAGAAAATTTTCTACTGGAATAAAGTCTTTAAAAAATATTTTGACACGTGGAAAATTCTGAAATTTTTTTATTCGGTATATTAAAATCACCGTCGTTACAATCTATCGACCTTAAAATAGTTTCATCCTCGAAATCCTAAAAGGTTACTTTTTTCCAAAACTAAATAACGCTTCTAAAACCAATAAATTTTTCCATATCCATTTTTTCCAATAAAATCTCCTTTATGAATTATGAAATAAAACAAGCAAGATTAAATTTGAATAAAATTTTATTTTTTTAAAAATGCGTGTGGTCGTTACAGTCTACCCTCCTTAGAAGTTTCGTCCATGAAATTTTCTAAAAGAGAAGGTCGTAACATGGTAAGAAAATATAAGAATAACGTAGTTGCGATTCATATTCGCGCTCCATCAATGGATAAGAAGGGATGGGTTTAGAAGTCACGAGATTCGATGGACAGTTGGTTGAAGAATGCATGCAAGGAAAAAGTATACGAGAGAAAGCAAAAGATAATTGGTTGAAAACTAAGATTCAAAGGGGGTTACCAGGGTGTTCCGTGGCTTAATGTTACATTTCAGAAAATATAAAATATTATTTTTGGAATTTAATATTAAAATAATATTTTCCCGAAAACTGCCCGATTTGCGAAATTGGGGTTTTCGAAAAAGGGTATAAATTTATACCAATAATTATGAAATAATTGAAATATAAAATGATTTATTCATTTAATAATATATCTAAAGGATTTGGCATTTTTAAAATTTATTATATACGGTTTTGATAAAAACCCGATTAGTGCACTGCTAATCACGATTAAGCCAAATCCGCATTTTTACAGTTTTTCGTGGCTAGTACACCATATCATATCATATTTTGATTACATGTGGTATTCTTGTGTTATTTTGGGTATTTTGTGACTTGGGTTTTAAATAAAAAGGAAAGGATTAAAAAGAGAAAGGGTAAAAGGGTAATATAGAGAGAGAGTGGGTGAGAATAAGAGAGGAGAAAGAGAGGGGCTGCCTCATTCCATCACCCTCCACCATTTTCTCATCTTTTCCTTCATCTTTCTCAAGCTCATTCCCTCCACTTTACCTTTAGAGATCATCTAAAAATATCCACCAAAATCCTATACCCCTTTCACAAAAAAGTATCACCTCTTCAACCTCTACCCAATGGACCAAGAAATGTGAGGTTTTGACAACCTTGAGGAGCTAAGGTTTCTCTTGGGTTGCCTAATGGAGGTATAATTCTTCCCTTTAGTTTAATTTTAGTTCCCTTGTATTCTTGTGTAGTTTAGAGGTTGATTGTGTGTGGAATTTTGATCTTAGAAAACCCTAGTAAAGGATTTGAGTGTTGTTTGAATTAGGTGATGCCTAGTGGCTGTTAACTAGACATGGGTGCTGTTTTAATGACCTGGACCAGAGCTTAGAAACCCAAACACGGATTTAGAAACCCCGATATAGGATAAATGTGTGAACTGTGAGGGTATTCTGGAATCTGGAGCAACCCGGGGACACCAGAAATAATTTTGCAAATACTGGGAGTCGTGCAGGCACCTAGGAAGCTACCATTGAGACCCGAGCCCCTAACCCAAAGACCAGGCCGCAGATTTAATCATTCTAGCCGCAATTTGCGGCTAGAGTAAAGTGGAATTGATTCATTTTGGTTCTGGGGTCCCTTTAGATGTAAATTAGGCCCTCCATATATGCAAAATTTGCCAATTTGGCTTAGAATAAAATCCGAGACCATTTTCATGAGTTGGTGCATTGTTTTACGACTTCGTTTTGACTTGATTTTGGTATTTGGTATTATGTTTCCGTCGTGTGGCATTTGGACGTCAGCGACCAGGGTTAATTGTCGTATTTTGCACGCAAAGCTATAGATTTTGACCTATGAGCAAAACGTGTACTGTTTTGGTTTTTCCGCCTTGATTTTAATGTGCATTGCAATTGTTTATTATTGTAGGTATTTTCGCGTGGATTCCGAGGCAACGGGGCATGGCGTCATTGATTTCGGCAAGCGAAGACCAGGTGAGTGGATCTATATCCACGGAGGAAGACGGGTGGAAGGCGTATAGCACCCCCGCAAAGTTTGATGGAAAACTGATTATAGAATATGGTTAGGAAACCTAGATTAGGAAACTAGGGTTATAGTAAAGGATAGCTAGTGATACTATATTGGAAACTAAGGATAGTTAGAAATGATATAATACGGCTATTATGTGATGACAGAATTCGAGGACGACGTTTGTCGATATTGCCGTTTAGGGTACTGTAGGACTAGATAGTCGATGTAGATGCATCATCCGAACCATACTTTTTCTAAACAGAAGAACCGTAAGTATCTTTTAAATATGTACCTTGAGGGATGTTACGGATTTTCAAATGATATCTTTTCCTTAAAACACCGTAACCCCTATTTTCAAAACTACGATTCGCTTCTTTAAAAATCTGATTGTATGGTTCGGGTGTATATGTTAGATTAGATACTTATACTTAGTAGAGATAGAATGTTTATGTAAATTCGATTCGATGTGTGATATAAATGCGATGGAAGAATATAAGACTGATATGATGATCTGATGATATGTTGGTATACGGATGCGAGTCGATCAAGATGATTTATACCCTGCCGGTCCCCTGATATGAGATTATTGCGAATGTGACCTGGGACATATGTGTGTGTGTGTGTATAGAATGCTGTGAATCATGGATGATAGGCCGTATGTGTTATTAGGCCGTACCCTCATTTTTCTTATAGGATGATAGGATCCCTATTAGCTTAATGCCGCCGTACGATGATTTTCCGTGCGTGATGAGTTTGACTTGATGATTGATCCTTACCCTTGACTAGAGGTTGCCGTACGATGGATCATACCGTATGCGATGTTGTTAGGCTGTATGCCGATTGATAGATTCCCAGACTCGGTCATATTAGATACGTATACCCATCAGCATTTGCATATGATTTACCTTACGCTGCATTCATATTATTCCATTGCATTGCTTATACTTATGCTAGTACACTTGCACCATTATTGATGATGCGTATATTACACGTACACAGATTTGCCGGCTCACACACTTCATCATCGATAATTGCCATGTCACTACACAGTAGGGTTGCTGCATCATGACATATACATTGATACATCTATACTTGCAGATATACACATTCCTATATCCATATTGGTGCACATATACATTGATACATCCATACTTGCGGATATACATATTTGTATATCCATATTTGTGCACACATACATTGATACATCTACACTTGCGCATATTCATATTGTACCTTTATAGATAACTGGTTTTATTGTAAAATTGGGAACCGCATGTTATATTTTAAAAACTGGAATCATTTTAAAAGAGCGGTTTTCCCTTATTATGTCATATCACTATTCAATGTTGCATGACACACGGATATGCTTACATTTCCATTATATGTCGCATGCATCATGCTCTATGATATGCTGTTTTCATGAGATATGCTGTTTATATTGAGATATGCTGTTTTCATGAGATTTCTGGATTTGAGAACCGTGGACATTTTAAAAGAGATCATGTGTTGTTTTAAAAACCCGGTTTCTCCTGATATGATATTTCAGTGCGTCCACCATGTGTTTTCTCGGTGCTGAGAGCGACATGTGAAACCCGATTCGAGGAAGCGGATGAGGCCGATTGCGGGTACATGGTAGACCCGGTATGGTACCCCGGGACGAGAACGGATTGCTGTGCAGTAGACGGTGAGCCTGGAAGAGGGACTACTACCTACCGGTGATAGTATTTGGGCTCGGCGGATATCCGGAGGATACCGACCGGAGTCGAGAGATGATATGGGCCGATCCGGACTGACGGTGCCCGATATATGAGGATTTACGTGCCAATGCTGGGCCCGGTTTTCATGATATTTTCGAGTGTCGATGCTAGGCACTCAGGTTCCATGATTTTGATGTGTCGGGAGGGACACCGTGATATATATCCTCATACTTTCATGCACACTCCTTTATGATATTTACGTGCATACAGACATTGATATTATGAGTGGACGAGATCCACATGCATACATACCTTGATTATGAGTGGACGAGATCCACATGCATACATACCTTGATTATGGTTGGACGAGATCCATATACATGCATTGATTATTACTGTTGGATGTTATCCGCATGCATATAGGTATTGATTACCTTTTTGGCAGATATACAGATCCGGTCATCCTAGATATCATAGTATTACCTTTATGATATAGTTGACCTAGGAGTCGTTGTTTATTCGATTTCTATCTGTTGATATTTTTCTACTCACGAGTAGGCAACTCGCCCCCGTTGTGCCACAGTTCTTGCAGGTTGACTGCTTGGATCAGTAGCGGGTTCGCTGGCACACAGTTGCATTCGGGTGTTTTGCATTGGTAGGTGGGACATTTGTATCATTCCCACTCTTGTATCTACATTTCATATTGTATCTAGTTAACTCCATCAATCAAAATTTGTAAGTTATATAAGTAATGAGAGTTGGTCGGATTGTGGTTGCGAGACTTAGAGCGAGGGGTTTTTCGCTACTTATGGTTTATATGTCTTGCTTTTTCTTTAGCTTTTTATGGTGAACTTCGCCGTTGGGCGTCGTATACTTATATATACTGTATTGCGCGGTTGTGATCCGCCGTTTGGCGAAGAGCTAGCTCGCGCTTGGGGATGCCATTATTATTATTATATATTGTGGTTTTGGATCAAAAAATACAAAGGAGGTGCTGCCAAAATTTTTAGAAGACGAAACATGTTTTCAAACTAGTAAATTTCACTTGCATCATTCATGTTCCTTTTCTATACATTAAGAAAACTTGATTTCATATACCTTGATTTCATATACCTCACCTCCTTTATTTTTCCAAAAGGTTTAGATTTCTGGGTTTCAGCTTACTTGAATTCCGTTACGCCTTTATACGTTGCGTGATTCAAGTGCTGGTCACGAGCTAATATTTCGGGTCGTGACATTAAGCCTCTATGGCTGACAAAGTGAAAACTTGACGCTTAAGAATGCTCCTCTGTGCTTGACGTGATACTCGCCACTAAGTGGGTATGGGTAGTCCTTGATGTGTTGCTCTATAGACTGCCAGTCCGAATGCTGGAATAGTCCTGGGTTCCTATCAAGAACAACCGCCTGCTCTATTCTCTGATGAGCCACATATCAAACAGAGACCTTTAAGCTTACGACTGTCCCTCTAGAGATGCCCCGACTTATTGCAGTAGTTGCATATGATTGATGAAGGATCAGAAAAGGACTCATCATGTCTTTCTAGCTGAAAAACTTTGGCCAGCCTTGAGGAAGTCCCTTCTGAAATCTCACTAGCGTGTCGCTTGTTCCTAATCAGTTGAGTCTTTTTCTTTATTCGTTTCTCTGATCTTCGAAATTACGACTGGCATCGAGGACTTCGTCATATGTACGGTATGCAGTAATGGACATTGCTGACTGGGTCTTCAAGTCTAAACACTGTCGGAACCGTTTAGCACGTAACTCTGGAGCAACCACCGGGTTTAGTGTAAAACGACTTAGCATTGCAAACTCGATGGTATGTTCGTTAACTGTCTTCTCCCAGATAGATCCCTACTTGGGGTGGACGAACCTCCTTTCTATCTCAGGTTATGTCACCGCTCGGAAGTATTGAGCATCAAAATGTTCCTTGAAAGTCTCCCAGCTAATTGGTTTCACTAGCCGACCTTCATCGGCTTGCTACCAGATTCTGGCATTCTCAGCTGGTTGAAACTTTGCAGTGTCTATCCAGGCTTCGATTGGAATTTGGGTAGCGCCGAAGCCGTCGACAATGTGATGGATCCATTCTTCAGTTTCGAGTAGTGTCTCCTTCCATATGAAAGACTTGGGGTGCAGCGATCGAAACTGCTCGACTCCGGATGTTCCTTGATTGTTAGAGGCCAAAGCTTGCTCAATCAGAGTGGCTTGTTGTTGGCGACTCTCGAGCAATTCCTTCTGTAGGGAAACGGTTTGCTGCTGCTGGTTCTCGAGCAATTCTCGTATCATTTCTATCATAGCTGCGACATGTCCGTCGCCATTCCCGTTTCCTCTCATGTTACGGTTTCCGCTATGTGTAGCCATCACCTTCAAGAGAAACAAGAAAGGATCAAATCTGATTCGAAGAGAATGGTAGACAATGAGATAGGAAGCAAGTTGTATAAAAGGAAAATGAGTAAGTATCAAGGATGGAATCAACAGATGAGATTCAAGAAGTATAATAAGAGTTGGTTAATATTCTCATATTTGTATACTTGGACCTGCATGGGCCACCACTAAAACCTGTCACACCCTGCTTTTCGAGTTATGCGAGCTGAGATGTGGCGAAGCCCGCAACGTAACTATACCAAGAAGTAGGTTCTTCCCGATACAGTTACGCTAAATGTATAGTATGCATGAGTACACAAAATGAAAGATATGTAAACGCTAATTTTATTTATCAACCAACATTCATTACAAATAAGATTTTAAGTCTTATTAGATCGATAAAGCAAGAAAAATAAAGCAAGACCTAAATATGTAGGCGAATAAGAAAAATAGGAATAACTAAAACCCTAATAATGCGTCGAAATGGGAGCATAGTCTTCTTTCGTAGCTTCAACTTCTGTCGTCTTGCCTTACTCTTCTCCTATCACTAACGGACATTTCGGGGGAACAAAGAGAAAGAAACGCACATGAGCAGGTTAGACTCGAATATGATTCTCAAGTGAAAATATATGGTACAATGATGAGTTAAAGTATAATATAAGAAGATTAAAACAATAAGTGTAGTGTCACACAATCATGTGAATAAAAGTGCGGGTAAGATGTCGATTAGTAACTCTTAATCGTAGTTTAGCTTGATTCGGTTTAATCTTATAAGGGTACACACGTTCCAGGTAAAACAAGTTACATTAAACCGTATAATGTGTGAAAAGCAAGTTTAATCAAGCATGTCATGATATCAAAGATAGTTTACATTTGTTTTGGTTTGGAAACACAGATACATAGTTAGTAAACAGTTAGCATCCCATCTATGCCCAGGATCACGAAAACATGATCATTAAAAAGTTAGCATCTCGTCTATACCCAGGATCACGAAAACATGATCATTAAAAAGTTAGCATCCCGTCTATGCCTAGGATCACGGAAAAATGGTCATTGCACATGAGAAGAGAATTCTCGAGACACAACGTACATTAGTACATGCATTTCGGGAGTATTCCGTTTATGCCCGAAATCATGGAAACACGTTCATTGCACACGGTCATTGTGCACGATCATTAAGCAGTTAAATTAACAAGTCAACATGGATTGAAGTGTTACGGGGTTTCATAAAGTCTGGTTGAACCTTATTTCCGGCTCCCCGAGGCGAGATATGATGCCATACAAACATATGAAAGTTCATGGTATTTATACGAAAAATATGTCTTTGGAAGTTTATGCTATTTATCCAATAATACGGGATTAGAAAACTTTAATGAAAACACGGTATTAGAAAATTTTAGGGTATTTCTGCGAAAATACAGTATTTGAAGACTTGAAGATAATTCAACGCAAATACGTGTTTTCGAAAGTTTAGGGGATCTTAGTAAGAATACGAAATTTGGAACCTTTGGGTATTTATGTGAACATACACATTTAAGAAACTTAAGGGTAGTTTATTGAAAATACTGCTTTGGAAAAATTTAGGGTATTTTAGTAAAAATATAATTCGGGAAGACCCATGGTGTTTTAGCATAACGATAGCTTTAGGAAAACCATGGTATTTTAGCGTAAAAAATCATTTTAGGATAACCCATCGTATTTCAGCGTAATTAAAACTTTACTAAATTACATGACTGACATGTAAAAATTAGTCATTTGTCGTGGTAGGTCATTACCACGACACCTGAGATCCTAAATTGAAATTACTATCTAATCTAATCCTTAAACATGTATATTAACAACTAACTAAAAACTATTAAACAATTAAAGAAACTCGAAGGGGTTTTCTTGAAAAACTACAATTCTCATAATTTACTAAAATATCTAATTTAACATAAAACATAATGACATTTAAGAAGGAGATCAAAAAGAGAGAGACGAATCCTATCTCTTAAAGCATGTTGGAAGAAAGTAACCGTAATACCCTCGATCTCCTTCTTTCTCCACAAAAATTTATAATTTTTCTAGAGCTCAAAACCATCATCCTTGCGAAGAGCGTCAAAAGACGATCGCATGAAAATTTTCATAGATTTTTTTAGCTTCAGAGTTGTGAGAAAAGCGACCGAAAGAAGCTTTTTATAGGCTTTTCAAAAAATCCATAACCCTAATCTAATTATGGTAGCCACGTCATTGGAGAGACCACAACCATCTGATCGCGATCAAAAGGCCAGTAGCTTGCCACATGTCCCTTTTATCACCCAATTCCTACACGTGCTCTGCACATAAAATAAGCGGGCCCCTCTCAAAAATGAGATGCTGGCTGCTGCTTCTGCTTAGTTTGGGCGCAGGCTCTGGCCCAATTGGGCCTGGCCTGCCCCTTAAAAAAAGGTTTTTTGTTTTTTATAAAAATAAAACATTTTATAATTTCGAAAATCATATTTTCTTTTCTAAAAATTCATCAAAAATACTTTTTAAATTCTGAAAAACCTAATTAATTGCTTTCTTCAATTTTGTAACAAAATTTGGATTATAATAATTTTTTTTTCTATCATTAAAATATTCCATAAACCCTTTCCTTTTCTAAAAATCCAAAACATAAAAAATACTGTTATAATTTTCTTTTAAAAATGACTAAAAATTATATTACTTAGTTTTAAATATAAAAAATTATTTTAAAACATTTTCTACTGGAATAAAGATTTTAAAAAGAATATTTAGACACGTGGAAAATTTTGAAAAGCTTTTATTCGGTATATTAAAATCAAAATCACAGTCGTTATGGTATTTTAAAGTCATTTACCAGAATAAATACCTGCTCAGAAATCACAGCCAAACCCTAAAAGAACAGAACCCCAATGAAGAAAGGCTCCGTCGACGGTGGCGCAGGTGCCCGCGAAGCGTCGGCAGAGAGAAAAGAGAAGCAGAAGCCCCCATTTCGGGTAGCCAAAGACGACACCAAGCCCATCCTCAGTGACCCTGTGCAAATTCTATTGTTGCCTCTTTCTAATTTTAAAAATTTAATAGCTTTTGCTCATTTTTGTAATGGGTAATTTTGTGTGTTTTTTTGTGGCTAGATTTTGAGATCAGACCCCATTGAGACTGAGCAAGCATTGCTTCGTCTTCCTCCCTTTCCCCTCACCAAAACCCCCAAGTTCTAACCTCCAAAACCCTTGGTAAATATGCTTTCTTTTACTTTACTTGCTTTCCCCATTTTGTTCTATATTGTAATTTTTCTCTTTATTTTTAAAAAGGAGATTCGAGGCATCCGCATGCGAAAAATTTGTTAAAGGTTCGACGATAATAAAACATTTTCCACAAGCAAATGAACGGTCAGACAGTATCAAAATCATATGAAAATTTGTGTAGGTATGTCTTTAGGCCATGATGATCAAACAGATGATGCCGGTCCGGTCATCAAAAAGAGTTGTGGAGAATTGACTTCAGAACCAATCTAGGAGCCATTGGCCCCTGTATTTCTATTTTTTTAAGTAGCAACCTATCATCATCATTATCTTAGCCCTCTTCCCGTCAAAATGGGGTATACATTTAAACTCGCAAGGATATAAAAATATGGATTAGATGCACAAAACCCTTGCTTTGTATAGCACACTTATACACCCTCAAGTGATTTATTAATGCAAACACCCACTCTGCTTGTCAAGCAAAAACATAGAAAACACTCAAATTTTAGTCTGAACAACGCAAAATGATTGTCCAATCTAACTCTATTTACATGTTTGTGTTGTTATAGTAGAGTTTCAGTGTTTTTAGGCTTTTGATTGATGAACAGAGGGGATGTTTTCGTTAATAAATCGCTTGAGGATAAATAAGTGCTATACGGGGTAAAGTATAGAAGGACTTTATGCTAGTAATCTGAAAGATTATATCCCTTGACCTTCACCACAATTTTAAAGTTTTGGTGCGAAGGTAGAGACCTTAAGATTGTATCAGAGCAACGTATGACTGGGAGCTTAATTCTATATCAGATGAAAGTAAAATTTCAGTCTGCAAAAGTATATCGATACCCTTGAAATATACAGCAATAAAATCATAATGTACGCACCTCAAAATTTTATAATAAAGGTTAAAATGATAAAGATGCTATAGGTTACCCGCATATCCCTTTGGCATCTCATTAACCTTAAAACCTAATTTTCTGGAACATTAACAAAAGAATCTTGATCTCCTTCATTCACTTGATCGTCCTCTAGCAATTCTTCAACCCCCTCTGCTCTAATACTGCCATCTCTTACTGATAATAGTCATGCTAATAACCAACTTGTCATCCTCATCTCTACGAAAACCATTAATGAGTTAGCCCTCTTTTGCTAACATAAGCTGAACAAGATATTTATTCTTTTCCCCCCTACAACTAAGGCATGCTCAGTTGGATCGTAGCCATGTCTCCCAACACCCTGGTGTGGTCGCAGATCCCTGAAGCAAGGTCTCGGGGTTGAATGCACTTGGACCATTGTCCTGGTGGGAATGCCTTTTGGGCCGGTAGTGGGTGTGTAGAGTCTAGAGATGAGATAGTTTGTATCTGATCCATGAGTCATGTCAAATCTCATTCTTGAGTTTGGCCGCTCTCTTGAAGTATCGACCAACTTCCCAAAAGTTGTTGACATAGATCTCCTGGTCGTTGATTGGTACGCTAATGGAGAATAAAGGTCCACCATCCATCTGTATTTGGCTTGAATGAACCTTACCCATTTGTTCTCTTGTTCAAGGATGAGTTTACTGGCTTGCTTAGCTTACAGGGAGTAGTAGTACATTGCATTAGAGTCTCTAATTCCCAACTCCCCTTGACTTCTATTGGAGAGCAAGCTTTCTTCCAGTTATTCAAGCTCCTTTATGGCAGCCCTAAAGAAAGGTCATCTATGGCCTGTAAACTGGGTTTCCTTGCCGCTTGTTTAGCTAGTGATCACGTAGCTTCCTGCCATTGACAGGTAGGTTGAATGTTGTTCTTAAAATGCACATCTGAATCCAATATATCCACTTTGGTTTCCGGAATTTTGCATAATAGCGAGAACCAAACCGTAATTCATGTGATCATACTCATTCATACAGTAAAAGACTACTTAATAGGTAGGGAAATTTCACCAAAACCGTCTTGAGCTTTAGGATACGTTCCCAAAACCATATGGTGCCAAATCTCTTTACAGAAACCCCTAACCCCAAACATTACACTGTTAGGTAGGACTTCCTGCTATTGGATTGTTGAATTTTTTAATAAACTTAAGTGGTCACATGACCACTTTTCGAAATTTCCTCCCGAAAATGCCCTTTCAACAATTTTTTAATTAGAAAAGGGTAATTACATTGATTAATATCATACTAACAAAATTAAGGACGAGTCATGAAGGGAAAATGGCGTCTTTAGTAAATTTGTTGCATGATATTAACAGAGCTTGCATGATTCACAGAGAATTAAGACAGTTCAAAAGAACCAAGAGCAAAAGAACAAATTATATAGAACACCAGCAATGCACGAGATAGGGTTTCAAAATTGGGATCTTATCTCGATCTCCTAAATATGGTACTCAATGATGTCGAATCCCACACTAATTCACAAATCCTGATCGATCCGAAATTCTGAACGAGGTTGATGAAGCCCACGTTTTGAATTATGGGTTTTTGTGTTTTGCTAACGAGAGTTGAAAAGGCCTCGTGTGTTTTTAGTAGAGAGAGAAAATAGTATTTAGGTCATTTACTTAAAAACTTAACGGCGTGGGGTCCTGTGTAACAGAATGTAATGGTAATGGGGTTCAATGAAGAGATTTGGCGCTAGGATGGTTTTGCGAACATAGCCTAAAACTGAGGGTAGTTTTGGTGAAATTTCCCTGATAGGTATTCTTTATACCACCATTATTTCTCCCAACCTGGATCTTGCTAGTGGTTAGGAGAATAGCCTTTGCATTACTTCGGTCTCAACTTAAACATAACTACTTATAATGTAATCAGAAATCACGGAAGAGGTGTCAGAGATGAGTAAAATATCCCTGAGCCATTTTTTAAATGGTAATAATTTGAGTTCTCAAGGATACAACCAAGGTTTAAAGTCTTAATATCAGTATTTGCTTTTGGGATTAGATACCACTATCTCGGACATATGGGTTGTCTTGGATAGGAAATTTTGGAATTTTTATTTATGACGAAAAGGATTTTTAAAATTCTGTTATTCTTTTAATTAAATAGTAAAAGTAACTATAAACAATTTGGCAAATTCTTTGGTAATAAAAGATGATTAAATGGTGAGAATAACTATAATATTTGTACTATATTTTTAGTAATCAATGATGTCAAATAAATCGCAGCCAAATATTGATAAACCCACAAACCCAGTAGTAAATTTAAGTTTGTAACCTTACTAATCAAATGCTAAATCCAATATTACCTGGTATCGAATGGTATCGGCATCGTAAGTCGGACGATCATCCTTTGGACCGGTATTGGCCATCTCGGGATCTGGCGAGATTTCAATCCATGGATACAACAATCAATATAATATTAGATTTTTGTTCTTTTTTTAAATAATTGAATTTTATCTTCGAAATGTTATTTTTATTTTATTTGTCTTTATCACTGCCCTAGAGTTGAGTTTTGCGTAATTATGCAGTAAATTTATAATTGTTTTGTTGTTTGAGGGGAAAAGTAGGGAAATTGCCCTAGTCAAAACATATAAGAAGTACAAGTTATGGGTATATATACGGAACAAATCCTGATAGCAATCGAACTTCACAAGTGTGATTTCAGAGGGTTGAGAGAGCACCCCGTCAATAAATCTAGCATTTGTTTTCTCCTTTTTTCCCCTAGTCATGAACAATATTTAAAACACAGCAATTTCCTCTCTTCAATATCTTTTGAATAGCTCCTTCGGATTCAACTCCATTTTGATTGGGAGGTGTTTATATGAATACAAATATTAGACTTCGCTGTGATAGAATTTGGGTCGGTTGTGAGCATCTGAATTAGATTGCCAGTATCTTTTAATTCAGACTGAAACTTAAAGCGATTGCTTTCTCAAAACTAATCTCTGAACCTTTTTCCCTCTTTAGGTTTCTCTACTTGTTCCTCGATTTAATTCTCAGCAGAAAGTTGGGAAAGGAAGAGTGAAGGTTTTTGATTAATGGATTAAATTGATGTTTGCGATATGAGGACACTGTTGCTCTGTGAACGATTTTGGACTTTAGCAAAGATGTATTTGTTGAATTATGTTTAAAAAAATGTCTCGTTGTAAGTGGCAATCTGAGATCTGACCATTTGAGGTGTGCGAATTGTCTTGTAGCTTAATTCTTTCAGCTTTATATCGGTTTTAGGCTTTTCTAGCATTTATAGAACATATATGAAAGCATCGGTAGAGTTTTTTCTTCCTGCAGACGTGATGGGGCAAGGTATCTATATAGATTAGTTGTATAAGGGGAAGGAGAGTAGATATTTCCAAGTTCTAGAGGGCCAAATTTTGTATTTCTTGCAACTGCATATTTTTCATTGTTTTAATGAAATTTATGTAAGCTGCATGTCTCCACCCACCCACCCACCCTCCTTTCTGATGGAATTTATGTAAGAGCTCTTTCTGTTTATTTATCTGATGAAGCCACACTCTTTTTGCTATAGAAGCATCAACTTTTAATGTGCAAGCCAATTAGTTTTAATTGAATTCATTCTTTGCGTTGCCATGTGTCCATCGTATATAAGAAGCGAAAAGGTGGGAGAAAGGGATGGAAAATTTTGGATAACTGCGTTATGGGGTTTGTATTATGTACACTTTAGGTGATATGGATACAAAATATGCAACCAAGGGCAGCGGAAAGTCTATATATCTTCCTAAAAGTTTACGATATATCTGACCTGATTGATTAGATCGATCACCTTGTCTACGTTACGTAGAGGTTCTAATCTTTAGCGCCTTCAAATAACGGTCAGAGGGAAACCATACTTTGGTAAAAAGTGAGAATCGCTCTCTTGATCATCCCGCAAGCCAACCCAAAATAGAAGAGGACGCGGAAAGAATACGATGACTCTCTCACGTTTTTCTCTCTAGAAGAACTTTCTATGTTGCATCATCTCTATCATGTCTAATGCATAATAATTCATATGATACCCTATCTCCTATTTATGAATATATAAAGTACTCACTCAGATGGTCGGATATTGGGCCGGATCGGACCTAATGGCTAATATACTCCCACTCGCACCTTTGAGTGGGTACCGTCCATAGCTTTCTGAATCATTGATTTCCTGAATCAATTGTCTCCCTGAGAATCTCCTCTTTCTATTTCTCATTCTTACACATACATATATATATGTTGGTGCGGTGTGGACCGCTAAGAACCTGCAAACGGGTAACCTTACAGCCAGATCCGTTAAAGCCGACACTAAGATCTCTCTAAAAGAAAACAACATAAACCAAAAATATGTTAGGCTCGCGAAATCTCATACCCCAGATTCGATCGAACATGTCTGTTCAAGTACTTTTGATCCCTCTCAAAAGCGTGCTCGAATACCTTGGTATACCTCTCGATTCATCGCACTTTTAAGCTTTGCCACCATGACGTCAATAAGAGTTGACAATGCGGTGCAATCGGGACACATTCCAATTGATCTTCCTCCGGTTATGAATGGTTAGGTCTCCTATTCACGCGCTTCCCCTTATACTGCCCCATATGTGCGGTGTATTGTCATCGCAGCAGAAAACGACAGCCAAAATACCAGATGCTCATAACATGTCTACACAGACAACCTAGTATCGCTAAGGGTATAGACTGCCCATTCTTCCGTGAAGGATGCCGTCATAAGGGCTCATATGGTGAGGGAGATGAGATCCATCCCCCACCATCCTTATGTGCACGATCCAAGCGCATGCCGCATGGCAACGTGTTATGGTATAAAATTCTCTCCCCTGAAAGCTTGTCATTAAAGTTATACCGTACGGACTCAAGTCCAATCACCCTGTGATTGATTTACCTGGCCATATCGTCCTGCGATGTGCTTGTGATCTCCCAACAATCTCACACCTCGTGCGATGAATCAGGCCTCTAGTCCGGCTATATGTAAACAGACAAAAGTGACCATGGGATAACCACTTCTGTAGTATTTTGAAAATTTAGAAATAAATAAAATTAATTAATTAAATAATAAAATGTTAAATTAAAAGGTTATTAAAACCAAATAAGACATTTTCATAAATAGTATGTAAAACAAATTAAATTAAAATTTTAAAATGTAACATAAATAAATTATAAGGGTTTTAATATGAAATTTAGCTTCATTTTAATTAAAATGGTGTTATATAATAACATAAGTTGTGAGGGGTTGTTATGTAAAGCTTAGGAAATTGTGCACATTGGAAATTGTTAAGCGTGTAAGTAGAAAAGAGGTTAGATAATGTTTAGTTCAGAATTTTATCAAGATAAATCAATTTAGAAATGATAAAACATTGACACCTCCTACTCTCATGCACAACACACACATCACACCTCCTCCTTACATGAGGATGGCACACCTTGTGGGTTGACAGCTCCTCCTACACCTCACCCTTCCCTTTTCTCATATATATCTTATGTTCAGATCAGTAGCTAATTTAAAATCTGAAAAAAACCTAAAAGAAAGGAAAAAAAACACCAAAACAAAACAAAGAAGAACAAGAGAAAGGAGAAGAAGAACTAAGCTAAGGGTTCACCATCAAGTTAGGACTAAGAGCTTGTGCATCTTGGAGGGAGTTCTTCCAGCAATTCCTTGTAGGTAAAATCTTGGATCACTGTAGGATTTAGTTCTGTAATTAGTTTAAATTAGAAATCCAATGTCTATAATATCGTATTTTAAGCAAAACTGAACTCTATAGTAATCTGCTATTAATCAGGATAAAATCAACTTAACCAAACAATGCCTAAATATTGTATGTTAGACCTAGAACAAACCCTAGAAGCACGGACCAAGGGGCTCGGATTTGGGCCGGTGACCTATCGGCAAATTCCGGCGTCGCTGGATTTATGATAGGCTTTGGGTTTTTGGGTTTTTGGGTAGGTCTCTGTATCATTGTTAGGATATTTTGGTATTGTTTAAAATAGTTAATATAACTGTATATGGAATCTGGTGACTAATATCGTAAAAGTGATCAAAGTTTTTAAATACGACACGGTAAAATCATAACGCGTTCTGTTTTCTGTTACGAAACAGCGTTGGGTTAAATTTCAGTAAAGATAAGTGTTAGATCGTTTGCAATAGTCGTACGTAGTATAATTAGTACGTACAACTTGTGTTTTCATGGTTTTGCTGTATCGGAATGTAGCCGTTTTCTTATACCAGTTAATTCAATATTAGATTTGAGTGCGGTAATTTCGGAGGCTGCAAGGAAAGGAAAATGATTGGCGATTTCCTGAATAGTTACGACGTATTCCGGTGAGTAGACTAAATATCTACCGGAAGATTGTATAAAGATGGCGTGATACGCCCGTATTTTGTTAACTTGAAAGATTTGACTTTATATGCGAAATAAATAATATGCATTCATATATATACCTATGCTACGTTAGTAGTTGTTAGAACACTGCATAATTATCGACGAGTTATGCCGCACATGCATATATCTATATGTTACACTACATCTCGTCGATATTAACATGTCACTTTTAATCTTAGTAATTATCCTGTTAAATATGATTCTATCATACCTTAAACATCATTAACAGTAGTACTTTGCATAAATACCATCATATTTCGTATTTAAATGTTCGGAATTGATATAAGAGAAAATTTTATTATTGAGGACTTATGGTTTTGAGTTTTCCTATACTATGGCATAAATTCAGTGATTCTTCAAATTGATATGAGATGTCCACCATGATATGTCGTTTTTATAATTTGGTTTTATTCCGGACCGAGTCGGTGGGTATGCGGTTACGGATTTACAGTTTTATCCAGACTGAGTCGGTGGGGATACAGTTGGATACATGGTGGACCCGGTCGAGACCGAGGGGCAGGATAGCCGCGTTTGAGGCGGGGAAGCCTAGCGAGGATACTCGATACCGGATATAGTTTTGAAACACGGCGGATATCTAGATGATACCGACCGGTGTTATTGATTACAGGATCGTTCGAGGAATGATGCCTGAAGGAAACGGAAAATTTGTGTCGATGATGGACACGGAAAGATGAACTTTATTTGGAAACAAAGGATAATGATTTCAGTTGTTGTTTTATGTGATTCGTGCTTCTCACATGTTATCATACATCTCAATTGTTCTTATTGCAGTTAGTTATAGTTCGTCATATTTATATTATCAGCCGTTATATGTTAATCTTATTCACTGAGTTGGCAACTCATCCCCGTTGTGCCACAATTCCTTGCAGGAGTAGAGTGGACGGTTAGCAGCAGTGCATATCCACTTTTCAGCTTTTATCGCATCTTTTGATAGGTGGGTTACATATGTAGTAACCTTCTCTTTTGGTATTGTATATGAATCTAGAATATCTCCATCAGACGCTGTATTTTGACTTAGAACGAGAGTGATGCTTGTATGCATATTATTTGACAGATGAGATCGCTTAGTTATGTTAAATGGTATTTCTTTTACTTATGTCTGAGATTCTTTTGATGTCATATAAGTTGTATACTTGTTTCCGCTGTTAACATTGTTGATCCCAACTAGAGATGTAACCAAACTTAACGCTTTATAATTGTTTTATTTTAAATTCAATAGGGAGTTAGTGTTAAGATCTAAATTACTTAAAACTGTGATTTTTACTTTAAAAAACTAAATTTTCATAAAATTTCCGCAAAAACGGTTTTGATCTTGGTTTTTGGCTTACTCGGGTTGTGTAAATATCTTGAAATACTATGCAATCAAAGTGCCGGTCACATCCAAACTTTGGGTTATGACAAAATTGGTATCAGAGCCTAGGATTAATCTTACGGAATCGAGTAGTGAGTTAAGATAAGTTGACGTGAGTCCGTGATTTAGGATGACCTTTGGTTTGATGGAGTAGGTGATTTAGGATGAGTGCAGTACCGTACGTATGTTCCGCGGCATATTTACGTTACCATACACAGCCTAACTAACCTTAGGACGTATATCTTGATTTGTCCTTCCTTTGACTCTCTGTTATTGATTGTTCCTATTCGTAAGCCTTATCAACTCTCGTTTCTTGTTCCAGTTGCTATGGCTACGCGAGCTAGGCGAGCCGCAGCCAGAGATGCAGCTAGCGCGAGTCAGCCTGTGACGGCGACTGGTACACCGGACAGTCCGGCGGTGCGTGAGCATGTTGATCCTCCTCCTCCAGATCGACTGACTAGGATAGAGGAGGGCATGTTAGGATTGCAGCGGGTGGTAGGGCAGTTAGCTGAGGCCACTCGAGTACTGAGACAGGATCCAGCACCGACCATGGCAGAGTCCGAGGTACAGCCCACGCAGACGGGCGCACTGGTAGACACGAGGGTGATGGAGGTATCGCTTCCAGAGTTTATGAGGTTGAGACCTCCGGTATTTACAGGGACCGATGTAGTAGAGAATCCTCAATCCTTTCTAGATAGGATGGCGAGAATTGGCAGATCATTGCGATGTTCTGATGCGAGGTCAGTAGAGCTGACTAGCTTTCGATTGGAAGGACTTGCATAGGAGTGGTGTGAGTCGATAGAGAGAGGGCGAGCTACAGGTCTTCCTCCGATGTCGTGGACCGAGTTCTCCGAAGTTTTTCTTGCCAAATTTCTTCCACAGAGTGTGAGAGACACAAGAGCTAGCAGTTTTGAAGCGTTGTGGAAATCTGCGAGTATGTCGGTGGCGGATTATGATTTACGATTCACCCAGTTGTCGCGATATGCTTCATACTTAGTTCCTACGGAGGAGCTTCGGGTGAAGAGGTTCATAAGGAGTTTGGATACGTGGTTGTTTCTGGCTATAGGTTCCCAGCATTTTGATACGTATGTGCAGGCCATGGATGCAGCGATACAAGTGGAGGAGCGTTTGAGCGAGGCAGTGGTTGTTCCGGAGCCAAAGAGGAATAGACCGATTAGGCCAATGAATAGGCAGTTTGGTAGAGGCAGGGGCAGGTACACTCCTGGCCGCAGTTTCGGACGAGGTTGGACCCAGGAACAGATGTTCAGTTCATACCCCGATGATCAGGGGACCCCACTTACATGTTATAGTTGCGGACTTTCAGGGCATACGGCTAGAGGGTGTACACGCCATAGCGGGACTGTTACTCCGCAGGCTGCTTTACCCCCTCCACCTTCTACGTCGATAGCTTTACTTCCTCCCCCAGTTGGCACTATGCGCCAGGCAGTTGCACCATGAGGTCGAGGCTTTGCAGGACGCTCTCAGAGAGGTCGAGGAGATAGAGGTAGAGGACGACAGGATGCGGGCAGGGGCCAGACACGAGTCTTTGTGCTGACTCCACAGGATGCCCAGGCATCCAATGCAGTTGTGACAGTTACTCTTGTAGTATGTTCGTTAGATGCATATATTTTATTTGATCCCGGTTCTACACATTCTTACGTATCTTCACACTTTGCACTTTCTCTGGGGAGAGAGTCGTCGCTGTTAGAGTTACCGCTAGTCGTGATTACTCCGTGGGGGATTCTTTTGTAGCTCGACATGTATTCATGTCTTGTTCAGTACGTATTGGTGATAAGGATTGTTTAGTTGATCTGATTCTCCTGGATATGTTAGATTTTGATATACTTCTCGGTATGGATTGGTTAGCCGCTTATCATGCTTATGTAGATTGTCGGGGGAAAGCGGTTAGATTTTGTTTTTCAGGTGAACCGATTTTTATTGTGCAGGGGGACTGCAATATAACTCCTGCAAACATGATTTCTGCTCTTTGTGCAGGATGACTCTTGAAGAAGGGTTGTCATGGGTTCTTAGCATTTGTTCAGGACTTAGGAGCCACTGAAATTCCATTGGACCATGTTCCGATCGCACGAGAATTTCCGGATGTATTTCCTGCTGAATTACCAGGATTACCGCCCGATCGCGATATTGAATTTTGCATTGACTTGATTCCGGGTGCGGGGCCTATTTCTATACCACCTTATCGGATGGCCCCGACGGAGTTGAAAGAACTCAAAAGCCAGTTGCAAGAATTGTTGGATAGAGGACTTGTTCGTCTAAGTGTATCACCGTGGGGAGCTCCTGTCTTATTTGTAAAGAAGAAGGACGGTAGAATGGGATTGTGTATCGACTACCGGCGGCAGAATCGAGTTACTGTGCGAAATAAGTATCAACTACCTCGTATCGATGACTTGTTCGATCAGCTGCAGGGAGCTGGCTACTTTTCAAAGATTGATTTGCGGTCAGGGTATCACCAGTTGAGGGTTCGGAAAGATGACATTCCAAAGACTGCTTTTCGCACACGATATGGGCACTATGAGTTTCTGGTGATGTCGTTCGGACTCACCAACGCCCCAGCAACTTTTATGGATATGATGAACCGTATCTTCAGGCCCTTCCTTGATCAGTTTATTATAGTATTCATTGATGACATTCTTGTTTATTCCCGGAGCCGAGAGGAGCACGAGCAGCATTTGCGTATCACGTTGCAGACCTTGAAGGAGTATCAGCTGTTCGGTAAGTTCTCAAAGTGTGCTTTCTGGATAGAAAGTGTGGAATTCTTGGGTCACGTAGTTACGAGAGATGGGATACGTGTGATCCAAAGAAGATCGAAGCGGTACAGCACTGGCCCAGACCTGTGTCAGTTACGGAGGTTCGAAGTTTCTTAGGTCTGGCGGGTTACTACCGACGCTTTGTGCAGGATTTTTCTCGGATCGCGGCACCGTTGACCGGATTGACTAGGAAGGAAGTTCCATTCCTTTGCACAGATGCATGTGAACAGATTTTTCAGCAGTTGAAGACCCGCTTGACGACTGCACCTGTCTTATCTTTACCTTCCGGGTTAGGTGGTTTCGTGGTGTATTGTGATGCCTCTCGAGTGGGTTTAGGCTGTGTATTGATGCAGCATGGCAGGGTTGTAGCTTATGCTTCTCGACAGTTGAAGAGGCACGAGCAGAACTACCCCACTCATAATTTGGAGATGGCTGCTGTAGTTTTCGCACTGAAGATTTGGAGACATTACTTGTATGGAGAGTCATGCCAAATTTTCACAGATCATAAGAGCTTAAAGTATATTTTTTAGCAGAGGGATCTGAATCTAAGGCAGCGTAGATGGATGGAACTTGTGAAAGATTACGATTGTGAGATCTTGTATCATCCAGGCAAGGGGAATGTTGTAGCAGATGTTTTGAGTCGGAGGCCTGGAGGTAGCTTATCTCATTTGGGCACCTTACAGAGACAGTTTTCTACAGACTGGCAGGTTTTATGTGATAGCCGTATACAGTTTAAGTTCACATCGACAGGAGGACAGTTAGCACATGTTCGCACCCGTCCTCAGTTATTGGATCGTATTCGAGAGACACGGCCCGCAGATGCTCGTATGACGAAGATTATGGATCAGGTTAGGCATGGCAGAGAGTCGGAGTTCGTGATAGATGATCGTGGAGTATTACGTTTTGGGACTCGTCTTTGTGTACCAGATTCTGGTGGATTGAGACGTGAGATCTTAGAAGAGGCCCATTGATCGGCGTATAGTATTCATCCTGGTTCTACCAAGATATATCACGACTTGAGGGATGTTTAATGGTGAGAAGAAATGAAGAGGGATGTTGCGGAGTTTGTTTCCCCTGCCTCAAATGCGGCTATCCTGCCCCTCGGTCTCGACCGGGTCCACCATGTATCCAACTGTATCCCCACCGACTCAGTCTGAATAAAACTGTAAATCCGTAACCATATACCCACCGACTCGGTCCGGAATAAAACCAAATCATAAAAACGACATATCATGGTGGACATCTCATATCAATTTGAAGAATCACTGAATTTATGCCATAATATATGAAAACTCAAAACCATAAATCCTCAATAATAAAATTTTCTCTTATATCAACTCCGAACATTTAAATACGAAACATGTGTCATTTATGCAAAGTTCTACTGTTAATGATGTTTAAGGTATGATAGAATCATATTTAACATGATAATTACTAAGATTAAAAGTGACATGTTAATATCGACGAGATGTAGTGTAATATATAGATATGTGCATGTGCGGCATAACTCGTCGATAATTGTGCAGTGTTCTAACAACTACTAACGTAGTGATGCATAGGTATATATATGAATGCATATTATTTATTTCGCATATAAAGTCAAATCTTTCAAGTCAACAAAATACGGGCGTATCACGCCATCTTTACGCAATCTCCCGGTAGATCTTTAGTCTACTCACCGGAATACATCATAACTACTCAGGAAATCGCCAATCCTTTTCCTTTCCTTACGGCCTCCGAAGTTCCCGCACTCAAATCTAACATTGAATTAACTGGTATAAGAAAACGGCTACATTCTGATACGGAAAAACCACGAAAACACAAGTTGTACGTACTAATTATACTACGTACGACTATTGCAAACGATCTAACACTTATCTTTACTGAAATTTAACCCAACGCTGTTTCGTAACAGAAAACAGAACGCGTTACGATTTTACCGTGTCGTATTTAAAAACTTTGATCACTTTTACGATATTAGTCCCCAGATTCCATATGCAGTTATATTAACTATTTTAAACAATACCAAAATATCATAACAATGATACAGAGACCTACCCAAAACCCCAAAACCTATCATTTCCGGCGACGCCGGAATTTGCCGATAGGTCGCCGGCCCAAATCCGAGCACCTTGGTTTGTGCTTCTAGGGTTTGTTCTAGGTCTAACATACAATATTTAGGCATTGTTTGGTTAAGTTGATTTTATCCTGACTAATGGCAAATTACTACAGAGTTCAGTTTTGCTTAAAATATGATATTATAGACATTGGATTTCTAATTTAAAGTAATTACAGAACTAAATCCTACAGTGATCCAAGATTTTACCTACAAGGAATTACTGGAAGAACTCCCTCCAAGATGCACAAGCTCCTAATCCTAACTTGATGGTGAACCCTTAGCTTAGTTCTTCTCCTTTCTCTTGTTCTTCTTTATTTTGTTTTGGTTTTTTTTTTCTTTCTTTTAGATTTTTTTAAGATTTTAAATTAGTTACTGATCTGAACATAAGATATATATGAGAAAAGGGAAGGGTGAGGTGTAGGAGGAGCTGTCAACCCACAAGGTGTGCCATCCTCATGCAAGGAGGAGGTGTGGTGTGTGTTGTGCATGAGAGTAAGAGGTGTCAATGTTTTATCATTTCTAAATTGATTTATCTTGATAAAATTCTGAACTAAACATTATCTAACCTCTTTTCTACTTACACCCTTAACAATTTCCAATATGCACAATTTCCTAAGCTTTACATAACAACCCCTCACAACTTATGTTATTATATAACACCATTTTAATTAAAATGAAGCTAAATTTCACATTAAAACCCTTATAATTTATTTATGTTACATATTAAAATTTTAATTTAATTTGTTTTACATACTATTTATGAAAATGTCTTATTTGGTTTTAATAACTTTTTAATTTAACATTTTATTATTTAATTAATTAATTTTATTTATTTCTAAATTTTCAAAATGCTACAATATTCCCCTCTTAAGAAAATTCGGTCCCCGAATTTAAAACTTAACAAGACGTACATTCAAAAAGATGTGGAAATTTCTTTCGCATCGCATCCTCGGTCTCCCAAGTGATCTCTTCGCGATTCGCCCCTTGCCAAGGAACCTTTACAGATGGAAGTACCCTTGATCTCAGTTTCTTTGCCTGCCGGTCTAGAATAGCTACAGGCTGCACTGTGTAGGATAAATCCGGCTCAAACTATAAGGTCTGATACTGGATAGCGTGAGAAGGATCGTGAAGATGCCTGTGAAGTATCGATACGTGAATCACCGGATGCACATCGGGAAAACTCGGTGGGAGTGATAAACGATAAGCTACAGCACCCACCCTTTCCAGAATCTCGTAAGGTCCGACATATGTGGGGCTGAGCTTCCCCTTTTTCCCGAAACGCATCACACCTTTCATCGGAGACACACGAAGAAACACATGATCTCCCACATCAAACTCGAGTCTACGACGTCGTCGATCTGCATAAGATTTCTGTCTGCACTCGGCCGCTCTCATTCTGTCTCGTCTCGTATCAGCTGAATCTTTTCCGTAGTCTCATGTACTATCTGTGGTCCCAAAATGCTACTCTCGCTCAGTTCCGTCCAGCACACGGGTGATCGACATTTCCTCCCATACAAAGCTTCAAAGGGTGCCATCTGGATTGTCTCCTGAAAACTGTTGTTGTAAGAGAATTCTATCAAAGGTAGGTGACGATCCCAACTACCACCAAAATCAAGGCTGCAAGCACGAAGCATATCCTCTAGAGTCTGAATGGTCCGTTCTGACTGACTATCCGTCTGTGGGTGAAAAGCTGTACTAAAACTCAATCGTGTACCAAGAGCTTCTTGAAGTTTCTGCCATAGCCTGCTAGTAAACTGAGTACCCCTATCTGAAACTATGCATGTCGGAACTCCATGTAATCGTACAATCTCGTCGATATATATATCTGAGCATACTGTGCAAACCCATATGTCGTCTTTACCGGAAGAAAATGAGTTGCCTTTGTCAATCTATCTACAATCACCCAGATGGAATCATACCCTCTGCTAGTCTTGGGTAGACCCACAATGAAATCCATGGAGATCTGTTCCCATTTCCACTCCAGAATGCATTCATATATATACCTATGCATCACTACGTTAGTAGTTGTTAGAACACTGCACAATTATCGACGAGTTATGCCGCACATGCACATATCTATATATTACACTACATCTCGTCGATATTAACATGTCACTTTTAATCTTAGTAATTATCATGTTAAATATGATTCTATCATACCTTAAACATCATTAACAGTAGAACTTTGCATAAATGACACATGTTTCGTATTTAAATGTTCGGAGTTGATATAAGAGAAAATTTTATTATTGAGGATTTATGGTTTTGAGTTTTCCTATATTATGGCATAAATTCAGTGATTCTTCAAATTGATATGAGATGTCCACCATGATATGTCGTTTTTATGATTTGGTTTTATTCCGGGCCGAGTCGGTGGGTATATGGTTACGGATTTACAGTTTTATTCAGACTGAGTCGGTGGGGATACAGTTGGATACATGGTGGACCCGGTCGAGACCGAGGGGCAGGATAGCCGCATTTGAGGCAGGGGAGCCTAGCGAGGATACTCGATACCGGATATAGTTGTGAAACACGGCGGATATCTAGATGATACCGACCAGTGTTATTGATTACAGGATCGTTCGAGGAATGATGCTTGAGGGAAACAGAAAATTTGTGTCGATGATGGACACGGAAAGATGAACTTTATTTGGAAACAAATGATAATGATTTCATTTGTTGTTTTATGTGATTCGTGCTTCTCACATGTTATCATACATCACAATTATTCTTATTACAGTTAGTTATAGTTCATCATATTTATATTATCAGCCGTTATATGTTAGTCTTATTCACTGAGTTGGCAATTCACTCCCGTAGTGCCACAGTTCCTTGCAGGAGTAGAGTGGACAGTTAGCAGCAGTGCATATCCACTTTTCAGCTTTTATCGTATCTTTTGATAGGTGGGTTACATATGTAGTGACCTTCTCTTTTGGTATTGTATATGAATTTAGAATATCTCCATCAGACCCTGTATTTTTACTTAGAACGAGAGTGATGGTTGTATGTATATTATTTGACAAATGAGATCGCTTAGTTATGTTAAATGGTATTTCTTTTACTTATGTCTGAGATTCTTTTGATGTCATATAAGTTGTATACTTATTTCCGCTGTTAACATTGTTGATCCCAACTAGGGATGTAACCAAACTTAACGCTTTATAATTGTTTTATTTTAAATTCAATAGGGAGTTACTATTAAGATCTAAATTACTTAAAACTGTGATTTTTACTTCAAAAACTAAATTTTCATAAAATTTCCACAAAAAGGGTTTTGATCTTGGTTTTTGGCTTATTCAGGTTGTGTAAATATCTTGAAATACTATGCAATCTAAGTGCCGGTCACATCCAAACTTTGGGTCGTAACAACTTCGGTCGCTCGGCCTACAGCACATGGCAATCTTATCCTGATCCAGTCAGGATGACTCTATTAAGTGCTCCCACTATCACCATACCCAATATGCAACATCACTGCTCCGAGCAGATGACGTCTAGCACTTAGTCTCATCTTCGTATCTTCCCTGGTATAAAAGGGATCTTTCATGTGAGTGGGAGTTATACCTGCCGACGTATCCTTGTTAAATGTGTGCCCTGCACATATCATGTATCCCGTACACTTGTACTCCATGCCTGAAATTGTCAAACAAAATATAGAAATATCCATCCCAGATAATAAAGAAAGAAAGCTATACACCATCAATCTTAAAATATGCATCTATAAAGTCGCCACCTATAATAATAATATCAAATATAAGAGTAAGGTCTATCAGGCTATCTGAAATGCAATACGTCACTTAGGATAAAGCCCAAACGCATATAGCGTTACTCAGCTATTTCTATCACCATCGGATCCCTGATCATCCGACCTGAAGGAAAAGCCTATAGCTTAGACCACCTTCTCATGCCACTTACTTCTTGATGAAGTGTCGTTAAATCTGTAAGTACTTCAACTTCGCATACATATGGGATTGTTTGAGTATTATATCATTGACTTATGTCACGATAAAGAGAAACCATGTTTCCCCTGCATCCGAAATCACGCGCAAACTCCCGAGAAATCGCCTCAGCCTAGCAGCCCCTTTGGCGTTACTGAGGTAGCTGCATATTCCACCCCCATGATGAAAAAGCTACACCTTCTGCTTCTTACTACTCCGAGTGATGGCCATGCCATTATGCAAGAAAGCACATGCGAATGTACGCATACCCAGATTGCCGGTCCAGTCGGCATTTGTATGTCCACATAACCGCAAGCCACGATTCCTCATAGCATAAGGTATAGTCGGTTGTCCCACATAAATATCTAAAAATCCTCACCACTTCATCTCAATAAGCAGACCCTACCACTAAGTCCAATCAGTAAGGGTTATATGTCTGATCAAATACACACTATGCATACATTAGAGTACTGACTATGCAAAATAGAACCCACAAAAACCGTCTCTCTGTGTCAAGAATTTTATAGCAAAGATCAAGGCTAAAAACATGTCTGTTAGTGACTGGAGTAATAAACTGGAGAGTGACTGTGCGGGCTGAATCGTTTTAAGACATACCTCATGTGAGTCATCGAAGACGAACATAGGATGCCCCTAAAACGGCTTCTCATGGATCCAGTTCCCAAGCACAAATTCAACATCCCACGTGTCCTATATAGTGAGAACAACTACTCCAAGTGGTGCTTATTGTCTCCAAGTCACTTTTGGTCATCACAACATCGTTCACAACAGATCTCTGAATTTATAGTTGTCACATTCAATCATCGCCAGTCCATGTCCAATATAGATTGATGACATTGAACCAATAACTACTTGGATAAGTGTTTCAAGCCATAAATGGACTCTCTGAGTCGACTCGAGTCCTCTTGGGTTTGAAATCCGTAGGTAGATCTTCCAGATCTCCTTATCCAAATCTCTATCGACTATACGATCTAAGTCCTCGGGACTAGCTCAAGATCTTTATCTGCAACGATGCGTAAAGGAAGGTGAAATAGACGCAATCATTACCCCGGGTGAAAAGTGTTTATTCGTTGTCCATCTACGCTAGGTGAATCCTTTCACCAATAAGTGTGCCCTGTATATCTCTACAATATCCTCTTCCTTTCGCAAGACTTATAAAAACCCGGTTTTTTCAACAGTCTTGCTTCTAGTAGGATAATTTGACCAAATCCCAAACTTGATCCTCTAACGTCGACTCTTGCACCTTTTCCATTGTCTTTATCCACTCATTTGTAATAGGCCCATAAATTGCGTCCTCATGTGATTGGGTTCCACAACCAATACAGAGTTATCATAGACATCTCCCATTCGATATCGAAATATCGTCAGGGTGTTAATTCACAGCACTATCTATAAGTCTCTTGAGGATCCGTGATTGGCTCCGAACTATCAGCGGAAACATCACTCCCACCATCGCCAACCGCTAAAGGAACTAATTCCTTCTGCTCCGTTGACTGATTAGCAGTCTCCTCAATCTCGTAGAATCCCAAATCCTGACCCCTACTTCTGCCTTTTGCGAAAATTCCTCCCCCAGGAAATCGCTCGATGTTTCTTCCCTGAGAAAATCGTTCGCTGTTTCTTCCTCGAGGAAATCGCTCGTTGTTTCCTTTATTAGGAAATCAACGTCGTACGACCAAATATCAATCACTGTCATATCATATACTCATGGACACAAGTGGCCTTCCAGGTTTCTCATTCGCACACTATATATAGAGTGTTGACTGTACTGATTTTGAAAAACACATGATCAAGAATATAAGCCGCTGCCAACAGCGCATCTCCCAAACGATATGTAAGATTAGCCATTACTATCATGTTCTTGATCATTTCTAGCGGTTTCCTAATTCTCCTCTCCACAACATTATTTTGTTGTAGAGTATCGGTATCATCAGCTGTCTAACGACTCATTCTCGTTCATTCAGTTCCCTGAAACACTAAAATAAATACTCATGGCTTGTTTACAATTCCCATAACTGCTCCGAAAGAAACATGCAACCCTGTTAGTGTCACGCCCCGTTTCCCAAAATACGGAATACGAGGGGTTGAAAAGGCCAGCCATGCTCCTACGGTCAAGAAAAAATCCTGCCGTAGTCACACTTCGGTTTCTAGCACTACATGGTAATCAGTAATCAATGCACAGGTAATGAGAAATGCGGTCATTAAATCAAAACTGATACAAAACTAACCAGATAGAGATCAAGGAAAGATAGCGCTGAGTCGCTGATCAAGATGTCCGCGATATCCTCAAGGTACGTCAGATCCTGGTCCGAGCTAAATCCACTTCTCACTCTGACCATGCATACTCAGGTCGTCAGAGCGACACAATAGCAATAAATATAAATACATGTGTAACAAGTGTAATAACGATGAATATGAAACAGTGAGCATGGGGTGATGATATGAGCATGAAGGAGCCAGTACAGGTAAACAGTAAAGCAGGTATATCGGATCAATATCAATGCATGTACATGTCACTAAACCTACTAGTCTCTAAGTCTCACTGTCCAGGTCGCTAAACCTATCGTCAGTCCAAATGTGAGATTCAACCACTCGTGAGTATCCCCCACCCAAGGGTAGGACCCAGAAGCAAGGAAACACGGGCCCGAGTCGCTCGCTAATAATCAGTAATATCACCCATATATCTCCAGAATCGCTGTATGTGCCGGCAATAGGACTCCCGAGATTCTGTTGAACTCACACTCAAACTACCCCACACCCTGTGGTCTATATCAAACACCAACCATAAACTCAAATACTAGTCGGTCCATAACAAGCCTACACGAGAACTGGAGACAGGATCTCCACCAAGCATGTCTCGACTGATACCCAAGATAAATGGACAGTGTTTGGTGCCTTACCTATGACACTAATATAAGTGCTTCCATAATCGTCCTATACCAATTATAGTCACACTTATACACGTCCCATAGACGTCGACAATGCAATAAATCAATAGGGTCCACTGATTGTGTACAAGTACGTGTCACTTTCACTTATTCATTCACACGTTATCACTATGTACTTGCCACAATCAAAACACTAATACCTAACATCGGGTAATGCACACGATCACTAGGTTACCAATACAATGACATCTACATGATATGATGAGAATACAATAATTACGATATAAATAGAATATTATCAGTCAGTGTCCTACCACTTGCATAATTCACAATAAATCATACATGCAAAATTAAACAAAATAATGTAAAAGGGGTAAGCAGTATGTTTAATTATATATCCATCAAAATTGGTTTCGCGCCAATCGGGTCTCAGGTTTGCTAGATACGGCCATTTCAATTTAAGTGTTCACTGCTGGAAATCCGATTTCAGAATTAGAAGTCCGTTTCGTAACACATTTTAATCTTAGTTGGGATCGTAATTAGGCGACACTATAGTTGAATGAAATCTAGGTTTATTAGTTAGGTTTCCAACGTAATTGGCGGATCAGTAATATCCTATATCAACAGGGAGATATGGACAGGTCATGTTCGATGTGTAAAATCTGTCACTGCAGAATTCAGCAGAACATATCGACATCATAAAATGTGTTAAAAATATCATACAGTTGAGGAATCCAGTGAGACCAGTGGATAAGGAAGATAACTCAATTCTTTCGTAACTATATAGGGTTCCGCACATTCTCGTATTTGAACAGGGATATACCGCAATTTAAAAACAAGGGTTAACTGGGATTACTGCTCTGGACTGCAGTCCAGAATCGTAATTCTCCGCAATTTTCTCTATCGTAACTAGTCCAAATTTAGGTATCAAAAATAGGGTTCTGTAGCTTATTCTGTTGGCTTCGATACAAGATAGGGAACGCCAAAAACCAATTTGTAAAAAATTTAATGTGAATTTAATGGTCTAGTATGTTCAGGAAATTCAGGTTTCGTACCGACTATCGGGAGCGGCATTACATAGGTGAAAAGACCGTGGTTTTCAACTAAATTTCAACAGCATATCGGTAAATAATAGGCGGGTTTAATGATCACAAGTTCCGCCATTTAAGGTCCGGTTTTCACATATAGTTTCGTATCAAACACTTGTATCATATTGGTTTGCACGAATTATATATACACGACATTAATTCGAAATTGGGTTAAATGCATAATAATGGCATGAAGCAAGCAATATACTTTCCTGGTGATGTATCGACGATGGTACGGCAGCGGCAACGGCGCAATCACGACGCGAGCGCTGCACGGCAACCTCGACTTGGCTCGAGCTTGAGTTCTCGGCGGCGACGGCGAGCTTGGACGGCGGCTGGAGGTGGTGGGTGCAGGGTCACTGGGCTGTGGCGGTGGCCGAAAGAGGAGGAGACGGCGAGGTGCACGGCGGTGGCTGAGGTGGTCGCCGGTGAGGGTGCGGTGACATGGGGCGAGGCTCGGAGAAGGGGGTGCAGTGAGGAGATGGGTTTTGGTTGGTGGTTGGAGTTGAGGATGAGGGTGGCGATGAAAGGAGTCCTCGGTGGTACTGGGGCGACGGTGAGTGGTGGAGCTCCGACGACGAGGACTGCTGGCGGGGGTCGCAACTCGTGAAAGGTGGCAATGCGAGCTCAGGCCTTGGGTGTGGGTGTTAGGGGAGCCGGAGGTTAGTGGTGAGAGGAGGTGGTGGCAGAGCAGCTGAAGTGCCGGCGAGGTGTGGTGACGGGGATGGTGACGAGAACGGTGAGGCGTCGATGGTGAGGCAGGGTGGCTCGTCGGCGATGGGGCAGGAGCTCGGGAAGGCGATGGTGATGGGTTTTCTTGATGCAGGGTTCGTCGTCGGGGATGGGAGGAGAGAGGAGAGAGGAGAGCTCGGGGTTGTAGAGGGGAGCAAGCTTGTCGCCGGCGGTGATGGAGCTCGCAGTGGGGAAGCTCGGTGAGGGGGTAGGAAGACGGAGGCGACGAAGAGAGAGGAGGGCTCGTCGTCGCGGTGAGAGTAAGGACGGGGTCGGGTGAGGCAGTGAGTGAGGGAGATTGAGAGTGAGGGAAGGAGAACGAGAGGGAGTGGTAGAGGAGGCGATGGGGATCGCGGTTGTTGAGGGGAGCGAGTCTCGCGTGAGAGTGGCGAGACGTGGGCGAGGGAGATGGGAGTCATGGGTGAGCGGGTCGTGGGGAAGCGACTGTTGGGTTGTTGAGGGAGGCGCACGTCGCAGGGCATGGGTGCGCACGCGAGAAGCGGTCGTGAGGCAGAGGAAAACGAGCGGGAAAATGGATGAGAGGGAGGAAGAAGAGGAAGCGGGTCGGGTTGGGGAAGATGGGCCGGGTTCGGGAGGAAATTAAAAGAAATTGGGAAGGGAGGGGAATGATGGTGGGCTGGGCTCAGAGAGCAGAAGAAAAGGAAAAAGGAGAGTTAGGGTTTGGGCTTGGGCTGGGGAATTGTTTAGGAAAATAAAAGGAATTAGATTAAATTAGGGCTAGGGTAATTTTAATTAGGAAAAATATGGAAAATTTATAGAAATTTTGGGGAAAATATTTAGAGACTTATTTATTAAAATACAATAATTATTTATAGCGACTGGGTATTACAGTTAGCGTGGACTGGCTCTACACTTTACTTATACAACGTTTCATACAAATCGACGCTTCAGTTCCGTATGAGATCGGCAGCATACCGAGTAATTATTAATGAAGGTATTGAATTAGGAAACTCTACCGCGTGTCTTCATGTTTATTGGTCCATATTTATTGGAGTGAATTATCTGCAACGGATATCCAAATGATTTTCCTTTGGTAGTTTTGCCTCCAATACAACTCTCACAAATATATGGTTTGACTTTGGCTCAAATACCAATGCATCCACCCAGACAGTTAAGTCATCTCATCTACCTGGTGACCTAATCCGCTATACCACTCATGACATTTATAGAAGGTCAATCTAAAAAACCATAAGGAACCCATCAGACGGATTGTCCCATTAGGCTATCCAAATATCCTAGACCTAAGATGAAACTGTAATTGATGGAAGATGAATTGTGGATAGCTATTTGCATCCCCGATGCAGAATTGACTCATATGTTCTGGACATATTATTTGCTTCTACAAACTTTTCTGCTCCAAGCATAATGCCTACTTTCACTTAGTACTCTGACAGAAAGATTATTTATAGATAGCTATCAGCATGCCCGATGCAGAATAAATTCACATGTCCTCAACATATGATTTGCTTCCACAAACTTTTTTGCTCCAAGCAGGAGGCCTTGTTTCCACTCAGTACCCTAATGAGTGGAGCGGTTCAAATTCCCACAGTCAAACGTTGGACTTATCATATCCTTTATTGCCAGCACATTTCTCCATATCAGATCACTTAAATCGTTGGCGCGTTATTCCTGTTTTCGTAGCTCGATTGAAATTTTCTTGCGCTAGAACATCCGCCCTTGCGCACTATTGACATCGTCAACATATCAGCAACGCTCTTGGTTCTATCGTTCTTGGCGATTAAACCTTAAATCCCAGCTACTCAAACGTGCTAGAAAACGTCAACACATTCGCTTTCCGCATAACTATCCGCATCACATATCAAGTAGAAAAAACATAGAACCGCCTATTGCTATTGCTCAACAGTCTAACTGGAGCAGTATTCTTCGGATCCCGGATCGATGAAGATATAACTCTTAAGTGTATCCACATTACCTGGTTCAACTCATTATATGAAAATAAGGTCAAAACCGAGAAATAATCTGACGTTGCCGCGTCGCATAAATTATCCCGTAATCGTCACACATCTTATCTCTTGACGTGTAAATACTCTGTAACTACCGCTCAATATAAACTGCGTGTGCTTGGCAATAAATCATATGATCACTAATAACATCGCTCTTCATTACGTCCAACGCGTAGAACGATTCAAGATGCACCAATCCTCCAAATATCGCTGCATCTCGATGGTGCTGCGTAGTGTAGCCACGTTACATCACTGCCACCTCGATGGTGCTACGTCGTGTACCTGCTACATCGCTGTTATCTTGCCACTAGCGTCCAAATCTTTCAGCTTGTTCATGTAATACTAAACTAATATTTTTATTTTATTATGTTATCGTCATCTATTATCTCACCCCTAGTGAGACCGACGATATCTTGACTTTATTATAATCCGTTAAGATTATGATATATAATGGAGTACCGTTCTTTCCTAAAGAACGCTTCGTTTTCAACCCATCTTAAAAAAATAATAAATTTTACACTTCGAAGAAAGAGAAGAAGGCTCACGACCCCAACCACATCCTTCAAAAATATAAAATTAAAAAATCTGTTAAAATGATTGAATAACGAAATACCGATTTTCTAGAAATGGAGTAGATTGGGTAGTTGAATCTATACCCCCGTCTCCTCTCGAAATCTCCTACTTGAAATTTTTCAGATTAATACAATATGCGTCTTTGTATATATAATGTGCTATGCACACCATAAATGCAACAATCAATATAACAAATTTCATTTTCATTAAACTACTCTATATAATCTTGTCCGTTTTATTAGGGTTTTCGTTTTATTCGTGAAATTAATACACACCCAAGGCGCTTCCACTGGAACAATTACCCAGTAAATCTCTAAGATTTTATGTAAGTAAAAATTAGAAACTTTTTTTGTGAACAAACAAAATTTTCGAAAAAAATACAACTCTCATAATTAATAGTAAAACTCTCAACTAAACCAAAATGTGAGTGGGAAATCCCAAAAAAATAAGAAAACCCCAAAATCAATTTTCTCAGTTTTTTGGAACTTTTCTGGATTCTTCTGAATTTTCTGGGATTTTTTGAAATTTTTTATTTTTTTAGAAAAAGTCATTTTCCGGATTTTCCCAGAAAATCCAAACAAATAAAATAAAAATCAGAAAAAAAAAATTCCAGAAATTTTTTTGTTTGAAAAAATATTTGGCCCCATCCCAAAATCCAAAAATTATTTTGTTCCAAACCAAAATCCCCCAAATTTTTTTGTTCCAAACCAAAATCCCCAAAAAAATATTTTGTGCTATCACCATAGTCCCAAAATCTTTTTGATCCAAAAAAAAAATAAAAATAAATATAGTCCAATCGAACTCCCAAAAAAAATTATCCCACAAGTTTCCTTTCATAAAAAAAAAATAATAAGATCAGGGAAAAAAATTTGCGACTTTGCAACTATTAATGCTCACCAAAAGAGGAAAAAATTATTTTTTTTCTTTTTATTAAAAAAAAGATCCAATCTTTTAAAACAAATTTTATCTCACCTATTGTTCCGTGGATAATTTCACATCAACGAACTAAAAAAAACTGCATCATAAATGTCATAAAAATAGACTTAATCTATGGTGATAATATGATGTAAAATCGATAGATTTATGAAGATCCATCAAAACGATAGCCCTAAAAATATCGATCTGTCATAAAATAATTTTAAAAAAATTTGATTTATGTTTAGATCAAAAAAATGTAACTTTTGAGTTGTAAATATTTTAAACATCACAGATCTATAATTCTACGAACGTGGGATGTTTGGTTCTGATACCAATTTACATTTTAGGTAACGTAGATACAAAATATGCAATAAAGCGCAGCGGAAAGTTTATATATCTATTTTAAAGGTTTACGATATATCTGATCTGATTGATTAGATCGACCATCTTACCCACGTCACATAGAGGATCTAATACGCCTTCCAGCAACGACCGGAGGGAAAACCACGGTTTAGCCAATCCAAAATAGAAGAGGATGAGAAAAGGAGACAGCGACTCTCTTGTATCTCTCTTTTAAAAAAATCTCTATGTTGCGTCATCTTTTATCATATGTCTTGTACATAATAATCCATATGAAATCCTTGCTCCTATATATGAATATTTAGGGCACCCATTCATATGAGCGGATATTGAGTCGTATCGGACCCGATGACTAACATATTCTAATTTCTTCCTCTCATAACCAGGCACTTATAACCGACATCCGGTAGAGTTTTTCCAAAATAACTATATATATCCCCTTTGCCTCTCTATAATTATCAAATTTAACAAGTTATCTCTTTCTAACTTCCTTTTCAATTAGGCTAACAAAAAGCAACAATTTATTAAAAATAGCCATGGCAACAATCCTTATAAACGTTACATAAATCATTTTATCTTTACATGATTGCTGTTTTTCAACATCAAGTTACCAAAATAAATAGGCACTACCTCTAAACATTTTATTTATTTATTTTTATTACATTTTCAAACCTGAGACCTCCAATCCCATTTTAATATCTATCAACTCTGAAAATATTCACATAAAAATGTCTAATCTTAACAATAGAATCTATAAATTAACTAGTTTAAATTTAAGAAATCATTAATTAATCACTCCCAACTTCACACTACGCATATTTTTCAACTTCCCATTTTACCCCCATTTCTCCTCTGCAATCAAACCCTTTTTTCCCCATTAAAAAACCCCATTTTACTCAGTTTAGGGTGTTTAATCTCTACTTCATCCTATCAAATCCCTCCAAAATTTCAGTCCTGTTATGGCCCGAACGATGCCGATTCCGGCGATAATCCCTTGCCATAAAGGTGAAGAACATGAAATGGGGACTGATGCGCCTTTGCCTGAAATGGTATGGTTTTTTTTTTTTTTTTTTTTTTGTGTTTTTGTTTGCTAGAATGTTTTGTTTGGTTTGATTTGATAGCGTAGGTGCTAAAAAGCTGTGATTTTTTATGCGTTCTGATCACTATGTTAAGAAATATGATAATGCGGTATATATTGTGCATTTTATCGACTGTTTTGTTTGGTTTGATTTAATAGCGTAGATGTAAAAAGTTGTGATTTTTGATGCATTCTGATCATTATGTTAAGAAATGTGATAATGCTGTAGATATTGCGCATTCCATTGACCCATTTTTGTAGTTCCTTATGGTTTTTTTGGTTATTTGAGATTCAGATAGTATGGTTATTTAACTTAAATGCTGCCTCAATTTAATTTTTCATACTGTGTCAAAATATTATGTTTTTTTGGTTAAACGCTTGATATACACTATTATCCCACAATCTAACGGCTTAAGCTTTTGGGTGAAGTGGTTCTTAACATGGTATCGGAGCACACCGGTTTCAAGAGGTTTTGGGTTCAAACATCGTCTTTGTCAATTTAAAAATAAACTTATTTTACCCCCATTGAATCTGTCTTTCCTAACAAGAGGCCTTTCCACGTGGCCTAAAATTTAAAGGCCCATGTGAGAGGGAGTATTAAAGTCTTTTCGTGCTTGATATACATCCCACAACCTAATAGCTTAAGCTTTTGGGTAAAGTGGTTCTTGACATACTTCTTTCTTTCGATTATATTTTTCTTGGATATATGAATCCAATCTGGCGCAGCTATGCTGCTTACTTGGTGTAAATATGTATTCTATGAGATGGTTTAGCAATCCACTTTTTCTTGTTGCATGTGAAGCGAGGGAAAAATATTTTAAATGCTTGGAAGAATAGAAATGGAAGGTAGAGTAAATGACATATTGCTTCATTGTTTGGCTTCTGCAAAAAATTCGAAGAATTAGGCTTGATTTATTTATTTTTCGCCCCTTTTTGTAAAATTTTATTTTATTTTTAGTTCATAACTATCCGAATGGGACACTAAAGCAGCACACATTATGTCATATGAACATGTGATACATATGTACTTGCAATCTTTCTTTATTGATCCATTTATTTTTGTTAAATATCTCTATTTCAAATAAATGGAAACGACTCTTTCAATTTTCTTATATATAGCATATATTTGTGTAAACCATTTCTTTTAAAAATGCCAACTAGTTTGACTAAGTGTTTGTTGAAATTTCTTGAACTGTAGATACCAATGCATGAGTTCCAATCAATCAGGTATCGCATAAGTGAAAATTTGCCCTAATGGTATACGTAAAATGTCTTATAGGTGCTGGAAACATTCCTCTTTTACTTGTTATTAATATGGTATGCTCTTGGGTTCAGACATTGGTTTCCTTAGAAACGAGTGTTTAAATTGTATATTAGTGTCTGTACCTATGTCTAGTAGTATATTTTTTTTTGAGATTTAGTTCGTATCGCTCTTTTATTTGTTTCTTTTTGGAGATAATTTTAGTCGCTAATTGTTCATTTACATTCCATTTTCTGAAGGAAATATTGCTCTTTATAGATGCTGCAACCATTTATTTGGTGTTTAGTATAATCTTCTTATTGGATGATTCTGTGATTTAATTCTATCAATGTAGATCATTTTCTTCCAGCAATTTGATTGTGTGAATGTGTTACTACATACAGTTTTATTTTCTCAGCTGAATAATCAATAATTCTTTTCTATGTTCTCGATGGTCCTTTATTATCTGGTTTTTTATTTTAATGTGTTGTTTAATATTTTTAGAGTATGTTACGCAGTGTTTGATGTTAGGCAATTGTATATTGCCAATGCCATCATCATAATTTTTTTCCCCGGGGTCGGATCCATGAATTCATGAATGCTTTCACTCATCACTGTACATATCAGTTGCATATGCCGAACTATCATAAGAGATTCTTGCTCATCTTAACGTTGAACCCTACCTTTCTTATTTTAACCTTTTATCTATATTCTCCTGGGAGTAAATCTTGTGATTAACTTTAGAAAGAAACAAGTGTTTAACTTTAGAAGCAATATGGACATGAAATCTTCATTTCTTATTAGTAATCAACTCAACCCGCCCCCCCCCAACAAAACGTTCTGTGACCTTGCATTTGATTGATCCTCCAGTATCATACTTAAATTATTTGCATCCTATAAGGTTGTTTCATGAGATTTCACTTTTTATTAATCTGTTTTTGTTAGTGTGTTCTATTTGGTGGGAATTTTCATATTGTATGCAATATCAAATTTACTGCTTTGTCTGTTGTTCTAGTTACCCCCACCCCCACCCCCACACACACCAAAAAAGAAAAAGAAAGAAACCCAGACGTGTAAGAGCACATCGGTTTTCACCATCCATATATCCGCATGATTGCGACATTGCCAAACACATTCCCTTCTCTTCAGTTTAGTTTCCTTTGTAAGAAAATATGCAACTTATATACAGTTGCATGCTTTAGTGTTGTTTCGGATTCAATCTTATTACGATGATGACCATGTTGATAGCTATTTGAGATATCACTATATCTTCATTTTTCTTTAGGTTCAAGTTGATGGATCACCTCAATATAAGGTCGAGTGGAAGTTGGGGAAAGGTAGCTTTGCTCATATTTTTGTTGGTCGGCAGGTCTCTGGAGGCAGTGAACACGAAACAGATGCTGGTGCTTTTGAGGTTTTCTTGTGCCCAACATTTTTTGGGATGAAGAATCTACTGCTGAGATCATCTGTGCTTGAGTGCCTTCATCCACAACAGTCATTTCATTCAGAGATCAAAATAGACCAAATCAAGGGAAAACGGTCTGAGACGACCGGCTCGAAGAGTTGTGCCCACTAGGTCCTTCCCGACCGTAACGAGTGAAGCGTAGTGAACGGCGAATCTTTGTTTATTATATTGGGTTAATTGCACGAAACCCCCATGGTTTACCTTGTATAGCACTTATGACCCCTCGATCGATTTATTAGTGCAAACTCCCTCTCTGTTCATCTGCCGAAACCCAAAAAAACGTTATAATTGAACTCTATGCAACACAAAATAGTTTTAGAGTTAAATAACACAGTAATGTTGAATTTGAACGTTTCTTTTATGATTCGGCCGGCGAACAAATAAGGCGTTTTGCGCTAATAAACCACTTAAGGGGGTATAAGTGCTATAAGGGGGTAAACCACAAATTTTTTTTTTTTGCTTTTAAATTTCATCTATCTATTAATGCATATAAGATTTCTTTCGTGAGATGCATAACTTGTTGGTCAATTGTCTCCCTTTTTTAGGTAACACTAAAATTTGAGCATACAAACAGTAAAGGCAGTAATTATGGACCGCCTTATGAATGGAAATCTTCCCGTCAATCGTGAGTACCTTGCTAGTGAATCAGTGATTACTCTTAAATTGTGATGTTTAATTTCATGGATGTCATTTCCTTGCATCATTTCAACTGCAGTAGAAACTTCACTTGAAGCACCTTACCTTTTGATCTACAAAATTCCAGTTGTATAGAATTAATATAGGTTTTACTGTTGCCCCATCTATATGTTAGAACTAGAATCGACACCACGTGTAATGTGTGGGATTGAAATCCTTCGAATGAAAATCGAAAGATGAAAACATAATTCAAATAACGCATTTTGTAACTATTATTGTACTGACACTACTGTGCTAGATTCTTATGTTTATGGAATAGAGAACTTGGTATGAACGGTGCCTTGATAATTGCCGTTGTTAAAATTTAAAAAACCCCCCAAAAAACATTCCTAATTGACTCGAATGATCATGTACATTTTGGGTCCCTTTTTGATATTTATATCCTGATAGATAGTACAAAACTCCAAAAAGTGACTCCAAAAATTAATTTCTCATTTAGTATGTAATATCGGATTGCAAGTAGTCATGGTTTAAGATCTTAGTTTGTCATTATCCAAAACAATCAATCTTGATCCAAAATGACCAATTTCGATCTCAAATTAATGTTAGAGTACTGAGATTTTAAACCTTGATTTTGGATGACAAAATGATTGTTCGAGTAATATTACGGATGTTGTGACCTAATGTAGGTTTTGGTTTTGCCAATTTATGTGAATTATTTATTTAAAATGTAATCTACTCTAGATATCCTACTTTAATGGATGTTAAAAGAAATTACGGTTATTTTTACTATGTCTTTAGCAGAAAGCACTCTAAGCATCATTGATAGCAACTTGCTATATATCAAATTATGAGGAGAAGCTAAATTGAATTTACTGTATAAATTAATCACTAATTTCATTTTTTAAAAATAAAAAATACGCACTTCTTGCCTAGATTGAGGAATGGGGACAAACAAAAAATGTTGAGTAAGTTCGAAAAGATACGAATTCTTTATTGTACTCAGAGGCAATTTATTACCTTTAAGGTATTTAAATGAAAATTGAATAATAAGGTCACACATAACGCTATCGATATATTTCTATTTTTCTATTAGAATCCACAAAATTTCCAAAATCATCTTAGCTCAACACCACATCAAAAATCAAAGTAAATGGCAAAATTGGAAGAAGTTAAACAAAAGGGTGTTATGGGAATTTCAAAAAGTAGTGTTTTGAGAGAATGTTCTCTTTTTGGTGGAATATTCAAAAAAAAAACTGTCTTTGTATTATATTAATGATGATGGTGGATGATTCAGCTTTTACTCCAATGGCGATACCTTCATTTTAATGTCTTCATTCCGTGCTTTCTTATAAGTGCATCACTTTTTAAGAACTGGTCCAATTATTAATGAAATGAAATAACTCTAGATGTGACTATCCTATATGTTGTTGTGATTGTTACCATTGTCTCATTTATCTGTATGATCCAATTCTTTCTGCATTTTTAGGATGACATGTGAGATGGTCTCTTGTATAGCTGTTGAGTCCATCTCAATCTTTGAGAAGATGCATTCCATAGGGTAACCATGTCGAGCTCATTTTCCTCGTACAATAGTCAAAGCTCCCGTAAAATCTAACTAGAGATTTTCCTCCCTTCTCTTGCTTACTGTGGTGTTTTTATGCCATTTATGTAATTAGATATGTCCATGGCGATGTAAAGCCTCACAACTTCTTACTTGGTCAACCGTCAACACCTCAAGAGAAGAAGTTGTATCTTGTTAATTTTGGTCTAGGTGAGAATTTGATTACTGCAACTTATCTTATCGACCAAGGACTCTTGAATATGTGATTTGTGTTTCATTGATGAATTTGCAGCAAGAGAATGGAAAGATAGTGCTAATGATCAAAGTATTGAATATGATCAATGGCCAGATGTATTCAGGCATGTCTGTTATATGTTTGTTTGGAAAGCATTCACCTACAAAAATATCATACTTTTGGTTAATTGCATATGACCCTCCTTTAGTTTATCCCGGATAGGACTTAATTAGACCCTGCAAGCGATTTATCAGCGCAAACACAGCCTCCGTTCATCAACCAAAATCTTTAAAACACCCAAATCTTAAAAAACACTCAAATCTCTAACTGGTGTCTAATTTAACTGAAGCTGTATGTATTGGTTAGAATAGAAGTGTTTCTTTTTCTTAAAAGGTTTTTGGCCGACGAACAGGGGGTGTTTGCACTACTAAATCACTTGAGGGGGTATTTGTGCTAAACGGGGAAGACTGCAGCGGTTCTGTGCAATTAACCCCTTTTATTCTTAATTATTGGTACTTGCCTGTTCTTGAGATTGTATTAAACTTGGAATATGATGAGGAACCCAATTATTCTAAGTTAATAGCTCTTTACGAGGGCCTAATAGGACCTGATCCAGCTATTAGGCCGATCAATACTGATGGTGCTCAGAAGGCAAGAGCTAATTTATGTGATTATCTGGACCTTTACTTACCATGTTGAACATCACTAAAATTCTCTAGTGTTTATATTATGCAGGTTATTTTATCAAATCGGGCAGAAACGGAAAAGATTGTCAATCGAAGACGAAGATGATGGTGAGCCAAAGAAGGTGCAATTAGGTGTTCCTGCTACCCAATGGATTTCTGTATACGATGCCAAACAACCTATGTTACAGAGGTACATTGGCGTGTCGCTGGTTTTTGTAGTAACCCAGGATTTTTCTTTAGCTACATTAATAGAAACTACCCTAAACTTTTGTTCCTTTGCTAGAAACTATCCCATACTATTAAAATGATCAATACATAACTTAAACTATCACTGATTATAAAAAACTACCATATGACATCCATTTGTCATTTGATTTATACATTAATACTCTTATTCAACACATCTAGGTGGAGATGGAGGTGGAGGAAGACCTATGAAGTATGAACACTTCTACTTGCTTGCTGTGTCCGTGTCTGACACGTATCAGACACTCGGACACTCCGCGAGACACGTGTCCGACACACCTCGGCCGTGTCCATCCATATTGGACGTCCGACACTTATGGATTGTATTCTTATGTGTTTCGCTTATAGTTTTATATATTTATTTGTTTGTGCTTAAAAGAACTCATGGTTTTGAATGAAACTTATAACATTGTTTCTGTTTTTATTGTTCTTTTAATGATAAACTAGTACATGTTTCCTCTCGTAGTGCATTATATTTTGTCTAATATATATAATTTTCTATATTAAAAAATAATATAGCCGTGTCCACCTTTTGACAAATTTGCCGTATCCCGTGTCCGCGTCTGTACCCGTGCCTGTGCCCGTGTCTATGCTTCATAGAGGAAGACTAAAAAGGGTGATTATTAAACTAATGAAGGGCAAAAATGTCTAGAACATATCATGTGCAATACATATGCAATTTTTAGTTACAAAGTGCATCTTTTTTAATAATACTTCTTGATGGTTTTTGATAATTTTTAAATTACGAGGTAATTTCTTACAAAATGCATTTAAGTTCAAAGTAATTTCTTATAATTGGGCCTTATATTTATTATTTTAAGATTTATGTGGACGATATTGTTACTTCTGTTAATTTCTTTTTGTATGTGTGGCGCATGTAAAGTTTCTTTTTTTCTTTTTGTATAATCTAGAGTTATATATAAAATTATATGTGTCTGCCTTAAATACCAAACCGTGAGCTTTCAAATGTCCGAATATATGTATGTTTTTATAAGTGTATTAATTTTAGTTGAGCTCATGTCCTCTTTTCCAAGTAGGCACGGAAAGGGGATGTGTTTCATTTTTAGGCTTTATTTCCTTCTTCTTTTGTTTGTTTGTGTGTGTTGGGGGGAGTGGGGCGGGGGGGGGGGGCAAACTACAAGCCTTTTCCCTGGGATTGGCAATAGACATCTGTGTCTTCCATACTTTGCTCTTAAGAGCCATCTCCTCGATTATGGGGACGTCTCAACGAGATCATTTCATAGAGACCTAATTTACATTTTCACGCTGGCTGTTGGCTACCTAGTGCAACTCTCCTTTACTCTGGCTCAGGACAAATAGTGAAAGAATTAGACATTAAGCACAACATTGCTGGAGTTAAAAGAAAGTTGCTGCTGACATTACTTGCAACAGTAGCACTATAATGTGTCTGATGAACAATTGGAACAACATCTTGAGAAAGGAAAAGCTGAAGATTTATGTCTAAACTGTGTTGTATCGTGCACTAATCTGTGGACAATCATTATGGATGCTGGAACTTGTTACACGTCTCAAGTTTATAACCTATCAGCACACTTTCTTCACAAGCTGTGAATGCGCTCTTGCAACAAAAGATGCTCTCCTCCTCTCTAGAATTCCTTTCTTATGAATAACACAATTCTTTTGGCAGGAATGGATTACAGCACGGTGGGAGAAAGGCTACTATGTCACTGCTGTTGCTGGTGCAAATAATGGGAGCTCGCTTGTTGTGATGTCCAAAGGTTAGTTTCCATAAGTGAGAATGCAGCCATATTTCCAAACTCATTTTAAATTTTCATACATTTACTTTTCCAAGTACCACACAATATCGGTTAGATTCGTGGATATGGAAAACTCTGAGATATGAGTCTTTATAATACGCTAATCTTTTGTATAAGTATATATTTGTATGAACAAAAGCTATCATTGTAACAAATCTAACTAAAATTACAATTTTAATTTGGTAGTGTTGATGCAGAGGCTGTTGGTGTCTTATCTATGAATATGATGCATGCCGAATATATCTAGTTTAAATATTTATGTTTTAGGATGTGTCAAATAGAGTTTCAGAAGCATCCTCAATGATTCTGACTGATTCCTATATTGAAACAAATCCGATACGGATATGGGAAACATGGGAAGTAGTCACTTGCAAACGGTTAACTTTCAAAAATAGAGGACTTACCGCAAAATATATTATCTCGTAATTGGATTTATGGCATCTCTCCAAAAGTTCCTCTTTTATCTTAATCTAGAATGTTTAGTGACAAGTTTATTGACCGAGGGAAATGAGGAGAAGGCATTGGGAAGATCATTGTATGAACCAAAAGGCCGTGGAACATTACATTGGCCTATTTCCTTTTTCTTTTCTTTTTTAAAAAAAATTTATTTTCCCTAACCATTGGCCTGTATTGCTGACAGAAATAATTCATGGATGATCATAATAATGGTAAGCAACTGACAATGGAAATTATTAACATCTTTTCATGCTGTATCTATTTTACGATGTAATTTACTATATACCTACTATTCCATGGGCTTTCGACCTTTTTTCATATAAATATCATAGATTTTATTTATTGCAAATAAATACCATGGGCTTTCGACTTTTTTTCATATAAATATCATAGATTTTATTTATTTCAAATAAATACCATGGCTTTCACCATTTTCTAGATATATACCATGGACTTTATTTATTACAAATAAATACCATGACTTCCGCTGTTTTCCATATTAATGCCATGGGTTTTGTTTAACATAAATAAATACCACGATCTTTCATCGTTTTCCATATAAATATCATGGATTTTGTTTATTGTAAATCAATATTATGATTTTTTTACCATTTTTAGATAAATACTATGGACTTTGTTTATTACAAATAAATGCAACGAGATTTCATTTTTTGCATATAAATACTATAGATTTTGTTTATTACAAATAAATACAATGAACTTCGAAAAAATTTCAGATAATACCATGGACTTTGTGTATTGCAAACAAATACCGGGAAATTTTAATGTTTTCTGATAAATGCCATGGACTTTGTTTATTATATAAATGTCATGAACTTTTACCGTTACGATCACTGACATAGCTATTTATGAGTTATTGTTTATTTATTTGCATAGATTATTCTAAAAACCCGCCGCTTCACGCAGGCCTCTATCTACAATAACGTCTCCCTAAGATTTCAGTTTGCAGTGTATGCAAGTATGCATTTTTTTGGCATCCGACCGAGGTTCATTATCATATTTTGTTTGAACTAATCTTCAGTGTACTTATTTTACATGCTTCTTCTATATACGCTGCATGACTTGCTCATATACTATATATAAAAAGTTATTAAGTTATTTCTGATCTTTTTGTTTAATTGGGAAAGAAAATTAATGTCAGACACGAAATTTACAAATCAAGGTTACAAAGTTGGTAAATCTTTTCCCTTTAAAGATAAGCAAGAAGTGGACTGAAGGATTTCATGTCACGTCGATGGCTACTGCGAGAAGTCGATGGGCTCTAGTAATGTCCAGAAATGCAGGATTTCGAGATCAGGTAAGTTAACAATTTCAATTTACCAATTTCTTTTTTGTTTCATGTCATCGAAAAACTAGGGTTACACCGTATAGCACTTATACCCTCAAGTTATATATAAATTAAATGCTTCCTTGTCTCTTTGCCAAACCTTCGAAAACGCTTATAATTTACTCTGAACAACTCAAATGATTGTTTGATTTAACTCCAGATCCTGTGCATGACTAAATATAGTTTCCTACCGGGCCCCATTAAACACGGCTTTGATTACATTTTACTTTCGATCAGTGTTTTAAAAGGCGGAGGTGTGAGGCGAAGCGTTCGACCCTCGGTTAGGCGAGGCATTAGGTGTAAGTTTCACGATTTTCGTATTTTTATTAATTATAAATATAAATAAATAGAGAAAATTCAGAATATAAGATAATATTATGCTCTTGCTTCACTCATATGCCGAAATAAAGATGTTCTTAACATAATAAATTATGGATGTTAGTTAATATTTAATAATAATATAGTTTTATATTGTGGTTTTAATTTTAAATTATTAATTACTATTGAATCTTTGTTTACTTGTGTAGGGATAGAGAAGAAGAAAAATTGAAATGTTATGTACCGCCTTATTAATCCAAAAGCCCAAATCTAATAACCTATCCCTTTGTAACTCTCTTATTACAGCACCACAACGAAAAAACCCTAGTGTTTTCTCGTGTGGGTTCCCAGCGCCGCCAACAATGAAAGAACGAAACTTTCTTCTCTCACAGCACTTTCGATCCTCGCCTTCTAGTCTAGATCTCACTGCCAACTTGCGCAGTACCTTCGATCCTCGCCTTCTACCATCGATCTCGCTGCCAACTTGCGCAAAACCTTCGATTCTCGCCTTCTAAACTCAATTTTGTTGCCAACTTGCAATTTAGAAAATAATATCCACGATTCAGGTTAGAATTTACCATTTTTCTGCTTTTTTCCAAACAAAAGAAGCGTATGCTTCAAGACGCTTCACGATTAAAGCGTACCCTTTGTCCGCCTTGTAGGGTGTTTTCCCATTGAGATGAGAATATGCGCGCGCTTGTCAGGCGCATTACAGATTCCCTTTGCCTAGGGTAGGCCGGGGTTTATTGATTGTGGGGATCCGAATCTCCGGCAGCCGTGAACTAAGCTGCCGTTAATTACCCCTCGCCTTTGGAGCGAGAGAACCTTCGATTGACGGGTCAAACATGTCATGCGAATTCAATGTGCAGTGTTGTGTTTTGAAGGGGTTTTGGATATATCGGTGGCCCCGCAGAGTTTTTACGGGGCTCAGCTGTAGGTCAAGGGGGCTAGCAGCACCCTTAAGGGATGCGGGGCAGCGCCCCGTTAGAAATTTTTTCTAATGGGAACAGTGTTGTGGAGTGTGTGTATGAAAAGAAAAAGGAAGGATAGCGTCCAAAGGACGCGTGGGTGCCAGCGCTTCACGTGCCCGGCACGCGGGCGCTAGCGCCTCACGTGCCCGGCACTGGGCGCTGGACGCTTGGGCGCCGGCGAAAAGAAGGGGGCTTTTAGCCCCAGAAAACAACAACAACTGAGCCTTTTATCCCAAACATATGGGGTAGGCTACATGAACCAACACGAGAATCACGCCGGGTCTAGCACATGAATTCTCTGTCTCCACTCACTTCTATCGAACAATATACTTTCATTGAGTCCTTTGGCAACTATATCGTTTCGTATCACCTCCATCCATGTTTTTTTCGGTCTCCCTTTTGCCCTTTTGCCATTGCCCATATCGAGAGTATCTATTCGTCGAACCGGTGCTTCCATAGGTCTGCGTCGCACATGACCAAACCATCTTAGCCGGTTTTCCCGCATCTTCTCCTCCACAGGTGCTACACCAACTTTTGCACGAATATCCTCATTTCGCACCTTATCTTTTCTAGTGTTACCGCACATTCAACGAAACATGCGCATTTCCGCTACGTGCATCTTCTGTGTATGATGCTTCTTAGGAGCCCAGCATTCTGTACCGTATAATAAGGCAGGCCGAATAGCGCTCCGATAAAACTTCCCTTTCAATTTTAACGGAAAGTTACGATCACACAAAATCCTTGTTGCACTCCTCCATTTCAACCAACCAGCTTGGATCCTTTGATTAACATCACTATCCATCTCCCCATTCTTTTGGATGATGGAGAGATCGATAGTGATGTTAATCAAAGGATCCAAGCTGGTTGGTTGAAATGGAGGAGTGCAACAGGGATTTTGTGTGATCGTAACTTTCCGTTAAAATTGAAAGGGAAGTTTTATCGGAGCGCTATTCGGCCTGCCTTATTATACGGTACAGAATGCTGGGCTCCTAAGAAGCATCATATACAGAAGATGCACGTAGCGGAAATGCGCATATTTTTAGCCCCAGAAAAATAGGAGTTAAATTCCGAAAGGGGATTTTGAGTGGAGTTACACTCTAAAAGATTTAGATTTGAAGTTAAACTCCTAAAGGATCTGGATTAGGAGTTAAACTCCTATGAGAATTTGGATCTTGGAGTTGAACTCTTCAAAGGTCTCCAGAGGTGGTCAAAGAGGACCCCTTTCTTCTCTCTTAAGCCTTGAATCTTCTCTTGAGCCTCGGATATTTCCCAAAATGGGATTTTTGGAGATGAGTCTCCTTTCTCTCGGTTGGCCGGATCTTGGAGAAAAAGGGTGTGGGATTTAAAAATCTCCCACTTTTGAGATCTAATGGAAGATCTGAGCTCCCCTTTGTGGGTTTTGTGGTGAAAAACTATTTATTTTTGGAAAAAGAAGTGTAAAACTCTTGATTTAATTCAAAAGGGAAATAAGGATTTAGAACCTTGAGAAAGGAGGAGGCACATATCTTAATTTTTTTTAGAGGAATGAAAAGTTATTCTTTATTTCATTATCATGTTGCCTTTTATAAGCTTACAAATATACATATATTCCTTGGGTTTTACAAAATGGCATTTTGCCCATCCCATGCCTCATGTGCTCCTTTCTTTTGCACACGAGCCATATGTTTTACAAAAATTTGGCTTTATACCCATTTTTCTTACATTTATGCATAAACAATTACATCAAAATTATTTATTACAAATTTTTTATTTTGGCATAAGGGAGGCCGGCCGTTTCATGTTCGGGCTCGACTTGGGATGGGCTCACTTGATCTGGGCTTGGGCCCGCTTATTTGGGATTGAGTTTGATTTTGACTTAGTCAACCGGGGTGTAATTTTTGACCCCAACAAAGTGCCCCCCATCAATAAATGCACACCACGTATATGAGTTGTGTGCATGAAATTGATGGATCTTAGAGTTGGACTTCGAGGAGGAATATCATTCCAGGGATGGAGCATCATTCCAGAAGCATAATTCCGGGGATCGGAGCATAATTCCGAGGATCGGAACATCATTCCGAAGAGCGGAGCATGATTTCAGGGGTTAGAGCATGATTCTAGGGATCGGAGCATAATTCCGATGAGCGGAGCATGATTCCAAGGGGTCGGAGCATAATTCCGACGAGCGGTAGACATTCTGATCGAAGCATAATTTCGATGCAGAGGTTGATTCCCAGGCGAAGCATAATTTCTACAGGGAAGCCAGATACTCCGAGGCGAATCATGATTTCGACACGGGGTACATTATGAGACGAAACATGATTCCGCCGCAGGGGTTGTTGGTTTGATTTGATTTGGGTTGTGACATATTCCTTCATTCCCAATTTAACGACTTAGGGGTCATCTGTTCCCAGTTTAACGACTTAGAGGTCATCTGTTCCCAGTTTAAAGATTTAGAGGTCTATTGTGCCCAGTTTAACGACTTAGAGGTCGTATGTTCCTAGTTTAACGACTTAGAGGTCTATTGTTCCCAGTTTAAAGATTTAGGGGTCTATTGGGTCGAAAGTTTAGAATTTTAGGGCTAGGGTCGGCATGAGCGTTGCTAACACTGAAGCACAGGTGCCAAGAACAGTTCATCATTTGCCTTTCCCGGTTGGGGAGCGATGGTTTATGAGACATGTTTAGGTCCCTATCACATAAGACTTTTCAATTTTATGAGCCGTAAGTATCCCATAAAAGTATTTTCTCCCTACGAGTCGAAAGGATCTCGTAGGTGTACTTTCTCCTTAGGAGTCGTGGGGACTCCCATGTGTGTTTTTTCTTCGTGAGTCGTAAGGATCCCACGAAGGTGTTTTCTTACTAGTCGAGAGGATCTCATAAGTTTGTTCTCCTCATGTATCGTGAGGACACAAGAGTGGGTCTTCCTAAATGTAGCATAATTCCAAGGGCGGAGACCGGCCGCTGGATGGGTAGTTGCGGTAGGGCATGGAGGTGATGAGAATTATTTGAGCCCGTGGATTGTATATGGTAGCCAGTTTGGGGACCAACCGTAGGGCTGAGAGAATTTTGGGAAATTGGATTTTGGTTGGCGTCTACATCGCTGCACTGGAATATGGTACCAGGAGCGACTCATCTTTCACCATTTTGGGATTTGGAATTTGGTTGGCGTCTGCATCGCTACACTGGAATATGGTACCAGGAGCGACTCATCATTCGCCGTTTTGGGATTTGGAATTTGGTTGGCGTCTGCATCGCTATACTGGAATATGGTACCAGGAGCGACTCATCACTCGCCGTTAGAAGGTTTTTTGTTACCGCGATTGCTCTATCATTTCAGTTTTTCTTATCGCGAAGGTCGCGATTGCCCTATCATTTCGGCTATTCATTAGCGGTCGTCCCATCATTTCGGCTTTATTTTCTTATTTATTTTACTCGCTGATTTTTATTGCGGGTTGTCTATCATTTTGGCTTTTTTTAAATTTTTTATATTATTTTTATTATTTACACATTTTTACATTCCAGTTTAACGACTTAGAGGTCCATCGTTCCTAGTTTAACGACGTGGTGGTCCATCGTTCCCAGTTTAACGACGTGGTGGTCAGCTGTTTTCAGTGAAAGGGCAGATGTCTGAGAGAATCGGTTTCACGAAGGAGTTCGGTCTCCGTTTGTATGAAATTGGCGGTCGCGGCTTGACTGTTTGTTAACACGCCTTTATACAGTTCTCTCTCTCCTGCCTTGTATTGTTTTTCGACCCAATCTTTGAAAGACGAAGCAGTTTTCAATAGCATGACTTATCACTCTGTGATAGGGGCAATATTTAGGGTTGCCAGTCATATTCGTTTCTTGCGGTCTTTTTGATTCTGGCAATTGTAGATCATTTCTCAGGGCGTCTTTGAATATTTTATGGATTTTGTCCCTTCTGAAGGAATAAACCTTATCCAGCTTATCTTTCAATGGAGCTTCTCTTCCCTCTCTAAACACTAGCTTCCGAGGTTGGTTGGCATTAGGCCAGCTCATCCCTCGCTTATTTCGGTTAGCCGAAGTGTTTGAAAGATTCAGTATCGTCGGAACTTCCGTCTTTACGATTATCTTTCTTTCGGTTTCTCCAGGACCTATTGTTATTTTAGGAATCAGAGGAGGATTCCTGCTTTGAGCTTTCCAACATCTGAACTTTCCTGGTCAGCTCTTGGAATGTTTTGAGACCCGTGGTGCATAGAAACGGGGCCATCCAATTGTTAAGATTTCCAACGAGGAGGCTGACAGATTGGTCCTGTTCTATTGGCGGTTCACATTTGACGGAGAGATTGCATCATCGGGCTATAAAATCCGTGCCGCTTTCGTTGTGCTTTGGATTGGTCCTTACGAGGTCGGCGATGGTGATCTTATCACTGACACTCATAAACTTTGTCGGAACAGAGATTCCATTTGGATAAAAGTAGTAACGGAGCCATCTGGTATGCTAGCGTACCAGTCGAAGGTGACATCGGTTAAGCTATTAACGAACTGGCGGAGGAGAAGCGCATCATTGCCCCCAGTATTTCCCCATGAGGCTTTAAAATGGACGATGTGCTAATTCGCATTTCCCGTCCCATTAAATCTTCTGAATTTGGGGATGACATAACCGCTAGGAAATTCTACCAGATCATACCGAGCACGATATGGTCTCCCACTACTGCTGATATTTTTTTGCGTTTCGGCTACCAATATTTTGACTTTGTTGGCAACCAAATCCATGATTTGATCTTGAGTTAGCGGGCTACTGTCATCGGTAGCCAAGACATTTCCCGAGATAGGATGCGGCCGACTTTCATGCGGTCCGTCCACCTTTGGATTTGAGGGAATAGGCGTCGGTTGTCTCGGGACACCATTTTCCGGTTCATGAGCAGAACCCTGCGCTTGATTGGACGGCTGAGAGGCAACTTGGGCCGTGAACTGCATCAAGACATTCTTCAAGTCGTCAATTTTTGAGTATAGCTTGGCCATCTCTATGTCTTTGCTTCTGAGCTGTTTTCGGAGCTCTTGGAGAAGTTGTTGCTTTGCGTTCTTGGGACGGAAGATTGGCTCCTCTTCGCTTTCCGAGCCCTACTCCTCATGAACCGAGAGATCTCTCCGCTTATCAGCTTTACTGGGAGGATTTTCATTACCTTCCGGAGGATCCTGATCTTGGGAAGTGACAGCCACATTCACACCAGATTGGATTTGAGATGTAGTGGCCCCATCCTTGCTCTTACTGCGCGTGCCTACCATGTAGACAGTATGGACCACATATCCAGCCGTCTCTTTCTCTTTGGCGGGGTGGCCCTGTTCTTGGAACCTCATGAAGTTCAGCATAGCATGAGTCCTAGCCCTTTCGTTGGCTCAGTATCTGAGCCTTTTCTGTCTTAACTTCTCGATTTTAAGGGTTTGGCGGGTATCCGTCATCCAGGAAGCCATCGTGAGTCGATTGACGGGGAGCTTAGAGAAGATACCCTATTGAGCAGTTGTCAAGGGCACCGCTGGAGCTTGGCCGAGACGCCTTGTTGCTCTATTGGTGTTGATGGCCTTGCCCCCAGCCGAGGCCAGGGAAATTCGTTCAAAAACTGACTTGCGTTTGGGTAGTGGTGTCCTCGAGATCACCACATTTGGCCTCTTGCCTTTTGAGGCCGGTTTGTCTGTTACCGGAGCTTGAGGAGCTGGGATGGCGTTAGCTGACACGAACAGAGTAGAGCCAAATGGTAGCGGTGACTCCTCCCATTGTCGCCCGAGACTGGCCGGGAGGACCGTCCTGGCGTCCATCTTCACCGTGTAGGAGATGGGAGCTGTGTCGAGAGCTGAGCTAATCCTTAGAGACATTTTGTTGCGTCCGGATATTGCAATTTGAAATTTGTTAACCTGCATAAAGAAGCATGATTTCAGTACATGCAATCGATATGTATATTGATTGAGTTCGCATGAACGTTTAACCCGAAATAGAGGAGAGATCTGTTCCACCGGGCGTACCGGAATCTGTAGGGTGTTTTTCGTCACCCCATTGAGACGGAAATATGCACGCGCTTGTCAGGTGCATTACAGATTCTCCCTGCCTAGGGTAGGCTGGGGTTTATTGATTGTGGGGATCCGAATCTCTGGCAGCCGCGAACTAAGTTGCCATTAATTACCCCTCGTTTTTGGAGCGAGAGAACCTCCGATTGACGGGTTAAACAGGTCATGCGAACTCAATGTGCAATGTTGTGTTTTGAAGGGGTTTTGGATATATCGGGGGCCCCGCTGAGTTTTTACGGGAGTCCCGCTATCCGGATAGCGGGCTGGGGGTCAAGGGGGCTAGCAGCCCCCTTACGGGGTGCGGGACATCGTCCCGTTTGAAATTTTTTCTAACGGGAACAGTGTTGTGGAGTGTGTATGAAAAGAAAAGGGAAGGATAGCGTCCAAAAGACGCGTGGGTGCTAGCGCCTCACGTGCCTAGCACGCTGGGCGCTGGGTGCTTGAGCGTTGGGCGTTTGGGAGCTAGCGCCTCACGTGCTCGGCACGTGGGCGCTGGGCGCTTGGACGCCGGAGAAAAGAAGGGGGCTTTTAGCCCCAGAAAAATAGGTGTTAAACTCCGAAAGGGGATTTTGAGTGGAGTTACACTCCAAAAGATTTAGATTTGGAGTTAAACTCCTAAAAAATCTGGATTAAGAGTTAAACTCCTATGAGAATTTGGATCTTAGAGTTGAACTCCCCAAAGGTCTCCAGAGGTGGTCGAAGAGGACCCCTTTCTTCTCTCTTAAGCCTTGAATCTTCTTTTGAGCCTTGGATATTTCCCAAAATGGGATTTTTGGAGATGAGTCTCCTTCTTCCTCTCGGTTGGCCGGATCTTGGAGAAAAAGGAGGTGAGATTTAAAATTCTCCTATTTTTGAGATCTTCTAATGGAAGATCTGAATTCCCCTTTGTGGGTTTTATGGTGAAAAACTATTTATTTTTGGTAAAAAATGTGAAACTTTTGATTTAATTCAAAAGGGGAAGAAGGATTTAGAACCTTGAGGAAGGAGAAGGAGGCACGTACCTTAATTTTTTTTGGAGGAATGAAAAGCTATTCTTTATTTCATTATCAAGTTGCCTTTTATAGGCTTACAAAAATACATATAGCCCATTGGGCTTTACAAAATGGCATTTTGCCCATCCCATGCCTCATGTGCTCATTTCTTTTGCATATGAGCCATGGGTTTTATAAAAATTTGGCTTTATGCCCATTTTTCTCACTTTTATGCATAAACAATTACATCAAAATTATTTATTACAAAATTTTTATTTTGGCATGGGAAAGGCCAGCCGTTTTATGTTCGGGCTCGACTTAGGCATGGGCCCACTTGATCTGGGCTTGGGTCCGCTTACTTGGGGTTGACTTTGATTTTAACTTAGTCAACCGGGTGTAATTTTTGACCCCAACACGTCTCAATAGAGCCTCGCGAATGAAGTGTACTCTTCAAGGGAAGGTCTCGCCTCTCCTCTGTGCTCTAGGGCGAAACCTTGGCCATTCGTCTCAGAAACGCCTTCAAAAACACTGCTTTAGATATTCTTGGATTTTTGTATACCCGGATTACATAATGGTATTTTAAAGGTATCAAGTGTTGTATGACACAATTTAACTATTTCGGGGCAAATTTGTGGGTCCCCTGGGTGCTCACGTGTGTTGTATCCTTGTGTGTGCCGTGTGCATGAGTGTGTTGTGTGCGTGGGTTAGGTTTACGGGCCAGTTCCAAAACATGAAGTGTTGTATGACATGGGTTCTTTCGATATTTTTGTAGCAAGGATCCATGAGGTTTAAAAGATACTAGTGTCAAGTTTGTTTTTTAATCTGACCACATACACTACCACTGTTCAACACCGGAACCATCAACTTGAGTTTATAACAGACTCAAAATCGCAGTTTCTCTTGTTCTTTTGTTTATATATTCTTTTTCCTGCATTCATCAGGTTGTAGAACTACTAGACTTTCTATATCCAAGCGAGGGAATTCACTAGCGGTGGGATAACGGGTATCGGATTTCATCAGCGGCGACCACAAAATATCAGGTTGCCTTAATTCTAAGCGTACCAAAACGTAAACTCACAGGGGAGATTCAAGAGACCCTCAGGACCTCGACTTTCCCTAGCACGTTTTAAGGTGCCAAGTTCGCTGTTTCTTCCATCATACAATTAGATGTTTTACCTGTTGTTTTTGCTGTTACATAATAGAGTTAATTGCACAAATCACCCATGTAGTTTTCCTTGTATAGCACTTTTACATGCTCAAGTGATTTATTAGCACAGACACCCCCCCTCTTTGCTGATCGACCAAAACCCTTTAATACACTCAACTCCAATCCAAGCAAACTCAAATGACTGTTTAGGATGAAATTTGAGTCCTTCGAGGATTTTGGCCTATAAGCAGAGGGTTGTTTGCTCTAATAAATCGTTGAGGGGGTACAAGTGCTATATGGAGTAAACTACAGGGGTGTTTTGTGCAATTAGGTCGCGTTTGGATCTGGAGTTAGAGTTATTTTGAAAATTAAAAAAATTATCTAAATTTAACTCAAAATCCTTACTACAATTTGTTTGGCACTACATTTGGAGTTAGGATAACCACAGTTATCTCAACTCCAAAGTTAAGGGAGAATGCAGATATTTTGCTCTTGCCTATTTTTGTGTTCTTGACATAGTTGAGTTTCGCACTTTGGCCATAATTGGCTTTTGAGCTAGGACATTATGAATTGAAGTTTGCATCACCATAACTGCACTTAAAAATAAACTTTGGTCGTCTCCAACCCCGAACCCAAACAGGGCTTGAAAATTCTTGAATAATTGGAAGACATAGCATTCTGGGAAAAGTAATACTAAAATACCATAATGTTTCTCAAATTTTGAAGATAAATACCACAAACTTGATATATTTTAATAGATTACCATGGATTAGTATTTTTTATTTTTTGCAGTTAAATAACGCACACCAGAAATGTCGATTTCATTTTTGGCATACTACCACCCTTGCTACTTATTCTCTTATACACCCCCCTCATTTACTTCTAGTTATCTTGGAACCAATTTTCCTCCAATATTCATCTTCACTGTGGAATTAGTCGTACTTTTGAACTTTTTTTTTGCCTTGAAATAAATATTTTGAAACCATATTTCTCTCGTCTTTCACTGGAAGCTCATTCTTCTCTTTAAACCCTTGTTATCGTCAAACCCATTTATTCCAAGAAAATCATCTGTTGGTTGAAATTCATCTATATTTTGTAAAAATAATATCCATCTTCCGCTCCAAACACTTCTTTAGTTGTGGAAGAAAATTCGGCCTACTCAGATGCAAGGATCCCAAAGCCGAACTGCTCGCAGGAACATGTACTGATGTGTGCACCAACCAGCTACTTTGAACTTTTAAGCCGCGGTCATCGGATCTTCTTAATCTTTGACGCACAAGCCGAGCTCTCTGAATTTTGACTGATTTAACTTCGGTGTATTTCAACCCACTATAATACAACCCGGTTACAACCCAGAAAATGATCTGGCTACACCCCCTCTCCCTCTTAGTATTTAGAAGATTTTCTTCTTCTTCGTTTGTTCTAAACAATGAGATTCAGAGGGTTTATTTTTATAGGGTTAAAAATCAGTGTGAACACACCAAAAAAACCAATGCAAAATACGGCCCGACACTGTAGCAGTTACTGATGTCGATGGTTACTGCAGCAATTACTGCACATGTCGGCAATTACTGTAACACTTTCGTCTGGCACTGTAGCAGTACTGTACAAAGTCCAACTTAACCCGATTGATCTGATCCCGCTCCAAATTCAAGCCCAAGTCTACTAGTGTTACCTATGAGGAATTAATTAATTAATTAATTAATCTTGCCAATGATAAGATTGGAACTGTGGATCTATTAGTTTGAAACTTTACCTAATGTTTTTTTTATGAAAAATACCAACAAGATCCAATAGAAGATAAGGGCAAAATAAGGAATAAAAGGATACCGTGGTGTGATAACAGCTAGACTAAGCCATAGGCGAAAAAGCCATGTGGTATTTTAGTGAAATCGGCAACAATAGCTCATGGTATTTTTAAGTTGTACGCAAAGTATATGGTATTTATCAGAAAATTGTAAACAATTCATTAGATTGTAGTATAATTTACTTATAATTTATACCCTACTGAAACAAAATCACTACCTATCATCCAATTTTGTTCATATTATATCAATATTATAACAATTTAATTCCTTTTCTCTGTTCTCTAAACTTCTTTTTCTTCGGCATAACTTATCTAGGATCCCAGCTCGGCCCATGTCCTTTCCGTTACTCATTTCCCTTGGCTTCTAATCTTGTTTAAAGCATTATTTGAGTTCGACCTTTTCGGGCATGAAACATAAATAACAATTTTAAACCGATGCAAAAGCATAAACCGATGCAAAAGATAAATTTACAAGTTAAATTAAATTTTGATTTCTGCTTATAAATAACAATTTTAAAGGTTGCAATTGTTAAATGTTTATTTTGTTGCTTTTTGTTCAGGACAAATGGGAGAGGAATTTGTATGTTGCTGTGCTATGTTATGGGCGCTCTGTATGTTGATTTTATTGTGCTCTGGGCGCTCGAAAGTGGAAGCTGGATCATATATCAAGTTTCAATTAGTCTTTATGAATTTTATTTTATTTTATTTATTTTTTGGCATTGGCATTGTAAGCTCTAGGCTATACACACAACATACCCATGCACAAGCACATTGCACACGCATCCAGGGGATCCACAAATTTGCCCCGAAAGCTTTAATTCGTGGTCACTTTCTTGGGGTTCCTAAGGTTCGAATCTCGTACTTTCCTCAATAAGGAAAGTGTGCATATCAACTGAGCTATTGCTTGAAGCTATAGTTTTTAATGTATGTGTTTCTTGTATATATTTGTTTTCTTTTTCCAATTAGAGAATAGAAGAAAATAGTATTTTAGGGTATCTAAGAAGTGCACCTAAGTAAGGTATGTTAATTCCATGTAGGTGACAATTGAGGTATTATTTAGCAATTAACCCATTTTTCCAAACATCCTATGCTGGATAATTTTTCAGCGCCTTTTTTTCTTCTGGTTTTAAAACATTTAGCATGCCTGAAATTTTGGTATTTCTTAAGGCATCCAAAACTTTTATAGATTATAGTTTTAAATTCCTTGTTCAAGAGAGAGCACACTTGCCAATTAACCCATCTAAATATCGCTTCACCTGTGAGCAATAATGTTTAGGGTTAATCCTCCTCTAAAGGGCTTGTTTGTTTGGTTGGAGTCCTTTTTAAGGTGCTGAAAGTCTTGGGTAAAATTGAATGAAGAGTAAGAATTTTAGTGTTTGTTCAGGAGTCATGCAGAAATTAGGACTTTGAAGTCATGTATCTCGCTAACAAAACAAACATGATCACTCTACGTCGTTTAAAAATAAACTTCGGTTATCCTAACTTCATAACCAAACAGAAACAGGGACTTGTAATATTAAGTGATTCTAAATATAAAATGTGATTGTGTTCAAAACAAATTGGTCCTTTATGTTATTGTTTAAAGTAGAAGGTTCCTCTACTCTAACCTTTTTAACGAGGTTATGAAATTATTTCCTTTAAAAACCGATATCATTTTGTGCCCTGACATAATCAAGCTTCATAAAATAATAATAATAATAATAATAATATGGCTAATACTTGTTTTGTTTTCTAAAATGAAAATAATCAAGAACTCAAGGACAAAACTAATATGCTTTTCTTAAATCGTGTGGAAATCAATTATTAAATTTTTCTTATTTCTCTTAGCTAGTTTCCTCCTCTGAATTTTCCCTTTGTTCGGAGAGAGATTTTTTGCAACAATAGCATTTTTTGTCAAAAGTTGGGAAGGATCGATTATTTTATTTGATAAATTAAACACTACAACAAAAAAAGGTACTTATTTCATCGGACTAATTATTCCGTCAGCAAATAATTTTTAATAATTTTATTGTGTTATTCCGTGGGTTGTAACCCGACGGAATAACCCGATAAATAAAATAGAGCCCGAACCCGAGTCTCTCCTCTCATTTTCCTCCAAACCAGAACCAAAAAAACCCTAGCCCCCTTCCTCTCCTCCGCTCGTCCTCCTCCTCCTCTCCCGGTGACCGGACCCCATGCCTTCGACGGTAAGTTCCTCTCTCTCTCTCTCTCTCTCTCTCTCCCCCTCTCCCCCTATCCCTCTTTCTAAGCTGCAGTCGAAGACCGCCGCCGTCGAAGCATCCCTGTTAGAGTCCGACCCTTTTGACAATAGGTAATTAAAATTGGTTTAATCTTAAATTTCTTGTTTAATTTTTAATTTTTTTCAAATGGGGAAAAAATTGTGTTGTTGATGTTGTTGTCGTCGTCGATGATGTTGTTGTTGATGGGTTAGGGAGGGTTTGGGGTGGGGGCTGTCAAGAGTTAGGTTAGGATAATTTAGCTAATTTTTCTAGGTAGTTTACTGAAAATCAATAATATTTAAGGGTATTTTAGTGAAATTTATAGTAATTTAATTAATTTAAGAAGATGAATTGTTTCTTTAAATTTGTTAAGGTGGTTTAATGATAAACCAACAATAGTTAAGGATATTTTAGTGAAATTTAGTAAAATTGAATAAATAGGTTGCTTAGGAAATTTTTTAAGGTGGTTTAGTGAGAAAACAACAATAGCAAAAGGTAGTTTACGGAGAAATATTTCAGGTATTTTATAGTAATTTAGTAAATGTGTTTATGTGTGTGTCTGTGTATGTGTGTGTATGCTTGTGTGTGTGTGTACGCTTGTTTGCATGCGAATAAGTTTCTCAACCATATCCATTGTGAATTGAACCTTGAACTTCAAAACAACACGAAAATCTTATACTAAGTGGATGAAACTCGATGATAACATGAAATTTACTTGTCATCGAGAATCTCATATTCAAAAATCGAAACGTGTCTTAGAATCCGTTTATCAGTTATATACGCAATGGTCTCCACCGTAACATAAAACTACGTGATGGTTTTCAAAACTAAGCGTTTAATCATTTGTTTCTGCAGCCGTCATGTAGTTTATGTGACAAGAGAATTGGTCGTACTATAACCGTTAGATTTGTCCAGTGTGGACAAATTAAGAATTTTTAACGCAAACACACCCTGCATTTGTGTTTTCATTCGTTTCGAGATTGTTTTCGTCGGAATCTTTTCGCTGGTTCTCTGTGTAAAAATATTGAGGGAATGATCATTAATTTCATTGTTGATATTCAGCATTTAAATGATTATTATCCCATCTATTGCAGTGTACTCGGAGAACAGTGAGGAGGTGCTGCCAAAATTTTCTCGAAACGAATGAAAGTACAAACGCGGTAGTGTATGCGTTATAAATTCTTAATGGGACAGAATCCTTACCCCCGACAGTCGATATGATGAATTGATAGATCAAACTGAAATATTAAACCTTAATTAAAGTGATAAAATAAATGGCTGATTACGTAACACATGATGTTAGATATCGGAGAGTATTGGATCGGAGTTGGTTGCAAGTGTCCAAATTTAATGATGAATACAAGACCGGCGTCGAAGAGTTTATGGAATTTGCATTGAGAGACCGATCTTCTGAAAAATTGATTTCGTGTCCGTGTAAAAAGTCATAACGGCTACAACCTTCGTCGAGATATTGTGTGTGAACATCTACTGAAAAATAAGATATTTCCTGAGTATACACAATGGGCGTACCATAGAGAAGCGAGACCGATAGTTGACGTGTCTATGAGTCATTGGATTATGCCAAATGATCCTCGTCTTATGAATTTTAGGGACACCGGTTCGAATAGTATGTTGGACGATCTCCGAACCGAAATGCATCCTGATCATAACATTGTATCTGAACCTAGTGTTTGAGAGGAAGATATCCGTAGTCTTCCTGATGCAGAATCGGCAAAATATATGAAATATATGGATAATGAAAGTATACCCCTTTTCGAAGGCGCAAACATCTCTAAGTTGGCATGGATTGTCAAAATATTTCATCTCAAATTCCAGAATAATTGGACTAACAAGTCTTTCAATCAGTTTCTTGAGGTGCAAAGGGAGACTTATCCTAAAACGCTACTGTCGGAAAATTTCATAGAGACGAAGAAGATCTTGAATGATATAGGTTTCAGTTATGAGAAAATCGACTCGTGTCCAAACAATTGTATGTTATACTGGACAAAGAAGAATTAGAAGTTGGATAATTGTAGAACTTGTAATTTATTTAGGTGGATCGTCCATCGAAGGGATAACGGTGAAGATGAGTCTACACTCGATACTTCTAGACAGACTCCAGCAAAGATTTTGCAATACTTCTCAATCAAGCAAAGACTTCGGCGTTTATTTTTGTCAACCAAAACTACTGATAGCATGTCATGGCATGCAAATGGTCGCACTAAGGACGGAGTCTTGGGGCATCCAGCCGATAGTGAAGAGTGGAAACATTTTGATGCCTTTTATAAAGATTTTGCTGCGGATTCCCGTAATATCGGGCTTGGTTTATTTGCAGATGGTATGGAGCCGTTCAGCCACGGTGCAAATCACAGTATCTAGCCTGTTACACTTGTTGTTTATAATTTACCTCCGTGGATGAGTATGAAGCAATCTTACACACAGATGCCCTTATTAATCCTTGAAAGTATATCTCTTTCAAATAACATCGATGTAAACATGAGACCGTTGATTGAGGAACTGAAGGAGTCGTGGAAGCCAAGTATACAGGTATACGATTCCCACAAGAAGGAGACATTTATTCTTCGTGCGGTACTCTTGTAAACAATCAACGATTTTCCACCATACGATATGTTGTTTGGATGGATCATTAAAAGTTACAAAGCTTGCCTGGTATGTCTAAAAGAAACCGTTTGTGATCCTAAACTAGGCTCGCACAAGGTCAAGTGCTACACAGGTCACCGTCGATGGTTGGATATAAACCACCCATATCGTCATCATTGCTTCCAAGATTTAAGCTCCAAGAAATATAGGGCAGATGGTTTAGAAATCTGGTGATCAAAGTACCTATCATTCTTTATAGATTGGAGATGTTATTTTCGCCTACGCTTTTCACAATCATATTGCATCTCACAGTTCATCTTGCAAGAGAGGGGCGTTTAGGTGAACCCGTTAATTATTGGTGGATATATCCATTCGAGAGGTAAGTAATGATTAAGAGTTTATTGTTTGAATTTAATCGTCGAATAATGTTTATCAAAATTCATCAATTGAACTTACCAAATTAAAATCCACAGGTTTATATTTAAGATAAAATTGTTAGTTATATGTATGCCCTAGAGGCCAGTACTATACATAGGATGTATATTGTAGTGGATGCTAGGACATATATAGGGAGGACTTTCTTGCTCGACATGATAGTATGCTATCTGGTTGCTCTTTATCTTAACGTGTACACTGATTGTCTCTCTGTTACATGTTGGTAAAGCCCTTAGGATGTGTACTTGACTACCTGGACTATGATGCGGATCATACTAGTGGGGACATGGTAGTCCATAAGTACATCCTTCAAGGTCCCTAGTCGTGGGTGTATCGAGACGGGGCATCGATATACCAAAGTAGACTAGCGTATACCTTCTCGACCCATACAGATGGGCGATGGATGATCCCATATCCATTGGTGTTTGACATTAGAGATGATATACGGGTGCTCAGTGGAGACTGGGTACACTGGACGGACTCGCCGAGAACTCCCAGATGGTATTATACCTTACGTCAGATGGCAGTTCTCTGGTGACACCGGTACAGGTTAGTCTGTAAACCCGAGATCGTCATAGAGTCTTGTGTGATTCCCACTTTGCTTTGATTTCCATCTTACCACGTCCAAGAGGGCGTGCAAAACGGTGGTTTTTGGGTACAGTCCCGAATCACATGGAGGCAATGAGCGATAGGAGGGGATTCGTCTCTCCCGGTATAGGGAGTTGATGTTGCGCTGTGTTCGATTGGCTATAACCAGAAATCCCTGGCCAGGGTTGCTGAGATTTACTGGTAAGTGTTAGTAGTTTCTCAAACTGTTATAGACCTCATATCGACACGACTTATCGAGCTACTGGGGTCTGACGTTTACCACCCCTAGGCGAGATATGCGACATATCAGACGATCAGACCGGACTGTACGGTAAGTGTTGCTGGTTGGACTCACAGGAGTGTGAGCGGGCTTGCTCGTTGATCTTCTGATCGCTTAATACCCGGGTGGCCGTTACGTTTAGCAGACCGCTTGCGGCTTGTGGGTGTTTGATATGATCATCACCTGCTTCCGGCGTATTGACGAGTCTTTAGAGTCCTACACAGAGGTTTCCTGGCTCAAGCGAAACGAAATAGGAGCGCATATGAGATATGTGCGGGACCGAGAATAATGCGTGTATGTGATACCGTATTCATTCTCGCGATGAATGTATCGATTGGTTGTATGCGATATAACCTAGTTATCGAATCGAGGATTGATTCGATAAGTCGATACATTGGATATTAGTCGGTCATATGCGATGTGACCGGATCGTTAAATCAAGTGTTGATTTAATGATTTAATGTATAATTATATATTTGATATATTACTTTACATTAACTAGTATTTGTTCACTTAAGATGGATTTTCTCACTTGATGTGCACATTGTATATATGATATGTTTTTGTGCACTTGATTGTATCATGTTTGATGATACATGCAAACTTGGGTGTATGTTTGATTTAAACCTTGTTTAGGTAAATAGTTAGGGTTTTTATATATTTGCCTTATTTATTTATTCATTTATTTTTGGGGCAAAAACAAATATGGTGGCTTTCTTTGTTTTCTTCTTGGAGTTTCATGAAGCTTCACCATTTTGTTTTTATTCTAAAACCTAACCATTACCTAAACCCTAATTTATTCTCTACATGAGTTAAACTAACCCATGGTTGCTATATGATAAGAATCACTTGAATTTTCTAAAATAAGAATACTTTTCCATTCTTTTCTTCTTCATCTTCTTCATGAGTTGAAGAATGCTTACTAGAAAATTCTAAGTGATGAAATAGAGTGAGAAATCCAAATCCAAAGTGAACCCACTTTCTATTTTTTCATCCTCTACCACTTGCCATGTAGTATAGGGTGTTTTCTTCACAAGTTTCATGACTTGGTGAAATTGGAGCTCGAGTTAGAGTCGCCTCGACGTAGATCATCTTCGGCATCGAAGTCAACGACCTAGCCCGATCTTTTCTCCGATGAAACCACCGCGAGAGTCCAGGATTCCGATGGTTGCAGAGGAGGGACGTCATCACGGAGCCAAGGAAGTGGAGGACCGGATCTACAAAGGTTGTATTTCCATTCACTTTAGAGTAAAGTTGTTTGCTCGCATTTGTTTTCGCCTATCCTCTAGTTAACGATCTATCATTAGGGTTGTTAGGCACATGGAAAATTTGATTTTGCCATGGTTGATCAGTTGTGGAACCTCTTGAGTGTGCCTAGGAACCCTACAGTGGTATCAGAGCCTAGCTAGAGCCTTAGACGATGTGTAGACGATGTTAGAAGTCCGATCGAAACACGAAACCCTAATTCATACCATTCTCTATACATTTTTTTAAATCGGGGATTTTTGTGAATTAAAAATATGCAGAAAATTCAGCAGGGATTTCTAAGAAAAACTGTGCAGCACGTGCGTCTGATTCCACCAAAGCGCTGCGGAAACGCGGCACGAGCATGGCTCGTGCGGCGGTTCCGCGGCCATTAAGTACCTTTGTGTTGTGAATTTTGCACAGTAATTTCTTTATTTAGTTGCTGAGTTTTCTGGGAATTTTTAAATTGCACTCAAGAGTTGAGTTTTCTGGGGTGTTTTGGGGATTCGATGATTCGATCGGAAACTTTAACTTTGTCTATGTGCTTTTCCGGATAATTTAGAATATGTTGAAAAGTTCGACCGGATATAAATACCCACCTTTTCCCCTGCCGGGAAATTTCCAATTGTTGGATTTTTCCGTAGTTTAATAACGTTCTAAGTAGTGCAAGTAACGCGATGGACCCTCTAGAAGACAACAAATCTTAACTCGATTATATGACCGTCTTGAACTGCCCTTTGAACCTTAGGGTTTGGGGCAGTACGGCGTGCCACATGTGAGGCGTTGGCTTGACCCTTCTACGGCTGGACCGTTGCTACTGAGGCATGAAGTGAATGTTTTAAAACTTATTTCATGTGTTGAGCTGTTTCGGGAAAACTTGGGTGTTTGATTGTTCGATCGGAAAGTTTAACATTTTCTATTTATCTGGAATGTGATACAATATTTGGAATCCACAAGGAGTTATGAGATAACTGATTTGAATGTTATAAACATAGCATTTTAGTCTCACTTGATCGGTTGCCACGGAATTTTGATGCGATCAAAAGTCTGTTGCAATCACGTAGCGTACGCGGATACTCGCCGGGTAAACTTAATAGACAGCTACATCCCTTAGCCCCGACCAAGTGACTGTAGGAGAACCCCGTCGCCGAAAGCATCCGTTCGGGTGCTCGCGGTAGCGGTGTTCCGCCTTGGTGCACTTCGTCGACGGTATCGGGGGTGCGGCCGTCCACTAAAGTTTGCGACGAGCATTCGATCAGAATGCCGGGAATCTTGTTGAATTGCCCGACTTGATATTGAAAAGAGTTTTCGATAATGAGACTGAAATGAGGGGTTTATAATTGTTAGGCATGCGATGTCTAAGGAATTCATTTGGTTATGCATGCGATGTCTAAAGAGTTTGCGGATTCCAACTGTTGTAGTTTTACACTTTCTTTTCTGCGACCGTAAGTGTAATATATGATATCGCCGGTTTCGTTGCTATATGTCAACGACAATTGAGATGGGCATATTTACTTACGTTGATGACATGTGATGTTATATGTTGCTGGATATGTTATATTGGATCGTCGTGTTTGAATAGCCGGGTTTTTTTTTATGTGAGATGAGTGTTTTTGATTTTCATTCATGTAAAAACTTGTATGTAATATTCTTTTATTGGGGCACTTCCAGGTTGCGGAAGATGTCACCCTTTGTATATTATTTACTTTTCCGCACTAGGATAGACCCAAGGAGGAGGGCACAAGTAACTGGGTTCTGGAGTCCAGTGGGAGACCAACTCGAGGAGTCGAGTCTGGGTCTCCTAACTCTAGAATTGGTAGGGTTGCTTGCCGCTTTCGTAGGGGTTTAGGGGTATGGGTTTGGCTATTCATCGCGACCGTGGAATCCGTGTTTTATACTGGCTCGTATTGAAAACACGGACGTCCTAGTATATCCAATGTTTCATATGTTTCTTCTGCTGCGATATCTGTGATGTGATCATTTGATGTTCTGTGATAGATACTATATATAGTATATTTGATATATTATATAGACGTTACTTATGTTTTACACCCGTGCTAGCCCTGCCCCGCTCTGCCGTTAGTCACCTAACCTAACGGTGCACGAGGGGACATCGAGGCGAACACGGATGGCATAAGTGTACGTCGTATTTATCTGTGATGTTTAGGTGACTTAAATGATGGGACTTTATTAATATGATTAATGAAAGAAAAAGAAACCTAAAGATATTGTGGAATCGAATTTTCAAAAACAGGTAGCTACAGTTCTTGTTTTGCATCGCGGTGTTCCTTGTAGAACATCCTGCACCTTATTCGATAAGGAAAGGGCCGAGATCCCTTCACCGGGAGTGACTCCTTTAGCAATAACTGGCAGATGCTACAACCCTCGGTTTGTTTTTTGATTGCTTCTATAGTTTTTGCTTTGCACAGTGATATATATGATATATCCCGCACCTCATTCGACGAAGAAAGGGCCGACGATCCCTTTATCGGGAGTGACCCCTTTAGCAAAACTAGAAAAGCCTCAAAAAACACTCCATTTTTAAAATCATTTGATTCTGCAACGATATCAAGTTCATTACGCAATAGGTTTTCAGAAAAACCTGTCGTAGCCCTCCGTCATTTCAGATAAGTCCTACTTAGTATTCATGCTACGTTTGTTGACCTCCGTCAAGGCGTAGTGTGCGGTAGCTAACTAGTATTTATTTGCTTATGCATATGATGCAGATTGGGTTAGGGTAGTCGTACGGCCTTGTTGACCTCCGTCAAGGGTCATGCGGGTGGGTTTGATTCAATCAAGAAATGACGGGTTGAACTTGACTAGTAGCCTATGGTTTATTGACCTCTGTCAAGGTCATAGGGTGCTAGGGGCAAAATTATCGGGAATTTCAAGTGTTGAAATTTGCAATGAGATTGCATACCTTCTATGAGATAGTTGGATCCCGATACCCACTGCGAGTAATTGTTACTCCTGGGAGAGTTTTACACTTTACAATTAGCCGATCTAGTAGGTGTCTAGAAAGGTGTCAACGGGGTTACGCCTCTGGGTAATTAGGTCCATGCGAAAGCATGGGGAACCTCCCTCAAAGTACCGACACTGGCCTGGCTGAAAGATTGGCGAACTTATAGCGTGTAATTAATCCCGGCTAGTCTTTCCTTTTAGGATTTGAAGGAAGATTTGATAAAAACAGTGGGAGCCATCCTGATTAGATAAAATAATAACCAATCTGATCTTGCAAGAGCGCACGCAGAGTGTTTTCTTTTCTCTCTCTCCAGGTAGCGACCATATCACGCCTTAATCAAGATAATAATACGGATGTATTGACCGAACCCGCTTGTTATACTGAGCTGGGGAACGTTGGTCCCGCTCCAACTTATAATTGTTATAAGACAGAGCAGGAAATAGGGGATTACCAAACGAAGAGAGTGCATACCGATGCATCATCTTCGGGTGTGTTCATTATACAGAACTGTTTCTCAGTATTCTTTACGTCATGGTATGAGATACCGGATCAGGATCCCGCATATGTAATTTGTTACATGGGCTACAGATAGGTAAAGAACTGAGAACGGGTGATAAGTTTCATGAGATAGAAAACGGGGCAAGTGTTGCAGCCAAGTCTGTTGGTCACTATCACCCTGTATTACCAATACATTGATTCTGAACGAATGTTATTAGATACCGAACCTGATATACAAAATCATATCAGTCTCTTTATTAGTAAAGAAAGGATATAATTTTGTATTGTTGGATAATGTTTTGAACATTTCCTTCAGGCACGTTATCTAAAAGTATTGACGTTCTAGATCAAACTACAGTTCCTAGTATACAGAACACACACAAGAGGAAGAGTTCAAAAATGAACGAATCCTTCTTGAGGCATTGTAGACTAGGTCATATCAATGCGACCCGACTAGCTGAAGTTACATTTAGATGCATATTTAAATCAATTTGAATTTACATCTTGTGAAACTTGCCAGTCATGTCGCAAAGATTAGATGACCATAGCTCTGTTTATTGGAAACAGAGAAAGAGTTAGTAAACTCTTGGGACTGATACATGATGATATATGTAAGGTCCCCTGTCTACATATGCCAAGACCGGTTCTTTGTACTTAATTACATTCACTGATTATCTCTTAAGATTCAGATATATGTTCCTGTTGAAACACAAGTCCGAAACTTTTGAGATAATCACAGAATATAAGTTAGAAGTAGAGAACCAAAATAAGGGTATAAGTATTATGTCCTTTGATGTGATCAGGGAGGAGAATACTTGAGCACGGAAATCCTGGACTATTCTAAAGGAGAATGAGATTCTCTCTCAGCATTACTCCTCCGTATACACCATAGCACGATGGTATATCGGGACGGAGCAATAGCACCCTATGTGATATGGTGTGCTCTATGATGAGTACTACTGAGTTTCCTATTTCCTTTTGGGAGTTATGCGCTTGAAAAGCTGCATACCTATTGAATAGGGTTCCAATCAAATCAGTTGCCTACCACTTCATATGTGATATGGAAAGGGAAGAGTCCATATCTTAAGTTTGTTAAGATTTAAGGTTGTCCGGCCTATGTCTAAAAAGCAAAATCCGGACAAGCTCGAGGCAAGGTCTGTTATGTAGAACTGGAAATGTTCCAGCTATACAAACTGCAGCTGATGATTTGGTAGAACCAAAGAATTCAGTAGATACCAACAAACCTCAGCCTCTCCGCCGATCTAGCAGGGTTCCTCACCCACCTGAGAGATATTTCGGTTTCTCTATGACAGTGGGAGCGAGGATTGCATCATGAGATGATGACCCAACTAGTTTCGGGCTGGCCATCAGAAGTGGGACTCTGTAAGAATGGCTGGATGCTTAGCAATCTGAGATGGAATCCTTATACACCAACAAAGTATGGACTTTGGTTGATTTATCTGAAGGGTTAAATCCCCATCATGAGCAAGTATATCTTGAGAAGATTACTTGGTGTACATGGAAAAGTTGAGACTTTCAAAACTAGACTTGTTAAAAGTTTGCATCATTGACCAGGTATGGATTATGATGAAACCTTTTCTAAGTAGCTATGCTTAAGTCCATCCAGATCCTACTTGCCACGGCTACATACCATGACTACGATATCTGGCGGTTGGGTGCCATGACTGCTTTTCTAAGTGATGTTTTAGAAGAGTATGTCTATAAGTACACAGCCAGAGGGCCTCGTAGACAGTGGGAGCAGCGGAAACGCGAGCAAGATATTTTATGTGATAAAGCAGGCATCGCGGAATTGGAACATCTGTTTTGATGTGGTAGTCAAAGAGTTTGACTTCATCAAAATGGTAGATGAATCTTGTATATACAAAAAGGTAGTAGGGAGTATGGTGGTGATCCTCGTAGAGTACGTGGATGACATACTCTTGATAGGGAAGGAGTTTCCTATGCTACGCTCGATCAATCTCCGCTTATCACAAGGATTCTCCATATAGGATCAAAGTGATACCTCCTAAATCCTGGGTTTCGGATCTATGAGATAGATCTAATTGGATGTTAGGATTCTTACTAGTTGTAGTGAGATGGTATCAATCGATCCTGGGGAGAATCACTGGAAAGGTTCCAGGGTGATAAGGACGACTGAATGTCAGTCACATGCATCGTCTTTACCCTCGGTAAAGGGACAGTATGTTGGAAGAGTTCCAAGCTAGATACCGTGGCATACTAGACGATAAAGGCTGGATACATCGCTACTTAAGATGCTACCAAAGAGGCAGTCTGGGTGTATATTGGTTCATGAGATGAACTAGGTTCCTACCATTGTGTGACATGGATGTGTGGCTTTGGCCTAGGAACCCCGGTCCCATCAGTGACCCAGACGTATTCTGAGGCAGCATCATCTGATCATGGAGATAGTTGATTTCCAGGGTGATCGAGGTCAGGAGAGTAGACTTAGAGGACAACACGGCGGATCCACTCACAAAAGCCTTTTCCCAGAGAGAGACTTTTATGGGATGGTTGAGTATGAGATACTACAACCACTGCTATCAGATGGCCCTAGTGTAAGTGGGAGATTGTTAGTTATATGTATGCCCTAGAGGCCATTACTATACATAGGATGTATATTGTAGTGGATGCTAGGACATATATAGGGAGGACTTTCTTCCTCGACATGATAGTATGCTATCTGGTTGCTCTTTATCTTAACGTGTACACTGATTGTCTCTCTGTTACATGTTGGTAAAGCCCTTAGGATGTGTACTTGACTACCTGGACTATGATGCGGATCATACTAGTGGGGACATGGTAGTCCATAAGTACATCCTTCAAGGTCCCTAGTCGTGGGTGTATCGAGACGGGGCATCGATATACCAGAGTAGACTAGCGTATACCTTCTCGACCCATACAGATGGGCGATGGATGATCCCATATCCATTGGTGTTTGACATCAGAGATGATATACGGGTGCTTAGTGGAGACTGGGTTCACTGGACGGACTCGCCGAGAACTCCCAGATGGTATTATACCTTACGTCAGATGGCAGTTCTCTGGTGACACCGGTACATGTTAGTCTGTAGACCCGAGATCGTCATAGAGTCTTGTGTGATTCCCACTATGCTTTGATTTCCACCTTACCACGTCCAAGAGGGCGTGCAAAACGGTGGTTTTTGCGTACAGTCCCGAATCACATGGAGGCAATGAGCGATAGGAGGGGATTCGTCTCTCCCGGTATAGGGAGTTAATGTTGCGTTGTGTTCGATTGGCTATAACCAGAAATCCCTGGCCAGGGTTGCTGAGATTTACTGGTAAGTGTTACCAGTAGTTTCTCGAACTGTTATAGACCTCATATCGACACGACTTATCGAGCTACTGGGGTCTGACGTTTACCACCCCTAGGCGACATATGCGACATATCAGACGATCAGACCGGACTGTACGGTAAGTGTTGCTGGTTGGATTCACAGGAGTGTGAGCGGGCTTGCTCGTTGATCTTCTGATCGCTCAATACCCGGGTGGCCGTTACGTTTAGCAGACCGCTTGCGGCTTGTGGGTGTTTGATATGATCATCACCTGCTGCCGGCGTATTGACGAGTCTTTAGAGTCCTACACAGAGGTTTCCTGGCTCAAGCGAAACGAAATAGGAGCGCATATGAGATATGTGCGGGACCAAGAATAATGCGTGTATGTGATACCATATTCATTCTCGCGATGAATGTATCGATTAGTTGTATGCGATATAACCTAGTTATCGAATCGAGGATTGATTCAATAAGTCGATACATTGGATATTAGTCGGTCATATGCGATGTGACCGGATCGTTAAATCAAGTGTTGATTTAATGATTTAATGTATAATTATATATTTGATATATTACTTTATATTAACTAGTATTTGTTCACTTAAGATGGATTTTCTCACTTGATGTGCACATTGTATATATGATATGTTTTTGTGCACTTGATTGTATCATGTTTGATGATACATGCAAACTTAGGTGTATGTTTGATTTAAACCTTATTTAGATAAATGGTTAGGGTTTTTATATATTTGCCTTATTTATTTATTCATTTATTTTTGGGGCAAAAACAAATATGGTGGCTTTCTTTGTTTTCTTCTTGGAGTTTCATGAAGCTTCACCATTTTGTTTTTATTCTAAAACCTAACCATTACCTAAACCCTAGTTTATTCTCTACATGAGTTAAACTAACCCATGGTTGCTATATGATAAGAATCACTTGAATTTTCTAAAATAAGAATACTTTTCCATTCTTTTCTTCTTCATCTTCTTCATGAGTTGAAGAATGCTTACTAGAAAATTCTAAGTGATGAAATAGAGTGAGAAATCCAAATCCAAAGTGAACCCACTTTCTATTTCTTCATCCTCTACCACTTGCCATGTAGTATAGGGTGTTTTTTTCACAAGTTTCATGACTTGGTGAAGTTGGAGCTCGAGTTAGAGTCGCCTCGACGTAGATCATCTTCGGTATCGAAGTCAACGACCTAGCACGATCTTTTCTCCGATGAAACCACCGCGAGAGTCCAGGATTCCGATGGTTGCAGAGGAGGGACGTCATCACGGAGTCAAGGAAGTGGAGGACCGGATCTACAAAAGTTGTATTTCCATTCACTTTAGAGTAAAGTTGTTTGCTCGCATTTGTTTTCGCCTATCCTCTAGTTAACGATCTATCATTAGGGTTGTTAGGCACATGGAAAATTTGATTTTTCCATGGTTGATCAGTTGTGGAACCTCTTGAGTGTGCCTAGGAACCCTACAAAAATGATATATATGAAATAAAGCTAGACCTGAAGGGTCGATTGCCGAAGGGTTTCTCACCGTGGAATGCATGATATTTTGTTCTATGTATCTTGAGTGGACTGAGACTGTATTCAATAGGCCGGGCCGTAACAAGGACGTTATGGTTCACGAGGGACAAGGAACAATATCAGTCTTTCGTGGAGGTGGGAACGTAATAGGTGTCGTGAAACATGTCTCACTTCGTAATGTGAAAATTGACACAATATATAGATATGTATTATTTAATTCTGGCGAGATCGACCCATTTCAAGAGCATGCGTATAGACTATTACTTATTTCAACTTATAAATATGAAATTATCTAACTGCATTATTTGTTTCATACTTAGTTTATGGAGAGCTCAATACAGACCACCGAGGGGTCGCTTGATACCGAGGCATATTGATAATACTTTAAATCGAGAATTTGCGACCTGGTTTAACCATTTTGTAAATTTATCACTGAAATGTAATTCATTTCTCATCCGTTAAACTAAATACGATTTTTTCTAATAGTTATCGTACCTTATTAGGTTCATACAGCCGTAGATGCCAACATAACAGAAGATTTAAAAATACTTGCATCTGAACTAGATCCATTAGTTGAGCGTTTTACTGCTTATATCGTTAATGGATATAAATTTCATATACAAGATAGAGATGCACGTATAAAGTTCCAAAACTGTGGTGTTTTTTTGACATCAACCACAAGAGCTTACGCATCATCTAGAGATATCAATCCAACCACGGGACAACTTGACTACTACGGTGTGTTGCAAGATATAGTGCAGGTACGTTATCGTGCACACAAAGTTGTCCTATTCAAGTGTCTCTGGTATGATACCAAGACAGATGGACGAGTATACAAAATAGAAAACGGGCTACTCGTACTAAATTCTTCAAGACCCGCGTTCACGAATGAGCCTTACATATTTGTGAGTCAAGCACGTCAGTATTTTTATGTGAAGGATCCTAGGGATGCTATCTGGCATGTCGCTATCAGAACAAATCCACGAGACTATTTTAACATGGGAAATCCTGATGATGAAAATCTTAAAATTAGTTGCCCAAGCACGCTAGTCTTACTATTATAAGACCTGACCCTGGATATCGACGACGTTAGCATTTCAAGAGCTGACATCGATCCGGAGATTGTTGTAGAAGACAGATCATCAAGATCAACTGCTCGTAAACGAAAATGAACAACTCTTGTAGCAGACCAATTCATCGATGACTCCGAGCAAAATTCAGCGAGTGAGAGTAACGCTACCGAAGATGGTGATTAACTTCTCATTTTAATTAACTTTCTCTAATATTCATAATCATGTATACAATTTAAAAGTTTAGTTTATCGTATTTTTCTTTCATCTACAGCTATGTAATTCACTTAACCGTTTAATTTGCTTAACTGTTCATTTCATTTACAGCTATGTAATTTTGCTTACATATTTCTTAAAATTGTCACCGTATTTTTCCGTTGTATTAGTTCATTTTTCAGGATATGGCCTCTAGTTCTCGTGAGGCTCGTGGATGGACTGAGGGGGACCTGGGAGACAGTTCCTCCAGTTCTCATGGGGCTCATGGACGGACTAAGGGGGACCTGGGAGCTAGTTCCTTCAGTTCCACGGGCCATGGCCAAGGATGCACTGAGGGGGACCCCGGAGCCCGTTCCTTCGGTTCCGCAGGGACATGACCGTGGTAGGAGGGGCCCCACACAGGCGTATGATGTATGGGCTCATCCTCGAGATGGCCCGAAGATCGATGTGAACTTTTCAGCAAACAGAGATTTCGTTGAACCCGGGACAAAAGAACTAAAGAAATTTTGTGCGTCGATCTGCAATAATAAGAAGCACATGACGTATTTGGTGAAGGATGAGGCCAATTACGTTGCAGTGGACTGGACGTCAAGGGTTTTAGAGGACAAGAAGCAAGTGGCTTTAGATGAAATCTTGGTAAGCTTATATAATTAAGTATTTATACGTTTATTACTTTCGTATATATATGTTTGACCCCAATTCTTTGTAGGCGCACTCCTCCATAGTATGGTGGATAGACAGCTCCTCTGTCCCTCTACATATGGTCCGATATCGATTATTCATATATTTGTCGGGGAGTTGGCATGATCAGAAACATTCCGTATGCAAAAAATGGAGGAATGCCGCCACTGATGAGGAGAAATGGACGGTGAAGCCGCCGTATTGGACTGACGAGTATTGGGCTGCTATGATCGATCACCCTTCGTTTTTTATTCGTATATTGCCGAAAATTTTAATAGCGTTAGATATTAATTCAATATTAACATGACATCAGACAACATATCTAAATGATAGGCGAGGAGCGAGCGGGAAGCAGCGGCGCAGAGGCACAATCATGATTGATGGTTGGGCGGAGAGATGAACTCCTCCCAGTATGCAGTTGCTCATGTAAGAACACTATGTTTTCTTAATTTGTTGACTTTAATTTCTAAACTAGATATAAATTAAATTCATTGATATAAATGGCAAGCGAAACAGACAAAAGAAATGTCCAGTCGCGTTGAGCTTTTTCATATGGGGTTTGTGCGTGACTCCAGCTGCCCCAGCTCACAGGAGGCGACCGAGTATTATGTAAGCATACTCCTACACGATTTTGTTATACAATTTTAACTATAATTGTGTTCAATTTAACCTTTCGTTGTTAGAAAACCGTAAATCTAAGAGACCGAAACCAATATAGAACCATAAATTTAACTCATTAATATATAAAAGACCGAAACTGAAACGAATTCTTGAATTTTGGTTCATATTGTAATTTCCCGCAGTAACGAATGAGTGACGAGATTGAGCAGCGAAGAGTTGCATTTGTTGCGGCGCACCATCGACAACGTACAGATGTGAAACTTTATATGATCAATGAGGAGGTATTTCAGCTGCACAATCCGGACCGACACGGGAGAGTTCATATGGACGGCCAAGGCATCATGTCTATGGTATATCACGCCCATCACGGACCGAGTTTGCATCCTCCTCGTGCACGTTCGAGGATATTCATTCAGGAGCCCGCGGCACCCGTGCCCGCTGCAGCCGTATCTCCCTCTTCGTCTACCCCGATATATTACCCGGACGGCTCTCCACATACCCTTGTCGGTGATCGAGCACCCGTCTTCTCGACTCTTGCATCTGGATCTGCGTTGGTTTCGGGTTCATCCAGACGTATAAGACGAGCAGAAGCTATAATCGATATGCAGGCGAGGAGAACGATGATGCGGAGGCTAGTACAATTATGCAAGGAGATATCGAATGTAAGTTTAATTGATAATTTTTATTTTCAATGCAACATTCATATAGTTATCGTGTATATCCGTTTCTAATACTTGTATATTTATAATCCTGTAGGAGTTGCTCGATTTCAACAACTATCCTGATGCCTCTCTCCCCCCCGCCCCTCGACGGCGGCAGTGCCTCCATGAGCTCATGAAGACGTGGGATCGAGAAAGGTATGAGTTTTTTCGATAGAAAAACGATCAATACGTTTATTGAAAATAAAGATGTTTCTAATCTCCAAATTCGGTAAACATATTTATCGTTTTCTCTCTCTCTCTCTCAGCAAGACTCATACTTTCTCAATCCCGTGTCTTCTCGTCATTTTTTGTAGTCTCGGAATTGGTTTTCTGTTATTTGGTAGTTGTAATTGAACTAACGGTTTGTACATATTTGAATTGTAATTGAATGGATTTTAGTGTTTTGTATATTTGATTATATATTTTGTGGTGAATTGAAATGGAAATGGATTTGGATTTGGAATTGGATTTGAAACTGCTTCGAAAAGCATGGAATATATTTTTTGTATCGAATGTTTTCGATAAAGCAATTGCAGGTTAGACATTTTTTTTCTCTGTTGTCACTTTATTTCGTCGGGCCATACTCGACGGACTAAATAATGAGCCGACGGAATAAGCTATCAAATCTGGGGAAAAAATGAGTTAACTTCCCATGGTTTTTTAGCTTTTTCTGTCGGCATCAAGCTGACGGAAAAAACTTTGCTGACGAAATAAGTTAGATATCCGACGTAAAAAACTTTATTACGTAGCAATTTTATATGTCGGGTACAGAATAACATTATTCCGTTGGATACCAATTTAATCCATCAGGCTCATGCCGACTGAATAAATACAATTTTCTTTCAGTGAAAAAATAATAATTTATGTATTTTTTTATGAATAGAATTTCAAATTCTTCAAGGATTGGAAATTTTTATTTGGATATGCGTATGCACGCTGTTCCAATTAACTAGTTCTCCTGTTTTTTTGTTTAAAATTGTTTTTCCCATGCTTCAAAACGCTAATTGTTTTCCCCATGCTTCAAAACGCTAATTGTTTTATGTATTCTCATCTTAGATTAAATCAACATTAGAGTTTAATGAACTCAAAGGCAAGGTTATGATAACGATTAGGGGCCTTAGTCCCGTATAATTTTAGAATAGAATTTAGAAATGAAATGACCGTCATTTTGATAAAATTCTTTTCTATTCAAAATGCTAGTCATTTTATTCAAAAATCTATATATAATTTAGGATAATACATTTAATAGTGGACGTTATCTGGTATCCAACTGACGGAGGATCGACGAACGCTGATCGATGGCGGAGGATGACCGGTGGCAGTGAAGGTGACCGTTGGCCGGCGAAAAGGATGGTCGGTCGGCGATCGACGGCGACGGACGGAGGGCAGCGATGGGGTAGGTGGCGACGATCGATGGTTGGTGGCCGTAGGCGATCGACCAGCGGTGGATGGTGTTGGGGACGGTCAACCGCCGGCTGTGACGATCGCTGGCCGGTTAATGGTGGTAACAATCGGTGAGGTTCGACGAACGCTCATCGATGGCAAAGGATGACCGGTGACGGTGAAGGCAACTCTCGACCGGCGACGAGGATGGTCGGTCGACGATCAGAGGCGACGATTGGCGGCGGCGAAGGCGGTAGCGAAGGTGACCGTCGACCGGCGACGAGAATGGCCGGTCGACGGTCGGAAGCGATGATTGGCGGTGGCGAAAGCAACGGTTGGCGGTGGCGAAGGCGATCGTCGGCCGGTGATGGGGATAATCGGTCAACGTTCGGAGGCGGTGATCGGCAGCGGCCAAGGAGACTGTCAGTCGACGGTCTGTGGTGACCTTCGGCCGGTGACGAGGAAGGTAGGTTGACGGTTGGAGGAGGCGATCGAGCCGGCGACGTGGAAGGTAGGTTGGAGGCGGCGATCCATTGTGGCGATGGTGGCGGTGATCAGCGACGGTGGCTGGCGGGGGCGACGATTGTCGGATGGTGACGACAGGAGACGGTCGGCCGTGGGGACGGTCGGCGGGGGACGGTCGGCGACTGTGGTGCACACAGTCAACCGCCGGCAGTGACGATGGCAACGACGGTCGCAGGCCGATTAATGGTGGCAGCATTTAGTGGTGGCGATGCCTAGTATGACGGTTTATTTAAATTTTGATATATTATGTATACTATGGCATTTTAGAAAACCCAAGGGTCCATGGTGATTTGGTGATTGATTGGTTTTCTCATTTTTGTATTATAAGTTAAATGATGAATTCTAAAATCTAAATTCTAGCATTCTAAAATACTAGTTTCGACTAACAATATTAAGCAAATTCCAATTTTAAATAATTTAGGACTAACACGAATATCAAAATCCAGAATTGTATTTTTAAATGTCTTGGAACTAGCATTCCCTTAGTGAATTTGGCTGAGAAATACATAATTGAGCAGAACCAAAGAAAACTATTCATATTCTAGACTACAAAAATTTGAAATAAATGTTTATTATTCTCGTAATGATTTTGGAGGCGATGCTTTCAGAAATCGAATCAATGACTTCTCGCTTTAGAAAGGAAAGTTTACAGCATGATCTATGCAATAGGTAATTGGTAATGTTTATTATCGTCCTTAGCCATAGTCAGAGATAGCAAAGTATTTGATTTGATGATTGATTTGTTTAAGAATAGTTCGGAAAGCGACGGAGTAAAAAGCATGATTTACTATAGAATTACATTCATGTCCATGAAGATGCGGGCTGCCGAAACCATCTGGATAGAAAGACCCGATGAAGCTTCCGAAGCTTCATTGTTCTCTAGGATTGCCTTGGGGCCTTTCATGCACAGTTTAGATGGAAGGCGAATTACATATAAAATCACATTCCACATTCAATCCAAGCACATCCTCAATTATTTCAAGTATTGTGCGTCAATACATAGCCAAAAGTTGCAGTATCAACATACTTATCCATGAAAATTTCTTTATGTAATGAGTTTTTAGGGTAGAATTTTAATTTAAATGGACCCAAAAAAAAGGAAAGAGAAGAAATGATATAGTTGATGAAGGAAAAGGTAGTAGTAAAACATAAAGAAACACTATTTGTTCACAAATTTTCTATTAATGTCCATAATAACTTCTATAAAATTAGAAACCTATTTTGTACTTTGTAGTTTTTAGAATATGGATCGAAGCTTTTCCGTAGTTGATCGAAATTAGGAAAAAAAATTGTAGAGAGAATTAAAAAATCTCAAAATAGATAGCGAAGCCGGACTCTTTACTGATTGTCATGGAACACTTCATGACCCATCCATTCCTTGTCGAATAAAAAAAATGGAAACCATGACGACTGAAACAAACACAAAAGAGCTAAAGTTTATGAACTGCAATTAAATAATGATACTAAAAATATGAACTTTGTGTGAATTGCAACCCAAGTAAGTGTAGTAATCAGTAGTACCGAACGCATCCAAGACGGTAAGTTTTTGATACTTTTGAAGATATCAGGTACTTTCGCTCTATCATCTTCACCATTACCAGGGATGCTAGGCGGAGACTTCTTTTGCGACAATTATTGTTAGGAGCATGCATATTAGGAGAAACAGCCGTTTGGCCATCAAAATTTTGCTAGGATAAATTATTCTTGTATATATTTACAATTTATAACAGCAACGAAATCAGACAAGGTCAAAGTAAGAAAAATTCAAAGTAAAAATATATTGAATAGGAACTTGCATATTTTATAGTTAGTAAAGAGCTTATTTATTATTAGAAAGCCACGAGTCGAAGGATGCTCGATATCGTCGATTTCCCAGATCGTGACACATGGCAGATGACGTGTCCCGAAGCCAGCAAGAAAGGAACAGGAACGGTACGTCGGTGGAATACCCCGGGTCTGCGGCCCATGGACGCGGCCGACCTCCTGTGACCGTCCACACTACTCCTATGCCCGCCTTACAAACAACCGTTGGCTTGCCTCCGAGCCCCCTGCACAATTGGCCTACTCGGCTCTCTCAGCTCGTCTTTGGGCTATCGCAGAACCAAGATGCCTCGACCTCCCGCTCGTTCCCGAGCCACCCGCTGAGCTCATCTTCCTCGGTCCCATCGACCGACTAGCAGCACCAGTCGCAGGCACCTCCACCACGCCTCCGCGAATCTCTCCATGCGCGAGATATCCGCCGGCCACGTCCCGCGTTGCACGCCATCACGATCCCCCATTAACGAGCATGTCTCGTCATTAATGCGGGATCTCGCTTATCACGCGGGCGTGATGCCGGGGGCGTAACGGCCGGCGTGATTCTCGCGCCCACCTGCCATTCGCTGCTTGGTATATAAACCCCTCTTTCAGACGACTCAAGTAAGTGATTCTTTCGTCACTAGGCCGTTACTCTGCTCAAATATCCGGTCTAACTTGATCGTCAGAGGGTCCTTGGTGGCACAACCACCCCGGGACTTCCTTGCAAGTAGCTCGGCCACAACAACCTCAAACCCATTGAGATCCACACGCTTCAGGAGGCAACCTCCAACTCAATCTCAGCCGTCCATCGTCGCTTGTAGCAGATCTATGGAAGGTAACATCTTGACGAGATCCGACATCCGTCAGCTGGCGCCGTCTGTGGGAAAATCTTGATTCCACTGAACAAAGTCCACCTTCCGATCTCAACTCAATGGCGAGCGATCACTGCGACGATCCAAGCGCTAGCCGCCGCCTCCCCCACAACGGAGGCGCGAACGAATCTTTTCTCCCAAACACCATCAACGCCCTAACCGTCCGGATAGATCGACTCGTGTCCATTGTGGATACGCTCGTCTGTGTCCAAACGGCGGGGCAAGCTCCTTAGGTCGCCGCTCCCCCACCTCGGGACCGGGACCTCTATAGAGGGAGAGAAGACTCTGCTCGCATCAGCATTGCTGACCACCGCCCCGCTGCCTCCTACGACTGCAGATCTCCCGGGACAACATATTCTATGACCTGCTGAGCACCCCATAGTTCAACACTGAGATCCATCGCCAGAGTGCCTCGCCCCGAGCCTCATCGCGCCCCTGTCCCTCCCGAGGAGGTGTCGGTCAGCTCGCCTGTGCCCAGGCATGACCGACACCCCCTCTCTCGATGGGGTCGCGCGGACGGGACTCGTCACGGCAGCTCGAAGACTACCTCGCCAGGGTACCTAAGGAACCTCATCGAAAGGAACCAGGGCCACGGCTAGACATAGGTCCCCAACAGCAGATGCCAAAGATCAGAATGTGCCGAATCGTCGGGATACCACGGCCGACTCGACTCCCTCGAAAAGAAGATCGAGGGTATGCATCGGGAAGGTCATCATTCTAGCGACGGGGCTAAGCACGCCGCCGACTCGCTCACGAAACCTTTCACCGAGAAGCTGCTCGTCGGCCATGTCTCCTCCCAGAACAAGCCCCCAAAGGTCTCTCCCTTCGACGGTAAGTCTGGCCCGAAGGACTATTTGGACGCATTCACCGCAAGAATGAGCTTCCAAGACAACCCTGACGCCGCCCAATGCCGAGCTTTCCCAGCCACTCTTATCTGCTCCGGACGAGACTGGTTCCGAGGGCTCGCGCCACGCTCGATCTCAACCTTCGACGAGCTGTCCACCCAATTCCTCGGCCACTTCGTCGGGAACAGACGGCATAAACGGACCGTCGACCATCTCTTCACAATCAAGAGCGGGGACAAAGAAACATTCAAAGGGTATGTCACCCGCTTCTACAACTGTAACACCTTAGAATGTGATTAGGGGCTATTATGCTTTAATGTGGGGTTTTTAGTAAAAAGTTTACCAAATCGGTTTTCAAATATTTTATCAGGATTTATGAATATTTTATTAGAATTTAATTTGGACTGCACACACTTGTGCATTTGGACTGCACACACTTATGCATGTTAACTAGGGCTAAGTTTAGGGTTATACCATGTTTAAGTAGCCATGGTAAGCTAAAACATATCATTAAGTTAATATGAGTTAATTAGGTGCATTAGTTTTTTTTTTTTTTTAATATAAATAGCTTTGTGTTAGGGGTTGACTTGAGTTGGGGAGAGAGAGAGAGAGCATGATGGGCTTGAGCCATGCTTAGTAATCATGATGAGAGAGAGAGAGAGAGGGGTTGACTCTCATTTGTTTTCAAAACAATTATTTCCCTCACACTCATTCTCACATCTCTCTCCCCCTCTCACTTTCACATACACACACACAACTACAACAGCAGCAGCAGCTGCGGCTGCAGCAACACCCCCCCCCACCCCCTTCTCCTTCTTCTCCTTCTCCTTCTTTTTGCACCCTAGGATCAAGCGAGGTATAATTTTTAAACTTAACTTCTTTCTTTGCTAAGAATATGGTTATTTAAGCTAATTTAGTAATTAATGTGGTCTTTAGTGCTAGATTTGTGATTTAAGTGGAGATTTGGCCAAGTGAGGATTTTTATGGCTAATATAACCTGACTAGGTGTTTTTAAGGCCATTTAAACCAAGTTTTGCACCAGATTTCACAAAAATACCATATTGTTTCAAATTAGTGTTATTTAACGTTTTAATGTAAATTGTGAGCCATTTTGAGATCTGCTGTTGACCCGAGTGCTTCAGGTAAAATCTGAGTTAACTGGAGTATGCTCACTAGACCTAGATCACACACACAGAGCACGAGACCCCCAGCCCACGTTTAGGCTACAGTTTTATTCATTCTGGCCGCAATTTGCGGCCAGATGGTGGTGTCTGGTGTTGGGGTTTGGGCTGTGGGAGTCTGCTGTATATTTAGGGTGTTTGGTATATGCAACTTTTTATTTTTCCACTCGAGTCAAAATATGGAACTTAAAACTCTTTTCGATACTTTTTAACTTGTGCGACACGCGCGTTTCGTGTGTTGGGTTTGTTGTTCACTGCGCGACACAGCGAGTCGGGGTGGTTTCTGGTGAGGTTACACACGTTTTGACGTATCGAGTGCATACGCGTTTAGTTTCCAACGCGAGTTTCTCCTTTGATCGTGATATCGCATTTTTGGCAGGATTTAGCATTATGTGTATAGCTTGCGTGTTTCTAGGGTCGATCACGGAGACATCGGACGCGGTGCGGAAGGGAAAAGCGGTGGTTGGACCCGGCTAGCACGAGATCACGGGTGAGTAGATGTAACATTTACGGGGGAAAATCGTTTGGATGGCGCAAGACGCCCGGTAGTTTGGATAGTTTAAAAGACTTCTAGTGGTACTAGTATTTATGAGTATAGTGCCTAGTTATCTATTTTGCTGCATTGCATGATCTTTTATATCCATATATGTGATAGTTCATCATGTAGAACCTATTGAACCATTAAAACGAATTATGCGACACGTGTAATATCTAACTTGCTTCGTTTATTATATATATATCTGTGCAAATTCATCTCATAGGACACTTGCACCATTACCATGGTTTTATGCAGCACGAGCACTATTCATGCGGAGACACACACCTTAGTAATTGCTATGTCACAAACACTAGATAACTTGTTTAAACCGGAATCTAGAATAATTTCACCATATAGGACGTGTAAACTTGTACTAATACATTAAATTCCTCAAGATAAACATGAAGGATGGCTAGCCACATATACATACATCATTGCATCATATTTCATACATAGTTTCTGTTCGTATCTTGCATAGTATACACTATCATATTATAGACATCCATCATCATCGATATGCTACACATTGTGATTTCTTCTTGAGAATTCAGTATTTATGAGATTTCTAGATTTTTGGGGGAAAACCGCAAGAATTTATAAACTTATTATCCTTTTAAAAATATGCAAGTTGCGGTTTTCTAGTGATGTATGTGTCGTCCACCATGAGTTTTCATGTTTTCTGTTGGTTTTCGCGACCCGATTCGAGAAGTGGATGAACCGTCTCGGGTACATGGTGGGCCCGGTAAGGTACCCCGGGGCAATAAGCTCGAGTTGTAGACGATGAGCCTGGCAGAGGAAGACTACCTACCAGTGATTGTTAGCGCGGAGGATATCCAGAGGATACCGACCGTGGTCGTGGGATTTTGAGATATTGATACTTTGAGATGGGCCAGCCGGACGGCTGGGGCCTGAGATATTGTGATACCGATACTTGAGATTTCGAGATAGTCGTTTGAGATGTCGATGCTGGACATGGATTTCTGTTGTTTCTATTGATATTATGCTGATATTTCAAAAGAGTTTTCTAAGAAGAAAATAATGATTTTCTTATATCAACATATTCAGATCACGAGTTGATTCATGTTGCATACATACCTGTTAGTACATCATGCCAGATTAGTATTGTAAATTGATTCATGTTGCATACATATCTGCTAGTATATTATGCCATATCAGTATTGTTGATGTTATGACACTTTGCGTGCATGCTTACGATAGCCTATATAGATGTTATTTATTACTCACGAGTTGGCAACTCACCCCCGTTGTGCCACAGCCTTGTTGCAGGTCCGCTCCGTCAGCACTGTAGCGGCGGACGTACTTGCTCCTTTTGCCTGGACTTAAGAATTTTGCTCGTAGGTGGGTTGTGATACTATTTTGTTTCCATCTTGTATATTCATTGTACCTGCTGTTTGTATTGATGTATATTGACCTAGAGACGAGACAGTGAGATTTGTGGACTTTTATGTTATTTCTCTGGGTCGAGCTCACTTGAGCCGATATGATGTCTATTACTTGTGCCTTTTATGTTTATTTCGCACATTGATGATTTATATTGCGTGGGATTTGAGTCCGCTTCGGCGAAGAGCTAGCTCCCGCTTGGGGATGCCTTATTTCATGTTATTCATATATTCCTGTTTTGTACCCGTTTGGGGGACAGAATTTACAAAGGAGACTCTGCCGAAATTTTCGGAAAAATGGATGATGCTTTTAAAAAGCTTGATGTGACTTATTTGGTTAAAATCGTTTTCAATAAATTGGTTTTTCTTTCACTCTATTGCTAAATGGGTTTTGATTTCTGGGCTTTGGCTTACTTAGATTATGTACGCCTTGAGACATTTCGTAATTTAAGTGCCAGTCGCGTTCCGTACCTTTCGGGTCGTGACAAAGTTGGTATCAAAGCGATAGGTTTTACCTTTCTGAGTGTAGCATGACCTTTGGTAGATGGAGTAAGTGACTTAAGCATGTAGGGTGTTTTTCTTCACCCCATTGAGATGGGAATACGCGCGCGCTTGTCATGCGTACTACAGATTCCCCCTGCCTAGGGTAGGCTGGGGTTTAATGATTGTGGGGATCCGAATCTCCGGCAGCCGCGGACTAAACTGCCGTTAATTACCCCCTCGCCTTTGGAGCGAGGGAATCTCCGATTGACGGGTTAAACTGGTCATGCGAACTTAATGTGCAGTGTGTGTGTGATGTGTTTTGAAAGGGTTTTTTTGATATGTCGGGAGCCACGCAGAGTTTTTACGAGGGTCCCACTACCCGGATAGCGGGCTTGGGGTCAAGGGAGCTAGCAGCCCCCTTGCGGGGTGCGGGACAGCGTCCCGTTAGAAATTTTTTCTAACAGGGACAGTGTCGTGGAGTATGTGTGTGTGTACATATGTATATATATATATATATGTATATATATATATATATATATATATATATAAAAGGGGGAAAAGGCATCCAAAGGATGCGTGGGGCCAGCGCCAGCGCTTTGAGCGCAAGAGCGCTAGTGCGCCACGTGTCAGCACGTGGGTTCTGGCGCTCTGAGCGTAAGAGCGCTAGCGCGCCACGTGTCAGCACGTGGACGCTCGGGCGTTAGCGCTTTGGGCGTTAGCGCTCTAAGCGCAAGAGTGCTAGCGCATTGAGCGCTAGCGCGCCACGTGTCAACACGCGGGCGCTCGGGCGCTAGCGCTTTGGCTGCTAGTGCTCTGAGCGCAAGAGCGCTAGCGCACTGCGTGTCAACACGTGGGCGCTCGGGCGCTAGCGCTCTGAGTGCAAGAGCGCTAGCGCACTGAGCGCTAGCACGCCACGTGTCAACACGTGGGCGCTCGGTGCGCAAAAAGGGACTTGGTTCCTGCAATGGGAGTTGTACTTTCAGGAAGGAGCACTTATTATTTTGTGTGTGTGTGTGTGTGTGTGTGTGTGAGTATGAGGAGTTAAACTCCTGGGATGTCTTGAAGCTGATGAAGGGCTTCTCCCCTTGAACCCTAGTTCTTCACCAAAGTGTGGTTTCTGGAGATGGGTCTCCTTCTTCCTCCTTTGTTTGGCCGGATCTTGAAGATCAGGAGATGTGAGATTTTAAAAATCTCTTTTTTTTGAGATCTGATAGTAGATCCAAGTTCCCCTTTGTGGGTTTTGTGGTTAAAAACTATTTAGTTTTGAAAAAGGAAGAGTAAAACTCTTGATTTAATTCAAAAAGAAAGAAGAAGGTTTGAAACCTTCAGAAAGGGGAAAGAGGTAAAAATCCTAGGTTTTTGAGAGAATGAAAAGTATTACTTTATTCATCATCATGTTGCCTTTTATAGGCTTACATATTTACATATAGGCTCTTGGGCTTCATAAAATGGCATTTTGCCTATCCCATGGCTCATATGCCATTTTTTTTGCACATAAGCCACGGGCTTACAAAAATTTGGCCTTTATGCCCATTTTGTTTACATTCATGCATAAAAAATTACATAAAAATTATTTATTACATGATTTTATTTTGGGCATGGATGAGGCTGGCCGCGAGCTCGACTTGGGCATGGGCCCGTTTGACCTGGGCTTAGGCCCACCTGGCTTGGGGTTGACCTTGACTTTGACTCGGTCAACCAGGGGTGCAAATTTTGACCCCAACAAAGTGCCCCCATCAATAAATGCACACCGTACATTTGAGTTGTGTGCATGAAATTGATGGATTTTGAAGCTGAACTTCGAGGTGGAACATCATTCCGGGGTGGAGCATCATCCCGAGGAGCATGATTCCCGGGGATCGGAACATCATTCTGATTCGTGGAGCATAATTCTAGGATCGGAGTATCCCTCAGGGAGCATGACTGCCGGGGATCGGAGCATCATTCCGATTTGCGGAGCATAATTCCAAGGTCGGAGCATCATTCCGAAGAGTCGAGGCATGATTCCAAGGATCAGAGCATCATTCCGAAGCGCAGAGCATAATTCCAAAGATCGGAGCATCATTCCGAAGAGTCGGAGCATAATTTCGGGATTGGAGCATAATTCCGATGGGAGGAGCATGATTCCAGAGATCGGAGCATCATTACGAAGGGCGGAGCATGATTCTAGAGATCGGAGTATCATTCCGAAGGTCGGAGCATGATTCCAGGGATCGGAGCATCATTCCGAGGATCGGAGCATGATTCCGAAGGGTGGAGCATGATTCCAGGGATCGGAGCATCATTCCGATGAGCGGAGCATCATTCCAGGGATCGAAGCATGATTCCGAAGGGCGGAGCATGATTCCAGGGATCGGAGCATCATTCCGATGAGCGGAGCATCATTCCAAGGATCGGAGCATCATTCTGAAGGGTGGAGCATAATTCCAGGGGTCGGAGCATCATTCCAAAGAGCGGAGCATGATTCTAAGGATCGTAGCATCATTCTGATGAGCGGAGCATCATTCCAAGGATCGGAGCATCATTCCGAAGGGTGGAGTATGATTCTAGGGGTCGGAGCATCATTCCGAAGAGCGGAGCATGATTCCAGGGATCGGAGCATCATTCCGATGAGCGGAGCATCATTCCAAGGATTGGAGCATCATTCCGATGGGCGGAGCATAATTCCAGGGGTCGGAGCATCATTCCGAAGAGCGGAGCATGATTCCGGGGATCGGAGCATCATTCCGATTTGCGGCAGACATTCTGACCGAAGCATAATTTCGATGCATAGGTTGATTCCCAGGCGAAGCATAATTCCGACGGGGAAGGCAAATACTCCGAGGCGAAGCATGATTTCGACACGGGGTACACTCTGAGATGAAGAATGATTCCGACGCAGAGCTGGTTGGTTGATTTGATTCCGAGGCGGAGCATAATTTCGGCAGGGAAGGTAGATATCCCGAGGTGAAGCATGATTTCGACACGGGGTAAATTCTGGGACGGAGCATGATTCCGCCGCAGAGATTGTTGGTTTGATTTGATTTGGGTTGACATCAGCATCGCTACACTGGAATATGGTACCAGTAGCAAATCATCATTTGCTATGAGAGGATTTGGGGATTTTTTTTTGTCGGCATCTGCATTGCTGCACTGGAATAATGCCAGGAGCAACTCATCATTTGCCCCGGGAGGATTTGGGAATTGGTTTTTGTTTGGCATCAGTATCGCTACACTGGAATATGGTACCAGGAGCGAATCATCATTTGTCATGAGAGGATTTGGGAATTGTTTTTTTTTTGTTTGGCATCAGCATCGCTACACTAGAATATGGTACCAGGAGCGAATCATCATTTGCGTTTGCTTATTAGGAAACGATGGCTTAGGAGACAGGTTTTAGGTCCCTATCACCTAAGACTTTTCAATTTTGTGAGCCGTAAGGGTCTCACAAAGCATTTTCTCTCTACGGGTCGTAAGGATCCCGTAAGTGCATTTTCTCCTTAGGAGTCGTCGGGACTCCTAAGTGTGTTGCTCTTTTGTGAGTCGTAAGGATCTCACACGGGAGTTTTCTCCTCACAAAGTCGAGACGACTTTGTGAGTGCATTTCGTTCTCTTTTTCACGAGTTTGCGCCCTTTCGGGTTTTCACAAACTCGCCGGCAGTATTGCTGTTTTTACTCACGGAGCCCTTTCGGGTTTTCATTCGTGCCCATTTTGCTTGTGGACATATCTTTTTTATTTTTATTTTTTTTAATTATTTTTGGTGGGACTTTGAATGTGGTCTCACCGGTAGGACCTGGGAGAGATTGGGGTTGTTTTACGCCCGTAGATTGTATACGGTTTTGCAGGATGTATGATCCAAACCGTAGGGCCGGAAAAACTTTAGGACTTTGTTGGCGTCTGCATCGCTGCACTGGAATATGGTACCAGGAGCGACTCATCATTCGCCGTTGGGGTATGGGATTTGGAATTTGGTTGGTGTCTGCATCGCTGCACTGGAATATGGTACCAGGAGCGACTCATCATTCGCCGTTGGGGTATGGGATTTGGAATTTGGTTGGCGTCTGCATCGCTGCACTGGAATATGGTACCAGGAGCGACTCATCATTCGCCGTTTGGGATTTGAGTTTGGAATTTGGTTGGCGTCTGCATCGCTACACTGGAATATGGTACCAGGAGCGACTCATCATTCGCCATTGGGGTATGGGATTTGGAATTTGGTTGGCGTCCGCCTCGCTGCACTGGAATATGGTACTAGGAGCGACTCATCATTCGCCGTTTGGGGATTGGGGAGCGATAGCTTAGGAGACAGGTTTTAGGTCCCTATCACCTAAGGCTTTTCAATTTTATAGGCCGTGAGGGTCCCATAAAAGCATTTTCTCCCTACGAGTCGTAAAGATCCCGCAGGTGTATTTCTCCTTAGGAATCGTGAGGACTCCTAAGTGTGTTTTTCCTTTATGAGTCATAAGGATCCCACAAAGGTTTGTTCTCCTCATATATCGTGAGGACACATGAGTGGGTCTTCTCAATGGAGCATAATTCCAAAGGCGAAGACCAGCCGCGTAACTGGTGATTATGGTGGGGCATGGGTATGACGAGAATTATTTGAGCCCGTGGATTGTATATGGTAGTCAATTAAGGGACTGGCCGTAGGGCTGGAAGAATTTTGAGAAATTGGATTTTGGGTGGCGTCTGCATCGCTGCACTGGAATATGGTACCAGGAGCGACTCATCATTCACCGTTTTTTGTTTTGTTTTTGTTTTTGTTTTTGTTGTTTTTTTACCGCGATTGCTCTATCATTTCAGCTTTTCTTATCGCGAAGATCGCGATTGCCCTATCATTTCGGCTTTTATTCGCGGTTGCCCCATCATTTCGGCTTTATTTTCATGTTTATTTTACTCGCTGATTTTTATTGCGAGTTGTCCCATCATTTCGGATTTTCTTTATTTTTCTTTTATTTACAAATTTTTGTTTATTTACATTTTTTTTACATTCCCAGTTTAACGACTTAAAGGTCGATTGTTCCCAGTTTAATGACGTGGTGCTCGATTGTTTTCAGTGAAAGGCAGATGTATGAAAGAATCAGTTTCACGAAGATCTTCGGTCTCCGTTTGTGTAAAATTGGTGGTTGCGACTTGACTGTTTATTAACACGCCTTTGGACAGTTCTATCTCTCCTGCCTGGTAGTGCTTTTCGACCCAATCTTTGAAGACGAAGCAGTCCTCAATGGCATGACCTATCACTCTATGATAGGGGCAGTATTTGGGGTCGTCGGTCATATTCGCTTCCTGCGGTCTTTTTGACTCTGGCAGTTGTAGACCGTTCCTCTGGGCGTTGTCACGCCCCGCTTCCCAATGTACGGCGAAGGGGACACGACGAGGTCCGCTACGTATATACTCAGAAGTACATACGCTAAGCGTATCTAAGCAATATAAATTAAATACACAAGAGACAAGAAATAAAAAGAACAACAACTTTTATTTATTAATATTCTTTGTACAATACATGAAAAGAAATACAACTAAAATAAAAAGATGCCTAAACAATGGCATAACAGGAAATGAAAAGTACAGAAGGAAAAGTGTACAATGAAACTACAGTGCAGGGTCTTCAGTAAACTGCTCCAAGTCTTCTTGCAATGGCTCAACCTCTGCCGCGTCCAAATCACCTGACGACATTCAAAGAAGAGAGAAACAGAATGTCGTCAGCGAACAGGTCGCTCGGTAAGTCCCAAAGGTAAGAGGGAAGTAGAAATAAAAACAGAATAAGAAGATATATTTTAAAGTGTAAACTATTGTTGTAATGTTATGTCAACGCTGCTGTTTGTAACTTGGTACAGAAGGATACCAGTGTGTACGAGGGGAGTCTCTATATGCCAGAGACTAAGGGCACGTATAGTACAAGGTACCGTTTATGCCACGGTACAACAGCAACTGGATTCATATTAGGTGTGTTAAGTCTGACCACCTCGTGCCACCTTTAACACCTTCCGTACCAATCTACCCCTTAAACCCCGCGATGTCTTGTTTGTATTGTTATCCTATAAATTATGTTGGTTATATGATTGACTGACCGACTGACCGAAACCATGATATCAGGAAACGGTTATAACCGTAGAGTCATGTAAATGGAATACTGAGAATCATGTAAAAGGAATATATATCCATGGTTCGGTTCAGTCAAGTTGTATAAATTGATAATTGTATTCATAGATTCATGGGTTCATATTGAATTGGAATATTGTAGATTATAGATTGACTTGAATCATATTCAAGTCAGATTAATCAGACTCAAACCCGAGTCAGACAATCAGAAAGGTGAATCGAAGTCTTATAATTGCTAGGGTCCTTAGGTTAATTTATAAACTTGAGGGGGTTTTATGTAAAAATACTTTTATATACTTTTCAAAATACACCTCAAGTATTTATTGTTCGTCTTTAGAGTTGTAATGAGGGTGGATTTTATGTTGTGACATTTCTAGTGAAAATGTCCTAGTTATAGGTATTTATCTGTAATATTGATTCTTTGAAGTTCATGGTATTTTAGTGTAAAATTTATTATTGTGATTTTTAGGAAAAAGTGGAAAATTTATATTATAGTAAAATAGATATTTAAATGATAAATATACATATATTTATACAAAAATAGTTTTAATAAATATTTTATATTTCCAAAAATCTCATTTTCTTAAGATGTCGTATTTTAAACCTTTCGAGACCGAATGCTCCTTGCGGAGGTCTGAATCTCGCACTACTAGCCTGAGGGTGCGCGATAAACCGCACGATCCCGAACGGGTTCCCCAAAGATGGGTTGTAGCGGCGCTTTGCAAAGATTGTAAAATACTAATCCTTTAGAAAACAGTTTTTATAAAGTAAAAGGTATTTACTTGAAAAGTGTAATTTTCCGTATTTTAGATTCTGGGGTTTCCTAAGCCGACTAGCCTATTTCTAAAAGGTCTAAACGACAAGTCGTTAGAAGCCTCAAATCGCCTCTTCACCGCCAATTGCGGCCAGGTAAGTGCCAGGTAAGTGGGAGGCTCTCCACTACAAGTAGTGGCCCTAATTAAATAACCACTTGCCTTAGTCACACTTTCCTAGACACCACAAAATCAGGTTTAGATAAACGATCGATGTCCACAACTTATCGTATTTTCCTAGTAAGAATTATTTACTTAAAAGTGTAACAAATCTAAAGCTTTAAGAATGGTTTTATGAAAATTATGGTATTTTAATGAAAATTTCGTTTTATCGTATTCTAAGTTTTGATGATATCATTTTAGGGCTGTATTTGCGTGTATGTGGAGGTAGGTCGTTACCTCGTGCTCTACTTTAAATGTATAGCAAGTTAAGGGTTAAATGTGAAATTGAAATATGATGGTATTAAAGTGTAAAAATACGGTAAATTGAAAAGATTATCATTTCATGTGTGAAAACTTATTCAAATTGACTTTTACAAGTTTAATGGTCAAGATAGAGCTGTTTAGGAATGATTGAATTGATTAGAAGAAGAAAAATAAACATTATGGTATTAAAGTGAAAAAGAATACGATATTGCAAAAGCTATCATTTCATGTGAGAAATTTTGTCCAAATTAGTTGTTATGTGATTAATAGTCAACATGAATAAGTTTAAGTATTATGGAATTGGTGACAAGTGAGATTTTATAGAAAACCGAATCGTAAATCGGTTTGTTCCGATTTCCGTCGGGTTTCGTAATTTCGTATTTTTGAGAAGTAGAAAGAAGGAAAGAATGGGACTTACGGGTTTCGATCTATACTAAAGAGTATAGGGGAACTAGATGAGTGGCCGAGGCGTTGTTTCGTCGCCAGTTGTTTCAAAAAAAACGTCGCCGGAATTCCATTAGAGCTTCGCCGTGAACTCGATTTCAAAGTACACCCTTCTTATAAAAATTTTGAGAGAGTAAACCTAGTGTTTTAGGATGAGAGGGTAGAGGGTAGGGGGTCTATTTATAGGGTAGGTTAGGGTAGGGTAGGTGAAAGGTTTTTATTTAAAAAAAATGTAAAAATTAAAGAAAAAACATTAAAATTTGTATTAAATAGGGTGTATTTAACATTCAGGAACCGATCCATTAACAGAGGAGTTTAGAAGACAAAAAGCCAAAACTTTCGTTTTGGGGACTCGGCCGTCCGGCCGAGTCCGGTGATCGTTGGGTGGGGAATTCTCTGACGTAGTTCCTGGTATATTTACTTTTTAGGGTTCAGTTCAACTTTTGGGAGTTATGGCCTGTGGACTGTTGGGCTTCCAAGAATTTTAAAAGAAAAATAATCTAAAAATAATGTGGGGCATGGGATTTGAACTCTAGTGGCTTGGTTCAGCAGTGCAAGGTATTACCAATGAGCTACAAGCTCCTTCCTGTAATTATTGTGGGAAAATAGATACTTAAAGTGATAACAGCAACATTAAATACTCCAAGTATACTTCAAATTTAAATTAAATTTATGTATACAAAAATTGGAGTTGTTACAATCTACTCTCCTTACAAAAATTTCGTCCTCGAAATTTACAACTTTTATTTGAGGACTAGTTTACAAAGAGGTGAGGATATCTTGCACGCATTTCATCTTCCCTTTCCCACGTGGATTCTCCTGGAGTGTCTTTCCTCCACATTATCCGGACCAAGTTAACTTCCTTGTTCCGAAGTGTCTTCACTTTCCTGTCCAGGATCTCCACAGGTTGTTGCTCACAAGACATGTCGGTCTGTATAGTGAGCTCGGAATGATCAAGTACATGGCTGGGGTCACTCACATACTTTCTGAGTTGGGATATGTGGAACACGTTATGCACTCTTTCCAATGAGGGTGGAAGCGCTAAGCGGTATGCCACTTCACCGAATCGTTCGAGTATGTCGAACGGTCCAATGTATCTCGGACTCAATTTACCCCGTCTTCCAAATCGGATCACTCCACGGTTCGGAGATATCTTCAAGAATACATGGTCTCTTGGCTGGAACTCCAAGTGTCGTCTCTTTGCATCAGCCCAGTGTTTCTGTCGATCTTGGGCTATGCGCATTCTTTCCCTGATAGTACGAACCACATCAACGGTCGCTACTATCATCTCTGGTCCAAGAAGTTCCCTATCTTCGATGTCGTCCCAACTTAATGGTGATCGACACTTCCTCCCATATAATGCTGCAAAAGGTGCCATTCCTATGCTTGCTTGGTAGCTATTATTGTACGCGAACTCCACAAGATGCAGGTGATCTTCCCACGATCCTTTGAAGTCTAGCATACACGCTCTGAGCATATCCTCCAAGATCTGAATAGTTCGTTCCGACTGACCATCTGTTTGTGGATGATAAGCCGTGCTGAAGTTCAGATTTGTTCCCAAGCTAGCTTGCAGACTCTGCCAAAATTGTGATCGGAACCTGGTGTCACGATCGGAGACAATGCAGACCGGTACTCCATGGAGTCTCACGATTTCCTGTATGAGTTCATGGGTATCAGAGATTGTACATTACGAAGTGTTTAAATCTTAATTAGATTATTACCTCCATGTACTTCTTTGCTAGTGTCTCAGTTGATTGGCCAACCCGAAATGGGATGAAGTGAGCCGACTTTGTGAGTCGATCCACGATGACCCATATAGCATCGTTACCCTTTGTGCTACGAGGAAGAGCAGTCACAAAATCCATCGTGATATGCTGCCACTTCCATTCTGGGATTGGTAACGGTTGAAGTAGTCCAGCTGTCCTGTGATGTTCAGCCTTTACTTGCTGACACACCAAACATTTTGCGACGCTTCTGGCTACTTCACGCTTCATTCCATGCCACCAATAATTCTGACGTAGATCTTTGTACATTTTGGTACCTCCAGGATGTACTGAGTAGGGAGAGCTGTGAGCTTCTTTCATTAACTCTTCCCGAACAGGACTCTTTGGTACACACAATTTGCTGCCGTATCTCAAAGATCCGTCTTCATGGATGATGAAGTCTGTTCTGAGTCCATTCTCCACTTGTTCTCTGATCCTTTGCAACTTAGCATCACTTGCTTGAGCTGCTTTGATCTGATTGACAATGGTTGATTGAACTTGTAGATTCATCAAACTTGAAGCATTACCTGGCATGACTACTTCAATCTCCATCTGATGTAAGTCTTGCTGAAGCTTCCACTGAGCGGTGAGATTCATCGATAATGGTTGGAGACTAAGAGCATCAGGTACTACGTTCACTTTCCCTGGGTGATATTGCAAGTTGATGTCAAAGTCCGCCATGAGTTCTAACCATCTTCTCTGCCGCATATTCAACTCCTTCTGAGTAAACACGTACTTCAGACTTTTATGATCTGTGTAGATGTTCACTCGTTCACCAAGTAAGTAGTGGCGCCAAATCTTGAGAGCAAAGATGACGGCTGCCAACTCCAGTTCATGCGTCGGATAATTGCGCTCATGAGTCTTCAGTTGTCTTGAAGCATAAGCCATAACCTTACCGTGCTGATGTAGAACACATCCTAATCCCTTACCGGATGCATCACAATGCACTTCGAATCCTCCAGATTGATCCGGTATTACGAGAATAGGTGCAGATGCCAATCTTGATTTAAGTTCTACGAAAGCTTGTTCGCATGCTTCTGACCACACAAATTCTTCATCTTTTCGTGTGAGATTGGTCAGGGGTGTTGCTATCTTTGAGAATCCTTCAATGAACCTTCTGTAATATCCAGCTAAACCTAAGAAACTCCGAATGTCCTTCACTGACTTTGGTGTAGGCCATTCGCTAACTGCTGAAACTTTGGCTGGAACCACAGAAATTCCTTCTCCTGATACGATATGTCCAAGAAAACCAACTTGATTTAGCCAAAACTCGCACTTGGAGAAGTTGCTGCTCTGCGGTCTTAGGACGGAAAGTTGGCTCATCTTCGCTTTCCGAGCCTGACTCCTCATGAACTGAGAGCTCTCTTTGCTTATCAGCCTCACTGGGAGGGTCTTCATTACCTTCCAGAGGAGGCTGGCCTTGGAATATGGCAGCCATATTCATGCCAGATTGGATTTGGGATGTGGTGGCCCCGTCCTTGCTCTTGCTGCGCGTGCCTACCATGTAGACAGTGTGGATAACACATTCAGCCATCCCCTCATCTTTGGCGGGGGAACCCTGTTCCTCGAACCTCATGAGGTTCATCCTAGCAGGAGCCCTAGCCCTTTTGTTGGCTCTGTACCTGAGCCTTTTCTGTCTTAGCTTCTCGATTTTGAAGGCTTGGCGGGCACCTGTTATCCGGGAAGCCATTGTGAGTCGATTAGCGGGGAGCTTAGAGAAGACACCCGATCGAGCATTTGTTAGGGGCACCGCTGGAGCTTGCTCAAGACGCGTTGTAGCTTTGTTGGTGTTGATGTCCTTGCCCCCAGCTGGGGCCAAAGAAAGTCGTTCAGACACCGACTTTCGTTTGGGTAGTAGTGCCCTCGAGATCACCACATTTGGCCTCTTGCCTTTCGAGGCCGGTTTGTCTGTCACCGGGGATTGAGGAGCTGGGATGGCGTTAGCTGACACGAGCATAATAGAGCCGAATGGTAGCGGTGGGTCCTCCCACTGTCGCCTGAGGCTGGCTGGAAGGACCGTCCTGGCGTCCATCTTCATCGTGTAGGAGATTGGAGCCGTGCTGAGAGCTGAGTTCATCTTCGGAGACATTGTTGAAAGGTGATTGCTTGAAAATCCTGCATGAAAGAGCATTATTTTATTATAAATATAGATATATATATATTGATTGAGTTCGCATGAACGTTTAACCCGAAATATGGGAGGACAGAAAGGTCTCACCGGGCGTGCCAGAATCTGTAGGGTGTTTTGCGTCACCCCATTGAGATGGGAATACGCTCGGGCTTGTCAGGCGTACTATAGATTCCCCCTGCCTAGGGTAGGCCGGGGTTTAATGATTGTGGGGATCCGAATCTCCGGCAGCCGCGGACTAAACTGCCGTTAATTACCCCCTCGCTTTTGGAGCGAGAGAACCTCCGATCGACGGGTTAAACTGGTCATGCGAACTCAATGTGCAGTGTGTGTGTGATGTGTTTTGAAAGGGGTTTTTTGATATGTCGGGAGCCACGCAGAGTTTTTACGGGGGTCCCGCTACCCGGATAGCGGGCTGGGGGTCAAGGGGGCTAGCAGCCCCCTTGCGGGGTGCGGGGCAGTGCCCGTTAGAAATTTTTTTCTAACAGGGACAGTGTCGTGGAGTATGTGTATGTGTACATATGTATACATATGTATATATATGTATATATATAAAAAAGGGGAAAAGGCATCCAAAGGATGCGTCGGGCCAGCGCCAGCGCTTTGAGCGCAAGAGCGCCACGTGTCAGCACGTGGGCGCTAGCGCTCTGAGCGCAAGAGCGCTAGCGCACTGAGCGCTAGCGCGCCATGTGTCAGCACGTGGGCGTTCGGGCGCTAGCGCTTTGGGTGCTACCGCTCTGAGCGTAAGAGCGCTAGCGCACTGAGCGCTAGCGCGCCACGTGTCAACACGCGGACGCTCGGGCGCTAGCGCTCTGAGCTCAAGAGCGCTAGCGCGCCACGTGTCAACGCGCGGGCGCTCGGACGCTAGCGCTCTGAGCGCAAGAGCGCTAGCGCACTGAGCGCTAGTGCGCCACGTGTCAACACGTGGGCGCTCGGGCGCTAGCGCTCTGAGCGCAAGAGCGCTAGCGCGCCATGTGTCAACACGTAGGCGCTTGGTGCGTAAAAAGGGACTTGGTCCCTGCAATGGGAGTTGTACTCTAAGGAAGGAGCACTTATTATTTGGTGTGTGTGTGTGTGTGTGTGTGTGTGTGTGTGTGTGTGTGTGTACGTATGAGGAGTTAAACTCCTGGGATGTCTTGAAGCTGATGAAGGGCTTCTCCCTTTGAACCCTAGTTCTTCCCCAAAGTGGGGTTTCTGGAGATGAGTCTCCTTCTTCCTCCTTTGTTTGGCCGGATCTTGAATATCAGGAGATGTGAGATTTTAAAAATCTCTTCTTTTTGAGATCTGATGGTAGATCCAAGTTCTCCTTTATGGGTTTTGTGGTTAAAAACTATTTAGTTTTGAAAAAGGAAGAGTAAAACTCTTGATTTAATTCAAAAAGAAAGAAGAAGGTTTAAAACCTTCAGAAAGGGGAAAGAGGTGCAAACCCTAGGTTTTTGAGAGAATAAAAAGTATTACTTTATTCATCATCATGTTGCCTTTTATAGACTTACATATTTACATATAGCCCCTTGGGCTTCACAAAATGGCATTTTGCCTATCCCATGGCTCATATGCCATTTCTTTTTGCACATAAGCCATGGGCTTACAAAAATTTGGTTTTTATGCCCATTTTGTTTACATTCATGCATAAAAAATTACATAAAAATTATTTATTACATGATTTTATTTTGGGCATGGATGAGGCTGCCGCGAGCTCGACTTGGGTATGGGCCCGCTTGACCTGGGCTTGGGCCCACCCGGCTTGGGGTTGACCTTGACTTTGACTCGGTCAACCAGGGGTGCAAATTTTGACCCCAACAAAGTAGGGTAACGTAGCGCGTGTATGTCCGCGGCATACTTGCGGTACGGTACTCCGCCTAAATGACTTTAGGATATACTTGCTTGAAATTCTTCCTTCAATTCCGTGTATCCTATGATTCTATTGCACTGTTCTTCTTATCCTGTTTCCTGTACCAGCCACTATGCCGCCGCAGGCTATGAGGGCCCAGTGGGGTACCGCCAGAGACAAGATCAGGGCAGGTCCGACCGAGACAGGGACCGACCAGGACGGTACCCCCATCTTTCAGGAGCAGGCTGATTCGCTTTCTACAGACCCTATCGCTAGGCTGGAAGCCAGTTTACAAGACTTACGCCAGATGATCGGATCCTTGATAGAGATCAATCGAGCTCAGAGATTGGATATTACTCCCCTTACGGTTGCTTCGAGACCAAGTCAGATTCGCACTGATATGTTAGCACCTAGGAGGGTTCGCAGAGGCCGTAGCGGATTCCTTAGGGGCCATTTGTATCGCCTTCACCCACATGGCCAGCAGGCGTCGCCAGGATGTTTTGGGTGTGGGAGTCCTTATCATCGTGTCAGAAACTGTATGTTGATACAATACGGCGCGGCAACAGTTCCACACGTGACTTTACCACCTTCACCACCTCTCAGAGAGCTCTACTTCCCACCTCGGGTGATGCACCACATCAGTTAGACGCCCCAGAGGCCATGGACACGGCGGTCTTGTTCAGAGAAGACGAGGAGGCAGAGGACGAGGCAGAGGTCAGCCAGCTATTGGTGGGGGACAGGCCTGAGTATTCGCTTTGACTCCGCAGGATGCACATGCATCCAATGCCGTTGTGATAGGTACCTTGCCAGTATGTTCTTTCGACGCACGGGTATTATTCGACCCAGGTTCCACACATTCGTATGTATCTACACACTTTGCACCGATGTTAGGCCATGAGTCATCGTCGTTAGATCAGTCGCTTGTTGTTATTACTCCGGTAGGCGAGTCGTTTGTCGCTCGTTTTGTATTTCGTTTGTGTTCCGTTCGTATCGGGGAGAGGGATTCATTGGTTGATTTGATTCTCCTCGATATGTTGGACTTGATGTGCTTCTGGGCATGGACTGGCTAGCCACTTGTTATGCATCTGTGGACTGCAGTGAGAAGGCAGTCAGATTTAGCTTTCCGGGAGAGCCAGTCCTTGTGATTCAGGGAGACCGCAGTGTCACCCTTCCCAGCTTGATTTCGTTTCATCGCGCCGGTCAGCTCTTGCGGAAGGGATGTCAGGGATTCTTAGCATCTGTTTATAATACTCGAGCTGCAGAGGTTCCGTTGGACCAGGTCCCGATTATGTGTGAGTTCCCTGATGTTTTCCCTAACGAGCTGCCTAGGTTACCGCCTGAGCGCGATGTTGAGTTCTGCATTGACTTGATTCCTGGCTCGGGGCCTATTTCCATACCGCCTTATCGGATGGCCCCGGCGGAGCTTAGAGAGCTGAAGGATCAGTTGTAGAAATTGTTAGATAAAGGGCTTATTCGACCTAGTGTTTCTCCGTGGGGTGCTCCTGTCCTGTTCGTCAAGAAGAAAGACGGCAGTTGCGCTTGTGCATTGTTTACCGCCAGGTGAACAGGGTTACCGTACGGAACAGATATCCCTTACCACGTATCGATGATTTGTTCGACCAGCTTCAGGGTGCGGGATACTTTTCGAGGATTGACTTGCGATCGGGTTACCATCAGTTGCGGGTGCGACAGGAGGATATTCCGAGGATGGCTTTTCGCATACGTTACGGGCACTATGAGTTTTTGGTGATGTCGTTCGGACTTACCAATGCACCAGCCGCGTTTATGGATCTGATGAACTGCATTTTCAGGCCGTATCTAGATCTGTTCATCATCGTGTTTATTGACAACATTTTGGTGTATTCCCGGAGCCGAGAGGAGCACGAGCAGCACCTGCGGATCACATTGCAGACTTTGAGGGAGCACCAGCTGTTCGCGAAATTTTCCAAGTGCACGTTTTGGATTGACAGCGTTGAATTCTTGGGTCACGTGATTACGAGAGATGGCATATGTATGGACCTGAAGAAGATCGAGGCCGTTCAATATTGGCCCAGACCGACATCAGTTACGGAGATCCACAGCTTCCTAGGCTTGGCTGGCTACTACCGACGATTTGTTCAGGACTTCTCCCATATCGCTGCACCGTTGACCGGGTTGACCCGGAAGGGAGTTCCTTTTGATTGGACTGAGGCGTGCGAGCATAGCTTCCAGTAGTTGAAGACTCGTCTGAATACTGCACCAGTGTTGTCATTGCCTTCGGGATCGGGCGGATTCGTGGTTTATTGCGACGCTTCACGAGTGGGACTAGATTGCGTGTTGATGCAGCACGACAGAGTTATCGTGTATGCTTCTCGGCAGCTAAAGATACATGAACAGATCTGCCCTACACACGATTTAGAGATGGCTGCAGTGGTGTTTGCATTCAAGATCTGGAGACAGTACCTATACGGAGAGTCGTGCCAGATATTTACGGACCACAAGAGCTTGAAGTACATATTTCAGCAGTGAGACCTGAATCTGAGACAACGCCGTTGGATGGATCTGGTAAAAGACTATAATTGCGAAATTATTTACCATCCGGACAAGGCGAACGTGGTGGCAGATGCTTTGAGTAGGAGGCCCGGAGGTAGTTTATCTTATTTGAACGCCGTAAGAGGCAATCGTCAACAGATTGGCAGATTTTATGCGACAGCCGAGTTGAGTTCGAGTTCACTCCAACCGGGAGACAGCTTGCGCATATTCGTGCACGTCCGCAGTTGCTTGACCGTATTCGCGAGGCATAGCCCAGTGATGACCGTCTTTCAGAGATCATGGAGCAGATTAGGCAGGGCAGAGATTCCGAGTTCGTGATCGATGATTAGGGGGTACTGCGATTTGGGACTCGATTGTGCGTACCAGATTCTGAGGGACTGCGGCGTGAGATTCTTGAGGAGGCGCATAGATCGATATATAGCGTTCATCCAGGTTCCACCAAGATGTACCATGATTTGAGAGATGTTTATTGGTGGGACGGATGAAGAGGGATGTCACAGACTTCGTGTCGAGATGCCTGACTTGTTAGCAACTCAAGACCGAGCACCAGAGGCCGCGGAAGAGTTGCAGCCTTTGCCCATTCCGGAGTGGAAATGGGAGCAGATTTCTATGGACTTCATTGTGGGTCTACCCAGGACCAGTCGAGGGTACGACTCCATTTGGGTGATCGTGGAATGTTTGACGAAAGCGGCTCACTTCCTGCTACTGAAGACCACTTTCGGTTTTGCTCAGTATGCTCAGATTTACATCGACGAGATCGTACGGTTGCATGGCGTCCCAACTTGTATCGTGTCAGACTGAGGCACCCAGTTTACCAGCCGACTATAACAGAGACTTCAGGAGGAGTTGGGCACCCGTTTGAGTTTCAGCACAGCATTTCATCCACAGACCGACGGCCAGTCAGAGCGGACTATTCAGACTCTCGAGTACATGCTCTGAGCGCGCGTTTTAGACTTCGGTGGTAGCTGGGATCATCACTTACCATTAGTGGAGTTCTCCTACAACAACAGCTTCCAGGATACTATTCAGATGGCACCTTTTGAGGCCTTGTATGGGAGGAGATATAGATCGCCCGTCTGTTGGACTGAGCTTAGCAAGAGCAGTATTTTGGGGCCGCAGATCTTGCAGGAGACGACCGAGAAAGTACAGTTGATTCAAGATCGGATGAGAGCAGCTCAGAGCAGGCAGAAATCGTATGCAGACAGACGCCGTCACAGACTAGAGTTCGCAGTTGGCGATCACTTTTTTCTGAGGGTCTCTCCGATGAAGGGCGTGATGAGATTTGGGCGAAAAGGAAAGCTTAGTCCCAGATTTGTGGGTCTCTTCGAGATCCTCGAGCGTGTCGGCGCAGTTGCATATCGTTGGCTCTTCTACCCAGCTTTTCAGATGTTCACCCCGTATTCCACGTGTCGATACTTCACAGATATCTTCATGACCCTTCTCACATGATCCAGCATCAGACCGTTCAGCTTGAGCGCGATCTTTCGTTCACCGAGCAGCCAGTAGTGATATTGGATCGGCAGGTGAAGAAACTTCGATCAAAGGTCTTATCATTTGTGAAGGTTCTTTGGCGTAGCCCGAATGGTGAAGAGATCACTTGGGAGGCCGAGGGCGAGATGCGAAAGAAATTCCCTCATCTCTTTGAAGGTACGCGTAGCTATATTTTAAATTCGGGGATGAATTTTCTTTAAGAGGGGAAAATCGTAACACCTTAGAATGTGATTAGGGGTTATTATGCTTTAATGTGGGGTTTTTAGTAAAAAGTTTACCAAATCGGTTTTCAAATATTTTATCAGGATTTATGAATATTTTATTAGAATTTAATTTGGACTGCACACACTTGTGCATGTTAACTAGGGCTAAGTTTAGGGTTATGCCATGTTTAAGTAGCCATGGTAAACTAAAACATATTATTAAGTTAATATGAGTTAATTAGGTGCATTAGTTTTCTTTTTTTTTTAAATATAAGTAGCTTTGTGTTAGGGGTTGACTTGAGTTGGAGAGAGAGAGAGAGAGCATGATGGGCTTGAGCCATGCTTGGTAATCATGAAGAGAGAGAGAGAGAGGGGTTGACTCTCATTTGTTTTCAAAACAATTATTTCCCTCACACTCATTTTCACATCTCTCTCTCCCTCTCACTTTCACACACACATAACAACAACATTAGCAGCAGCTGAAGCAATAACAGCATCAGCAGTAGCAACATCATCAGCAGCAGCAACAGCACACACACCCCACCCCTTCTCCTCCTTCTTCTTCTCCTTCTTCTTGCACCCTAAGATCAAGCGAGGTATAATTTTTAAACTTAACTTCTTTCTTTGCTAAGAATATGGTTATGTAAGCTAATTTAGTAATTAATGTGGTCTTTAGTGCTAGATTTGTGATTTAAGTGCAGATTTGGCCAAGTGAGGATTTTTATGGCTAATATAACTTGACTAGGTGTTTTTAAGGCCATTTAAACCAAGTTTTGCACCAGATTTCACAAAAATACCATATTGTTTCAAATTAGTGTTATTTAACGTTTTAATTTAAATTGTGAGCCATTTTGAGATCTGCTGTTGACCCGAGTGCTTCAGGTAAAATCTGAGTTAACTGGAGCATGTTCACTAGACCTAGATCACACACACAGAGCACGAGACCCTCAGCCCACTTTTAGGCCGCAGTTTTATTCATTCTGGCTGCAATTTGCGGCCAGATGGTGGTGTCTGGTGTTGGGGTTTGGGCTGTGGGGGTCTGTTGTATATTTAGGGTGTTTGGTATATGCAACTTTTTATTTTTCCACTCGAGTCAAAATATGGAACTTAAAACCTCTTTTCGATACTTTTTAACTTGTGCGACACGCGCATTTCGTGTGTTGGGTTTGTTGTTCACTGCGCGACACAGCGAGTCGGGGTGGTTTCTGGTGAGGTTACACACGTTTTGACGTATCGAGTGCACACGCGTTTAGTTTCCAACGCGAGTTTTTTCCTTTGATCGTGATATCGCATTTTTGGCAGGATTTAGCCTTATGCGTATTGCTTGCGTATTTTTAGGGTCGATCGCGGAGACATCAGACGCGGCGTGGAAGGGAAAAACGGTGGTTGGACCCGGCTAGCACGAGATCACGGGTGAGTAGATGTAACATCTATGGGGGAAAATCGTTTGGATGGCGCAAGACGCCCGGTAGTTTGGATAGTTTAAAAGACTTCTAGTGGTACTAGTATTTATGAGTATAGTGCCTAGTTATCTATTTTGCTGCATTGCATGATCTTTTATATCCATATATGTGATAGTTCATCATGTAGAACCTCTTGAACCATTAAAACGAATTATGCGACACGTGTAATATCTAACTTACTTCGTTTATTATATATATATATATCTGTGGAAACTCATCTCATAGGACACTTGCACCATTACCATGGATTTATGCAGCACGAGCACTATTCATGCGGACACACTGGTTGGTAATTGCTATGTCACAAACACTAGATAACTTGTTTAAACCGGAATCTAGAATAATTTCACCATATAGGACGTGTAAACCTGTACTAATACATTAAATTCCTCAAGATAAACATGAAGGATGGCTAGCCACATATACGTACATCATTGCATTATATTTCATACATAGTTTTTGTTCGTATCTTGCATAGTATACACTATCATATTATAGACATCCATCATCATCGATATGATACACATTGTGATTTCTTCTTGAGAATTCAGTATTTATGAGATTTCTGGATTTTTGGGGGAAAACCGCAAGAGTTTATAAACTTATTATCCTTTAAAAAATATGCAAGTTGCGGTTTTCTAGTGATGTATGTGTCGTCCACCATGAGTTTTGATTGTTTCGAAAGAGTGTGTATGTGTAGTTAACCGCAATCAATAACGGTGTCGCGTGTAGCTAGACCGAGATGAGTACGGGTCGTCCTCAGGGAAACGTTGAATCTTTTACTCTTACTTTAGATGTGTTGAAAGAGAGGAGGGATAAAGAATTTTATGGAATTGTTTCTAGATCTACGTTAAGCAAGAATGCAAAATATATAGATCTAGATTATTTTAGGGATGTAGTTAATATAATAAGGGGCCTTGTAGGGTTCGTTAGGATTTAGTAGTTATGGACGATTAATTAAAAGTTACCTGTTCATATCAGATTTTTGCATTTTTATACCGCCCAATTTTTATCACATTGCTTATCGGTAGGTACTCTTGAGCCGTGTTTGCTAGTCAATTGCAGGATACATGTTCTCGGCTCTAAACAGTGAAATTCATGGAAAAGCACGACAAAATCCGGTTTACTGCCAATCACAGATAAAACACGGGTCTCCGCTCTCTATCCGTATGTTGTCACACACCAGTTTAAGAGACAAAATGGCAAATCAATGTCATTTTCATGCACAAAGCTCAATGGCAACACAAGATCCAACATATCTACGTGGAGCTCGAGGAAATCATGATAAAAAGATCCACATCACATCACATTTTGATCAACAGAAATTCTGGAAAAATCGTGAAGAAATTCTGAGAAAAAACATATACCGGACCGAAGGGCACTGCAAACCAGGGGACATCACCAAATTTGAAGACACAAGCCCCCATAGAGGCCGCGGTTCCGCGGCATAAGCAAGCTTAGGCCGCGGAACCGCGGCCGTACGGCCTTGTCAGCTGATGAGATTTTGAGGGTATTTTTTACATTCTATGTTTATTCTAAATGTTGCCCTAGAATTTCTGTTGCCTGCCTATAAATAGTCCAGAACTTGCCAAAGCCAAGGGTGCTCATTCTTGTATTTAGATTTTAGGTTATATGTTGTTCTTCTTCCTCCTCTCATCTCTTCTCCATTAAAAAACTTGTAGTGAGATTTTGTGGGTGAAGAATGAATAAAGGAGTTCTTGTTCTTACCATGCTTATCTTGTTGTAATTGTTAATTATATTTGCTTGTATTTTTCTTTTGCTAATCTAGTTGTTGTTATTTGTTGTTTGTTTTTTTCTTGTTCTTTTTTCCTTTATCCTTAAACAACCATGATGCTTACGCTTGATCCTTGCCGAGGTGAGGTCGCAAATAGCTAGTTGTAATCTTCTAAGCTCTTTCTTTCTATCTTCCTCCTTTGTTTTATTTTCTTTTCCTTATAATGGGTGAGTAGTTTTCATACTTGTTAGGGTAGGATAAGGAAAGTTTGAGAGAAGGAAATCTCTCTCACTCTTTCCTTGTCCAACATCTTAAATCGGACTCCCGTTAATTGAACCGCAATCCGCTCCCTATGGCACCTTATCCTACATGATAGCGGTGATTCCGTGGTGAGACCGGTTGTGGTTAAATTAACCGGAGGTTAAGGATAAGAGCCAAGAACGGACGGACAAGCACCAAAAGGAAGAACTTATGCGTTGGAAAGCCTAGCTTATACTCGCAAGTTCCTTCCTAGTCGTGCTAATCCCCGTTGTTGCCGATTACCGTAACACCGATATTAAGAGTGGCAACGAAAGAAGTGAGCGACTCCTAACTCAAACTAACCTAATCCTAACCCTAACAAGCTCTCTTTACATATCATTTTAGCATATAGTTAATCTCAAAACAAATCTGGACATTTGGACTTAACTCGTTAAAGCACATAGAAAAAGATTCCCATCTCCCTGCGGACGACCCGTACTCAACCGGCTAGCCATAAGCGAAACCGTTTTGATTGCGGTAATTAACTAAACTTAAGCACGTAAAAATTCTACCAATCAAATGGCGCCTTGCCGGGGAGACGGTAGTTTATTTCTTTGTGTAATTTCGGATTAATTTGTGAATATAAATATAACCGAAAAACAAAATAAAAAAAATATACATTGTAAAAAAAAATCATCTTGTTATTTTTGATTAGTTTTTGTGCAAGTGTGCAGGATAAAACGAAGTTCAAGTTCAGTGCCAAAGACGTGGGAAGTTAGACCCATATCTTTGCGGCTACACCGCGGGTGAACAAGACGGAAAAGACGGTCTATTGAAAGATTCTGGAGCAGATCCAATAAGCAAATCAAGATTCAGGAGCTCCAGAAAAGAAGAGGACAGACAAGGCAGCACACACCAGAAAAACAGAGCCTCAACTCTACTAAACTGCCGCGGAACCGCGGCATAAGCAAGCTTAGGCTGCGGAACCGCGGCCGTTTGGTCCCTTCAGGGTGCAAAACTTTCTGTGAGTCTTTCTCTTCTCTCCCCCACTCCTCTGAACTCCACTGAACTGTGTTTTCTGCAGCATTCTTTGCGAAAATTCTCTTCCCCCTTCCAATAAATTGTTTTTGTGCAGGATTCTTTGCGCCGAGCTAAAAAATAAAAATTGATTGCAGTTGATTGTTACTGCTTTGCATATATTAATACGGACTTTAAGGGGCTTGAAACCAATCCAGATTGGGTGGGGATTTCATCACCCTTCCCAGGACCCCAGAAATCACAAAAAGCATATGCATTGACCATTGTTAATTAAAAAATACTAGACTCAGCCCTAAGGACTTCGCGCTCAATAGAACAGAGGACCAGTTACAGGCATCGGCCGTTTATCCTATCCTGACTTTGCGGTGTCTAGGCAAGTGTGTCGAAGGCAAGTGATTACTTAATTAGGACCACTACTTACGTAGTGGGGAGCCTCCCACTTACCTGGCACTTACCTGGCCGCAATTGGCGGAGAAGAGGCGGTTTGAGGTCCTATTTCTAGCCCTTTGGAACAGTTAGGAGCTGTCTAGCTGACCTAGGTGGCCCTAGATCTAGGTGTGATTGTGCATATCTTGTTTGTGATTGCTTGAAGCTGTAAGTCCGTACATATTTCTGTAAAGCTCTTTCTAAAAAAAAGAAAAAAAAACCAAAAAAACCAAAAACTTTTATAAAAACTTGCCCTTTGTCGCCAAAATCCCATTTTTTCACCCACCACCCATCGTATTTCTCCATCGACGTTTTCTTACCCTCACCTTCTCCGTTTTGACTATACTAAACTCGTTTAGTGTATGTCCGCTTGGACTCGGGACACTAGCGCCCACCTAGTCCGCGTTACGTTAGTCGCTACCGACCACGCGATCGACTCAGACGTCGAAACTCCGTCCACGCCTCATCCACCCTTACCTTTGCCGGCCAACTCTGACGTTGACCCAAATTCTGTTCATACATCCTCACCTTCACCATCACCAACCTCTTCTTCCGCAATGTCAGGATTTAATCCAAACATCCCTACAACTCCCCCGGGATTGATTCGACCTCCTATGGATGCGAATAACCCACCACCACCGCCTGTTGTAGCGCCACAGCGAATCGCGCTCCAGGATTGTTTCTATCCCACCCGTTCTGCATTTCCCACCTGTCTTTCCCTTCCACCGGCCAATAGGGATAATTTTGAAATTAAGCCCCACTTCATTAACATGCTTCCGAAATTTCATGGGCTTGAATCTGAAGATACCTATATTTTCATCAACAAATTTCAAAACGTTTGTGCCATGATGAAAACCACCCAGCTGTCGGACAATGCTATACGGCTACGGGTCATTCCGTTCACTTTGTGCGATCTTGCTGAAAAATGGCTGTATAGCACCGCTTCCCACTCCATAACCAGTTGGGACGAGTTTGTGAAAGCGTTTCTCAAGAAATTCTATCCGAATCATAAAACCGCAAGGATCTGTAACGAAATCAACCAATTCTCTCAGCTTCCTACTGAACCCTTCTGGAAGTGCTTTGACCGGTATAAAGACCTTCTTGTTCAGTGTCCTCACCACGGTATTGAGAAATGGCAATTTTGCCAAACCTTATACGAGGGCCTGAACCTTGCAACCAAGTAGTTGTTGGAAACCATTTGTCTGGGCCACTTCCTATCGAAATCTGACGAGGAAGCGTGGCAATTCTTCGACGACCTTGCGGAACAAACGCTTCAATGGGAGAGCACTAGACCAACTTCTTTTTCTTCTTCCTCCACTTCTACTGGTCAGTCTAGGGTAGGAATTCACCAACTTGATGTCTCTATTGCGATGAAAGCTGAAATGATTGCAATAACGAGAAAACATGAAGCGATAGAGAGCAAATTTTCATCTCCTGCTCCTGCCCCTGTTCTTCCCTTTCGTACCATTTGTGCTTGTTGTTCCGATCCTTCTCACTTAACCAAAGAGTGTCCTTACAATCCACCATCTCAAGGACAGGATCAGGTTAATGCTGCATTTTAGTAAAGACCAAGAAATGATCCATACTCTTCCACCTACAATCCCGGTTGGAGGAACCATCCCAATTTCGCCTGGAATCAGAATCATCATCAATTCCAAGGCAACAATTTCCAAAGGCCCCCTCCGCCGCAACAACAAGCGCAACAAAAAACTCAACATCAGTTTCAGCAGCCCTTCCAACCCCAACCTTTTCAAAATCAGACGAACAACTTTGCACCCAATTCTTTTCCCCAAAACAACTTTATTCCGTCAAACAACGATAAGGTTTCCTCGCTAGAACGAAGTCTGGAGGCGTTCGTTAAACAATTGACACAATCCACCGCCAACATCCAGTCGTCTATTCAGTCTTTGGTGCAACACACTGCTGCACACGGGCAAAGCATCAAGACCATCGAAGCCCAGATTGTACAGCTGAATGCGGCGTTAAGCGAGCGTGAAAAGGGGAAGCTTCCGTCCCAACCACTCCCAAATCCCGGTCACACACATAATGTACATGTTGCTCATGAACAACAGAACCATAATGTGAGTGCCGTGACTACATCGAGATCGGGAAGGATGCTGCAAAACAACATTGGCACACGGATCGACGATGACACCCCGGCCGCTTCTTATTCTTCTTCTTCGTCTTCTGAGCCTATTCTCCATTCGTCAAAAGGCTCTTCTTCTTCTTCTTCTGCTCTGAACGGACCTACTTCTCACTCTACGAAAACACCAGCTCTGGGATCCGTTCCAACTCCACAATCTCTTCCACAAGTATTGGACTCAACCAATTTTAAAAACGCTCCATTTCCAAACCGGTTGAGATCCAATAAACAAAATCCACAAATGGAGAAGATTCTGGAGTTGTTTAAGCAGGTTAACATCAACATTCCCCTTTTAGATGCTGTCCAACAAGTCCCGTCCTACGTGAAAATCTTAAAGGAATTGTGCACGAAAAAGAGGAAGTCTCAGGTACCTAAGAAAGTTTTCTTGGCTAGTGCTGTGAGTGATGCTCTTACCCAATCTTTACCGCAAAAACGGAAGGACCCTGGCTGTCCTACGATTTCTATTACCATTGGGGATAAGAACATCAACCGCGCACTATTAGATCTTGGTGCCAGTGTTAACCTGCTTCTGTACTCAGTATATGAGCAATTAGGTGTAGGAGAGCTGAAACCCACACACTGTACTCTCCAAATGGCCGACCGATCGATCACCCATCCTAGGGGTGAGCTAGAGGATGTGTTAATCAAGGTTGGGGACTTCATATTCCCCGTTGACTTCATTGTATTAGACACACAGCCTGTAGCTAACCCCCGGAATCAAATTCCGGTGATACTCGGTCGTCCATTCCTTGCAACCTCAAATGCTGTGATCAATTGTCGAAATGGTTCGATGAACCTATCTTTTGGAAACATGACGATTGAACTCAACATTTTTAGGTTGGGGAATCAGCCCTCCGAACCTAATGCTCATATACTAGACGTTTGCTCGATCTAGGAGATCACCCCAGAAGAGTGTGAATTCGAGGAGTTTCTGTTCGATCACGATAACCTTAACGCCACTAGTGCGTTCCTCTTCGAACCTGTTGCTGTTTCTGCGCCCGACAATGACTATGAGTGTTTCACCTTCTCGAATGATCTTAGCCACTCATCACCCGAGTTTGAATCCTTCGAATTTCCGGATGAGTTACCTGAACCATCCAACTCGGTCGCTTACACTCATTTTGAACCTTTGCTGGAATCCTTTGAGTTCGAGACCGTTTTACCAATCTTGCCTTCAATCGTTTCACCTCCAACGCTCGAACTCAAGCCTTTGCCGTCTCACCTTAAGTACTCTTACTTGGGTGAGAACGAGACCCTCCCTGTTATTATCTCGGCTTCTCTAGCTCCAGAGCAAGAGAAAGCCCTTCTTACGGACTTGTACAGCAATAGGCAAGCTTTTGGCTGGTCAATGGCGGACATCAAGGGGATTAGTCCCCTGATCGTTGAACATCACATTCATCTGATGGATGATGTTAAACCAGCCAGGGATCCACAAAGACGTCTCAACCCAGTCATGAAGGAGGCTGTAAAGAAGGAGATCGTAAAATGTTTGGATAGTGGTATCATTTACCCTATCTCTGATAGCCAGTGGGTTAGCCCCATTCATGTTGTCCCTAAGAAATCAGGCATAACGGTTATCATTAACGAGGCGAACGAGTTAATCCCTACTCGCACCCAAACTGGGTGGCGAGTATGTATCGATTACAGAAAACTCAACGCCGCAACGCGGAAGGACCACTTTCCGCTACCTTTCATTGACCAAATGCTTGAACGATTGGCCGGACACGAGTACTACTGCTTTCTTGATGGCTACTCCGGCTATAATCAAATTCCCATCGCCGAAAAAGACCAGGACAAGACCACATTCACTTGTCCTTTCGGCACGTTTGCATATCGTCGCATGCCCTTTGGGTTATGCAATGCGCCCGCTACCTTCCAGCGGTATATGATGGGAATCTTCTCAGACATGGTGGAAAAATTCCTGGAGATCTTCATGGACGATTTCTCCATCTTCGGCGATTCCTTTAACGAGTGTTTGCTGCATCTCGACGCTGTCCTTACCCGATGTAAGGACAAGAACCTCACTTTGAATTGGGAGAAGTGCCACTTCATGGTGCGTGAAGGTATTGTCTTAGGACATATCATTTCGCAAAATGGCATAGAGGTTGACAAAGCGAAGATTGAGGTCATTTCCAATCTCCCTCTTCCCAGATACGTCAGAGATATCCGAGCCTTCCTTGGCCATGCCGGTTTCTATAGACGGTTCATCAAGGACTTTAGCAAGATTTCTAGGCCCTTGACTCTTTTGCTGGCCAAGGACACGCCATTCGACTTCAACTCGAGCTGTGTGACTGCGTTCGAGTCATTAAAAAGCTCACTCACTTCTGCTCCCGTTCTTTCTTCACCTGACTGGACGCACCCATTTGAGATTATGTGCGATGCATCCGACTTTGCCATTGGTGCTGTCCTTGGACAACACATCAATAAGATGCCGTACGTAATCTATTATGCTAGCCGAACCCTGAACGACGCCCAACTTAATTATACAACAACTGAGAAGGAATTCTTGGCTGTTGTATTTGCTTTAGAAAAGTTCAGGCCCTACCTCATCGGCTCTCCAGTCATTGTCTACACAGACCATTATGCTCTGCGCCATCTTTTTGCGAAGAAAGATGCAAAATCTCGGCTGATACGTTGGATCCTCTTGCTTCAAGAGTCTGACCTTGTCATCAAGGACAAAAGAGGATGTGAAAACGTAGTCGCCGACCGTCTTTCACGACTTCCTTCTTCGCCTTCGCTTCATATTCCGATCAACGACGTTTTTCCGGATGAACAGCTCTTGACAGTATCTTGCGAACCCTGGTTCGTAGATATTGTGAAATATTTGGCCACAGGGTTACTGCCGACTGAATGGTCAAGTCAGAACAGACTTCGATTCTTATCCCAAGTAAAACACTTTTACTGGGACGAACCCTATCTGTTCAAGTACTGTCCCGACCAGATTATTCGTCGGTGTGTCCCTGACGATGAATTCAAGAGTGTGCTGTCATTTTGCCACGATTAAGCATGTGGCGGGCATTTTGGCCCCAGAAAGACAGCTGAGAAGATCTTGCAATGTGATTTCTACTGGCCACAACTCTTCAAAGACGCTCATGACTATTGCAAGACTTGCTCCCGGTGCCAACACTTGGGCCGGATATCCCGGAGGAACGAGATGCCACTCCAACCAATCTTGGTTGTGGAGATTTTCGACGTTTGGGGGATAGATTTCATGGGGCCGTTTCCCAGCTCTTTCGGGAACTTGTACATCCTTCTCGCTGTTGATTACGTCTCTAAATGGGTCGAGGCTGTGCCCAGCCGGACTAACGACAACAAGCTTGTTGTTAGGTTTCTTAAAGAAAACATTTTCTCCGGTTTTGGGCACCCCCGAGCGATCATTAGCGACAATGGAACTCATTTCTGCAATAAGACTTTCGAGGCCTTGATGCGGAAATATTCCATTAATCATAAGCTATCTACGCCCTACCATCCCCAAACCTGTGAGCAGGCCGAAGTTTCAAATCGGCAAATCAAGCAGATACTGGAGAAGACGGTTTCCAAGAACCGTAGGGATTGGTCGCTGAAACTCACTGATGCCTTTTGGGCATTTCGAACCGCTTATAAGACCGATCTTGGTATGTCTCCCTATCGGCTTGTGTACGGAAAGGCTTGCCACCTCCCTGTCGAAATAGAGCATCGCGCATTTTGGGCGATAAAGGAGCTGAATCTGTCTCGCGAAAATGCGGGCAGCCATCGGAAGCTGCAGTTGAACGAATTGAGCGAGCTTAGGGATGAGGCTTACGATAACGCGGTTGTCGTTAAAAACCGAACGAAGGTGTTTCACGATAAACACCTTTTGCGCAAAACTTTCGTACCTGGTCAACAGGTACTGTTTTACGACACCCGGCTATACTTCCATCCAGGAAAGCTCAGATTTCGCTGGAAAGGGCCGTATTTTGTGCGGAATGTGTATCCGCATGACGCTGTGGATTTGGAGAATCCAAAGGACGGTTCATTTTTTAAAGTGAACGGACACTGACTAAAACCGTACCTTAGCGCCGAACCAACAGAAGAGCTCCTGGTCTTACAGGAGCCGGTTTACCCTGCATAATCTTCCTCTGCCTACAACCAAACTTCGGTTATCCAGCCAAGAACAGTGGACACTGTTCCAAATAAGTTTGGGGGTATGTATATACCATTTTGTATATATTTGTGGATATTCTTTTCCATTTTTGCTCTTTTTCTTTTCTTTAAAAACAAAAACACAAAAAAATGTGTATATCTAACCGACAATTTTGACCCTTCAATGATCTCTTCATGCAATGACAGTGAGGACACTGTCCAGTTTAAGTTTGGGGATACGCTCGGTACGCATTTCTAACCTTCGCATTCATATGTATATTTTGCATCTGCATACTAAAATCCATAAAATCCATAAAAATCAGATAATTTTCTAAAAACATAAAAACTTTTTCGTCAAGTTAGCTAGTGGGAAAACTCAGATTCAACATTTCGACGGTTTTGTTTGATAAGATAAGAATAACTAAATCTTACTTTTAGATTTTGAAAACCTGAAAGATAACTCTCCTTTGAAGTTAACTATAGCTGATATACGTCTTTACATCACACTACACGTGTCGTGAGTTTTGGAAATTAGATGACAAGTCTTTTATGTCTAAAAACTTTTAAACAGATAAATGATTTTCTGAGGATCAAATAGGTTTGTTCTGAAATAAGTAATATCAAGAATAGTTTATGAAGTGAAGTGAATATGAAGGAATGTTATTGATGTCTTAATTGGAACTAAGTCTGAAAAATAACCCATCTGGAACTTGATTGGAATGATTACACACCGAACTCACTAAACACGTCTTTTATCCAAAAAATAATTGAACTGCCGGTTATATCTCCGTTCGTATTGAATCATCATGATTTTCACGCCAAATTGTCTTTTGTTTTTGGACCTAGGTAACTTGAGTAATTAAGTCCGCTGGGGTGTTTCTACACCTAATGCCCTAAAGCCAACTGGTTTGGGTGCATTGGCCCAAAGCTCATTAAGAAGCCTAGAAAGTCCAGATTGAAACAAAGTCAAGCAAGTGTTCTCTCCGAGTTAAAATTCCTAACGGTTCTTTGTGTGAGAATAATCTTGATAAAAGACAGACTTTTAAAAAAAAATTTTTAGCGGAGATATGAAGGTTTTATTCTATGATAAAGACTATTGCATGTTCACAGAGGTGTGTATGAAATGAAAACAAGAAAAAGGTGGAGTGAAAAATAAGACCTAGTTTCCTGTTAAGGAAGATAGAAATTCTGAAGTTGAAACCTTACTGGAAAACGAAACTTGAAAAATGCTTAACTCTTTATAAAACTTATGTGATCCTTTTAAAATTTTTATCTGGGTTTTATTGTATGACATGATTCGACCCTTCTGGAGCTTAACGACACTATTTGCACTGCATGTAAAGACATATAAAATCTTAAGTTAAATAAGAAGCGAGATGTGAAAAATAAAAGTTCGATAGTCTAGACTTAGGATCATAGAATTGTTATTTTCTGAAATAAAACTTTAGGGTTTGAATCATAGTTATTTTGCAAAACTAGCTTGACCGGATTTTGTGGGTAGTATCCGCTGAAAACCTTCAGGAGACAACACTCCTCCTACTAGGGACACCTAGAGGTTTAACGGCTTGTTGCATATGCTCAGTGCAATCGCGTTCCCTGCGAAAGTGAGGTTAGGAAATTTTTTGTGAATAAATTGGCTTTGCTCGGGACGAGCAAATGATAAGTTTGGGGGTAATTGTTCATATCAGATTTTTGCATTTTTATACCGCCCAATTTTTATCACATTGCTTATCGGTAGGTACTCTTGAGCCGTGTTTGCTAGTCAATTGCAGGATACATATTCTCGGCTCTAAACGGTGAAATTCAAGGAAAAGCACGACAAAATCCGGATTACTGCCAACCACAGATAAAACACGGGTCTCCGCTCTCTATCCGTATGTTGCCGCACACCAGTTTAAGAGACAAAATGGCAAATCAATGTCATTTTCATGCACAAAGATCAATGGCAACACAAGATCCAACATATCTACGCGGAGCTCGAGGAAATCATGACAAAAAGATCCACATCACATCACCTTTTGATCAACAGAAATTCTGGAAAAATCGTGAAGAAATTCTGAGAAAAAACATATACCAGACTGAAGGGCATTGCAAACCAGGGGATATCACCAAATTTGAAGACACAAGCCCCCATAGAGGCCGCGGTTCCGCGGCATAAGCAAGCTTAGGCCGCGGAACCGCGGCCGTACGGCCTTGTCAGCTGACGAGATTTTGAAGGTATTTTTGACATTCCATGTTTATTCTAAATGTTGCCCTAGAATTTCTGTTGCCTGCCTATAAATAGTCCAGAACTTGGCAAAGCTAAGGGTGCTCATTCTTGTATTTAGATTTAAGGTTATATGTTGTTCTTCTTCTTCCTCCTCTTATCTCTTCTCCATTAAAAAACTTGTAGTGAGCTTTTGTGAGTGAAGAATGAATAAAGGAGTTCTTGTTCTTACCATGCTTATCTTGTTGTAATTGTTAATTATATTTGCTTGTGTTTTTCTTTTGCTAATCTAGTTGTTGTTATTTGTTGTTTGTTTTTTTCTTGTTCTCTTTTCCTTTATCCTTAAACAACCATGATGCTTACGCCTGATCCTTGCCGAGATGAGGTCGCAAATAGCTAGTTGTAATCTTCTAACCTCTTTCTTTCTATCTTCCTCCTTTGTTTTATTTTCTTTTCCTTATAATGGGTGAGTAGTTTTCATACTTGTTAGGGTAGGATAAGGAAAGTTTGAGAGAAGGAAATCTCTCTCACTCTTTCCTTGCTCAACATCTTAAATCGGACTCCCTTTAATTGAACCACAATCCGCTCCCTACGGCACCCTATCCTACATGATAGCAGTGATTCCGTAGTGAGACCGGTTGTGGTTAAATTAACCGGAGGTTAAGGATAAGAGCCAAGAACGGACGGACAAGCACCAAAAGGAAGAACTTATGCGTTAGAAAGCCTAGCTTATACTCGCAAGTTCCTTCCTAGTCGTGCTAATCCCCGTTGTTGCCGATTACCGTAACACCGATATTAAGAGTGGCAACGAAAGAAGTGAGCGACTCCTAACTCAAACTAACCTAATCCTAATCCTAACAAGCTCTCTTTACATATCATTTTAGCACATAGTTAACTCAAAACAAATCTGGACATTTGGACTTAACTCGTTAAAGCACATAGAAAAAGATTCCCATCTCCCTGCGGACGACCCGTACTCAACCGGCTAGCCACAAGCGAAACTGTCTTGATTGCGGTAATTAACTAAACTTAAGCACGCAAAAATTCTACCAATCATTACCCTTTTTATCCTTTAATAGATTTAAAAGTAGAACGACGGTGATGCATGTAGATTAGGGTTTTTGGAGGGAAAAGGAATCCCACTCTTAACCCTTATCTTGACACGGAACTCCGTTCATATCTAGCCTTTACCAAAATAATTATTAATCTAATCTCTAATCGCGGTCGGAACTAATAAAGAATTGTTAGCGCGCCCGATTAGGATGTTAATGATTCTTTTGATAAAGTTCATAAACTTTATAGGACTTAAAAAGGGTTTAGGGATGTTCATCATCCATTAGCCTACCCTAATCCTACGAACCCTAACAAGCGAAAAATTATTCGCGCATGTTGGGAGAAAAAGAGATGGAGAGAAAATGCATAATTAAATTACGAAGAAATAGAATAAGAAAAAAAAAGCTACCTTTATTAATCAACAATATTCATTACACTTTGATTCCTTAGAAAATGATTACAAATACTAGTTTGCTTCTCGATCTCTTCTAAGGAGATAGATGAACCGTTGATGATCAGTCTGGATGCGTGAGCCGTCTTGGACTTCGTAATCTCGTCGGCTTGATCATTTTTCCAAGAGGCTCTCGGTCTTTATTTATAGTCCCAAACCCAGAAACTTAGCTTCTAAATTTGGAAGCTAACAGAAAAGATTCAGCCCCAAAATTTGCAAACCCTAACTCCTCTACACTGCCGCGGATCCGCAGCCAACAGGGGGTTTGGCCGCGGATCCGCGGCCAAAGGTGGGGATCATTTCATCAATTTTTTATGGGTTGCTCCTTGTGACATGTGACGATCCTTGGAACCTTCAGAATTTGGAAATCTTTTTTTTTTCTTCTGCCAGAATTGATTTCTTAATTTTGATTTCTTAATTAGGCAAGTTAGCTTTAACAACTTGATTTCCTTAATTTAAGACCTGAAAATTCTGCACAATAACTTAAATATTTAGTAGACTAAGTCTACTAGGATTAGCTCAATAATATTATATATATTTTCCTACCAAATACTTATTATAATATATCAACACATGGAAAATAGTATTTTTACAGATAAACCCTCATATGTATGATATATTATAATAAAGACCTTTTTAAATATGGAAATGGTAGGAAAAATATAATAACAAATGTGCAGTTTTATCAACTGAACAAATACCCTCAAACTTATCTTTGATCGTCCCGAGCAAACTAGTTTATTCAAGAGAAGGAGAGAAAAAAGAAAGGAGAAAACAAAGCACACTTTCGTAGGCAAACACGATTGCACTGAGCACGTGCAACAAGCCGTTAAACCTCTAGGTGTCCCTAGTAGGAGGAGTGTTGTCTCCTGAGGGTTTTTAGCGGATTACACCCACAAAATCCTATAATAAAAGAGAGATGGTAAAATTTACATATAAAGATAAGAACCATAAAAGAAATACTTTGAAAATAAGAGTTTCTAACTACACTAGCTTTTCAGTTGTCATGAGCCCTATCTTAATAGTCATGAAAAATTTTTAGAAGTCATATCATCTCTCAATAAAACATCGTCTTTATTTTTCGTTCCTACCTTTCATCCAAATATCGATTATATACCCCTACGTGTGTGAAATGGACATCCCTATACTCGGAGAATTCAATTCAAGCTATCATACTCTTGTCCATCTACCTCAGTACTTTTTAATTTAATGAATATTAAGATTTGCTCACACATTTTCATGCGATCGTTAATACTTCTTGAGGTACTAACCGACCGATTACTCATGTGCTTGCTGATTAGGTGATAATATTTTCCTCGTCTTGCACCACTTAAGGCTTAGCAGTGACTCCCAGACCAGTTGGCCTTAGGGCACTAGGTGAAGAGGCACCCTCGCTATATTTTTTTATTGCTGTCTTGGCGATAACAAAACCAGTATTCATTTTTCTTTTCACCATTTTTATATTTTCTTCATTTTTCATTTCCTTCATACTTTGGCTTTTAGACAAGAGCATTTCAAGGTATTCTCTACTATCCCGAGTTTCAAGACGTGTGTAAGTGCATATAGTAGGGTATCAACATTCAAATGTTTGGCTTCCAGAATAGAAACTATTTTTCAGACTTATTTTTATCCTCAGATTAGTGGCTTCCTTCATCTTACTAACCCTTGGGACAACGGCTCATAACTACTTATTACTAGTTCGTTTAAGAAAACTTCTAATTTTCTTGGTTTTCTTAAACTATTCCTATCTTTTGAATGTAATTTTTCACTTTCTACTTTTTTGTTATAAAAGAATTTTTTTTTTATAAATTTTGAAAATGTTGTGCTTATGCAAAGTATGATACAAATTGATGTGTAAATAAGCACAAACCTCCCCCAAATCTGTTTACAGCAGTGTCCTCACTGATGTCATCCGTTAAGCTCAAAAACCTGTAGACTTGGAGGAAATTATTAATGGGGGCAAGAATATATGAAAGTGAAAATCTTCCCCCAAACTTATTTTTGGCTCACAATTTTGTAAAAATCATTTTCTTTCAAGAGCCAAAACATACCACCCCCCCAAACTTAAACAATTTTAATCTTTTTAAAATCACACGAGAGGGTCAAGGTTATTGGTCAATGCCAAGATTTGCAAAGACCGAAGGTTAACACCAACCATTCAAAAATTTTATCGATGAAGTATCAAGGTTGGTGGAAGAACATGTCACCTTTCGACAAGAAGAAATGGGGAGGTGATAAGAGGTGTAATGGAAAAGGATTTCGTCTCAATTTGGAGAGACGACACAGTGATAGTAATGATGGATTACTCGCATTATCATGATTGTCCAAAAGAAGGGGTGGAGGTCCAATTTCTTCATCTTGGAGTTGATTCATCTCAACACCCGTATCTTTTAAAAATGCGAGCTCATCAGCGAAAATTTCCTCAAAGCTTTCATCGATACCCCGAAGAATAATGTCATCAGGAAAAACAGGATGATCGTCAGACTCTATAAAAAGTTCCTTATTAGCGTTAGATGTTGACCCGGACAACTCGGTGGAAGAGTCCGTGTCAAGCAACAACATATGAAAAGAGTCAGAATTATGAGGTTGATCATATTTGCTGCTGTCGACATCCATTAATTCGACAGAACACACATGAGCATAGGGTTCGGAGGGTTCACTTCCTAACTTGTAAATGTTAAGCTCAATTGACTTCTTTCCAAAGGATAGGGTCATAGAGCCGTTTCTACAATTGATTACTGCGTTGGAAGTGGCCAAAATGGGTCGACCGAGTATCACCGGGATTTGCCACAGGTTGTGTATCTATAACAATAAAATCCACAGGGAATATGAATTCCCCGACTTTGATTAACACATCCTCTAGCTCACCCCTTGGTTGGGTAATAGATCGATCAGCCATCTGAAGAGTGCAATGCGCAGGTTTTAACTCTCCGATCCCTAATTGCTCATAAACAGAATACGGAAGCAAGTTAACACTAGCACCTAAATCGAGTAGAGCACGATTGATATTTTTACCCCCAATAGAAATTGAAATTGTAGGACTTCCGGGGTCCTTTCGTTTCTTGGGTAGTTGTTGTGTAAAAACTGTGCTCACATTACTTGCAAGGAAAACTTTTTTAGGTACTTGAACTTTTCTCTTCCTAGTGCACAAGTCCTTAAGGATTTTCGCATATGACGGAACTTGTTGAATAGCATCTAGGAGAGGAATGTTTATGTTAACTTGCTTAAAAATTTCCACAATCTTCTCCATTTGTGGACTTAGTCTGTTTCCCCTTAACCTGTTTGGATAAGGTGCTTTATCAATAAAGGTTTGATCCAACATTGGAGAGGATTGTGGGGACGGATTCGATCCCAGAATTAGAGTGGGGATCGTTTTAGGTAGATTTGAGGAAATGGGCGAAGGGTTCGAGCCTTGGGGAAAACGGAGAATAGGCTCGGGTGAAGGTGGGAGACTAGACGAATTAGGGGAAGAAGAAGAAGCCGGGGTATCAAATGTGTCACTAACATCAAATTTCTCACCCACTCGGTTATTCAGCACTCTCCCTGATCTCAACGTAGTAATGGCATTCACATTATGATTTTGTGAATGGCCAGGATTAGATAGGGGTTAAGATGGGAGTTTCCCTTTTTCTCTCGCACTCATTGCGGCGTTTAACTGTGCGATTTGGTTTTCTATTGATTTAATATTCTCACCATGGGAGGCGGAGTTTTTCGTTATGGTATCAATAGAAGACTTCATCTCAGCCGACAATTGCATGGACTGTTTCATGAACATATCCAAAGTTTGTGCAAGTGAGTTGTCAGTACCGACCACTTGTGGTGTAGAAATGTTGGCCGGATTTTGGAAATTCTGTGACTGAAAGGGGGGCTGATTCTATGGTTGTGGTTGCTGTGGAGGAGGTCTTTGATAATTGCTTTGTTGGTTTTGATTCCAAGCAAAGTTAGGATGATTCCTCCATCCTTGATTGTATGTGGAAGAATAAGGGTCATTTCTAGGTCGCTGCAGAATAGCAGCATTAGCTTGAAACGATGCATTCATAGGACATTCTTCCGTTAAGTGTGAAGGATCCGAACAGCAACCACAGACGGTCTTGGGAAGCGTGACCTGATTTAGGGAGAATGATGAGAACTTGTTCTCAATAGCGTCGAGTTTCTTCTGTATCGCTGCCATTTCAGCTTTTACTGCGATGGAAATATCGAGCTGATGAACACCTCCCCTAGATGAAGGTGGTCTTACGCTTTCTTACTGCAAAGTGTGTTCAGCGAGGTTTTCCAGATACTTCCAAGCTTCACCGTCATCTTTAGACATGAAATTGCATTAACACATTATTTCAAGCATCTGCTTTGTCGCTGGATTAATGCCCTCATATATAATCCGACATAAATCCCATCTATTGATTCTATGATGATGACATTGGACAAGCAGATCTTTGAAACGTTCAAAGCACTTCCAAAATGGTTCATTGGGAAGCTGGGTGAACTGGTTGATCTCGCTCCTAACACGGGCAGTCTTATAGTTTGGGTAAAACTTCTTAAGAAATGTTATGACGAATTCATCCCAATTAGTGATAAAGTGTGCGGCAGTATTGTAAAGCCATTTTTCTGTCAAGTCGCACAATGTGAATGGGAGAAGACATAAGCGCATAGCATCTAAAGTCAATTGTGAAGTACCCATCATTGCGCATACGTTTTCGAATTTGGTAATGAAAACGTATGCGTCTTCCGATTCAAGCCCGTGAAATTTGGGCAGTAGATTGATGTAGTGGGGTTTAATTTCGAAATTATCCTCGTTAGGTGGTGGAAGAGATAGACAAGTAGGAAGGGGACCACGGATAGGATAGCATCTCTCTTGGAGAGAGATGCGCGGTGGATTCTGCGCACCTACGGGCGGTGGCAGCGTGGTGTTATAATCTGATGGAGTGCCGTCCATCTCGTTCGTGTGTGGTGGGGGAAAAGAAGATGAAGAAGTACCGACTTCGTCGTCGATACCAGGAACGCGGACAAGACGGGCACTAGGATCCCGTGTCCAGCCGAGCATGCACTAAGCGGGTTTAGTGCAAGTGGCAGCGTGGATTTAAAATTGGTTTGTTTTGAAAAAGTGGGACACAAGACAAATCACTCTAAAATGCACAAGCAACCCTAGAACTAAGGTCATCTAGGTCCAGTCTCTAGACCGCTCCTAGACTTCCAAAGGACAAGCCACAGGATCAATCCTCTACCGCCTCCGTACTACCCTTGTAGCCAGGTAAGTGCCAGGTAAGTGGGAAGGAACCACAGTAGTGGGCCTAATTAAAAACCACTAGCCTTTGACACACTTGCCTAGGCACTACAAAAGTAATGCGGATAAACGATAGATTATCCACGACCTTCCTCTGTCCTTATTGAGCGCGGCATTCCTTAGAGTCTGGTCTAGATATTTTTTAAAATTATTGTAGGGTGATGCAGATGCTCGGTTTGTGATTTGTGGGGCTTAGGAAGGGTGATGAAATCCCCGCCTAATCTTGATTTGGTCTTTACCCCTTAAAGTCCGTATTAAAATATGCAAAACAAAACCAATCACAAAACTTTTGCAAAAAGATTTTCGAGCGGTGCTATTTTGCAAAGAATCCTGCAGAAAAGATATTTTATTGGATTTCAGAGGAGAGAGAAGGAGTTAAGAAAGATACCAGAGAAGTGTGAAACCCTAGATCTCCTGTTTCCTCAAGTCCATGACTCCAGATTCCCTCGCAAAATTTCACGCACAAATCATTAAATATGCAATTTGCAGTTTTGTTTTAATAATGATATGAATCATCTAAGAATTCAACACAAATAGTAAGAATAAAAAATTACGCACGTATCCCCGGCAATGACGCCATTTGGCTGTTTCGAAAGAGTGTGTATGTGTAGTTAACAACAATCAATAACGGTGTCGCGTGTAGCTAGACCGAGATGAGTACGGGTCGTCCTCAGGGAAACGTTGAATCTTTTACTCTTACTTTAGATGTGTTGAAAGAGAGGAGGGATAAAGAATTTTGTGGAATTGTTTGTAGATCTACGTTAAGCAAGAATGCAAAATATATATATCTAGATTATTTTAGGGATGTAGTTAATATAATAAGGGGGCTTGTAGGGTTCGTTAGGATTTAGTAGTTATGGATGATTAATTAAAAGTTACCCTTTTATCGTTTAATAGATTTAAAACTAGAACGACGGTGATGCGTGTAGATTAGGGTTTCTGGAGGGAAAAGGAATCCCACTCTTAACCCTTATCTTGACACGGAACTCCGTTCATATCTAGCCTTTACTAAAATAATCATTAATCTAATCTCCAATCGCAGTCGGAACTAACAAAGAATTGTAAGCGCGCCCGATTAGGATGTTAATGATTCTTTTGATAAAGTTCATAAACTTTATAGGACTTAAAAAGGGTTTAGGGATGTTCATCATCCATTAGCCTACCCTAATCCTACGAACCCTAACAAGCGGAAAATTACTCGCGCATGTTGGGAGAAAAAGAGATGGAGAGAAAATGCATAATTAAACTATGAAGAAATAGAATAAGAAAATGAAAACTACCTTTATTAATCAACAATATTCATTACACTTTGATTCCTTAGAAAATGATTACAAATACTAGTTTGCTTCTCGATCTCTTCTAAGGAGGTAGATGAACCGTTGATGATCAGCTGGATGCGTGAGCCGTCTTGGACTTCGTGATCTCGTCGGCTTGATCATTTTTCCAAGAGGCTCTCGGTCTTTATTTATAGTCCCAAATCCAGAAACTTAGCTTCTAAATTTGGAAGCTAGCAGAAAAGATTCAGCCCCAAAATTTGCAAACCCTAACTCCTATACACTGCCGCGGATCCGCGGCCAACAGGGGGGTTTGGCCGCGGATCCGCGGCCAAAGGTGGGGATCATTTCATCAATTTTTTATGGGTTGCTCCTTGTGACATGTGGCGATCCTTGGAACCTTCAGAATTTGGAAATCTTTTCTTTTCTTCTGCCAGAATTGATTTCTTAATTTTGATTTCTTAATTAGGCAGGTTAGCTTTAACAACTTGATTTTCTTGATTTAAGACTTGAAAATTCTGCACAACAAATTAAATATTTAGTAGACTAAGTCTACTAGGATTAGCTCAATAATATTATATACATTATACCAAATGCTAATTATAATATATCAACACATGGAAAATAGTATTTTTATAGATAAACCCTCATATGTATGATATATTATAATAAAGACCTTTTTAAATATGGAAATGGTAGGAAAAATGTAATAACAAATGTGCAGTTTTATCAACTGAACAAGTTTTCATGTTTTATGTTTGTTTTCGAGACCCGATTCGAGGAGTGGATGAACCGTCTCGGGTACATGGTGGGCCCGGTATGGTATCCCAGGGTAATAAGCTCGAGTTGTAGATGATGAGCCTGGCAGGGGAAGACTACCTACAGGTAATTGTTGGCGCGGTGGATATCCAGAGGATACCGACCGTGGTCGTGAGATTTTGAGATATTGATACTTTGAGATAGGCCAGCCGGACGGCTGGGGTCTGAGATATTATGATACCGATACTTGAGATTTTGAGATAGTCATTTGAGGTGTTGAAGCTGGACACAGATTTCTGTTGATTCTATTGATATTATGCTGATATTTCAAAAGAGTTTTCTAAGAAGAAAATAATGATTTTCTTATATCAACATATTCAGATCACGAGTTGATTCATGTTGCATACATACTTGCTAGTATATCATGCCAGATTAGTATTGTAAATTGATTCATGTTGCATACATATCTACTAGTATATCATGCCATATCAGTATTGTTGATGTTATGACACTTTGCGTGCATGCTTACGATAGCCTCTATAGATATTATTTATTACTCACGAGTTGGCAACTCACCCTCATTGTGCCACAGCCTTGTTGCAGGTCCGCTCCGTCAGCACTGTAGCGGCGGACATACTTGCTCCTTTTGCTCATTTTGCCTGGACATAAGACTTTTGCTCGTAGGTGGGTTGTGATACTATTTTGTTTCCACCTTGTATATTCATTGTATCTAGAGTACTCCATCTACTGTACCTGCTGTTTGTATTGATGTATATTGACCTAGAGACGAGACAGTGAGATTTGTGGACTTTTATGTTATTTCTCTGGGTCGAGCTCACTTGAGCCGACATGATGTTTATTACTTGTGCCTTTTATGCTTATTTCGCACATTGATAATTTATTTTGCGTGGGATTTGAGTCCGCTTCAGCGAAGAGCTAGCTCCCGCTTGGGGATGCCTTATTTCATGTTATTCATATATTCCTGTTTTATACCCGTTTGGGGGACAGTATTTACAAAGGAGACTCTGCCGAAATTTTCGAAAAAATGGATGTTGCTTTTAAAAAGCTTGATGTGACTTATTTGGTTAAAATCGCTTTCAATAAATTGGTTTTTCCTTCACTCTATTGCTAAATGGGTTTTGATTTCTGGGCTTTGGCTTACTTAGATTACGTACGCCTTGAGACGTTTCGTAATTTAAGTGCCAGTCGTGTTCCGTACCTTTCGGGTCGTGACAACAACGCCCTTCTCGAGATCCTAGAATATCGGGACGAGACGGTCATTACAGCGCTTTGGTCTGGTTTTAGGCACAAGGAGTGGTTACGCTCATTTGCATTAGCGCAACCTAAGACCATGGCCGAGGTAAAGGCCTGGACCGAGAGTGAGATCCAGCTCGAGTCCGAGGTGAACGCAAATCTCCCCGGGGCAGAGCTAATTGACCAAAAGAAAAGGGCGAGGGAAGAGATAAAGAGACTTGAGCGGCCAAAACCCTACTCCCCGAAGTTTCAGGAGTACACCTCGCTCAACGTCTCTCAGGCGGTACTGCTTGAGGAGGCTAAGGGCGAGGGGTTCTTCAAGCTCCCTCCGATCTTGTGCATGGCGGCAAAGCGCACCCGGGGCCCCTACTGCGGTTTCCACAGGTCGCAAGGCCACTCCACAGAGAGCTGTAAACAGCTCCGAGACTACATCGAGGAGCTCATCCATTCTAGACACCTGGCAGCGTACTTGCGGGACAAGCGGCAAGTTGATCGCGAGCTGGAGTAGCGTCCCCCTCCCGGCGAGTTGACAATCGGCCAAATTATGGTCATGTCGGCGGGGGGTACGTCAAGTACTTACGAGGCTCAACACCCCACGCCGGTCGTGGAGGCCAACAGCCATCTAAGGATAAAGGCCAGGGAAACCGAGCCGATCGTTTTTGACGGCCTTACACCGCCAAGAAGCTCAAATCGTACCAATAAAAAGAACATCTACTAGCGTGTACTTCTTTTATTAAGGCAATGTAAACTTTTCTCCAGATCTTTCTGTTTGTATAATAAGAAGAGATCAATAAAACATTGCGAAAAGAAGAGTTTTGTTTATTCAAAAGGGTACTATAGGCTCCTCAGTCGGACATCGAAAAAGAAAAATTACAATAGCGGGGGAAGGGGGTGCAGAGAACATTGCTCGTGGTACTCCGAGGATATTTCCGCCAGCCGAGCCCTCGCGGCCTCAGACCTCTGCCTATGATGCCGCCCGTGAACATCGGCATCGTGCTTCAATTGGTAGCACTCAGGGATGAGCGCCACCGAGCGATCCCGTCGACCCACGGAGATCAGGCCGAAGCGCCGTAAAGACCTTAGCTTACCAACCGCCTCGTCCTTCAGCTGTTCGGACAAGGGGTTGTAGAGCCCTGGCGACGCCCTCCAGATGGAGTACATTAACAGCTGGAGCGGAAGGGGGGAGCGCCAGGAAAGCAGTCGACCGAAATGATCCTCAATGCGGCCTATGAGTAACTGCACCGTGTCCACGGTGCAGTACTGATCGTAGAGGTACACGTCCTCGAAGTTTACGATGTCGGGGATGGTAAAAGTGAAGTCCTCCATTCTAAAGTTTTGGATATGAAGGAAGGAGTGATCAACGCTCCCTCTGTTTTATAGCCCACAAAGCCACACGAGTCCAACAGTCGCTCGTTTCACCCATAACTGTACCGCCACACGGCAGACATCGAGCCTTTCTCGGAGAAATCGAAACGACGCGGCTCCGGCACTTCGCCTCCCCCACGCGTTCATTACACGTGTCGCCCGCGACTATCCCTATTCTCCATACTCACACCGGGAAGGTCGGATAGAACCTCACAAATCGACCAAGCGGCTACCCTGTTTGGCTATCCCGGGCTGGTAGTTTACTACCCCGCAACGCCAGGGATCGAAGCCCTCACCAAGGGGCAACCGGGCTCGCCCTTGCTCGGTTATCCCTGGCTGGTAGTTCCCTACCCCGCAACGCCAGGGATCGAAGCCCTCACCAAGAGGCAGCCGAGCGTCTACCCTACTCGGCTATCCCTGGCTGGTAGTTCACTGCCCCACGACGCCAGGGATCTAAGCCTTCGCCAAGAGGCAACCGGGCAGCAACCCTGCTCGGTCCATCCTTAGCAGGCCTCTTGCGGCTCCTCCCGTGCTAAGGATCCAAGCCCTCACCAAGAGGCAACCGGGCTCGCCCTTGCTCGGTTATCCCTGGCTGGCAGTTCCCTACCCCGCAACGCCAGGGATCGAAGCCCTCACCAAGAGGCAGCCGAGCGGCTACCCTTCTCGGCTATCCGTGGCTGGTAGTTCACTGCCCTACGACGCCAGGGATTTAAGCCCTCGCCAAGAGGCAACCGGGCAGCAACCCTGCTCGGTCCATCCTTACCAGGCATCTTGCAGCCCCTCCCGCGCTAAGGATCCAAGCCCTCACCAAGAGGCAACCGGGCTCGCCCTTGCTCGGTTATCCTTGGCTGGTAGTTCCTTACCCCGCAATGCCAGGGATCGAAGCCCTCGCCAAGAGGCACCGAACAGTAACCCTGCTCGGCCCATCCTTAAGGATCCAAGCCCTCGCCAAGAGGCATCGGGCAGCAACCCTGCTCGGCCCATCCTTAGCAGGCCTCTTACGACCCTTCCCGCGCTAAGGATCAAAGCCCTCGCTAAGAGGCACCGGGCAGTAACCCTACTCGGCCCGTCCTTAAGGATCCAAGCCCTCGCCAAGAGGCAACCGGGCAGCAACCCTGCTCGGTCCGTCCTTAGCAGGCCTATTATGGCCCCTCCCGCGCTAAGGATCAAAGCCCTCACCAAGAGACAACCGGGTAGCAACCCTTGTTCGGTTACCCCTGGCTGGTAGCTCCCTACCCCACATCGCCAGAGATCAAAGCCCTCACCAAGAGGCAACCGGGCTCGCCCTTGCTCGGTTATCCCTGGCTGGTAGTTCCCTACCCCACAACGCCAGAGATCTAAGCCCTCGCCAAGAGGCAACTGAGCAGCTTCACTGCTCGGTCCATCCTTAGCAGGCCTCTTACGGTCCCTCCCGCGCTAAGGATCGAAACCCTCATCAAGAGGCATCCGAGCAGCTGCCTTGCTCGGCTATCCCTGGCTGGTAGTTCGCTACCCCAGAACGCCAGGGATCAAAGCCCTCGCCAGGAGGCACCGGGCAGCAATCCTGCTCGGCCCGTCCTTAAGGATCCAAGCCTTCGCCAAGAGGCACCGGGCAGCAACCCTGCTCGGCCCGTCCTTAGCAGGCCTCTTACGACCCCTCCCGCGTTAAGGATCAAAGCCCTCGCCAAGAGACATCGTGCAGCAACCCTGCTCGTCCCATCCTTAAAGATCCAAGCCTCGCCAAGAGGAACCGGGCAGCAACCCTGCTCGGCCCATCTTTAGTAGGCCTCCTACGGACCCTCCCGCGCTAAGGATCAAAGCCTTCGTCAAGTGGCACCGGGCAGCAACCCTGCTCGGCCCGTCCTTAAGGATCTAAGCCCTTGTCAAGAGGCACCGGGCAGCAACCCTGCTCGGCCCATCCTTAGCAGTCCTTTTATGGCCCCTCCCATGCTAAGGATCGAAACCCTTACCAAGAGGCAACCGGGCTCGCCCTTGCTCGGTTATCCCTGGCTGGTAGTTCCCTACCCCACAACGCCAGGGATCAAAGACCTCACCAAGAGGCAGCCGAGCGGCTACCCTGCTCGGCTATCCCCGGCTGGTAGTTCACTACCCTACGATGCCAGGGCTTTAAGCCCTCGCCAAGAGGCACCGGGCAGCAACCCTGCTTGGCCCATCCTTAGCAGGCCTCTTACGGCCCCTCCCACGCTAAGGATCGAAGCCCTCACCAAGAAGCAGCCGAGCAGCTACCCTGCTCGGCTATCCCTGCCTAGTAGTTCACTCCCCCATGATGCCAGGGATCTAAGTCCTTGCTAAGAGGCAACCGGGCACCAACCCTGCTATGTTCATCCTTAGCAGGCCTCTTACGGCCCAACCCGCGCTAAGGATCAAAGCCCTCACCAAAAGGCCCTGAGCAGCGACAACGTTCGGCCAATTCTTTGGAAAGCACCAACCTTCTTGCAACAGAGGTTCCTCCAAACTGTTCAAATAAATGATCACCACCTCGACTCCCGGGGCTGGAGGACACCGACCTTCTTTCACAGTGGTTAACCGACAAGCACTTGAAGGGCGATCGTTATCTAAAACACGGGCCGTCGACCTGCGGCCTAACGCTTGATCGAGGTCAGAAATGACAAGCTCAAGTACTCACGCAGGAAACACATTGTCACGCAGAAGAAAAAGACTAAGTTTCATTCAAACTTCCAAAATCTTTTACAAGGTACTCTGGGCTCCCCAGCCTTACCAAATTGCCCGGAGGCTTACAAAAAGAGAGAGAAAAAGGAAAAGAAAAAAAGTTCAGGCCGCAAGCCCCGCCTAGACCTCACCTTCCTCGGTACCATCCCCAGGAGTCGGGGCTTCCGCTCCAGCAGCGGCCCCTCTCTTATCACCATCTGCCGGAGGCATGACCACCGAAAGTGGGACCCGAGCGTGGAGCTCATCGTCGGCAAACTCCGGAAACTGCTCCTTGATGGCATCAAGAGCTTCATGCCATACATAGTAGAGGCTTCGCCGAGCTTGGCGTAAAACTGGTCCGACCCCTTGTAATCGGCCACCGCCTTTCGAGCTCGAACCTCGGCAACCTTCGCCGCCTGAAGCGCAGCCTCGGCATCGCGTCTGCTGGCATCCCTCACCCTCTTCACTGCTGCATTGTGATTGGCCAGCTTCTCCAACTTAGCCTCGATGGCTCAGTGGGACTCACTTAGCCGGTGATAGGACTCCCGACACTTTGAGACGGTGAGCTCCCCGGCGGCCAATTGGGCTTCGAGGACGGCCATCCTCTCCCTCTCCAGACGCAGCTCGAGTCGCAGGTCCTTGGCCTCCGAAGAAGAATCCCCTGCCAACCTTATAGCATGGGCAGTCTCCTCGGCCTCCATGCGAGCAACGAGGGCGCAGTGTTGAAGGACCTGATGAAAAACAGCAGAGAGACACGCTCGAACTGAGAAAAGGGCGCTCAAAATAACACATAAGGGAGTACGCACCTGCACCGCCTCCTGAGCTATAGCTTCTACTTGGGCCCTCAGGGTCCCCCGCAGAATCTTGCCTCCGGCCGACTCTTCCATATCAGCAGGCTGGCTGGCAGCAACGGAAAGCCCGGACGGGACTACGAAATAGGCGTCCCCTCCTGCACAGGAATCCCCTCAGGAATCTTAGTCAATGGCGCGTGAGAGACCGTCTTCTTCCTCTTAAGAGGAACCTTGTCTTCGTCTTCTTTCCGCTTCCCTCATCCCTCTGGCCGCTGCCACAATAATCATCGAGGGCACAGGTTGAGGCGGATGGCCTCGTCGTCGGCGACTCCCTTGGTGTGGAACTCGGGTCAGCCTGAGGCACGGCCAAGCCCCCGATTCTCTTCTGGGATAGGGCACCGAGGGCAGCAAGAATCCTGGATCGGTCCATTTATTCTGCTAAGTGGGAAGCAGGCTCGACTCAAAAGAAGAAGAAGCAGAAGAAGAAAAGGAAGAATCTACAGGGGGCTACCTAGACTCTACCCGAACTATTTCTACAGACTCTTCACAAGAAGACATTTAACCTGATGGAGGGCATGAATCCTCGGAAGAGCAAAACGCAGATATCCCGACCTAAGAAGGAGAGCGCCGAGCTAAAGAGACTCAAGACGAAGTATAGGCCATGATGGGGACCCCACCCTATTTATAGCCGCCGGTGTGCACATCCAAAGGCGACAGTCATCTCCCGCCGAAACGACTCATCGCATTCGATGGCCCCCATCACTCTACCTGTCGTGCACGCATTGGTCACACCCCATCAAAAACAGGAAATCCGCGGCCCGTCGCGTCAGCCAACCAGCGCAAGGCACGTGGGCAGTCACTCCGGCGAACGTACGCATGATCCGGCGTATCCTCTTTAATGCAAGATCTGGCCCCTGATCCGCTGATGTCGTTAAGAAAATACAGATGATTGCCCGGGAATGCACACTTACGATATCTTTGAAAAGGAGATCACCTCGGGGACCCGGTAGACCACTCTCGACCCGACCCGTGAACAGGTCGAGACGAGAGTGGGGGACTAATGATGATGCTCGATATCGTCAATTTCCCAGATCGTGACACGTGGAAGATGATGTGTCCCGAAGCTAGCAAGAAAGGACCAGGAACGGTACGTCGGTGGAATACCTCGGGTCTGTGGCCCATGGATGTAGCCGACCTCCTGTGACCGTCCACACCACTCCTATGCCCGTCTTACAAACAACCGTTGGCTTGCCTCCGAGCCCCCTGCACAATTGGCCTCCTCGGCCATCTCAGCTCGTCTCCGGGCTACCGTAGAACCAAGATGCCTCGGCCTCCCGCTCGTTCCCGAGCCACCCGCCGAGCTCATCTTCCTCGGTCCCATCGACCGACCAGCAGCACCAGTCGCAGGCTCCTATGCCACGCCTCCGCGAATCTCGCCATGCGCGAGATATTCGTCGGCCACGTCCCGCGTTCCACGCCATCATGATCTCCCATTAACGAGCCTGTCTTGTCATTAATGCAGGATCCCGCCTATCACGTGGGCGTGACGCTGGAGGCGTAACGGCCAGCGTGATTCTCGCGCCCGCCTGCCATTCGCTGCTGGGTATATAAACCCCTCTTTCAGGCGACTCAAGTAAGTGATTCTTTCCTCACTAGACCGTTACTCTGCTCAAATATCCGGTCTAACTTGATCGTCGGAGGGTTCTCGGTGGCACAACCACCCCGGGACTTCCCTACAGGTAGCTCGGCCACAACAACCTCAAACCCATTGAGATCCACACGCTTCAGGAGGCAACCTCCAACTCAATCTTAGCCGTCCATCGTCGCTTGCAGTAGATCTACAGAAGGTAACATCTTGACGAGATCCGACATCCGTCAAGAACCTAAGGTAGAATTCATATAGACAAAAGTTTTCAAAAAGAAAAAAAAAACACTTCGAAACCAATCACATCTCTCTTAACAATACCCATAAAATGTTGTATGAAACATATTCCTGAATAGGAACATAAGCACTAAATATTTTGATAATCATATCATTTTGGAACTATATCCTTACATCTGCATGCATAAATGTGCCATATTCATAATGAGCAGTCATACATAGATTCGAATACGGATATAAATAGTTATCGAAATTAAAATTGAGATAACTATCCAGTAAGAGTCGGAAACTGATATGGATAGAGAACGAATATTAGAATAATTATCTGATAACATCAAAATTACCAATTTTTTTTATACCGGATACGGATATGGAAAAGATATAGATGTTATCATTGACAGATATGTATATAGATATGAGTACGGAGTGGGCTCGGATTATTCCTACACGGTTACATCACTTTTTATCAGCTGAGTGATTGAATGGACTTTTGGATAATAAAGGTTGTTTTATTGGTAAAAATTGAATCCAAACCCAATAAACTCGAAACCTGCAAATTTTAGTGCCAACTTGTGTTAGGCTTGGTAACAAGTCCATGACTCTTGAACATTCAGGCCCTGTTTTGGAATAGAGTTGAGTGTTCTAGATTGCAGTTCCATAAACTTAGCAAAACTTAACTCCAAAATGTCAACTATGCCATGTTTGGAAACCATTTTGGAGTTGAGATAAAAACATTTATCTCAACACCAATCTGACCGAAGTTTTGTGAAATCCATTTTTAGAGTTTGGGTCTTGCAAACCACAGTTTGCATTCTCTCTAGCTCCGCTTTAAGAAAAACCGTAATTATCCAAACCCTATATCCAAGAAGGCCTCAAAATTAAGATTTGCTTATATATGCTGTTTACTGGTAAGTGCCTCGGCGCACTAGAGCAGGACGGATGTTTAACGGAAAAGTTAATGGTACTCGAGTGATATTGGTATTGAAAGTTCATTATCGAAGTGAAATTAGCACTGATACTTCATGGTATTTTAGCGTAGTTTACAGAGTATGTTGGAGTTTAGCGCCAAATCAATAACAGCTATCTATGGCAATTTAGTTTGATTCACATATTGTGTCCACTCTTATCATAATATATGATGTGGTAATCTTTACTAAACACATGTTTTGGGATTGATGAGATAACATCATTGCACTTTAGAAATGCTATAAAACCATATCCAATGGCATTTTTGTTAAAAAAAAGTGAAAGTGATAAAAATACCTTATTTCGTCCATTTGGGTATATTTAATCTATTAATAAGAAATTTTGGGGTTATTCTGTCCCATAGTGGCTTACACGTCAAAGTAACCATTTCAAACAATATTGGTAGCGCAGTGGGGTTTTATAGTATTTTTGAAATTCAAGGTGTTAATAATTATGGAGAATACTTTAGGTCATACATCTGTAGAAGAAGACAGATGTCTGGACGTGCAGACGAGGGCATATCAGAAACACAGAGTAATGGCAGACGTCTGAAGGCCAGCAAGGCAGACGTCTGCAGAAGAACTAAGCAATGTACAGAGTGTAGCCAGACGTCTGACTAAGTGTGGCCAGACGTTTGACTAAGTGTGGTTCAGACGTCTGTGTAAGCTTGATACCCGGTCCAGAATATCGACGGGCGTCTGGAGGCAAGAGCCCAGACTGCTCAAGGCGATGAAACCCTAGCAGAGTCAAGACAGACGTCTGACCAAGTGTGGTCCAGACGTCTGTCGATAGTAAATCTGTTGCGAATCTATATTTAGTAAATTTAGGTTTATCTCCTATTTACAGTAGGATTAGGCTTTGCCTATATATAGGGATCTCTCATATATTATTAGTGGCTGCTATTATTATTATTGAGACTATTGTGATCGAGAGAAGGTGATGGCTAGGGCTTAGAGAAATGTAGAGATATTTGAGATAAATCTCTTAGGCTTGCTCGGTGTAATTGATTCAAAGATTGTTCGTAGACGTTTGCAGATTCCATTCTGTCGGAGACTAGCCATACGGTAGGTGAAACCCGTTAATAAATCCTTATGCCTCTATTTTCTGTGTTTGATTTTTTATTTATTCTCGTACTTATAAATTTATGATCTTTCGTTGTTATTGCGTGATTGTATTGATTACATAATTTGGTATTGTCGCGAGCATTGTTCCGTTAACCGGATTCCTCCCAACAACTGGTATCAGAGTCTAGGGCTTGTTGCTTAATACCAACAACCGGTATTAGAGCGAGATTTAGGAACCTAGGGATCTTCAATTCTACGATCTAGGTTAACGGTGGGTAACGACACTTGCGTCCTTTTCCCCACTTTCTTAGATCGTCGTTTTGAAGGTGTGGTTCAGATCGAAGGAGAAATTGAGTTTGCTGCGATATAATTGAAAGATGGCGGAGGATAAAATAAGGATCGAAAAATGCAATGGTCATAATTATGATCGGTGGCGCATGCATATGGAGGACTACCTATACCAAAAGGATCCGTGTCTTCCGTTTCTAGACGAAAAACTCGAGAAGATGACCAATGAGGCATGAAATCTTTTAGATAGAAAAGCTCTGGTGACAATAAGACTATCGTTGACTCTGCTGGTGGCTTTTAACATCTCAAAGGAGAAGACAATCATGGCGCTAATGACGACGTTGGCGAAATTATATGAGAATCATTCAACATGAAAAAAGATATACTTGATGATGAAGTTTTTCAACACGAAGATGACAGAAAGTGGTTCGGCGAAAGAACACTTGAACGAATTCAACATCATGATGGGCCAACTCGAATCAATTTCAATTGTATTTGAAGATTAGGTTCGTGCCATTTTATTTATATGTTCGTTGCTGGAGAGTTGGGAGAATCTCGTAATGGCAATTAGCAACTCGATCTTAGACACTCTCACATTTAATGATGCGGTGAGTTGCATATTAAGTAATAAGATGCGAAGAAAGGCTGTGAGCGGGAGTTCGGAAACTTCTCCACTTTCAGTGGAGAATCGCGGCAGAACGATGGAAAGGGGAAAAGGGAATAAGGGCAAGTCTACAAGCCGAGGAAAATCTCAAGGAAAAATCCAAGACGCCTGTTAGAATTGTGGAAAGAAGGTTCATAAGAAAAGTGAATGCAGACTTCCAAAGAAAGGCCCAAATAAGAAAGCAGATAAAAAGGAAGTAAATGCGCTGTCTACATAAGAACAAAGGAAACAAGAGCTTTGTCTATCGGCGAACGAGAGCACAAATGTGGATACTTGGTTCCTAGATTTGGAGGCATCCTTTCATTGTGCTTAAGGCCAGCATCACTTCAGCGAGTATTTTCAAGGTGATCTTGGGCATGTGATGGTAGTTAACGGTTAGCCATCCAAAATCATTGGCAAAGAGACGATCATCCTACAACCATCAAGAGGAGGTCAAATCAAGCTGAAGAACGCTATGCATATTTCAGATTTGAAGAAAAACCTAATTTCCACAAGTCAGTTAGACAACGAGGGTTATATGACGGTATTTTGGAACTCTCAGCGGAATATTTTCAAAGGATCGTTGGTAGTCGTAAGGGGTAAGCTAAGCGGCTCATTGTATTCTTTCAGTGGGAGTAGTGGAGGTTCTGTTGTATTAGCGCCGAATTCGGAGATAGATTCGGAACTTCGTTGTGGCACAAACGATTGGGACACCTCAGCGAGAAGAACATGAAAATTCTTCAGGATAAGGGGCTTCTTTCGAGACTGGAAAAGGTGGAGTTAGGGCTTTATAAGAGTGATTATTCGTGCGAAAAGCTGTGTATGTCTTTTGTAAATAACCGCAATAAAAATAGTGTCCCAAATAGCTAGCCGCGATGAGTACGGGTCGTCCGCAGGGAAACGTGAACTTTTTTTCTTATTTTAGACGAGTTGATAAAAGAGAGGAGAGATTGTTGTTGTTTTATTTTACGATGGATAGAAAATTTTATAATAGAAAGGCTTGTAGGGTTTATAGGGCTTAGTAGTTAATGGATGGATTTTTAGAAATGTCTATTTTTATCTTTTAATAGTTTAAAACCTAGAGAGATAGCGATAAATGTGAATTAGGGGTTCTTAGAGGGAATTAGGGTTTCCCACTACTGCCCCTTGTCTTTCCATTGATCTCTATTAATCTTAAGCCCTTAACAAAATAAGTGTTTAACTAATCTCAAATCGTGGTCGTAACTATCAATAAATTGATAGCGCACCCGATAAGAGGGTTAACATTTATTTTGCTAAATTTTATAAACATTAAAATATCAAAAGAAATTAAAAGATATTTCATCCATTATTCTACCCTGTCGTACAAACCCTATCAAGCAAGAAATTACTCGCTCATGATTAGTAGCGATTTAGAAAAAAAGTTAAAAATGAATGAAACCATAATTAAAAGTGCAGAAAAGTAATGCGTAAAATTAATGCGGATTGCATTACAACTTTTTCTCCTTAGAAAGTAGATTACAAGAACCCTAGTTTCGCTCGTAAATCTCTCTCTTTATGGAGGTAGATGAATAGACGATTTGATTGTAGGATGATTTTGAATGCACAGCTCTCAGTCCTTTATATAGCCCATGAAAGTTCAAATCCTAGATTCCATATGGGAGTAGTTGATATTACGATCATGTCCCCACAATTCCAGATCCTACGGCCTCTAAAGAACCGTGGAACCGCCGCCCTCTGATGGGTTTGAAACTTAGGATTTTTTCTGGCTTTTCTTTTTTTATATTTGGAGATTCTCTTGATATATAGATTCTGAAAATATTGCTTTGAATCTCTGCCGTTGCTAAATTCTTCAATTTGCTTCTAAAATTTGGAAGATTCGGTTTTAATATCCCGATTTGACTTGGATTTCCTACTTAGATTTCAGACCTGAGCTAATACCTACATAATATCTCCAATAAAATTGTTAGTAGCATTTGATATCTTTGAGATATTATTCCAACCATTTACATGATACAATATCTTAAGACTATTGATTAGGAATATTTGATATGATATGCATATTTTAATTACTAATATTTCATTAAAATATTATATGCATATATTTTCTCTAATTATATTAATTATAAATGAAGAAATATATGATAATAAACTTTTACAAATAAACCCACATATGTTCTTTATTTACAAATAATACCTTTTAGCACTTAACAATAATAGGAAAAATGTCCATAAAAATGTGCAATATTTTAGACTAATCAAATACTCCCAAACTTATCTTTGATCGTCCCGAGCAAACTATTTATTAAAAACCTAGCACACTTTCATAGGCAACACACGATTGCACTTAGCTCGTGCAACAAGCCTTTAAATTTCTAGGTGTCTCTAGTAAGAGGAGTGCTGTCTCCTGAGGGTTTTCAGTAGATTTCACTCACAAAATACCATAATAAAAGAAAAAAGATGAAAATTACATACAAATATAAGAAACATATCAAACAAAGAATTTGAAAACAAGAGTTTCAAACTACACTAGCTTTTTAGTTGCCATGAGTCCTATCTTAATAGTTATGAAAAAATTACAGAAATCACACCATCTCTCAATAAAATATTGTCTTTAGTCTTCCTCCCTACCTTTTTTTCCAAATATCGATCATATACCCCTACGTGTGTATAAAAGACATCTCTACACTTAGAGAATTTAATTCAGGCTATCATATCCTAGTCTATCTTTCTTAGTACTTTTTAGTCGGTGATGCTCTATATGGATTTGCTTACACATTTTTCATGCAATTGTTAATACTTCTTGAGGTACTAACCAACCAATTACCAAATATGCTCACTTATTATGGCGTAATTAGCAATATTCTAGTCCTCCAACACCTAAGGCTTAGCCGTGACTCCCAAACCAGTTGGTTTAAGACACTAGGTGATAAGGCATCCTCGCTATATTTTTTATGCTACCTTAAGTAATTACAAAACTAGTGTTCATTTTTCTTCACCATTTATATTTTATGCGTCATTTATATTTTGTTGATATATATATATATATATATATATATATATATATATTCATACTAAGGCTTTTAGACAAGTGCATTTCAAGGTATTCTCTACTATCTCTAGTTTCAAGATGTGTGCAAGTACGTATAGTACAGTATCAACGTTCAGAAGTTTGGACTCAAGAATAGAGACTATTTTTCAGACTTATTTCTATCATCAGATTAGTGATTTCTTTCATCTTACTAACCCTTGGGACAACAGCTCATGACTACCTATTACTAGTTTTGTTTTAAAACATCTAATTTTCTTACATTTCTTAAAAAATTCCCTATCTTTCATATGTATTTTTCACTTTCTAACTTTTATTTTCAAAAAAAAATTTATTTTGTGCTTTTATTTAGTATAATGCAAAATGAATAAGCACAAACCAGCCTCCCAAACCTATTTGTGTGTTCACTGATATCATTCTTTAAGCTTAAAACCTGTAGACTTGGGAGAAAAAATCCTCAATGATTAGTAAAGGGGACAAGAGTTAATAACCGTGAAATTCTCTCCCAAACTTATTTTTGGCTCACAATCGTGCAAATTTTTTTTTCAATAGCCAAAATATTTTCCTTCTTCCCCCCAAACTTCAGTAAAACATTTTTTTTCATTATTAAGCATTTAAAATTATAAGAGGGTGGTAAATATTATCGGTCCGCACAAAGCTTTACAAAGATCAAAAGTCAACACCAACCATTCAAATATTTTATCAATGTAACACCATGGTTGGTAAAAGATCATGTTACAGATAGACATAAAGAAGTGGGGAGGAGATAAGAGGTGTAAATGAACGGTTTTACGTCTCGATTGGTAGAGACGAAACAATGATGGTGGATGAAAACGAGGATTTGAAAGATAAGGAATAGGTGGAATAGTCGCATTCTCGTACTTGATAAGAAAACGGGGTGGCGGTTCAGCTTCTTCGGGTGGAGGTTGATTCATCACAACATCCATGTCTTTAAGGAACGCGAGTTCTTTGGCGAAAATATCTTCGAAACTTTCATCGATATTCCGAATGATAATCTCATCGGAAAGAAATGTATGATACTCGGACTCCATAAGAGGTTTATATCTAATATAAGAGATTGACTCGGATAGGTAAATTAAGTCAATCGACAAGTCAAAGGATTCGGACTCGGGGGTGGACTTGTCATCAGAAGGGTCCTCACTCGTATAATAAATAGCTGGATCAAAGAATAACGCACTAGTGGCGACGAGATCAATATCATGAAGAAAGAACTCCTCAAATTCGTAACTGTCAGAATCTATCTTGTCAACAGAACATACATGAATTATATGAGCAGAAGGTTGGGAGGGTTGACTTGTTACTCTATAAATGTTAAGCTCAATTTTCATCTTCCCAAAACACAGGTTCATGGAATCGTTATGACAATTGATTATCGCGTTGGAAGTTGCTAGAAAAGGTCCACCTAGAATCACCCGAATTTGGTTCCGTGGATTTGCCACAGGCTGTGTATATAAAACTATAAAGTCCACATGGAATATAAATTCCCCAATCTGGATCAACACGTCTTATAGCTCACCCTTATGGTGAGTGATAGATCGATCGGCCATCTGGAGAGTGCAGTGTGTAGGTTTCAACTCTCCTATGCCTAATTGCTCATAAATAGAATACGTGAGCAAGTTAACACTAGCACCTAAATCAAGTAGAGCGCGATTGATATTTTTACCCCCAATGGTAATAGATATTGTAAGACAACTAGGGTCCTTATGTTTCTTGGGCACATGTTGGGTAAGAGCATTGCTCATATTACTCGCTAAGAAAACCTTTGTAGGCACTTGAGTTTTTCTTTTCCTAGTGCACAAGTCCTTAAGAATTTTCGCATAGGATGGAACTTGTTGGATAGCATCTAAGAAAGAAATATTAATATTAACTTGCTTAAAAATTTCCACAATCTTCTCCATTTGTGGACTTGGTCTGTTGGGCCTCAACCGGTTTGAAAAAAGAGCTTTATTAATAAGGGTTTGTTCACCACCGGAAGACGGACCGGAACGTTGGGACGTCTGTTCTGAATTCTGGGGGTAGATACTATTTGGATTTATCCGTCCACCTCTCTGAGGACGCCAAGTTGATTTATGACACCATATATCGGAGGTTTGGACGGATGCGGCTGTTGTAGCGTGACTTCATCAGATTCCCTCTGGTTTGTGAGGTTTTTTTTATTGTGGGGACGCTCTTCCTTGCAGGCTCAAGCCCATGCAGTTAATTACGTTACCGCATCGCGATAACCGCTTTCTCCTCTCCGAAAGTTCATTTCGTGTCGTGTGTGTGTTTTTGTTTGTTTTGGTTGCCCGTGAATTGTATACGGAGACTAGTTTATGTCGTCGCTCGTAGGGCGTGGATTAGTCCAAATCCGTATATTTTTAGATTTGGGTTTGGGTTGATTTAAGAATCGTTAATCTGATTTAAGATTAAGATCGACTCAAAACATATGAGCGTTCTGGCTCAATTATTTTAGTTTAAGGACATCGCGGTCCATTATCGCCATGTTTGAGGCGAGGTGTTAGTTTAAAAACGTTTTGGTCCTTTATCGCCGTATTTGGGGGTGAATATTAGTTTAAGGATATTTCGGTCCATTATCCATCTTGCACGCACGTGTATTTGTTATATGACAAAGTGAATAATGGTGATATGGAATTTGTCCAATATAGGGCACTATCCGATTTGAGACGTGCATGTCAATTTAGAAGTGCATTAATGAAAGAAGTTGTTGGTCGTCGGGACCCACTACCTCTCTAAAGACGTTGAGGAATTACAACGACATGTATCAGAGATGTGAAGAGATGTACTCTTAAATCAAATCCCGTATTTGAGGAATAGGGGTTGTTGTGGACTTAAGATTTTTTTGTCATATTTGAGACCTTAGAATCAAGAGCATATGGGCTCAATTGAAAAAAAACAAAGAGATTTAACCTCAGGAAACTTAGCCAATTTTGGGCTGAGATTGAGTTTCCATAATTACCCAACAATGCTGAGCACTGGGACATACAACGCTCACGTGTGAAACACGTGGGGTGCTGGATTAGTGCTAAGAACTAGAGTCCTGTTGTACTCACGTGTGAGGTGTTCAGATGTGAGCGTTTTTAGTCATTTTTGACTAATCATGAAGTGTTGAGCACTCTGCATGATACTCAATGGGAAGTACGTGAGTGCTGGGCTTTGGGCTTTATTTGATCGTTTCCCCTTTTTTTTACAGAAGTTCTAAGCACTTGGATAGAGCTCACGTGCATTTCACGTGACTGCTTCCTTTTGGGGCGGCTGCTTAATTGACAAAGAAGTTTTTCGTTACTCTTTAGACGCCCACGTGAGAAACACGTGAGGCAGGTTTGGCTATTCTTTTTGTCTGTTTTTTAAGCGCTTCTCGTGAGAAATACATGAGGCTTCAAAATAGTGCTAAGCACTAATCGAGTCACCAAGTTGTTCTTGTATTTTCTTAGAGATATTGATCTTTGTTAATGACATTTTTTTAGTCATTGATGATCATCAAGATTTCAGTTTTGAAGATCTTGGACCATCATTATCGTTTGTATTGAAAAACTAAGTTCCTTTTCACTTTTCTAAGAACCAAGTTCTTTATGTAGGGTTAAACCCTAATTTTTGGAGGAATTAAATTCCAATATGTTCCTGTTCTTTCTTTTTAACTTAGTTCTTTTCTCCTAAGTTTTGAATCTGCAGAACAGAATCTCCGCGATGAGAATTAAATTCTCAACTTGTGGGGAGATCTACTTCTGCAAATCTCAACCAGAGAAAGAACTAAGTTCTTATATGAAGGGTTAAACCCTTAGAGAGGCAAAGGAGAGATAATTATGATCTCTGCGTTTCTTTACCTAGGGTTTCAACGAGACAAGTATTCTTTGAGAATTAAATTCTATTTTCTATCAATGGCTCACTGTATTCTTTAAGATCTTGTGGGAAGTTCTCTTTGTATATTCTCTCTCTTTTCTATCCGTCCGTCCCCCTTCTTTCTTCTCTATCTATTTATAGGAGAAGAGAAAAGATCGACTTAACAAAATTTCTGATTGAGAGATCATGATTGATTTCATAATCAATCCAAAATGATCTCTTAGATCATTTGGTGAATTTTATTCATCATTGGATTTTTAATCCAAAGGCTCTCTGTTTAACAGAGAAGTTTTCTTGTTTATTTAACAAGATTAAGAAATATTTTTCCTAAAATAGAATTTTATTCTATTAGATGATCGGTGAGTGATTTTATAATCACCGTTGGATCCTTGATCCAAGGGTCCTATGTTTAATAGAGAAGATTTTTCTAGTTTGAGAAAGATCAAGGAAATATTTCCCACATAAAATTTTATTCTATCAGACGGTTCATTTGGTGATATTTTATCACAATTGGATTTTAAATCCAAGATTCTCTGTTAGAGAAAAATCTTTCCATATTAGAAAGATCAGGAAAAATATTTCCCAAATAGAATTTAATTCTATCACATAAAATCAGATGTGAGTATTTTAAGATTGGGATGCTCACATACTTTGCATGTGAGCGTTGCCAAAGAATGTGGCAGGAGGAATCACGTGTTTAACACGTGATCCTTAGCGTGGGTTTTGTCTAGTTTATTTTCAGCGCTAATATGGTTTGCATACGAGCGCTCACATGTTTAACACGTGAGGCCTATTTAGCCTTTAGTTTATTTTATTCAGCGCTCATATGCTTTGCATATGAGCGCTCACGTGTTTAACACGTGAGACCAGTTTGGCTTTTAGGTTTATTTATGTTCAGCGCTCATATGCTTTGCATATGAGCGCTCACGTGTTTAACACGTGAGGCCAGTTTGGCCTTTAGGTTTATTTGCTTTCAGCGATTATATGCTTTGCATATAAGCGACCATGTGTTTAACACGTGATGTCAAATTATGAGGATTCTTTTCCTATTTTTTTTCTTCCCTTTTTTATAAGAGAACAAATAGCCCTTTGCCAAAATTTTTGGCTGGAACAGGATTGGGTCCAGCTCTTGTGGAGAAGTTTGTAGGGATAGAATGGATCCAAAAATTGAATTTGGGATGGTTTTAGATGGTAATTCATTCAAGAAAGTAGGCTGAAGGTTCGAACTTAGTGAAGAACGGAGAATAGGCTCGGAAGAAGATATCGGATTAGACGAAATAGGAGTAGAAGTAGTAGCCGGGGTATCATCTGAATCATCAACTTGTTCACCAACCTGGTTATTTAGCACTTTACCCGATCTCAACGTGGTTACAACACCCACATTATGATTTTGTTAGTGAAGGACAATATTTGCGTTTTGTGAGTGACCCGGATTTGGTAGAGGTTGAGATGGAAGTTTTCCTTTCTCTCTCTAACTCATTGCGGCATTCAACTATGCAATTTGTGCTTCGATCGATTTTATGCTTTCACCGTGGGAAGCAGTTTGTTGCATCAACGTTTGGACATAAGACGTTAAATTAGCCGTTGTTTATGCAGATTGTTTAATAAACATTTCTAAGCTTTTTTCGAGTACTGAGATTTTATCGGTACCGGCCGTTGGAATATTAGTCTGTAGTTGGAAAGAATTATTATAAGGGGCAAACTTGTTGGCCAGATTTTGGAAAGATTGCGGTTGAAAGAGCTGCTGAATTTTTTGTGGTGGCTGTCGTTGCTGTGTGGGAAGCCTTTGATAGTTATTTTGGCTTGAGAACTGATTTTGATTTTGAGACTGGTTTTGGTTCCAAGAAAAATTAGGATGATTCATCCATTCCTGATTATATGTGGATGAATAAGGATCATTTCTAGATTGTTGCTAAAAAGCAGCATTGGTTTCTTCATGACCTTGAGACGGAGAATTCAAAGGATATTATTCCGTTAAATGTGATGGGTCAAAACAGCAACCACGCACAGTTTTGTGGAGCGTGACTTGATTTAGCGAGGTTGAAGAGAATTTGTTATCCATAGCTTCGAGTTTCTTTTGCATTGAGCCATTTCGGATTTCATTGCGATGGATACGTTGAGCTGATGGATACCTATCTTAGATGAAGACAATGTGGTTGGTCTAGTGCTCTCCCACTGTAATGTCTGTTCGGCGAGATCTCCCAGAAATTGCCATGCTTCGCCATCGTCTTTTGACATGAAGTGATATTGACAAATGGTTTTTAGCATTTGTTTTCTAGCTGGATCAATACCCTTATACATAATTCGGCAAAATTGCCATCTATCGATTCCGTGATGAGGGTATTGGACAAGAAGATTTTTAAACCGTTCAAAGCATTTCCAAAAGGGTTCGTTGGGAAGTTGGGCAAACTGGTTAATCTCGCTTCGAATATGGGCAGTCTTATGATGAGGATAAAATTTCTTAAGAAATATTTTAACGAATTCATCCCATTTAGTGATAGAATGTGCGGCAGTGCTATAAAACCACTTTTCCGCGAGACCGCACAAAGTAAAAGAGAGAAGACGTAATCGCATAGCATCCCTTGAAGGTTAGATGGTGCTCATCATTGTACATACGTTTTCGAATTTGGTTATAAAAACGTATGCATTTTCAGATTCAAGCCCGTGAAATTTAGGCAACAAGTTGATGAAGTGGGGTTTAATTTCGAAATTATCCTCATTGGCTAGTGGAAGAGACAGACACGTAGGAAGGGTCCGCGTATGGGATGGCATCTGTCTTGAAGAGTGATGCGTGGTGGATTCTGAATTTGCACACCCAGAGGTGGTGGCAAGGCGGTGTTATTAAAACCCGATGGAGATCCGTCCATTTCAGGAAATGTGGTAGGTGGAGGAGAAATAGAAGATGAAAAAGTACCGACTTCGGAGTTGACAGCAAAAACGCGGACTGGACGGGCACTAGAATTCCATGTCCAGCCGATCATGCACTAAGCGGGTTTAGTGCATGTGGCAGCGTGTGATATGTGTGAGAACGATTTTAAGAAGGCTTGTTTTGAAAAAAAAATCGGACGTGAAGCTTGACTCAACCTATCACAAAATGCACAATCAATCCCTAGAGCTAGGGTCACCTAGGTCAAGTCACTAGACCGCTCCTAGACTTCCAAAGGACAAGACGTAGAATCAATCCTCTACCACCTCCTTATCAATCCTGCAGCCAGGTAAGTGCCAGATAAGTGGAAAGTATTCGCTATACGAATCACCAAAATAGCGGCCTAATTAAGTAACTACTTTCCTTAGTCACACTTGCTTGAACACCACAAGAGAAATGCGAATAAGCAATAGATCACCCACGACCTTCCTCTGTCCTAATTGAGCGCGACAGTCCTTAGAGGCTTGGTCTAGATATTTTTTTAGTAATGCAGAGTGATAGTATGCCCGTTTGTGATTTGTAGGGCCTAGGAAGGGTGATGAAATCCCCACCTAATCTGAATTTGGGTTTATTGTCCCTTAAAGTCCGGTTTTAGATATGCAAAACAAATCGAAATCAAAACACGCAAAAATATTTTTTGAGTGGCGCTGTTTGCAAAGAATCCTGCAGGTAAAATCAGATTATTGGAGTTTTAGATGAGAGAGGAAGATGATAGGAGAATATTGGAGATTTATGGGGGCCCAAATCTTCCAAGGGACTGCGGTTCCGCCGCCTAAAGCACACTTTGGCCGCGATTCCGCCGCCATTTGACAAGTTCGTTTCCTCAAATTTCTTCAGAGCACCCGTATACTCCTCTGGTCCAAATTGAAAGTCTCTGAATTTCTGTTGGCTTGCTCCAATTACTCCAGATTCCCTTGCAAAACTCGCACAATAATCGTTAAAAACATAAGATGCGGTTTTGGTTCTCTTTTATTTTATATTTCTGGTTTTTATAAGAAATCAACCCGAATAACAAGAAAGTTAATTACGACCGTTTTCCCAGCAACGACGCCATTTGATTGTTTGTGAGAAAAGGTGTGTATGTGTTATGTAAATAACCGCAATCAAAACGGTGTCGCAAATAACTAGCCGCGATGAGTACGGGCCGTCCATAGGGAAACATGAACTTCTTTTCTTGTTTTAGACGAGTTGATAAAAGAGAGGAAGGATTGTGGTTGTTTTATTTTATGATGGATAGAAAATTTTATAATAGAAAAGCTTGTACGGTTTATAGGACTTAGTAATTAATGGATGAATTTTTAGAAATCTCTTTTTATCTTTTAATAGTTTAAAACCTAGAGAGATAGCGATGAATGTGGATTAAGGGTTGTTGGAGGGAATTAGGGTTTCCCACTACTATCTCTTGTCCTTCCATTGGTCTCTATTAATCTTAAGCCCTTAACAAAATAAGTGTTTAACTAATCTCAAATCGTGGTCTTGACTATCAATAAATTGATAGCCCGCCCGATAAGAGAGTTAACATTTATTTTGCTAAACTTTATAAACATTAAAATGTCGAAAGAAATTAAAAGATAATTCAACTATTATTCTATCCTATCCTACAAACCCTATCAAGCAAGAAATTACTCGCTCATGGTTAGTAGTGATTTAGAAGAAATGTTGAAGATGAATGAAACCATAATTAAAAGTGCAAAAAGTAATGCGTAAAGTAAATGCAGAAAGTAAATGCACAAAGAATTAAAACAAAAACTATTTTTATTAATCAACTATTGCATTACAACTTTTTCTCCTTAGAAAGTAGATTACAAGAACCCTAGTTTCACTCGTAGATCTCTCTTTATAGAGGTAGATGATTAGATTGTAGGATGATTTTGAATGCACAGCTCTCAGTCCTTTATATAGCTCCTGAAATTTCAAACCCTAAATTCCATATGGGAGTAGTTGATATTACGATCATGTCCTCACAATTCCATATCTACGGCCTCTAAAGAACCGCGGAACCGCCGCATATAACCCTTGTTGACCGCGGATCCGCTGCCCTCTGATGGGTTTGAAATTTAGGATTTTTTTGGCTTTTCTTGATATTTGGAGATTCTCTTGATATATAGATTCTGAAAATATTGCTCTGAGTCTATGCCGTTGCTAGATTCCTCAATTTGCTTCTAAAATTTGGCAGATTCGGTTTCGATATCCCGATTTGATTTGGATCTCCTACTTAGATTTCAGACCTGAGCTAATACCTGCACAGTATCTCAAATCAAATCATTAGTAGTATTTGGTATTTTTGAGATATTATTCCAATCATTTACATGATACAATATCTTAAGAATATTTGATATGATATGCATATTTTAATTACTAATAATTCATTAAAATATTATATGCATATATTTTCCCTAATTATATTAATTATAAATGAAGAAACATATGATAATAATCTTTTACAAATAAAGCCACATATGTTCTTTATTTACAAATAACACCTTTTAGCACTTAACAATAATAGGGAAAATGTCCATATAAATGTGCAATATTTTAGACTAATCAAAGACCTACATTTGTAGGAAGCAAAACACGTTCAGATTTCAGATTGGAGGCATAAATAAAAAGACCAAGAAATTGAAAATGGTGCATACGGACGTATGGGGTCCGGCCTCGGTGGAGTCTTATGGAGGAAATCGGTATTTCGTGACATTCATCGATGATGCAAGCCGGAAAATATGGGTGTATGCGATGAAGAAGAAGTCCGATGTGTTTGGTATTTTCAAACACTGGATTGCGCAGGTTAAAAACTAAACGGGGACTAAGGTCAAATGCCTTAAATCCGATAATGGAGGGGGATATTGCACATAGGAATTCGAGGTGTTTAGCTTGCAAAAAGGGTATCCGTTGGTTGAAAACGGTACCGGGGTGTAACAACCCTAAACTTCCTGTACAACTTTCTGTACAAAATTTTCAGAAAAAATATAGAAAGGGGTATTTTTGCCTGAGCACAAGTTATAAGTTTATTTTGCTTTTTAATAGCAAGTAAGAGCTTGTAGCTCATTGGTAAGACCTTGCACTGCAGAACCAAAGCACCAGAGTTCAAATCCCATCACCACATTATTTTTAATATTGATTTCTTTTTTAATTTTTAGAATTCCAAGAGTCTACACGTGCTAAACCCGTAAAACCAAAAGTTATAAATAAAAAAAACTGTCCCAGGGAGTAGACCAACCGACGAGCAACCCAGGGCAACGAGCCCCGGCCTGACTCGCCGTGACTCGGCCGACGACTCGGCCGATTCGGCCCGCCGCCGCCGGCCGAACTGAGTCGGATCGGCCGAGTCTCTCCTTGAAACCTCTGTCTTTTTACATTCCTATGATCCCTGTACACTTAAATTTTTTGCACAGTTCCAGATCTTTTTAAATTCAATTAAAACCCCATTAAACCATATTTTTAATACATTTTTTAATACATTTTCAATACAACTTTTCACCTACCCTAACCCTAGTTTTATCCTATAAATACCACCTCTAAACACACACCCCTCACTCATAATTCTGTCCAAACTCTCAAAAAAACTCTCTAGAATTTTGTTTACAAGTGGAGTTAGCAAAGGGTGAAACTCCGGCGATCTTCCGACGACGACCCTAAGAGCTCCCGGTTACGAAACGACGCACCCGCGCCTCCTACGTCTTCCTCTCTCTCTTCTCTTAACCATAAGCCAGTAAGTACCACTTCCCTCTTCTCTAATCTATTCTTAAAACTTCTTTTACTAAAACCCGACGGAAGCTGAGTTAAATCCGACTTTCGATTCGGATTTCTTTATAAAGTTCAATTTTCCTTAACACAACCATATTAAACTCTTAAATCTTGACTATTAATCATTAACAAAACATGTTGAATAAGTTTCATAGCAAAATATTTTATTTTGTAACTTTTATCGCTTTTTCTCAGTAAAATACCATATAGTTTAGTTTCTACTTTAAAACATCATAATTCTTGCTATACCTTTAGATAGATCACGAGATAAAGACCTACCTCTTCACAACACTCATATACAACATAGCACGATACTTTTAGGGAACATAGAATACGGGAATACGAATTTACAATTAAATCCATTTTACTATTAAAACCGTTTTCTACAAGATTACGAATTTTTACAAATCTTTGCAAAGCGCCGCTACAACCACTTTGGGGAACCCATCTGGGATGGTGTAGATTATCGCACATCCCGGGGCTTAGTTGTGCGAGATGCAGACCTCCGCAAGGAGCATCCGGTCTCGAGAGATTTAAAATACAAATATCTTAAGAAAATGAGATTTTTAGAAAAAAATAAATTAAAATTATTTTTATAAATCTATAAATATATATGTATCATCAAAATATCTATTTTTTTTATAATATCAATATTCCAACTTTTCTAAGTCAAAAGAATCACTTTACAAGAAAATACCATGAATTTCCATACAAGTTCAATATTACAATTAAATACCATATATTATGAAAAATAGGTTTTTTCACTAGAAATATCACAAATATAAAATTTACAGCTATGAAAACTCTAAAGACGATAATTAAATACTTGAGGTGTATTTTGTAAATTATACAAAATTATTTTTACATAAACCCCCTCAAGTTTTATAAATTACAATAAGAACTCTAGTAAATATAGGTTTAAGCGGGACCAATCACTTGAGCCTCAGGGAGCGGGAGAAGTGGGTACTTGCCTATTTAAGGTAGACAACTTAACAAACGGTGTTATCGACATGATAATCGTCTTTGAAAAAGACACAAATCCTACCGTCCATGTGCAGCAGTTACCGATAACATCAAAAACTTAATTCAGGATTTCAAATTCTTTTCTAATTGTTCTGACTCAGACTTAGTCTCATTATAATAATCTGACTTGAATATGATTCAAGTACAATCTACAATATTACAATTCAATATGAATTTATGAATCCATATATTCAATCTGTTCAAACTATTCAATCTATATTGACCGAACCAAACCATGGATATACTTCCATCTATATGATTCTCCAGTTACATCCATGATTCTCAAGTTACATCCATTTACTGATATCATGGTTTCGGCAAGTCATCCAATTATACAATCTATATTACAAGACAATACAAGTTGCAATACAATACAAACAATACAATCAAGACATCACGGGGTTTAAGGGATAGATTGGTACGGAAGGTGTTAGAAGTGGCACGAGACTGCAAGATTTAAGACACCTAACCTGAATACAACGCCGTTGTTCCGGGCTTTCTAACGGAGCCTTTTACTTCCAGTTGCCTTTAGTCTCTGGCATATAGAGACTCCTCTCGCATATACTGGAATCCTTCTGTACCAAGCTACATACAACAACGTTAACACTAAATACAACATTATAACAATATAATATAACTTTAAAAGTTACACTCTTTCTCTTACTCTTTGTCTATTCTACTTCTCCCTTATCTTCGGGACTTACCGAGCGATTTGTTCGTCGACGACATTCTCTTTCTTCTTCTTTGAATGTCGTCAGATATTTCGGACCTTCTAGAGATCGAGCCTAGCACTGAAGACTTAGACCAGTTTACTGAAGATCCCGAGCTGTAGTTACACTTGTATATTTCCTTTACATTCTGTATTTTCCATTTCTGTTATGCCACTGTTTAGGCATTACTTTCATTCAGATGTATTTACTTTCCATGCATTGTACAAAAGAATGTTAATAAATAAAGTTGTTGTTCAATTATATCTTTTGTCTCTTATGCATTTCTTTTATATTACTTAGTTACGCTTAGCGTATTTGCTTCTGAGTAAATACGTAGCGGTCTCGTCATGTCTTCTGCCCGTATACTGGGAAGCGGGGCGTGACAGGGACGCCACAGAAGAATGGCTGTAGGGTTCCTAGGCACACCCATGAGGTTCCACAACAGATCAACCATGCCAAAATCAAATTTTACAAGTGCCGAGAAACCCTAATGCGAGATCGTAAACTAGAGGTAAGGCGAAACTAAAGCAAGTTAACAACTTTAACTAAAAGGAAAGTGACTACAACCTTTGTAGATCCGGTCCTCCACTTCCTTAGCTCCGTGATGACGTCCCTCCGCTGCGACCATCGGATCCCGGACTCTAGCGATGGTTTCGTCGAAGAAATGATCGGGCTAGGTCATCGACTTCGATGTCGAAGATGATCTACGTCGAGGCAACTCAAGATCAAGCTCCAACTTCACCAAGTCATGAAACTTGTGAAGAAAACACCCTATACTACATGGCAAGTTGTAGAGGATGAAGAAATAGGAAGTGGGTTCACTTTGGATTTTGATTTCTCACTTGGAATCATCACTTGATCATTTTCAAGCAAAGGTTTTCTTTTTCTCTTGAAGAAGAAGAAGAAGAAAGAATATATGATATGAATAATAAAATCAATTCATCTTATCATAATGCAACCTTGAGTTAGTTTAACAAGTGTAGAGAATAAACTAGGGTTTAGTTGAATGGTTATGGTTAAGGAAAAAACAAAGTGGTCAAAGCTTCATGAAACATCAAGATAAAAACAAAAGAAGTCACCATTTTGTATCTTGCCCTAAAATAAATAAATAAAATAAATAATTAAGAAAAGATAACAAATCCCTAACCATTCACTTAAACATGGTTCAAAGTAAACATACACCCAAGTTTGCATGTATCATCAAACATGATACAAACTAGTGCACAAAACTATATCATATATACAATGTGCACATCAAGTGAGAAAATCTATCTTAAGTGAACCAATACTAGTTAATGTAAAGTAATATATCAAATATATAATTATACATTAAATCATTAAATCAACACTTGATTTAACGATCCGGTCATATCGTATATGACCGACTAATATCCAATGTATCGACTTATCGAATCAATCCTCGATTCGATAACTAGGTTATATCGTATACAACCAATCGATACATTCATCGCGAGAATAGAATACGGTATCACATACACGCATTATTCTCGGTCCCGCACATATCTCATATGCGCTCCTATTTTGTTTTGCTTGAGCCAGGAAACCTCTGTGTAGGACTCTAAAGACTCGTCAATACGCCGGCAGCAGGTGATGATCATATCAAACACCCACAAGCCGCAAGCGGTCTGCTAAACGTAACGGCCACCCGGGTATTGAGCGATCAGAAGATCGACGAGCAAGCCCGCTCACACTCCTGTGAATCCAACCAGTAACACTTACCGTACAGTCCGGTCTGTTCGTCTGATATGTCGCATATCTCGTCTAGGGGTGGTAAACGTCAGACCCCAGTAGCTTGATAAGTCATGCCGATATAAGGTCCATAACATGTGTGAAACTACTGATAACTCTTACCAGTATATCACTGCAACCCTGGCCAGGGATTTCCAGTTATGGCCAGTCGTGCATAGCGCTACATCAACCCCCAATACCGGGAGAGACGAATCCCCTCCTATCGCTCATTGCCTCCATGTGAATCGGGACTGTAAACAAAAACCACCTGTTTGCACGCCTCTGCAGAGCCGTGGTAGGGTGGAAATAAAAGCACAGTGGGAGAGACACAAGACTCTATGACGATCTCGGGTCAACAGACTAAGCTGTATCAGTGTCACCAGAGAACTGCCATCTGACGTGAGGTATAATACCATCTGGGAGTTCTCTGTGAGTCCGTTCAGTGTACCCAGTCACCACTGAGCACCCGCATACCATCTCTGATGTCAAACACCAATGGATATGGGATCATCCATCGCCCATCACATAGGTCGAAAATATATACGCTAGTCTACTCTGGAATATCGATGCCCCGTCTCGATATTCCCACGACTAGGAACATTGAAGGATGTACTCATGGACTACCCAGGCCCCATTAGTATGATCTGCATCATAGTCCTGGAAGTCGAGTACACATCCTAAGGGCTTTATCAACATGTAACAGAGAGATAGAAAGTATACATGTTAAGATAAAGAGCAACCAGATAGCGTACTATCATGTCGAGCAAGAAAGTCCTACCTATATATGTCCCAGCATCCACTACAATATACATCCAATGTACAGTAATGGCCTATAGGGTATACATATAACTAACAATCTCCCACTTGCACTAAGGCCATCTGTAGCAGTGGTTGCAGTATCACATACTCAACCATCCCATATAAGTCTCTCTCTGGGAAAAAGCCTTTGTGAGTGGATCCGTCGTGTTGTCCTCTGAGTCTACTCTCCTAACCTCGATCACCCTGGGGATCAACTATCTCCATGATCAGGTGATACTGCCTTAGAATATGTCTGGATCACTGATGGGACGGACGTTCCTTGGCATAAGCCACAACTCCATTGTCACACAATGGGAGGAACTAAGTTCATCTCATGAACTAATATACACCCAGACAGCCTCTTTAGTAGCATCTTTGGTAACGATGTATCTTGCCTTTAATCGTCTAGTATGTCACGGTATCTAGCTTGGAACCCTTCCAACATACCGTCCCTTTACTAAGGGTAAAGACAATGCCTGTGACTGACATTCAGTCGTCCTTATCACTCTGGAACCTTTCCAGTGACTCTCCCCAGGATCGATTGATACCTTCTCACTAAACCTAGTGAGAAGCCTAATATCCATTTAGATCTATCTCATATATCCAAATCCCAGGATTTAGGAGGTATCACCTTTATCCTATTGGAGAATCCTTGTGATAAGAGGAGATTGACCGAGTGTAGCATAGGAAACTCTTTTCCTATCAAGAGTATGTTGTTCACGTACAATACGAGGATGACCACCTTACTCTCTACTACCTTTTTGTACATACAAGGTTCATCTACCATTTTGATGAAGTCAAACACTTCGACTACCACATCAAAACAGACGTTCCAACTCCGTGATGCCTGCTTTATTCTGTAAAGCAACTTGCACACGTTTCCGCTGCTCCCATTGTTTACGAAGCCTTCTGGCTGTGTTCTTATAGACGTTCTCTTCTAAATCATTATTTAGAAAAGCAGTCATGACACCCAACCACCAGATATCGTAGTCATGGTATGTAGCCGTGGTAAGTAGGATCCGGATGGACTTAAGCATAGCCACTGGAAAAAGTTTCATCATTATTCACGCCTGGTCGATGACGAAAACCTTTAACAAGTCTAACTTTGAAAGTCTCAACTTTTCCATCTACACCAAGTAATCTTCTCAAGATATACTTGCTCCTGATGGGGATTTAACCCTTCAGATATAGCAACCAAAGTCCATACTTTGTTGGTGTACATGGATTCCATCTCAGATCGCTAAGCATCCAGCCATTCTTACAGAGTCCCTACTCTTGATGGCCTGCTCGAAACTAGTTGGGTCATCATCTCATGATGCAATCCTCGCTCGCACTGTCATCGAGAAACCGAAGTATCTCTTAGGCGGATGAGGAACCCTGCTAGATCGGCGGAGAGGCTGAGGTTCGTCGGAGACTATTGAATCCTTTGGTTCTATCAAATCATCAGCTGTAGTTTGTATAGCTGGAACCTTTCCAGTTCTACAGAACTGACCTTGCCTCGATCTTGTCCGGATTTTGCTTTTGACATAGGCCGGACAATCCTAAATCTTAACTTTCTTAAGAGATAGGCTCTTCCCATACCATATCTTATATGGAGTGGTAGGCACTGATTTGATTGGAACTCAATTCAATAGGTATGCAGCTTCTCAAGTGTATAACCCCAAAAGGAAATAGGTTACTCAGTAGTACTCATCATAGAGCACACCATACCTAATATGGTGCGATTGCTCCGCCCCGATACATCGTTGTACTGTGGTGTATTCAGAGGAGTATCACCGAGAGAGAATCTCATTCTCCTTTAGAATAGTCCAGGAATTCTATGCACAAGTATTCTCCTCCCTGATCTTATCATAGGACATAATACTTATACCCGGTTTTTGGTTCTCTGCTTCTAACTTATATTCTGTGAATATCTCAAAAGCTTCGGACTTGTGTTTCAACAGGAATATATGTCTGAATCTTGAGAGATCATCAGAGAATGTAATGAAGTACAAAGAACCGGTCCTGGCATGTGTAGACAGGGGACCTTACATACATCAACATGTATCAATCCCAAGAGTTTACTAACTCTTTCTCTGTTTCCAATAAACAGAGCTATGGTCATCTAATCTTTGTGACATGACCGGCAAGTTTCACAAGATGTAAATTCAAACTGATTTAAATATGCATCTACATGTAACTTCAGCTAGTCGGGTCGCATTGATATGACCTAGTCTACAATACCTCAAGAAGGATCCGTTCATTTCTGAACTCTTCCTCTTGTGTGTGTTCTGTATACTAGGAACTGTAATTTGATTTAGAACATCAATGCTTTTAGATAACGTGCCTGAACCGATCAACTTTTGAAATAGGAAATGTTCAAAACAATATCCAACAATACAAAATTATATCGTTTCTTTACTAATAAAGAGACTGATATGATTTTGTATATCAGGTTCGGTATCTAATAGCATTTGTTCAGAATCAATGTATTGGTAATACGGGGTGACAGTGACCAACAGACCTGGCTGCAACTCTTGCACCGTTTTCTGTCTCATGAAACTTATCACCCGTTCTCAGTTCTCTGCCTTTCTGTAGCCCTATGTAACAGATTACATAGCTGGGATCCTGATCCGGTATCAAATACCCAGGATGCAGAGGATACTGAGAAACAGTTCTGTGTAACGAACACACCCGAAGAAGATGCATCATATGCACTTTCTTCGTTTGGGCGGCATAGGAATTCTGGTATTCCCCTATTTCCTGCTCGGCCTTATAACAATTATAAGTTGGAGCGGGACCAACGTTCCCCAGCACAGTATAACAAGCGGGTTCGGTCAATACATCCATATTATTATCTTGATTAAGGTGTGATATGGTCGCTACCTGGAGAGAGAGAGAAGAAAACACTCTGCGTGCGCTCTTGCAAGATTAGATTGGTTATATATTTTATCTAATTAGGATGGCTCCCACTGTTTTTATCAAATCTTCCTTCAAACCTTAAAAAGAAAGACTAGCCGGGATTAATTACACTCTACAAGTTCGCCAATCTTTCAGCCAGGCCAGTGTCGGTACTTTGAGGGAGGTTCCCCGTGCTTTCGCACGGACCTAATTAAAGTAAACCTCGTTTTTCCAGAGGCGTAACCCCGTTGACACCTTTCTAGACACTTACTTGATCGGCTAATTGCAAAGTGCAAAACTCTCCCAGGAGTAACAATTACTCGCAGTGGGTATCGGGATCCAACTATCATATAGAAGGTATGCAATCTCATTGCAAATTTCAACACTTGAAACTCCCGATAAAGGTTTTTACCCCTAGCACCTATGACCTTAACTATGGTCAACAAATCATAAGCACTAGTCAAGTTCTACCCGTCATTTCGTGATTAATTAGACCCACCCACATGACCCTTAACTAAGGTCAACAAAGTCACGCGACTGTCCTAACTAATCGCATCATATGCGGTGTAGGAAGACATCACTTAGCTACCGTACACTGTGCCTTGACTATGGTCAACAAACACAGCACGAATACTAAGTACTCTACTTCCTAAAATGACGGAGGGTTGCGAATGGTTTTTATGAAAACCTTTAACGCTTTGAACTTGATCTCGTTGCGGAATCAAATAGGTTTTAAAATGGAGTGTTTTTGAGGTTTTTCTAGTTTTGCTAAAGGGGTCACTCCCGGTGAAGGGATCGTCGGCCCTTTCCTCATTGAATGAGGTGCGGGATATATCATATATATCACTGTGCAAAGCAAAAACTATAGAAGCAATCAAAAGACAAACCGAGGGTTGTAGCATCTGCCAGTTATTGCTAAAGGAGTCACTCCCGGTGAAGGGATCTCGGTCCTTTCCTTATCGAATAAGGTGCAGGATGTTCTACAAGGAACACCTCGATGCAAAGCAAGAACTGTAGCTACCTGTTTTAATTTGAAATTCGATTTCACAACATCTTTTAGGTTTATTTTCTTTCATTAATCTCATAAATGAATGTCCCATCATTTAAGTCCACCTAAACATCACAGATAAATATAACGTACGCTTATGTCATCCGCATTCGCCTCGATGTCCCGTCTGCACCGTTAGGTTAGGTAACTAACGCCAGAGCGAGGCAGGGCTAGCGCGGGTGTAAAACATAAGCAACGTCTATATAATATATCATATATACTATATACTATATCTATCTGAACAAATCACATGATCACATCACAGATAACGCAGCAGAAAATATCATATGAAATATTGGATATACTAGGACGTCCGTGTCTTTAATACGAGCCAGTATAAAACACGGATTCCATGGTCGTGATGAATAGCCAATCCCACACCCCTAGACCCCTACGAGAGCGGCAAGCAACCCTACCAATTCTAGGGTTAGGAGACCCGGACTCGACTCCTCGAGATGGTCTCCCAATGGACCCTAGAACCCGGTTACTTGTGCTCCCCTCCTTGGGCCTATCCTAATGCGGAAAAGTAAATAATATACATCAACGGTGGCATCTTCCGCAACCTGGAAGTGCCCCAATAAAAGAATATTACATACAAGTTTTTACATGAATGAAAATGAAAAACACTCATCTCACATAAAAACCCTCCGGCTATTCAAACACGACGATCCAATATAACATATCCAGCAACACATAACATCGCATGTCATCAACGTAAGTAAAATGCGCATCCCAATTGTCGTTGACATATAGCAACGAAACCGGCGATATCACATATTACACTTACGGTCACAGAAAAGAAAGTGTAAAACTACAACAGTTGGAATCCGCAACCTCTTTAGACATCACATGTCTAATCAAATGAATTCCTTAGACATCGCATGCCTAACAATTATAAACCCCGCATTTTAGTCTCATTATCGAAAATACTTTTCAATATGAAGTCGGGCAATTCAACAAGATTCCCGACATCCAAAACAAATGCTCGTCGCAAACTTTAGTAGGCGGCCGCACCCCCGACGCCGTCGACGAAGTGCACCAAGGCGGAACACCGTTGCCGCGAGCACCCGTACGGATGCTTTCGGCGACGGGGTTCTCCTACAGTCACTTGGTCGGGGCTATGGGGTGAGGCTGTCTATTAAGTTTACCCGGCGAGTATCCGCGTACGCTACGTGATTGCGACGGACTTTTGATCACATCAAAATTCCGTGGCAACCGATCAAATGCGACTAAACTGCTATGTTTATAACATTCAAATCAGTTATCTCATAACTACTTGTGGATTCCAAATATTGTATCACATTCCAGATAAATAGAAAAATGTTAAACTTTTCGATCGAACATTCAAACACCCAAGTTTTCCCGAAACAGCTCAACACATGAAATAAGTTCAAAAACACCCATTTCATGCCACAGTACCAATGGTTCAGCCGTAGAAGGGTCAAGCCAACGCCTCACATGTGGCACGCCGTACTGCCCCAAACCCTAAGGTTCAAAGGGCAGTTCAAGACGGCCACATAATCGAGTTAAGGTTTGTTGTCTTCTAGAGGGACCATTGCGTTACTTGCACTACTTAGAACGTCATTAAACTACGGAAAAATCCAACAATTGGAAATTTCCCGGCAGTGGAAAAAGTGGGTATTTTTATCCGGTCGAACTTTTTAACATATTCTAAAATTATCCGGAAAAACACATAGACAAAGTTTGACAATCCGGTCGAATCTACGAACTCCCAATACAACCCAGAAAACTCAACTCTTGAGTGCAGATTAAAAATTCCCAGAGAACAGAGGAAACAGAAACGGGCATTACTGTATAAAAATGAATCCCTAATCAGTACATACGGCCGCGGAACCGCCGCCAATAGCAGGGTAAGGACACGGTTCCGCAGCGATCTAGTGGAGTTAGGGGTTCATTTTCTGCAGTAACTCTTAGAATTTCCTGCTCTATTTTCTGAGCATTTTTAATTCACAAAAATCCACAGTTTTGAAAATTGTCCAGAGAGGGGTGAAATCTAGGGTTTCGGGGTTCGATCGGGTTTTTAACTTTTTCTACTCATCGCCTAAGGTTCTAGCTAGGCTCCGATACCACTGTAGGGTTCCTAGGCACACCCATGAGGTTCCACAATAGATCAACCATGCCAAAATCAAATTTTACAAGTGTCGAGAAACCCTAATGCGAGATCGTAAACTAGAGGTAAGGCGAAACTAAAGCAAGTTAACAACTTTAACTAAAAGGAAAGTGACTACAACCTTTGTAGATCCGGTCCTCCACTTCCTTAGCTCCGTGATGACGTCCCTCCGCTGCGACCATCGGATCCCGGACTCTAGCGATGGTTTCGTCGAAGAAATGATCGGGCTAGATCGTCGTCTTCGATGCCGAAGATGATCTACGTCGAGGCAACTCAAGATCAAGCTCCAACTTCACCAAGTCATGAAACTTGTGAAGAAAACACCCTATACTACATGGCAAGTGGTAGAGGATGAAGAAATAGGAAGTGGGTTCACTTTGGATTTTGATTTCTCACTTGGAATCATCACTTAATCATTTTCAAGCAAAGGTTTTCTTTTTCTCTTGAAGAAGAAGAAGAAGAAGAAGAAAGAATATATGATATGAATAATAAAATCAATTCATCTTATCATAATGCAACCTTGGGTTAGTTTAACAAGTGTAGAGAATAAACTAGGGTTTAGTTGAATGGTTAGGGTTAAGGAAAAAATAAAGTGGTCAAAGCTTCATGAAACTTCAAGATAAAAACAAAAGAAGTCACCATTTTGTTTCTTGCCCTAAAATAAATAAATAAAATAAATAATTAAGAAAAGATAACAAAACCCTAACTATTCACTTAAACATGGTTCAATGTAAACATACACCCAAGTTTGCATGTATCATCAAACATGATACAAACTAGTGCATAAAACTATATCATATATACAATGTGCACATCAAGTGAGAAAATCTATCTTAAGTGAACCAATACTAGTTAATGTAAAGTAATATATCAAATATATAATTATACATTAAATCATTAAATCAACACTTGATTTAACGATCCGGTCATATCGTATATGACCGACTAATATCCAATGTATCGACTTACCGAATCAATCCTCGATTCGATAACTAGGTTATATCGTATACAACCAATCGATACATTCATCGCGAGAATAGAATACAGTATCACATACACACATTATTCTCGGTCCCGCACATATCTCATATGCGCTCCTATTTCGTTTTGCTTGAGCCAGGAAACCTCTGTGTAGGACTCTAAAGACTCGTCAATACGCCGGCAGCAGGTGATGATCATATCAAACACCCACAAGCCGCAAGCGGTCTGCTAAACGTAACGGCCATCCAGGTATTGAGCGATCAGAAGATCGACGAGCAAGCCCGCTCACACTCCTGTGAATCCAACCAGTAACACTTATCGTACAGTCCGGTCTGTTCGTCTGATATGTCGCATATCTCGCCTAAGGGTGGTAAACGTCAGACCCCAGTAGCTTGATAAGTCATGCCGATATAAGGTCTATAACATGTGTGAAACTACTGATAACTCTTACCAGTATATCACTGCAACCCTGGCTAGGGATTTCCAGTTATGGCCAGTCATGCATAGCGCTACATCAACCCCCAATACCGGGAGAGACGAATCCCCTCCTATCGCTCATTGCCTCCATGTGAATTGGGACTGTAACCAAAAACCACCTGTTTGCACGACTCTGCAGAGCCGTGGTAGGGTGGAAATAAAAGCACAGTGGGAGACACACAAGACTCTATGACGATCTCGGGTCAACAGACTAAGCTGTATCAGTGTCACCAGAGAACTGCCATCTGACGTGAGGTATAATACCATCTGGGAGTTCTCGGCGAGTCCGTTCAGTGTACCCAGTCACCACTGAGCACCCGCATACCATCTCTGATGTCAAACACCAATGGATATGGGATCATCCATCGCCCATCACATAGGTCGAGAAGATATACGCTAGTCTACTCTGGAATATCGATGCCCCGTCTCGATATTCCCACGACTAGGAACATTGAAGGATGTACTCATGGACTACCCAGGCCCCACTAGTATGATCTGCATCATAGTCCTGGAAGTCGAGTACACATCCTAAGGGCTTTATCAACATGTAACAGAGAGATAGAAAGTATACATGTTAAGATAAAGAGCAACCAGATAGCGTACTATCATGTCGAGCAAGAAAGTCCTATCTATATATGTCCCAGCATCCACTACAATATACATCCAATGTACAGTAATGGCCTCTAGGGCATACATATAACTAACAATGGCATCAGTGAAAGGATGAACAGGACGATTCTAGAGTGAGTACAGAGCATGACCTTGGATACGAATGTGCCAAAATTCCTATGGGTGGCAGCTGTTGATGCTGCTGTGTATCTGATCAACAGAAACCCGACAAATGCGCTTGATGGAGATATTCCGGAAGAAATTTGGTTAGGTAAACCGGTTAATTACTCGCACCTAAAAGTATTTGGTTGTATTGCGTATTCTTTGATTGATAAAGCAGAAAGGAGTAAGCTTAACTCCAAGTCTAGGAAGTGTAATTTCATCGGGTATGGTGGAGACGAGTTTGGATATCGGCTGTGCGATTACACAAGTAAGAAGGTAATACGAAACTGGAACGATGTTTTTGATGGGCAACACTTATACAAAAAAGGAAAGCAAGCCAAAGATGGTGCAATATCGGAGTTCGTCGAGTTAGATGGAACTCAAGAGAGCAATCAGGTACCCACGGGCGGAGATCAGAATTTAGAGGACAGTGCAGTGCATGATCAGGTTCAAGAACAGGTTGGTGACCAAGTTCAGCAACCAGATGTATCAGTTCTGAGAAGATCTACACAAGATAGGAGTCTACGTGATAAACTTGTTACCGACTTCATTTTGTATACATATTCGAGAGAGTCCGATTCCTAGCGGAAGTAAAAAGTGACGGTGCTAGCAAGCAGTGAGAGCAAGCTATGAACGAGAAAATGAATTCTTTGAAGAACCGTATGTGGGATCTAGTGAAGCTACCCAAAGGTCGTAAAGTGTTACTGAATAGGTGGGTATATAGGATAAAAGATGATGCTGATCGTGTGAAACAGTACAAAGCTCACTTAGTAGTCAAAGGATATGTGCAAAAGTAAGGAATTGACTATCAAGATATATTTTCCCCTGTGGTGAAGATGACATCATTTCGAATGATTCTCATTATAGTTGCGATGGAGGATTTACACTTAGAGCAGCTGGATATGAAAATGACATTCTTTCATGGAGATTTGGAGGAGAAGATCTATATGATGCAGCCACCGGAATACGAGGTGAAGGGGAAAGAAAACATGGTGTGCAAACTGCGAAAATGCTTGTACATATTTAAGCAAGCTCCAAGATAGTGGTATCTCAAGTTCGATCAGTTTATTTTGGAGACATGATTTGTATGGTATGATTCAGATCACCGTGTCTATATTCAGACCGTTGAGGATGAAGACTACATCATTCTTGTAGGGTGTTTTTCGTCACCCCATTGAGATAAGAATACATATCGCTTGTCAGGCGTATACAGATTCCCCCTGCCTAGGGTAGGCCAGGGTTTATTGATAGTGGGGATCCGAATCTCCGGCAGTCACGAACTAAGCTGTCGTTGATTATCCCTCGTTTTTGGAGTGAGGGAACCTCCGATCGACGGGTAAAACTGGTCATGCGAACTCAATGTGCAGTGTGTATGTGTTGTGTTTTGAAGGGGTCTTTGTAACGTCCTAAAACATGATTAGAGTTAATTATATATTAATTAAGCGATATAATATGGGTTTTCAATAAAGCTTCGTTAGTAATTATTTTCACATATTTTTATTCATTTATTATTTATTTTATTAATTATATGCTAATCTAGTTTTAACAACATGTTAATTTAGGTTAAAACATATTTTGTAGCCATGACAACTTAACCATTTTCATTTTTGCTTTTCATACTATTTTAACTAATTAAATGGGTTTTTTAAATAAAAGAAAAGAAAAGAAAATATCATGAGACATAGAGGCATGGGGGGCTTGATAGGTGCATTTAATGAAGGGAATGGGTGGTGCATGGCTAATATTAGCCATCCACCTCTTTTCTCTCTTTCTTTTCCTCATTCCCTTCTTCTTCATTCTCTTCTTTCTTCTCTTTAACCCTCATCACAAACCCTTCTCTATCTTCTTAAAGCCTAAATAAATCACTACAAAAGCCATCACAAAATCCTTATTTTACCTCTTCAAAGGTCTTGTGGAACCAAATCTTCCATCTTGAAGCTTTGCAACCCTAGGATCTCCCTCAAGTGTTTATATTGAGGTAATGAGCCAATCTTATCCTTATTTTAACAAACTTCTTGCTTAAACAACTACTAATCTTAATTAAAGTTTATGTTTTGAGGTGTTTTGGTATTTCAAGTGAGGTTTTAAGGTAGGTTTGGGGTTTTGTTAATTTTTATAGTAAGCATAAGCTAAACTAGCTTAGTTAAGAGTAGTTTAGTGCCTTTCATCCTTATTTAAACGCTAAGTTTACACTAAACCACCCTAACGTTCTAATTAGTGTCCAAACTTGTAATTAGTTGATAGTTAGGGTTTCAAAGAAAATATGCTATCAAACCAGTGATCACAGAGATAAATGCGATTACTGTAAGCTTGTTATAGGACCACGAGTGCACCCTTAAAACCCGAGCCAATTCCCCCAAGACTTGGTTGTTGATTTATTAGTTTTAGCCACAAATTGCGGCCCCTCTGGGGAGTTAGGGTGTGGGTTTTTGTCAGGGACTTTCTAGGGCTCTATTTAGATTTCTGGTATATGTAACTTTTCCTAATTTTGTATACACAAGAATCCTGGGACCGCTTTACCCTATTTTAGGCGATATGTTAACGTGCGATACGGATATTTCGATTCTCGTTTAGGTGTTTTATGTGGTTAACAACCCTTAGGGATGGTCTTAGACGTTGTTGCACACGTTTAACACGCTATTTTCACACGTGATAACTTGTGGGAGTTCGTTCGTTCGTATAGTGTGTGTATGTGTCATATCGGAATTTATTAGCCTCATGTGTTAAGGTCTTTGTTCGATGCTAGGATTGGTTGTGTAGATCTTGGACGCGGCAAGGAAAGGGAAGGAGGTAACCGGATTCGAGTAGCTCGAGGCCGTTCCGGTGAGTAGATTTAACATCTACGGGGGAATCGTCTGGATGGCGTTAAGCGCCGATGGCTAGATTCTAGTTATAAAACCTTATATTATATGCATATACATTAATAATTTGTGCATAAGCATTATTATGTGCATCATATTACTAGCTACGCATTGACATATCCTTGTTAGGACACTTGCACCATTACCAATGGTCATATCGCACGTGCACTAACTCATATGTACACACACACCATTGGTAACTGCCATACCACGTACACTATAGAACTTACCACAATATCCTACTTTTACACTACATCTTTATTGGTAGTTAGATTTTCGTTCATTTGTACTAGCATGCATCATGTCCATATCATGCACATTGCTATTATCACCATATTCTCATATAACGTTTCATGAGATTTCGATTTTCGTGTGATTTGGGAAACCGCAAAGCACATTTTCAAAACTTAGATTATTTAAAAGTGCGGTTTTCCCTTGATACGATATTTGGTGTCCACCACGAGTTTTCTCGGTTCTGAGTGATGAGTATACCCGATTTGAGAAGTGAGGAGGTACTATCTGCGAGTACATAATGGACCCGGTACGGTATTCCGGGACAAGAAGATCGTATAGAAAGGTGTAACAACCTTAACTTTCTGTACTAATTTTTTTTCAAAATACAGAAAGAGACACTTAAGCCTGAGCACGAGTTATAAGTTTGTTTTGCTTTTGAACAGCAAGAAAGAGTTTGTAGCTCATTGGTAAGGCGTTGCACCATTGAGACTTAGCACCAGAGTTCAAATCCCATCAGCCATATTATCCTTTTGTTTTATTTTCCTTTAATCTTTTAGAAGTCCAAGAGTTTTCACGTGCACTGCACGTAAACTGAAAAGACACAGAACAAATAAACATGTGCAATAGGCTATCTGAAGCGACACTAACACGTGGCAGAGATCCGACCCCTCTCCACCGGGAATGGATCGTCGAGATCCCTTGAAGGGGCCGGCACCGCCGGTTCAACTGAGCCCAAATGCAATTTTTTTAAACCCTAGACCCTTAGACTCCCCTCTTTAACCCCTATCTGTTTGTATTCTTTGCAATTATCCAGAGAATTAAAAATACCCTCTTTAAATCCATTTTAATACAAATTTAATCCACCAATTCATTACACCAAACTCTAATTTTCCCTATAAATAGCCACTCCATTTTACACCCCTCTCACTCAGAATTCTATTACAAAAACTATACAAAATTCTCAAGTACTTTTGTATACAAGTGGAGTTAGTGAAGGGCGAACGACGCTCCGAAGCCTTCTTTAGGACCCCCTCTCTGTCCTCTAGTCCAACAAGCCAGTAAGTCCCCTCTTCCCCTTCTTTTCTCTATTCTAAAAACTTCAAATTCTAAAACCCGACGGAAGCGGAGTTAATCCGACTTCCGATTCGGTTTTTCTTTAAAAATCATATTTTTCTTAAACAAAAATATACCAAACTCTCATATCATATTCAATAAACATTAACAAACACCTTAAATATGTTTCATCACAAAATATTATTATATGCAACTTCTATTGTAGTTTTACAGTAAAATACCACATACTTTCATTTTCGACAAAATCATCATAATACCTATTATACCTTTAGATAGTTCACGAGATAATGACCTATCTCATCATAACACACATCTCTATCATAGCACGATGAAATTTGGAACAATAGAATACAGGAAAATACTACTTTACAAATAAATATCCTAAACTTACAAAACTGTTTTCTATAAAAAGATGTATTAAACATTTCCATGCAATTACGCCTCTACAACCCATTTTGGGGACCCCGTTCGGGATGATGTGGATTATCGCACATTCTCGGGCTTAGTAGAGCGAGTTACAGACCTCCGCAAGGAGCATTCGATCTCGATGGAATTTTTTATACATTTTTCTTTAGAAAATGAGATTTCTATAAGAAAATAAATAAATTATTTTCATTAATATATATAAATATATTATCAAAATACCTATTTTAATTATATAAATATTCCAAGTTTTCTAAATCAAAGGAATCGCTATTACATGAAAATACCATCCAAATACAACACAAGTACAATATTTCAATAAACTATCATATACTATGAAATTAGGTTCTACTCACTAGAAATTTCACAACTATAAAAAATACATCTATGAAAACCCAAAGACGATAATTAAATGCTTTAGGTGTATTTTGAAATTATGCCAAAATTATTTTTACATAAAACCCCTCAAGTTATACTAAATTACAATAAGGACCCTAGTAAACATAGGTTTAAGCGGGACCAGTCTCTTAAGCCTCAGAGAGCCGGAGATATGGGTGCTTGCCTATCTAAGGTAGATCTAACAAATGGTGTTATCAACACGATAATTGTCTTGGAAAAATACACAAATCCTGCTGTCCATGTGCAACAGTTACCGATAACATCAAAACTAATTCAGGATTTCAATTTCTTTTCAAAAGTGTTGGACTCAGACTGAGTCTCAATCTAATCAATTTGATTTGAATGTGATTCAAGTATAAAACTACAAATGCAACATGAATCCATGAATCCATCTATTCAATCTATATCGCTCTATATTGACCGAACCGAACCATGCATATACTCCATCTACATGTACATCCATTATATCCATTCTATTTACTGATATCATGGTTTCGGCAAGTCTTCCATTTATTACAAGATAATACAATACAAGCCGTACAATCAATGCAATCAATACAATAAGACATCGCGTGGTTTATAAAGGGGTAGACTGGTATGGAACATGTTAAAAGTGGCACGAGGTGGTCACTTAAGATGTAATTACATCCATGTCGTTGTTACATGGTATAATAGACGGAGCCTTGTACTACGGGTTACCAAAGTCTCCGGTATAAGTGGGACTCCTCTCGTATACACTGGTTTCTGTACCAAGCTACAAACAACTGCGCTAATATTATAATAAAACATTATAAAACTATACTCTCTCTCTCTCTCTGTCTATTCTACTTCTCTCTCATCTTTGGAACTTACCGAGCGATTGTTCGCTGATGACATTCCTATTTCTCTTCTTCTTTGGAATGTTGTCAGGAGGACCCGACGCTAAGGAGTACGAGACCAGTCAGGAGCATTTGGAGCAGGCCCCTGAGCAGTACACCGAAGACCCAGAGCTGCAGCCACTTGTACTTATATCATTTTCATTTCTGTTATGCCACTGTTTATGCATTTCTTTCATTCCATGTATTTACCTTTCATTGTATTGTAAAAAGAATGTTAATAAATAAAGTTGTTGTTCATTTACATCTTGTCTCTTATGTATTTTACTTTATATTGCTTAGATACGTTTAGCGTGTTTACTTCTGAGTAAATGCGTCGCGTGACCCGTCGCGTCCTCTGCCCGTACACCGGGAAGCGAGGCGTGACAAAAGAAGTTGAGCCCGGCAGGGGAACACTACTTACCATTGATAGTGTGGGAACTCGGTGGATATCCGGAGGATACTGACTGGAGTTATATGATCAGATAGATATGAGGGCTGATCAGAGTGACGGCGCCTGAAATATTAGGATTTCGAGTGTCGATGCTTGACACCGGTTTCATGATGATTTATCTATAGTACCTCTGTTTTAAACCGCATTAAAAACTCATTATGACATGCTCAGTTTCATATAGCTGTTACACCCTGATGTTATACTTTACTCATTATTTATGCTGCATCCATACTGTTATTTATTATCATAATCTCATACTTAGAATTTTTCGCTGCTACGTTCATGCTTTCGATTACTACGCATGATGTTATTTACTATTCACGAGCTGGCAACTCACCCCCGTTGCGCCACAATTCTTGCAGGGCCGATCCTTCAGCGTAGTCGCGGCGGGGCACACTACTTTTGGCACTACTACTACTACTGTTGCTTTTGTACGTGATATTTTGTAGGTGGGTTGTGGGTATTTTTTTGCCTTTTACCTTATATTATTTTATTGTATCTAGTATACTCCATCTACCACATGTATATATTGACTGTTCCCCTCCGAAAGGCGGCGCACAAGACTGCGATGTCCTGACGCTGAGATTCGGGGCAGATGCTATTTGGTTTTATCCGTCCACCTCTCCGAAGATGCCAAGTTGATTTATGGCACCGTGTATCGGAGGTTTGGATGGATGCGGCCGATGTAGCAGACTTCGTCAGATTCCCCCTTGCTTGAGGGGTTTTTGATTGTGGGGACGCTCTTCCCTGCAGGCGCAAGCCCCTGCAGTTAATTACGCTACCGCATCGCGGTAACAACTTTCTCCTTCTCCAGAATTTCACTTCGTGTCGTGGATGTTTGTTTTGTTTGTGGTTGCCCGTGGATTGTATACGGAGACTAAGTTAAGCCGTCGTCCGTAGGACGTGGATTAGTCCAAATCCGTATTTACTTAAATTTGGGTTTGGTATTTTTGTTTAAGGATACATTAGTCGTGTTGCGGCTAAGATCAACTTAAACGTTTGTTAAGGATACGATAGTCTTGTTTGAGACTAAGATCAACTTAACGTGATAATCCATTTAATATCTGGCCATCGGGACTCATCACCTCTCTGACGTCGTTGAAGGATTACAACGATTGGTGTCAGAGGAGTTCAGAGATGTACCCTCGAACCAAAGTCGATTTGGAGTTTTATAGTCCATTTGAATGTTTAAGGATACGTTAGCCGTGTTTGGGGGCTAAGATCAACTTAAACGGGATCGTCTAGATCCGGCAAAAGAGCATTTGGAGGCTCTATTGTTCCAGTTTAGGGACGTAGTGGTCCATAGGTAGTTTAGGGACATTGCGGTCCATATTCCAGTTTAGGGACATAGTGGTCCGCATTCCAGTTTAGGGACGTGGTGGTCCGTCATTAGTTTAAGGACATTTCGGTCCATCGCCAGTTTAGGGACGTGATGGTCCGTCATTAGTTTAAGGACATTTCGGTCCATCGCCAGTTTAGGGACGCGGTGGTCCGTCATTAGTTTAAGGACATTTCGGTCCAATATTAGTTTAAGGACGTTCCGGTCCAACATTAGTTTAAGGACGTTCCGGTCCATCATTAGTTTAAGAACGTTCCGGTCCATATTCATGTGTAGTCGTTGGGACCCGTCACCTCTCTGACGTCGTTGAGGAATTATAACGATAGGTGTCAGAGGAGTTCGGAGATGTACCCTCGAACCGGATGTAAATTGATTTAGGGAGCAGCCGTGCTCAGTCAATTTTAATTTGAGGACTTATGGCCATGACTGGGCTAAGTCCAGTTTCAATATTCTTTTGTCTTTGGCCTATTGGACTCGTGCTAGGGCCTTGCCCCTTCACTGCATTATTTTCCTTTGTTTTGGTTGGGCTCTGCCCTTTATAAATGATGCAGAGCAACTATTTTGTTTGGGCTCTGCCCTTTTTAAAATGCATAGCATTTTTGATTAGGCCTGTTAGGCCTTTTAATTGGGCTCTGTCCCTTTTCTTTAGTAATGCAGAGTATTAAGTACTCTAACAGTGCCCCACGTGACTTGTCAGGCGCTTTGCGCCAAGTAATGAGCGCAAGCTCATATGGTGGTGATACGTGTCACGCTCTGGCGAGCGCAAGCGCAACAGCGCAGTGCGCTGTGTCAGTGTGCTGCGCTGCTGCGCTACTGACACGTGGCGCTTCCTGGTGGCTTGCGCCAATACAGGAGCGCAACAGCGCAGTTCTTGCAAGTGCAGAGCACTGTTTTTTTTTGATCGATTTTAAATCAAAGAAAACAAGTTTTTCTTGTTTTCAAGGAACCAATGGTTCATAAGCAAGTGCAAAGCACTATTATTAGTTAGTTTTCTTTCTTATTGAAGATCATTGATCTTGTTTTTAGATGAATAATCTGTTTTTAAGAGAATTTTCTCTTTTTCTGAAGGTTTTTACCTTTTTTGTTCTTGAGGAGTTCTTCAGAATTCTCTTTCTCTCTTTTTTTTATAGAAAATGTTGATGTCTTTGAATTGAGGCTTGGGGTCCTTTTTACAGTGCCCATAAATTCGTTAAATTTGTTAAAGAGATCTTTCTCTAAGAGATTTGGGGAATTTTCCCCACCGTTGGATTTTTGATCCAAGGGCTTCTGTTTTACAGAAGAAAATCTTCTTGTTTTAACAAGAACAGAAAAGATTTCTTTAGAATTTTAATTCTGTTTGGCGCAAATGCCCCATCGCGTGACACGTGTCGTGCAGCGCACAGCGCAGCGCAACTGCGCTAGCGCATCCGCGCTGACACGTGTCGCCCAGCGCACAGAGCAGCGCAACTGCGCTAGCGCATCCGCGCTGACACGTGTCGCCCAGCGCACAGTGCTTGCGCAACTGAAGCGTTGCTTCCTTTAATTTTACTTAAAATAGAGCTTTGCTCTGATTGGGTGCACTGCCTTGGGCGCTGCGCTGCCGTATCAGCTTTTGACACATGGCATGTTGCGCGCAGCGCAAAGAATCCGAAGCGTTGCTTCATTCATTAAAATTTAGATTTTCAAGATAGAGCTTTGCTCTGATTGGGGGAATCGGAAGCGTTGCTTCCCCTGAGATATCTTTTCATCTCCTCTTTTCAAGTCAAACTTGTATTTCCCCGAAATTTCGATTTCCCGGGTCTTGGAAATAATTCCACTGCGCACAGAATTTTCTGTGTTTGGGTCTATATATAACTCAAGGCCGAGCCTTTTCTTTCTCACCTTCAGAGAACTTCTTCGATCATGGCTTGCAACCGTCCTCACTCCCGCCGACAACCGTGGGAAGTGCCGATCCGGGACATCGTTCCCCGTTTTGCTGCGCGCTTGGTGGACTCCTCTTTTTCGGACGAGCAGTGCGATGCTGCAATGTACGAGTTTTCGACTCGTGTGGGGTCTCCTCTTCCCCCGGGTTCCATTTGGCTTCAGATGATCCTTGCCTCAGTGCTCGCCGATATTCCCCCTCCTCCGGCGGAGATGTCCTCGGCAATGCTTGATGTGGCCGAGGATAAGATCGAGAGCTTTTTCGAAGCGCTCTTGATCACTAAAGCCCTGAGGGACTGCTCTTTCCACTTGCTGAGCCAGATACGGGCTCACCGGGTTGTCATTGCCACCTTTTCCAAAGAATGTGGTGACGATCGTTGGATGTCTTCTTCTCGGGAGGATCGCCGCTTTGACGTGGTGGAGAAGGCAGAAAGGGAGCTGTGGAATCTCTTTTTTATTTTTGCGAACCCTTGTCTTTCCGATCCCACATTTGGTGATTTCTTTTAAATGTAATAATAAACAAATGTTTTAATTAAGTATTTTATTATCTATTAAGTGTTTTTTTTAATTTTAGCTCTCTGTTGTGCTTGTGCATCGTATGATTTTAATTTGTTATTATCAAGTGCATATAATTTTGCATGGATAAATTGCCTTTGGCACTTAGCCCCTTCTTCTGCGCTAGCGCATCTGCGCTGACACGTGTCGCGCAGCGCAAAATGCAACGCAACTGCGCTGCCACGTGTCGCACAGCGCAGAGCGCAGCGCGGCGCTTCCTTTAACAGAGATTTGCTCTAATTGGGCGCGCCTTCTTGGACGCTGCGCTAATGTATCTGTGCCAGACACATGGCGCGTCGCGCGCAGCACAAAGGATCTGAGGTGTTGCTTCATTTATTAAAGTTTAAATTTTCAAAGCAAAGCTTTGTTTCTGATTGGGGGAAGATGAAGCGTTGCTTCATCTCCCGCCTCGGAATTTGAACAGAGCTTTGCTCTGATTGGGGTAAACATTGACTTCGAGACGAGACTGAGAGATTGTATTATATTAACTCTGGGTGTCGTGCTCGTGTGAGCCGACTTTTCCTTTTATGTTTTGGTTTTTGTTTTGCATCTCACATTTGCTTATTCCTTCGTGATTGATCGTTCGAAAAATGTTTTTTGTAAATAACCGCAATCAATATGGTATCACTAGCAGCTAGCCGCGATGAGTACGGGTCATCCGCAGGGAAACATGAACTCGTTTCTTATTTTAGACGAGTTGATGAAAGATGATGGGTGATTTTTATCGTTCTATTTTAATACGGATGTAAAATTTATAATAAAAAGGCTTGTAGGGTTCATAGGACTTGCTAGTTAATGGATGAATATTAAAAATGACTCATTTTATATTTTAATAGTTTAAAACTAGAGCGATAGTGATGAATATAGATTAGGGTTCTTGGAGAAAACCAGGGTTTCCCCACTACCAACCATTGTCCTTCTATTGATCTCTATTCTGTAAGTCGATGTCGCGCACCCAGTAGTTCGCGGGGAGGCGGAATTTACAAAAAACGATTTTTTCTTACTTCGCAACACCAATTTTAACTCCAGGATCTTAACAGAAACCTTAACTAGCTATTCTACTAGGAGGTTCTAACTACTATATTAGTATTTATACCTCCTTGATTCTAGTCCTTCGGGTCTTCTCCTCCTCCTCTCCTTGAGCTCCTCGAAGATTCGTATCATGCTTGATCGTCGGCTTACTCGTGTCTGTTTACCGCCGAAAACAGAGACGGATCCGGGATGGATTGTTTTGCCTGAATTTAGGGGCAGATGCTATTTGGATTTATCCGTCCACCTCTCCGAAGATACCAAGTTGATTTATGGCACCGTGTATCGGAAGTTTGGACGGATGCGGCTGTTGTAGCAGACTTCATCAGATTTCCCCATCGTTTGTGAGGGTTTTTTGATTGTGGGGACGCTTTCCCTGCAGGCGCAAGCCCTTACAGTTAATTACGTTACCGCATCGCGGTAACCATTTTATCCTGCTCCAGAAGGTCACTTCGTGTTTTGTGTTTATTTATTTATTTTTGGCTTCCTGTAGATAGTATACGGAGACTAATTTATGTTATCTCCCGTAGGGCGTGGATTAGTCCAAATCTGTATATTCTTAGATTTGGGTTTGGGTTGATTTAAGGATCGTTAATCTCGTTTGAGATTAAGATCAACTTAAATGTTTGTTGAGGATACGTTAGTCTAATTTTAGACTAAGATCTACTCAACAGGATTTTAGGATCATTCAAACCCAACAAAAGAGCATTTGGGCTCTATTGCTTTAGTTTAAGGACGTTTTGGTCCGTTGTTAGTTTAAGGATGTTTCGGTCCATAGCTAGTTTAAGGACGTTGCAGTCCGTTGTCACTATTTTGGGAAGTGTATCCAAAAGCAGTTGGTTGTCGAGACCCGCCACCTCTCTGAAGACATTGAGGAATTACAACGACATGTATTAGAGATGTACCCTTGAACCAATTCCATTATTAGTCGTATTTTGAGACTAAGATTTCTTCATTGGTTTGGGAAGTCATGAGCATAGAGGCTCAGTCTATTTGAAGATCGAAGATGTTTTAATCTCATCGAAGATGTTTTAATTTCAGGAAGACTTAGCCAACTTGAGGCTGAAATTGATTTTCTATAGTGTTAAACACTAGTATACGTTCAGCACTCACGTGTTCCCACGTGAGGCTCTAAAGCAGTGTTAAACACTGAATTCCAGGGGCGCTCACGTGTGGTACGTGAGGCACCTCAAAGTTGGCTCTGTACACTGGGTTCAAGTCCCCATTTATATATAAGTGTTAAACACTTAATTCTTGTGGCACTCACATGGGAGCACGTGAGGCGCCCTAAAATTGGGTACTGCCTTTTTGGGTTTTATTTCCCTCTTCTTTTATAAGCACTCGGCTTACGTGTGAGCACGTGAGGCACCCGAAAAGGGAATTATTCTCTGAGTTTTATTTCTCTTTCTTTTATAAGTGCTAAGCACTTTGACCCTGTGGTGCTCACATGGAGAGAAGTTTGTTAATTAGTTTTAGGAAATCTCTCATTGAGAGACTTCAATTGATTTGGGGGTTTTACCCGCTGTTGGATCTTTGGTCCAACGATTCTGTCTCACAGAATATATTTTCTTATTTCTTAAAAAAGATTAGGAAAATATTTTTCTGTACAAAATTTATTCTATAGATTGGCGGCTTTTAATCACTGTTGGATTTTTAATCCAAGGGTGCTTGGTTTAATGGATCACAATTTTTTTTTGTTTTAAAGAGAGATGAAAAATATTTTCCAACTCATGGGATATTTGATCCGCTAACTTTCTATTTAACAGAAAATACCATTTTCCATTTAAAAGTTCAATAGAATTTAATTCTATCATCATTGGATCTTTGTTCCAACGATTCCTTGTTGAGTAGAATTTAATTCTACATAGGGAAGTGTCCTTACGTGTTTGACACGTGAGGCTTATTAGCTTGGCAATTGTTTTAATTACTGTGCCTATATGATTTGCATATAGGCACTCACGTATTGAACACGTGAGGCTATTTTAGCCAAGCAATTGTTTTAATTGCAGTGCCTATATGCGTTGCGTATAGGCACCCACATGTTAAACACGTAGGGATCTTTGTCCTTGCAATTGTTTTAATTGCAGTGCCTATATGCGTTGCATATAGATACTCACGTATTAAACATGTGGGGATCTTTGGCCTTGCAATTGTTTTAATTGCAGTGCCTATATGCGTTGTATATAGGCACTCACGTGTTAAATACGTGGGGCTCTTTGGCCTTACAATTGATTTAATTGCTGTGCCTATATGCGTTGCATATAGGCACTCACATGTTAAACACGTGGGGCTGTTTTTAGCCTAGCCATTGTTTTAATTGCAGCGCCTATATGCGTTGCATATAGGCACTCACGTGTTAAACACGTGGGGCTCTTTGGCCTAGAAATTGTTTTAATTGCAGTGGCACTCACGTGTTAAACACGTGGGTTTTTATAGTGGGGAACTTTTCATCATCCTTTTTTTATAAAGGAACAAATGCCCTCAGCATTGCTCTCACGTGGCTTGCACGTGAGTGCAACGCTGTCTGTCCTCACAGCCGTTGGATTGCCTAGGGGAATGGGAAGATGAACCGCTCCCCATCATGTCTTATAAATGCAAGGCTCTTGCCTTTGGGAAGCCGCCGTTCTTTCATCTTCTTCCTTACTTGTTTTCCTTGAAAATTTAATTCTTCTCTTCAGAGCTTAGTTCTTTACTTACTGGAATCTCAGAGTTAAACTCTGTTAAAACTTTTTCCTTGGTAAGGATCATGAATGGAACCCCCTTTCTGTTCTTTTCATCATGGATTTTAAATCCGGGGACAGAGCGTTGCTCTTTTCTTAGATTGGTTTCTCAAAGATCCAAATCACACATTTTTTTTATAGATTCTAAGATCTTGAATCAATGGGGATCGTTGATTCTCCTCTTAGGGTTTTACCCTGTCACCGATCTTTTAAGATCCTTGGAATTTAATTCCATTGTTTAAAAGGAATTTGATTCCTCATTACAGAGCTTCGCTCTGAAAGATCTAGAGGCCCTTTGGGAAATTTATTCCCTGGCGTTGTTGGGCATATTTTCATTTTTTGCAGATTTTAACTCGTTGGGTATTTTGACAGACCTCATTTTTCTTTGAGGATGTTAAGAGTTGTTTAAATTCCAATGTCCATTTAATGAGAATCCTTTTTGATTCTTGTAATGATTATCTTGCCTCATCATTGGTGAGCCGCCATATTGATTTTGTGGGGTCCATTGGTTTTGCAGTCAGTGGTCCCACGGAACAAACATCCTGTCGTTTTCTTCTGTTATTATATGCATATATGTTTTATTAATGGTTTTTCTTTCCTTTTTTTCAGGAATATTGGCTTCACTTCCCTACTTTCCTTATACTCGCTAAGACGCCGCTTTTTCACAATTGTCGTTGGACAAGGAAGCTATGGCAATGATCAGGGCACATGACAGGGGTTGTACGAGTCTACTCTTATGGGGGGTTTGGTATGGTCATATCATCCGAGGCCGCCGTAACTTTATTTGTGAGGTGCCAACAGAGCCCCTCCATCCAATATCGCTGACGGAACACCCACAGAACGCTTACGCGGTGGAGGCGACTAACTGGACTCCTACAGGCCGGCTTGAGCCTTCAACAACTGGGATACCCAACCAGACCCTGCCGGCTATAGATATTCTGGGGCGTCGCATATGTCAGGGTGAAGCCCGACCCTGGAGGCAAGTTTATAAGGTAGTCCTTACCCCCGCCACCCAGTAGGCTACCTTCCCTAGGCTCGATATGTTCTTTCCGCCCACCGTGCACGATTACAGAAGGTTAGGCTGTATCAAGCGGTGTACGCATCTCTATTTCATTATCAGGCCCCTCACGTCTGGTGGGTTAAAGATTTTCCGAACCAATGGAATCTTCCCACTGACACCTTCTTGCTAGGGGATCGCAAGGTCTCGATTTCACTTGAAGAGCTCCACGAGATCTCCGGATTGCCGATCAGGGGAGAGCATTATGAAGAGTTGCTGCCTCCCAATGAGTATGTATTCGCGACCGTGCCTGCTATGCTTGACGACCTGACGACTGAAAACGTCGTTCATCATAAGTACCCAAGTCTAGTCAAAGCTCTGGGTATTTTTGAGAAACTGTTCGTGATGTCAGAAGGGCAAGGCACCACCATTGAGACCTTCATTGCCTGCCTTCTTTGTGGAGACGTTTTATCCAAAGAGGCTCCAAAATTCACGAACATCGATGACCTTTTTGGGTTCGGATTGAATAAACTGCCGGCCAAAGAGGAAGATTTGCCGCAATTCTATATTCCGATCTCGTCGGCCGTTTCCTTCGATGCAATTGCGGCTCCCGGCATGGACGAAGAGACCTTCTTTATTGGCTTCATTAGTCTCTGGCTCAGTTGGTTCGCCATACCGACGCATCGACGCTTTATGAGAGCTTTCGTCTTCTACCCCGCTCATCGCATAGCTGGAGGGGCGCGATTGGCTTTGGTATTGAAAGATTGTCGCACCTATATCATGGATTAAGCGTTGCGGCTAATATTTCGTCCCCAGGCGCGGATGTTGTGAATTTCTCCCTCTACTACTTTACGTCATGGATTGAGATGCATGTATTGGGAGGATTTGCTGCTCACCGGCGGCCAGATTTTTATGACTCCTATACCTTCCCACGGGTTATGAGGTTGGTGGATACTTTCGTTCCCGATCCGACCCAGCTAAGGGCCCTCCGCGTGTTGCTTAACCTATACTCAAACGAGGGCGGGATGGTTTTTAATGACCGAGTCCTATCTGCTCCCGCAGGGCCCATTCGGCAACTATTTGATCTGTCAAAGCACCATCTCTAAACCCTAAAGAGATTATGCACCTTTACTCGATTAGGCCGGGCTATTTAGTGTTTCGTCAGAATGACATAGTTCTTTTTATACGGTATAATCCGTTAGGTTCCCTAGGGCAGCAGCAAAGTTTCGGGAGGTATCGTCCATGCCAATTTTCAAAAAATTTACGTTCTAAAGAACCCAAACCTAGAAGCTTAACTAGAGTTTTAAACAATACAACATGCAAACAACTTTGCAAACAAGTTAATGAGGAATACAATCTTTGTAGACCGGTCCTTCACTTCTAAAGCTCCGTGTAGTAGTCCCTTTGCTCTAAGTAGTGAACACCCGAACTCTAGTAAGGGTTCACATGAAGAAATGAACAAGCTTGCTCGATATCTTCGAGGCCGAAGATGATCTACGTCGAGGAGACTCAAGCTCATGCTAGCTTTTCACTAATGGTAGATTAGTGAAGCAAACACCCTAAACTAAATGGCTAATATAGTAGAGGATGATGAAGTAGAAAATGGGCTCACTTTAGATTTAATTTTCTCACAATATTTTCTAACTTAGAAAAAAGCTAGCAAGCTTTTTCTCATGAAGAAGAAGATGAAGTGATGAAGATGAGAGAATGAACTCATGAGGTGAGAATAGAAACCATGGGTGAGTTAGTGTCATACACTAACTAATATAGAGAATAAACCATGGCTAACAATAATGGTTAGGTTAATAAATATCTACAAGTAAAACAAAAAGAGTGGACTTGGTCAATGGTTCCACTAGCTTATACAAGCTTCAACCATGTGACTTAATTCCATCTAATTTTGATTAAGTTTAAGTAAATAAAACCATCACATTATTATAAGTATGGTGCAAGTCTTATACACCCATGTCACATATGGTATCAAGCATGACACAATAGTTGTATATTAATATATATCGCATATATATTATATGCACACAAGTGAGAAAAAGAAATGTTTAAGTGAGCTAATATTAGTTAATGTAAATTAATATATCACATATATAATTAAACATTAAATTATTAAATCAACACTTGATTTAATAATCCGGCTATATTACGTACAACCGGCTAATATCAAATGTAACAGTCTATCGAATCAACACTTGATCCGATAACCCGGCTATATCACATATAACTGACCGATATCACATATCGCGAAAATAGAATGCGGTATCATATACGCGCATTAATCTTGGTCCCGTACATATCACATATGTGCTCCTACTTCGTTTCGCATGAACCAGGAAACCTCTGTGTAGGACTCTAAAGACTCGTCAATACGCCGGCAGTATGTGGTGATCATATCAGTCACCCACAAGCCGCAAGTGTTAGTTATATGTATGCCCTAGAGGCCATTACTATACATAGGATGTATATTGTAGTGAATGCTTGGACATATATAGGGATGACTTTCTTGCTCGATATGATAGTATGCTATCTGGTTACTCTTTACCTTAACGTGTACACTGATTGTCTCTCTGTTACATGTTGGTAAAGCCCTTAGGATGTGTACTTGACTATCTGGACTATGATGCGGATCATACTAGTGGGGACATGGTAGTCCATAAGTACATCCTTTAAGGTCCCTAGTCATGGGTGTATCGAGACGGGGCATCGATATACCAGAGTAGACAAGCGTATACCTTCTCGACCCATACAGATGGGCGATGGATGATTCCATATCCATTGGTGTTTGACATCAGAGATGATATACGGGTGGTCAGTGGAGACTGGGTACACTGGACGGACTCGCCGAGAACTCCCAGATGGTATTATACCTTACGTCAGATGGCAGTTCTCTGGTGACACTGGTACATGTTAGTCTGTAGACCCGAGATCGTCATAGAGTCTTATGTGATTCCTACTGTGCTTTGATTTCCATCATACCACGTCCAAGAGGGCGTGCAAAAAGGTGGCTTTTGGGTACAGTCCCGAATCACATGGAGGCAATGAGCGATAGGAGGGGTTTCGTCTCTCCCGGTATAGGGAGTTGATGTTGCGCAGTGCTCGATTGGCTATAACAGGAAGTCCTTGGCCAAGGCTGTTTTAGGGATTTACTGGTAAGTGTTACCAGTAGTTTCTCGACCCATTATGAGCCTCATATCGACACGACTTATCGAGTTATTGGGGTCTGATGTTTACCACCCCTAGACGAGATATGCGACATATCAGACGAAGAGACCGGACTGTACGGTAGTGTTACTGGTTGGATTCACAGGAGTGTAAGTGGGCTTGCTCGTTGATCTTCTGATCGCTCAATACCCGGGTGGCCGTTACGTTTAGCAGACCGCTTGCGGCTTGTGGGTGTTTGATATGATCATCACCTACTGCCGGCGTATTGACGAGTCTTTAGAGTCCTACACAGGGGTTTCCTGGCTCAAGCGAAACGAAATAGGAGCGCATATGAGATATGTGCGGGACCGAGAATAATACCAGTATGTGATACTGTATTCTATTCTCGCGATTTGTGACATTGATCGGTTGTATGCGATATAGCCGGGTTATCGGATCAAGTGTTGATTCGATAAGTTGTTACTATTGATATTAGTCGGTTATATGCGATATGACCGGATCGTTAAATCAAGTGTTGATTTAATGATTTAATGTATAATTATATATTTGATATATTACTTTACATTAACTAGTATTGGTTCACTTAAGATTGATTTTCTCACTTGAATATGCACATTATTTATATGTGATATATGCAAGTGTACATGTTTGTATCATGCTTGATGATACAAACAAGTTGTGTGTATGAGACTTGAACCAAATCAAGGTTAGATTAGGGTTTACTATTTTCCTAAGCATATAACAAAAGAGTGTGACTTTGGTCAAAGTTATCAAGCTTCATGAAGCTTGATAAACATTGACAAAGTCAACTCTTTTGTCATATATTTAAAGATATTAGTTAACCCAACCTTTAACCTAATGGTTTGGTTAAATCTCTACATGAGTTAAGCATGAGGGCTTAACTCAACCATGGTGCCATTATTTATTGGATACGTTTCATTTGGATAATGATTCATATGATTCTTTCTTCTTCTTCATCTTCATCAAGCTCACAAAAGCTTGCTAGTTTCAATGGTGCCATGAGAAAAAGAGTGAGAAATCCAATTCTAAAGTGAACCCACTTCCCATTTCTTCATCCTCTACCACTTGCCATGTAGTATAGGGTGTTCTCTTCATAAAGTTTTTGACCAAGTGAAGGAATAGCTTGAGTTTGAGTCTTCCCGACGTAGATCATCTTCGGCCTCGAAGTCAACGACCTAGCCTGCTCATTTCTCCGACGAAACCATCGCAAGAGTCCGGGATCCCCGTGATCGCAGCGAAGGGACGTCATCACGGAGCTAAAGAAGTGGAGGACCGGATCTACAAAGGTTGTATTTCCATTCACTTGTTAGCAAAGTAGTTTGCTTGCTTCTCTTTTTCGCCTTACCTCTAGTAATCGATCCAGTTTAGGGTTTCTCGGCACCGGAAAATTTAAATTTGGCATGGTTGATGCCTTGTAGAACCTCTTGAGTGTGCCTAGTAACTCTGTTCAAAATATGAACCAGTATTTTCCGGGCTGTATTTTGATAAATTCCCGAATGAGAAACAACTAAATTCTGATAGTATCAAAAGAGTCTCGAAAAATCCTTCGATTTGATATATTATGGGCCTCATAATTCATTCTGGATCAAAAGTTATGAGCAAATGTTCCTCCAATCAGAGCAAAACTCTGTTCAAGGCTTGAAATTCAAAATAAAGTTGTGCTTCATAAAGCACTAACGCCCGGAGCGCCAACGCTGAGAGTCAAAGACTTTTACTAGCGCACCACATGCAAAGCACGAGTGCGCTAGTGCTAAGAGCACTGCGCTCCAAGTAGCGCACCATGGGCAGAGCGCATAAGCGCTAGCGCTGGAACTAAATGTTCCTCACCGTTGGATCAAATATCCAACGGATATGATTACATCATTAATTAACAAGAATAAAAATTTCGTTGAATCTTTCCAAACAGAAAAGATTGTATCCTGAATTTGGAACACCGTTGGATCAATGATCCAATGGTGATTGAAAATCACTAAAATACAGAACAAATTCTGTAAAGGGAAAAGATTTCTCAGTCTTGTTAAAACAAGAAGATTATCTTCTGTAAACCAGAACCCCTTGGATCAAAGATTCGACGGTGGGGAAATTCCCCAAATCAATTAGAGAAAAGATCTCCTTAACTGATTGAACAAACCATCTTCCCCTATATAAAGGCCCCAAGACTTCGAGTCTTGTACAGAGAAACCCCCCCCATAAACTTTGAAAAAACTCAAAGATAAAGAGCAAGCTCTTGCAAGAAGATACTTCTTCAAGGTAAAGATGATGGATGATGAACACAGAGATGAAATCATCTCATAAAAAAAGAAGAATTCTTTTCTCCAAAAAGATCAAGACAAAAAGTCTTTCATAAAAGAGATCAAAAGATCTCATCATAAAATAAAAGAAGAACATATTTCTTCTCACAGATCATGGATCTATAAAGGCAAAGCCTTTCATCAAAATAAGAGATTGAAAATCTCTCCTGCAAAATAAAAACTGTTGTTCTTAAATTTTAAGACAAATTCTCTTTTAAAAGAACATAAATTTGTTCCCAGATCATAAACTTGATCAAATGCGCTTTGCGCTCTTGAAATGCGCCTTGTGCTCTTGAACTGTGCTACTGCGCTCCCTGGATCGGTGCTCAGCGCCAAATGCGCCACGTGTCAACTACGTATGCGCCAATTAAACAACTTGCGCTTTGCGCTTCTGAAATAGCACACTGCGCTCATGGGCTGGCGCTTAACGCTAAGTGCACCACGTGTCACTCACGTGTGCGCCACTAAATTGAAAGCGCAATGCGCTCATGGACTAGCTCTCAGCGCTTATAAACTGGCATCATGCGCTCATCATCTAGCGCTTAGCGCTGGGTGCGACACGTGTCCCTTGCATTTGCGCCACGTGGCAGAAGCGCACTGCGCTCTTTAATTGGCGCAAAGCGCCTGGCGCGCCACGTGTTGCGCTGACAGAACATAAATTGTTCTTTAATAAGCCCAGAGCTCTGGTGAATGCTCAGCATTCAATAAAAAGACAAAAATATTTTCAGAAAGGCCAAGCCCAAATAAAGGCTCAATAGCCAGAATAAAACATTTATTGGACTTAGCCCAAGATTGGCCATAAGTTCTCAACTCATATTAATTGAGCCCATCTGCTCATGAATATTTCAACAGATCTTAGTCCCAAATTAGACTACAGATCTTTCAACCAACTCACACCAGTTCGAGGGTACATCTCTTTACTCCTCTGATATTTGTCGTTGTAATCCTTCAACGTCTTCAGAGAGGTGACGGGTCCCGACAACCAAACACTCTACGGACTGTGGGGTCCTTAAACTCATGGACTATGATGTCCTTAACCTGGACTGTGAGGTCCTTAAACTCATGAACTATGATGTCCTTAACCTGGATTGTGAGGTCCTTAAACTCACGGACTATGATGTCCTTAACCTCGACCGCGATGTCTTCAAACTAACATTGGACCGAAACGTCCTTAAACTAACATTGGACCGTAATGTCTTTAAACTAACAATGGACCGTAATGTCCTTAAACTAACATTGGACCGCAATGTCCCTAAACTAAACAATAGAGCCCAATTACTCTCTTGTTGGACCTAAACGATCCCGTTAAGTTGATCTTAGTCTAAAAATTAGACTAACGTGTCCTTAACATACGTTTAAGTTGATCTTAGTCCCAAATGAGACTAACGTATCCTTTAACCCAACCCCCAAACCCAAATCTAAGAAGATATGGATTCGGACTAATCCACGTCCTACGGGCGACAATATAAATTAGTCTCCGTATACAATCCACGGGCAACCAAAAACAAAACAAACACCCACGACACGAAGTGACCATCTGAAGAAGGAGAAAGTGGTTACCGTGATGCGGTAGCGTAATTAACTGCAGGGGCTTGCGCCTGCAGGGAAGAGCGTCCCCAAAATTAAAAACCCCTCAACGAGGGGGAATCTGACGAAGTCTGCTATATCGGCCGCATCCATTTAAACCTTTGATACATGGTGCCTTAAATCAACTTGGCATCTTCGGAGAGTGGACGGATAGCACCAATTAGCATCTGTCCCGAAATTCAAGCAAGATGTCCACCGCGTCTTCCCGTGTGTTTCGGCGGGGAATAGATTCTGGCACGCCCGGTGGGACCTTTTCCTCTTTCCACTCCACACTTCGTGTGTCGTGTTCGCGAACGAATCGCAGTTTGATATGGTTGCCCTTGGGTTTGAGGTATTAAGATTTGGTGTCTTGCTCCATGCAGAAAACGAAAGATCAATGGCGTCTACTTACACGAAATGTTCCAGCTGCAACTGCAACTTCCATTCCACCTCATCTGGAGGTGTAACTTACGGGCCCCTGGCGGCCTCCCTATTCACAATGCCGGTAGAGCAGGTAGTGCAGGCTACCACCGGGTTGTTCTTCGGGACCATGCTCCCACCAGTGAGCATTAACATCCCGCTGCCGCAAGAAGCGCAAAAGAAGTCGGTCTTCGATCGGCTCACTACCACCACGGCCCTTCTCAATGGGTCATCCAATGTCAAGCCAATAGCATCAGTCTTCAATAGGCTGAGCCTGAACTCCAAGGGCCTGTCAAGAAGCCCACGATACCTGAAGCGGCCATCCCAAAGAGGGTAGCCATTCCTGCTCTCGAGGTCATTAAAGAAGCTTCTCCCGTCAAAAGATCAGTCTTTACGAGGCTGGCCACTCCGGCTCCCGTTCCTGCTCAAAGGTCTGTCTTTGACAAATTGGATACTGCTACTCAACAGACGTCGGTCTTCAAGAGGCTGGTACCAGAAGTGCCTCACCAGGACAAGGGGCATGACAAAGCCATCCCCATAGCTGAACCAACACCATCTGCGCGACATGCTCACCGTCGTCACTGGCACCGAGTAAGGAAGGCTGGGGGCAGCTCTCTATCTGGATTTACTCCACCAGCTTCAACGGTGGAGATCGATGCTGCTGTTCCAATCGGGAACAGTTTTGAATTGCTCAACAAGGTGTGCAGGAATTCGCCAACTGCTGTGCTGAAAATGTCTCCTCCACCTATGGAGAATGCCCCAAAGGCGAAGCTGGAGCAGCCCCCTCAGTGGCTGTCCTCTAAAATTTATAAATTTTGGCGACAGGTCCAGGATTCCATGATTGATAAAGACTACCCCCTCCAACAGAAAAAGATGAAGGTTCGGCAAGAAGAGGATCACCCTGTCAAACCACAGAAAGCGACAGCTACTTGGGTGCCCACTGCAACGGCCCCCTCAACTTCGACCGCCCATAAAAAGAGAAGGCCGAAGAAAATTCCCATGTCTGCGACAAATGTTAAGGGCACTGAGCCTAAACGCCCTAAGTCTGGGGGCATGGTGGTGCATACCGTCTATTTGGCATCTGGAAAAGAGGATAGCCGTGTCTCCACAGGTCATCGACCGCTTACGCGATCTGTAACAAAGGCCCAGGAGCAACAACAGAAGCTCCAGGAAATGTTGACGCAGATGGCCGCACTCACGGGACCAAAAGCAAGCCCGGAGATATCATCGGAGCAGCGTCGTGAGCAGGAAACAGATACTGAATTCCTTCGGAGAATGCTTGAGAAGAAGGACAAAGAGGCTGCGGAACAAGTAGCCAATATAAAACAAATGGCCCTCCTATTGCAAGATATGGTGGGCATGATGATCCAGCCGGATCCCCCAGCTGAAGATCCTCCAGTAATAATTGAAGATGATAGAGGAGAGACATCAAATCCTCTGCCGGCTTTGTCAACAGCCAAGGAGGAGACAATCTCCAAAGCTGCCCTGAATGATTACATCGCTCAGCAGATACGAGTTCACCAGGTGAATGGAGCGGCTGGGCAAATTGTTAAAACTGGACGACCTTATCCGGGTTGGTATGACCAAATAAAGTACCCGCCGGGATACACGATCCCCAAATTCTACGTATATAAGGGGATTGGAAATCCACACAAGCATGTCGCTCAATTTAGGGCTTTGTGCGGCAACACCGGAGGTGACGATAGGCTGCTGCTTCACCAATTAGTTGGCAGTTTGGCGGAGACGACCTTCGAATGGTATTCAGAGCTTCCAAATGACTTCGTCAAAACATTCACGGAGATGGAGCTGTTATTCACCCAGCATTTCGCAAGCGCCAGCGAACACACCCCAATCACGGCGTTGATCAATCCCAGGGTGAAATCAGGCGAAACATGGGTTCAGTATGCGATACGGTGGCGCAACATATGGTCGAAGTGTGAACAGCGCATAGAAGAAGCTCCTACAGTAGGCATGTTTGTGGGAACCCTTGATCCGCAGGCGACCATATCCCAATTCATGATGTTTTTCAAGCCGACCACCTTCCAGGCCTTGATCGACAAGCTGGCCCAAATGGACCAGGTGGGCCATAGACCATCCTCCTCAAAGACGGATCCTCGGAATGAGAAGAGGAAAGGGAAAGCAACCTTCGTCGCCAACGCTCAACAATAACCGAGTGGCCCGAGACCGTTTGTTCGCCAAATCAACAAGCGGCAATCCCTTGATGAGAAGTTGAGACGTCCTTACTCGTTTCCCCGGGATAAAATAAGGAAACTGTTTGAACTGGCAGTGCGCAATGGGCTCATTACTCTACCGGAGTCGAGACACCCACCGCAACCAAACGACGTCAACGATCCCAATTACTGCCCCTACCACCGAGTATTGGGCCATCCGATCGAAGACTGCGACGTCTTCAAAAATTGGGTTAAAGACCAGTATCAACAGGGCAAGTTCGTGCTGTCCAAAAACTGGAAGGTAAATCCGCCACAACAGCACACCCCTAAAAGGGTGGACACGCCGGGGGCATCATGCTCTTTTATAGAAGAAGCTCCATGGGAAGTCGTTCTTTCGGCAAAAACTAAAAGAATGCTGAATGATCTTCAAACATGTCCGGCGATCAGGTGGAAAAGCCCGCTAGAGCCGGAGATTGTCGAGGGGACTCTGAAACCACGCCCAACATTGGGAGTTAATAGTGATGGTGGACAAAACATTCAGGCCCAGCCGTCAAAGTCTTCGAAGAAAAAGAAGAAGACCAAAAAGCCCGCGCAGTTTGATGACAAGAGCACGGATCTGCAAAAGCATATTGACGCGCTGGAGGAGTATAACCAGAAGGCGCGAACCCCGGTCACACTCCAAGAATTTCTCAACAATATCCTTGAGAGCGGAGATAACGATAATAACAACGGGGATGACTCGTCAGAAGAATCTGAGGACTATCTGGCAAGTTGCCATATGATCTCTCATTCGGCGTTAACTAACGTAGAAGCTAATTCGACGATAGAAGACAGCATAAAAGAGCTGGAGGCAGGATCGAAGCCAAAACCCTTGGAACCGTCTGACGAGATGATCGACTTGCTACTGAACGAAGCCCGTCAGAAAAGCAAAGCCAATCAAGAGCACGAACTGGCTATATTCGAAAAAGCCAAACGCCGATGACTGAATGAAAAGGTCGAGGCACCCCAACCGGATCGAAGCATCCCTATCGTCAGCAAAAGCAAGCTTAAAGTAAGGAAACGATTCGCTAGGGCTCTGTCAATAGGAATGAAACTGCCCTCTTTCAGAGGAAATTCTCCTGGTAGTATACATCTTGATGAAGCGAACATACATCCTAACTTCTGCTTATACCATCAGAGGATTGCACACCCTACCGATGTGTGCATAGCCTTTAAAAACTTGCGACAGGGATATGTTGCCCACCGACAACACGTTCAACGAGTGAAGCGCAAGGCTCGTCGGGAACAGAAAAGCACGACAGATGAGCGCAAAAGAGCCGCCGGCAACTGTCGCATAGTCGACACCAAAGGATCGCAAGTTATCACCTTTGGAAGTGACTTTGACGAAGAAATCGCCCTCAACCTTCTCTTCAAGGAATCCACCTTCGACACAAAAGATACGAAGATTTGCGAGAAAATCTAGCTGCGTAATCGTACGTTGCCCGAGAAATCTCGGACCTACGAACGCATGACCGAAACGTCGTTAAACTACTACAAACCCGCGGCATCGCCAGGCTGACGTCGTAAAAAAAGGTACGTCCATAAGCAAGATAGGCACGGATGAAAACCCGAAAGGGATCCATGAGTAAAAACAGCAGGACTACCGACGATATTTGTGAAAATCCGAAAGGGCACAGACCGTTAAAAAAAAGGGGGGTACGTCTACAAGCGAGATGGGCACGGATGAAAACCTGAAAGGGCTCCGTGAGTAAAAACAGCAGGACTACCGGCGAGTTTGTGAAAACCCGAAAGGGCGCAATCCCGTTAAAAGATACTTGCAAGGTACTCTCGACCCTGTAAGGAAAAAATACCTGCATGAGATCCTTACGACTCACAAGGGAGCAACACACTTAGGAATCCTCACGATTCCTAAGGAGAAAATACACTTACGAGATCCTCTTGACTCGTAAGGAGAATTCCCCTTTGAGACCCTCACGGCTCATAGGATTCGAAAGCCTTAAGCTACAGGGATCTGAACCTGTTCTTAAGCTGTCATACCCCCCGATTTTGCCCTACAAGCGGCTCAATGTTGACCCTTGTATATAATCCACGGGCACGAATAAACCTTTCCCTAACAAAGTCCCACCAGCGACTAGGGATATGCTCACATGGTGAACGACCCCTGTAAGTCCTCTCGACTTATATGGAGAAAACACTCTTGTAAGATCCTTACGACTTATAAGAGAACACACACTTAGGAATCCTCACGATTCTTAAGGAGAAACCGCACCTACGTGATCCTCACGACTCGTAGGGAGAAATACCTTTATGAGACCCTTACGGCTCATGATGTAAAAAGCCTTAGTCAACAGGATCCTAACCCTGTTTGCTAAGCCACCTTTGTTCGACATCGATAGAGGCAAATGATGATTCGCTCCTGGCAATATCGCAGTTGTAGTGATGTTGATGCCTAAATCGATATCAAATTCCAACTCCTTTCATGGCAAATGATGATTCGCTCCTGGCAATATTCCAGTCGCAGCAATGCTGATGCTAAGATTGGCACCAGATTCCAAGTTCCACACTCACGATAAAAAATCAGCGAACCAAAAATGCATATAAAATAGCCGAAATGATGAGGCAACTTGCAACGAAATCAGCAAGTAAAAATGTATGCATACAAAAATAGCCGAAATGATTGGGCAACTCGTAATAAAAAGAAGCGAGTAAAAAGAAAAATAGCCGAAATGATTGGACACCACGAAAAATAGCCGAAATGATTGGGAAATTATGATTTTCGCGATATAAAAAGCTGAAATGATAGAGTATCGCGGAAAGAATTAAAAAAATGAAAGAATGAAACTTTTTGCCCTACAGGTGAGATCACATCGATCCCTGTATACAATCCAGGGGCACAAACAAAGAAGGGAACCATATCGTCCCACCAGGCTTCGTCGAAGCGAAGCCAAGTCTCGACGGTTCATAGACAACCTAGAGATGATCTCGACATTCGTCGCAATATTGCAGACACAATGTCAACAAACGAAGCGAAGGAAGATCCCTAGTTTCAGGGTCTCGACGTCAACATCGACAGCCTAGAGATCACCAACGGCGTTTCTCCTTACTCCAGCAGGATGCAGATACGACGTCAACAAACGACCCCAGGGTCAAAACAACAGAACCATGGCAAAGTCCCCTAGTTCCAAGTCTCGACGGTTCATAGACAAACTAGAGACGATCTCGACATTCGTCGCAATATTGCAGACACAATGTCAACAAATGAAGCGAAGGAAGATCCCTAGCTTCAGGGTCTCGACGTCAATATCGACATCCTAGAGATCACCAACGGCGTTTCTCCTTACTCCAGCAGGATGCAGATACGACGTCAACAAACGACCCCAGGGTCGAAACAACGGAACCATGGCAAAGTCCCCTAGTTCCAAGTCTCGACGGTTCATAGACAAACTAGAGACGATCTCGACATTCGTCGCAATATTGCAGACACAATGTCAACAAATGAAGCGAAGGAAGATCCCTAGTTTCAGGGTCTCGACGTCAATATCGACATCCTAGAGATCACCAACGGCGTTTCTCCTTACTCCAGCAGGATGCAGATACGACGTCAACAAACGACCCCAGGGTCAAAACAACGGAACCATGGCAAAGTCCCCTAGTTCTAAGTCTCGACGGTTCAAAAACAACCTAGAGACAATCTCGACATTCGTCGCAATATTGCAGACACGGTGTCAACAAACGAAGCGAAGGAAGATCCCTAACTTCAGGGTCTCAATGTCAACATCGACAACCCAAAGATCACCAACGACGTTTCTCCTTACTCCAGCAGGATGCAGATGCGGAGTCAACAAACGACCCCAGGGTCAAAACAACGGAACCATGGCAAAGTCCCCTAGTTCCAAATCTCGACGGTTCATAAATAGCCTAGAGATCACCAACGGCGTTCCTCCTCACTCCAACCAGAAGCAGACGTGACGTCAACAACCGACCTCAGAATCGCAACAAAGCGGAGCCATGGAAAAGTCCCTAGTTCCAAATCTCAATGGCCACATCTACGGCCTGGAGACCAACAACGGTGTGCCTCCTCATTCCAGCAGGACATATATGTTACACCATCAAACGGAGCAACGACATAGTCCCTAGTTCCAAATCTCGATGGTTCACAGACAACCTAGAGACCATCTCAGCATTCGTCTCGTTACATCAGACGCAATGTCAACAACGGCGTTCCTTCACAGTCCAACAGGATGCAGATGCAACATCAACAAAAGACCTCACGATCGAAACAAAGCGGAGTGACGGCGAAATCCCAGCTCCACCTCAGCATTCGTCTCGTTACTCCAGACACAATGTCAACAACGGCGTTCCTTCGAAGTCCAGCAGGATGCAGATGGAACATCAACAAAAGACCTCACGGTCGAAACAAAGCGGAGTGACAGCGAAATCCCAGCTCCACCTCAGCATTCGTCTCGTTACACCAGACGCAATGTCAACAACGGCATTCCTTTGCAGTCCAGCAGGATACAGACGCAACGTCAACAAAAGACCCCATGGTCGAAACAAAGTGGAGTGACGGCAAAATCCCAGCTCCACCTCAGCATTTGTCTCATTACAGCAGACGCAACGCCAAAGCAAATGAAGCAAAGGCCGAATTCCTAGCTTCAGGGTCTTGACGGTAACTCATATAAAACTTGAAAGACTATCGGAGATCATCCCACATGGAGTCGTCACCACCTCGACGTTCCTCTCGATACAGCAGACGAGATGTCACCACAGCGTTCTTCCTCCAGCAGGATTCAGACGCGACAATCAAACAACAGAGCCACGGCAAAATCCCTAGTTCCAAATCTCGACGGTTCACCAACAACCTAGAGACAACTGCGACACTCATCTCGATACAGCAGACGCAATGCCAGCAAACGAAGCAAAGGCCAAATTCCAAGCTTCAGGGTCTTGACGGTAACTCATATAAAACCTGAAAGACTATCGTAGATCATCCCACACCGGCGTGGAGTGGTTATGACTCGTCGGGGCTCCCCAAACTGAGCCTAACCTCAAGTAAAAAGCGGCATGGCAAAATTCCTAACGCTTGCTCTTCCGATGGTCAGACTGCCTAGGAAGATTGCTTGAAGCCGTCTTGTCCAGCCCCCGAAGGGATCAGAGACACGACAGTCGCAAGGCTACTCAAACAGCAAGATTGCCTATCGAGAAATACATTAGCCAACGTGACGGTACGACAGGCAAAACCCTAGTACCACAGACCCTAACGGACTTATGTCGTAAACAGCAGAGGTTAACTGTGACGTTAGGACATTCTTGCAAGAATCCCTCGATTCGTCTCAACCCAGCGGAAATCGGTGTCCTTGGCAAATACCTCGATTCAGGAAAATCAGCGTCCTTGATGAGAGCACCTCGATTCCCATCGATCCGTAGAGAAATCAGCGTCTTTGCAGGAATACCTCGATTTGTCTCAACTCTAGGGAAATCGGTGTCCTTGGCAACCTTCTCGATTCTGGGAAATCAGCGTCCTTGACGAGAGCATCTCGATTCATGTCGACCCGCAGAGAAATCAGCGTCTTTGCAGGAATACCTCGATTCGTCTGAACTCCGAGGAAATCAGCGTCCTTGGCAAAAACCTCGATTCAGGGAAATCAGCGTCCTTGACGAGAGCATCTCAATTCGCGTCGACCCACAGAGAAATCAGCGTCTTTGCAGGAATACCTCGATTCGTCTCAACCCCAGGGAAATCAGTGTCCTTGGCAACCTCCTCGATTCAGGGAAATCAACATCCTTGACGAGAGCACCTCGATTCGCGTCGACCCGCAAAGAAATCAGTGTCTTTACAGGAATACCTCGATTCGTTTCGACTCCATGGAATTCAGTGTCCTTGGCAAAAACCCCGATTCAGGGAAATCAGCGTCCTTGATGAGAGCACCTCGATTCGCGTCGACCCGTAAAGAAATCAGTGTCTTTGCAGGAATACCTCGATTCGTTTTGACTCCAGGGAAATCAGTGTCCTTGGCAAAAACCTCGATTCAGGGAAATCAGCGTCCTTGACGAGAGCACCTCGATTCGCGTCGACCCGCAAAGAAATCAGTGTCTTTACAGGAATACCTCGATTCGTTTCGACTCCAGGGAAATCAATGTCCTTGGCAAAACCTTGATTCAGGGAAATCAGCGTCCTTTACGAGAGCATCTCGATTCGCATCGACCCGCAGAGAAATCAGCGTTTTTGCAGGAATACCTCGATTCATTTCAACTCCAAGGAAATCAGTGTCCTTGGCAAAAACCCCGATTCAGGGAAATCAGCGTCCTTGACGAGAGCACCTCGACCCGCAGAGAAATCAGTGTCTTTGTAGAAATACCTCGATTTGTTTTGACTCCAGGAAAATCAGTGTCCTTGGCAAAAACCTCGATTCAGGTAAATCAGCGTCCTTGACGAGAACATCTCGATTCACACCGACCCGCAGAGAAATCAGTGTCTCTGCAGGAATATACAATGTCAGCAAAGCGGGGCCGCGGCAAAGTTCTCAGTTCCATGACTCGGCGGTGCACAGAAAAACCAAAGTCAACCCTCGACCTCCCTGTTGAAGCAATGCTTTGACTCGAGAGTAAGTCAACTCATCAATCACTTACGAGTCCTCTCGATTTGTAAGGAAGAAAATTCTCTTATGAGATCCTTACGACTCTCAAGAGTAAACACACTTAGGAATCCTCATGTTCCCTAAGGAGAAAATACACCTACGAGATCCTCTCGACTCGTAGGGAGAAAAAAATCTTTATGAGACCTTCACGGCACAGAAAGTTGAAAAGTCTTAGACAGCAGATCTGAACCTGTTTCCTAAGCCATTGCTTCTTATCTCGATTCAGGGAAATCAGCGTCCTCGGCGAGAACCTCTCGATTCGTTTCGACCCGCAAGGAAATCAGTGTCTTTGCGAGAATCTGTCGATTCGTCTCAACTTGCGGGGAAATTAGTGTCCCTACGCATAAAGAAAATTCTCTTATGGGATTCTTACGATTCTCAGGAGAAAACGCACTTAGGAGTCCTCACGACTCCTAAGGAGAAAAGACACCTACGTGATCCTCACGACTCGTAGGGAAAAAAGCCTTTGTGAGACCCTCACGGTTCATAAAGTTGGAAAGTCTTAGGCAACAGATCCTAACCCTGTTTCCTAAGCCATCGCTACAGTATAAAGAGTTCAAGATGAACTGTTATCTACTATCTATGGGCCACACTAGCCAAAGCTATATGCCACTGAAATGGAGAAGTTACTCATGAAGCATATAAACTATTTCACGCTAGAGTAAGATATAAAGAAACAGAAGGGTGCAGCTCATGGACCTAAGGGTTTGGAACTATATCCCTTAGGAGTCGAAATTTGAGTCAATGATAAATGACGACGCTTGTGTCCGCTCGTTATCTTCTCAGATCAAGATCCTAAAGATTATATACCAACCCAAAAGTGGTCATACGCTATGAATTACTCTGCACTACTTCACCCACATATATACTTACATGGGTAAAATAGTGGGGGGCATTTGTTCCCGCAAAAAAATTCTGCGCAAAAGAGCCCAAGGTATTAAATGGCAGTGATAGGCTTAAGAAAATATGAACCAGTATTTTCCGGGCTGTATTTTGACAAACTCCCGAATGAGAAACAACTAAATTCTGATGGTATCAAAAGTTTCTCGAAAAATCCTTCGATTTGATATATTATGGGCCTCATAATTCATCCTGAATCAAAAGTTATGAGCAAATGTTTCCCCCAATCAGAGGAAAGCTCTGTTCAAGTCTTGAAATTCAAATTAAAGTTGCGCTTCATAAAGCACTAACGCCAGGAGCGCCAGCACTGAGAGTCAAAGATTTTGACTAGCGCACCATGTGCAAAGCACGAGTGCGCTAGCGCTAAGAGCGCTGCGCTCCAAGTAGCGCACCATGGGCAGAGCGCATAAGCGCTAGCGCTGGAACTAAATGTTCCTCACCGTTGGATCAAATATATCCAACGGATATGATTAAATTATCAATTAACAAGAATAAAATTTCGTTGAATCTTTCCAAACAGAAAAGATTGTGCCCTGAATTTGGAACACCGTTGGATCAATAATCCAATGGTGATTGAAAATCACTAAAATACAGAACAAATTCTGTAAAGGGGAAAGATTTCTCAATCTTGTTAAAACAAGAAGATTATCTTCTGTAAACCAGAAGCCATTGGATCAATGATCCGACGGTGGGAAAATTCCCCAAATCAATTGGAGAAAAGATCTCCTTAACTGATTGAACAGACCATCTTCCCCTATATAAAGGCCCCAAGACTTCGAGTCTTGTACAGAGAAACCCCCCCTAAACTTTGAAAAAACTCAAGGATAAAGAGCAAGCTCTTGCAAGAAGATACTTTTTCAAGGTAAAGATGATAGATGATGAACACAGAGATGAAATCATCTTATAAAAAAAGAAGAATTCTTTTCTCTAAAAAGACCAAGACAAAAAGTCTTTCATATAAGAGATCAAAAAATTTCATCATAAAATAAAAGAAGAACATATTTCTTCTCACAGATCATGGATCTATAAAGGAAAAGCCTTTCATCAAAATAAGAGATTGAAAATCTCTCCTGCAAAATAAGAACTGTTGTTCTTAAATCTTGAGACAAAGTCTCTTTTAAAAGAACATAAATTTGTTCCCAGATCATAAACTTGATCAAATGCGCCTTGCGCTTTTGAACTGCGCCTTGCGCTCATGAACTGCGCTACTGCGCTCCCTGGATCGGCGCTCAGCGCCAAATGCGCCACGTGTCAACTACGTATGCGCCAATTAAACAACTTGCGCTTTGCGCTTCTGAAATAGCACACTGCGCTCATGGGCTGGTGCTCAGTGCCAAGCGCACCACGTGTCACTCACGTGTGCGCCACTAAATTGAAAGCGCAATGCGCTCATGGACTAGCTCTCAGCGCTCATAAACTGGCATCATGCGCTCATAAACTGGCATCATGCGCTCATCATCCAGCGCTTAGCGCTGGATGCGACACGTGTCCCTTGCATGTGCGCTACGTGGCAGAAGCGCACTGCGCTCTTTAATTGGCGCAAAGCGCCTGGCGCGCCACGTGTTGCGCTGACAGAACATAGATTGTTCTTTAATAAGCCCAGAGCTCTTGTGAATGCTCGGCATTCAATAAAAAGACAAAAATATTTTCAAAACGGCCAAGCCCAAATAAAGGCTCAATAGCCAGAATAAAAAAATGTTAAACATTTATTGGACTTAGCCCAAGATTGGCCATAAGTCCTCAAATCATATTAATTGAGCCCATCTGCTCATGAATATTTCAACAGATCTTAGTCCCAAATTGGACTACAGATCTTTCAACCAACTCACACCGGTTCGAGGGTACATCTCTTTACTTCTCTGATATTTGTCGTTGTAATCCTTCAACATCTTCAGAGAGGTGACGGGTCCCGACAACCAAACACTCTACGGACTGTGGGGTCCTTAAACTCATGGACTATGATGTCCTTAACCTGGACTGTGAGGTCCTTACACTCATGGACTATGATGTCTTTAACCTGGACTGTGAGGTCCTTAAACTCACGAACTATGATGTTCTTAACCTCGATCGCGATGTCTTCAAACTAACATTGGACCGAAACGTCCTTAAACTAACATTGGACCGTAGTGTCTTTAAACTAACAATGGACCGTAATGTCCTTAAACTAATATTGGACCGCAATGTCCCTAAACTAAACAATAGAGCCCAATTACTCTCTTGTTGGACCTAAATGATCCCGTTAAGTTAATCTTAGTCTAAAAATTAGACTAACGTGTCCTTAACATACGTTTAAGTTGATCTTAGTCCCAAATGAGACTAACGTATCCTTAAACCCAACCCCCAAACCCAAATCTAAGAAGATACGGATTCGGACTAATCCACGCCCTACGGGCGACAACATAAATTAGTCTCCGTATACAATCCACGGGAAACCAAAAACAAAACAAACACCCACGACACGAAGTGACAATCTGGAGAAGGAGAAAGTGGTTACCGTGATACGGTAGCGTAATTAACTGCAGGGGCTTGCGCCTGCAGGGAAGAGCGTCCCCACAATCAAAAACCCCTCAACGAGGGGGAATATGACGAAATCTGCTATATCGACCGCATCCGTTTAAACCTTCGATACATGGTGCCATAAATCAACTTGGCATCTTTGGAAAGGTGGACGGATAGCACCAATTAGCATCTGCCCCAAAATTCAGGCAAGACGTCTACCGCTTCTTCCCGCGTGTTTCGGCGGGGAACAATCCCAAGCTTCCAAAATGTAATATACAATCCAGTACAATACAATAATAGCCTCTAGGTCATATATCATTAACATATTCATGTCTAGCCCTTAACAAAACAATTGTTCAACCGATCTTAAATCATGGTCGAGTCTATCAATAAATTGATAACGCGCTCGATAAGGAATTTAATATTTATTTTGCTAAAATTTATAAACTTTAAAATATATAAAAAGAAGTTAAAAGATTTTTCTCGTCCATTATTCTACCATATCCTACAAAACCTAGCAAGCTACGAATTACTTGCTCATGGTTAATGAAGAAAGGTTGAAGAAGAAAGAAATCATAATTAAGATGCAGAAAAAGTAATGCGTAAATGTAAGTGCAGAAAAATAAATGCAAAATGAATTAAAATAAAATCTACATTTATTAATCAACTATTGCATTTACAATTCTCCTTAGAAAGTAGATTACAAGAACCCTACTTTGCTCTAGATCTTTCTCTTGTTGGAGATAGATGAATAGATGATGCTCACTCGGATACGTGGATCTCTTGATCTCTTCGATGATGATTTTGAATATGCAGCTTTCGGTCCTTTATATAGTCCCGAAACCAGAAACCCTCGATGCCATCTATGAATATATGCAGTTGCGATCATTATCCTAAAATCTCATATCCTACGGCCCAGATTGTGCCCCGGTTCCGCCGTATATACCCCCCTTTAGCCATAGATCCGCCACAACATAGTGGAATCGGGTTTTGGGATTTTATCTGGTATTTTGTGTTGTTATTTGAAGATTCTCTTGATGTCTAGAATCTGAAAATAATGCTCCGAGTCTCTGCCGCTGCTAGATCTCACGATTTACTTCTAAAATTTGGCGGATTTGGTTTCGATATCTCAATTTGACTTGGATCTCTTATTTGGATTCCAGATCTGAGCTAATATCTGCATAAGATCTCAAATCAAAGTGTTAATAGTATTAGTATTTTTGAGATATTATTCCAACCATTTAAGTAATATAATATCTTAAGAATATTGATTAGGAATTGTTTCCCCCAATCAGAGCAAAACTCTGTTTTAAAATTCAAAATTTAAAAGCTGAAGCAACGCTTCAGATCCAGCGCTAGGTGCGATGCGCGCCACGTGTCAAACACGGATGCGCTAGCGCCAGATGCACTGCGCTCTGCGCTGCGCGCCACGTGTCAAACGTAGGTGCGCTAGCGTAAAGTGCGCTGCGCTCTGAGCAGCGCACCACGTGCAAAGCACGGGTGCGCCAGCGCTGCAATTATAGAATTCCTCACCGTCAGATCAAAAGATCTAATAATAATAAATTATTAATTAATCAGAATTAAAATTCTATTATGAAAAGATCTTTCCAATCTTATTAAAACAAGAAGATTATCTTCTGCAAAATAGAAGCCTTAGGATCAAAGATCCAACGGTGGGGAAATATTCCCAAATCAATCAGAGAAAGATCTCTTTAACTGATTCAAAAAAATCAATTTGCCCAATATAAAGGCCCCAAGACTTAAGGTCTGATAGAGAGAAACCCCCCTACAAAGTTTGAGAAAACTAAAAGAGAGAAAAGCAAGCTTTTAGCAAAAGAAGACCATTTCTTCAAGGTAAAGAACATGATTTTTGAACACAGAGATGAAATCATCTCATAAAAAGAAGAACTATCTTCTAAAAAAGATCATAGATCTGCAAAAGACCGAGGTCTTTGATATAAAAGAGATCACAAGATCTTATTATAGAAAAAACCAAAAGAAAAAGTATTCACTTCATTCACAGATCATTGATCTACAAAGGTAGTGCCTTTTTTTATAAATAAGAACTTTTGTTCTAGAACCTTGAGGCAGGGCCTCCTTTAAAAGAAGAACATAAATTTGTTCTCTAATTACAAATTTGATCAAGTGCGCTTTGCGCTACTGGAAAGTGCCTTGCACTCTTGAACTGCGCTTCTTGGACCGGTGCTCAACGCCAAGTGCGCCACGTGTCAATCACGTATGCAACTTGCGCTTTGCGCTTCTGAAACAGCGCACTGCGCTTATGGACTGGCACTCAGCGCCAAGCGCGCCACGTGTCACTCACCTGTGCGCCACTAAACTAGCGCAATGCGCTCATAAATTAGCGCCTAGCACTCACAAACTGGCGCAATGCACCCATCATCTAGCGCTAAGCGCGACACGTGTCCTTTTCGTGTGCTCTACTTGGCAGAAGCGCAATGCGCTCTTTAATTGGCGCAGAGCGCCTGACGTGCCACGTGGTGCGCTGTCAGAACACACATTGTTCTGCATTCAATACAAGACAAAAAAGAAATGTCAGTTTCTAATGTTCAGCATTATTAAAAGGGCCAAGCTCAAATAAAGGCTCAATAGCCAGAACAATAAAATGTTAAACATTTATTGGACTTAGCCCAATATTGGCCATAAGTCCTCAACTTATATTAATTGGGCCCATATGCTCATGAATATTTAACAGGTCTTAGTCCCAAATTGGACTACAGATCTTTTAACCAACTCACACCGGTTCGAGGGTACACCTTTTATTCCTCTGATATATGTCGTTGTAATCTTTCAACGTCTTCAGAGAGGTGATGGGTCCCGACAACCATATATTCCACAGACTATGACGTCTTTAAACTGGACTGTAGGGTCCTTAAACTCATGGACTACGATGTCCTTAACCTGGACTGTGGGGTCCTTAAGACCATAGATTATGATGTCCTTAACCTTGGACTGTGGGGTCCTTAAACTCACGGACCATGATGTCCTTAACCTTAGACCACCATGTCCTTAAACTGGTAATCGACCGCAATGTCCCTAAACTAAATAATAGAGTCCAAATGCTCTTTTGTTGGATCTAAATGATCCTGTTAAGTCGATCTTAGTCTAAAATTAGACTAACGTGTCCTTAACAAACGTTGAGTCGATCTTAGTCTAAAATTAGACTAACGTATCCTTAACGAACGTTTAAGTTGATCTTAGTCTCAAATGAGACTAACGTATCCTTAAACCCAAACCAAAACCCAAATCTAAGAAAATACAGATTTGGACTAATCCACGCCCTACGGGCGACAACATAAATTAGTCTCCGTATACAATCCACGGGCAACCAAAAACAAAACAAACACACACGACACGAAGTGACCATCTGGAGAAGGAGAAAATTGTTACCACGATACGGTAGCGTAATTAACTGCAGGGGCTTGCGCCTGCAGGGAAAAGCGTCCCCATAATCAAAAACCCTTCAAACGAGGGGGAATCTGACGAAGTCTGCTACATCGGCCGCATCCGTTTAAACCTTCGATACATGGTGCCATAAATCAACTTGGCATCTTCGGAGAGGTGGATGGATAGCACCAATTAGTATCTGCCCCCAGATTCAGGCAAGACGTTCGCCACGTCTTCCCGGTTTCCGGCAGTAAACAGATTCCGGCATGTCCGGTGGGACCTCTTCCTCTTTCCACTCCACACTTCGTGTGTCGTGTTCACGAACGAATCGCGGTTTGCTATAGTTGCCTGTGGATTCGAGGTATTTAGATTTGGTGTCTTGCTCCGTGCAGAAAACAGAAGATCAATGGCTTCAAACTGCACTAACTGCAACTGCAACCCTCACCCCATCCTGTCCGGAGGAGTGACTTACGGGCCCCTAGCGGCCTTCATCTTCGCTATGCAGGTGGTGCAGGTGACTCAGGCCACCACTGGGCTATTCTTCGGGACTACGCTCCCACCGATGAGCTTCAATGCCCCAATGTCGTCGCAAGAAGCTCCGAAGAAGTCATTCTTTGATCGGCTTGCTTCTACCACAGCCCCTCTCAATGGGTCGTCCAGCTCCAGCGCCTCAGTCTTCGCCAGATTGGGCCAAAGTCCATGTGGGCCCATGATGAAGCCTGTAATTCCAGAATAGATTATTCTGAAAAGGATAGCCATCCCTGCTCCCGAAGTCGTCAAGGCGGCTTCTCCTGCCAAAGGGTCGGTCTTTACAAGACTGACTGTTCCGGCTCCCACTCCGGCTCCCATCCCTGCTCCAAAGTCTATCATTGACAGATTAGATACTGCTACTCAACGGACATCAGTTTTCAAGAGGCTGGTACCAATGACCCTTCCTCAAAATAGGGGGCATGACAAAGCCGTCCCCATAGCCGAACCAACACCATTTGCGCGACATACTCGCTGTCGTCACTGGCGCCGAGTACGGAAGGCTAGGGGCAGCTCTCCGTATGGATTTACTCTACCAGCTCCAACGGTGGAGATCGATGCTGCTGTTCTAATCGGGAACAACTTTGAATTGCTGAACAAGGTATGCAAGAACTCTCCTACCGCCGTACTGAAAAGATCTCCTCCACCCATCGAGAACGCTACTAAGGCAAAGCTAGAGCAGCCCCCTCAGCGGCTATCCTCTAAAATTTACAAAGTCTGGCGACAGGTTCAAGACTCAGTAATTGATCAAGATTACCCTCGCCGACAGAAAAAGGTGAAGGTTCAGCAGGAAGAGAACCGTCCTGTCAAGTCACCAAGGACGACAGCTATCTGGGTGCCCACTACAATGGCCCCCTTAACTTCGACCGCCCATAAAAGGAGAAGGCCGGAGAAAATCCCTGAGTCTGCGATGAATCGTAAGACCACTGAGCCTAAACGTCCTAAGTCTGGGGGCATGGTGGTGCATACTGTCTATATGGCATCCAGAAAAGAGAATAGCCGTATCTTCACAGGTCATCGACCGCTTATGTGATCAGTGACTAAGGCTCAGGAGTAACAACAACAAAAGCTCCAAGAGATGTTAACAGCTATGGCCGCACTCACTGGGCCAAAAGAAAGCCCGGAAACGTCATCGGAACAACGTCAAGAACAAGAAACCGATGCCGACTTCCTCCGCAGAGTCCTCGAAAAGAAGGACGGAGAAGAAGCAGAATAAGCTGCCAACATAAAACGAATGGCGCTTCTCTTCCAAGACATGGTCGGGATGATATTACAGCCGGAACCTCCAGCTGAAGACCCTCCTATCATTATTGAAGACGACAGAGGGGAGACATCGAACCCTCCTCCGGCTCTTTCAGAAGCCAAAGGGGAAACCATTTCCAAAGCCACGCTCGATGATTATATAGCTCAACAAATACGAGCTTACCAAGCGAATGAAGCAGCTGCCTAAGTTGTCAAAACTGGACGAACTTATCCGGGCCGGTATGACCAAATACAGTACCCGCCGGGATATACGATCCCTAAATTTCATGTATACAAAGGGACGGGGAATCCACATCAGCATGTCGCTCAATTCAGGGCCTTATACGGCAACACTGGGGGCGATGATAAACTTTTGCTTCGTCAGTTCGTCGGCAGCTTGGCGGAAACGGCCTTCGAATGGTATTCAGAGCTTCCCAACGATTCCGTCAAAACTTTTGCAGAAATGGAGTTACTCTTTACACAGAGGTTCGCGAGTGCTAGTGAACACACCCCAATAACGGCTTTTATCAATGCCAGGGTGAAGCCTAGAGAAACATGGGTCCAATACGCAATACGATGGCGAAATTTGTGGTCGAAATGCGAACAGCGGATCGAAGAAGCGCCGGCGGTGGGCATGTTCATGTGGACCCTTGACCCTCAGTCGACCATCTCCCAGTTCATGATGTTCTTCAAGCCGACCACGTTCCAGGCCTTGATTGACAAGCTGGCCCAAATGGACCAAATGGGTCATAGACGTCTCCTCCAAAGCCGGACTCCCGAAATGAAAAAGGGAAAGGAAAAGTAACTTTCGTTGCCAATACTCAACAACAGCTGAGCAACTTAAAGCCGGTTGTTCGCCAAAACAACGTGCGTCCATGCCCATCCCTCCAGGAGAGACTAGGACGTCCTTACTCGTTTCCCCAGGGTAAAACGAGGAGACTGTTCGAGCTGGCAGTGCGTAACAAGCTCATAAATTTGCCGGATCCAAAACGTCCGTTGCAGCCAGGTGATGTCAACAATCCTAATTACTGCCCTTACCACCAAGCAGTAAGCTATCCAATCGAAGATTGCTTCATTTTCAAAGGCTGGATTGAAGACCAATACCAACAAAGCAAGTTCGCATTATCGGAAAACTGGAAGGTGAACCCACCGCAACCTCATGCCCCTAAAAAGGTGGACACGTCGGGGTCATCGTGCTCTTTTATAGAAGAAACTTTATAGGAAGTCGCTCTTTCAGTCAAAACTAAAAGAATGTTGAAGGATCTCCGAACGTGCTCGGCAATCAGGTGGAAAAATCCACTGGAACCCGAGGTTGGCGAGGGAATGCTGAAACCGCGCCCAACTCCAAAAATTGGTAGTGATAGCCAAAGCATTCACGCCCAACCGTCGAAATCTTCAAAAAAGAAGAAGAAGCCCGTGAAGTCTGGTGACAAGCACACGGACCTGCAAAAGCAGATTGACGCGCTGGAAGAGTATAACCAGAAGGCGCGGACTCCAGTCACACTCCAAGAGTTTCTCTGCCACGTCCTTGAGAACGAAAATGATGGAGAAAACTCGTCGAGTGAATTTGAAGATTACGTAGCAAGCTTCTATGTGATCTCTCACTCGTCAATAGACAATGAGGAAGCTCCTTGCACCAAGAAACTGTGGGCAAGACCAAAGCCAAAACCCTTGGAATCGTCTGACGAAATGATCAACTTGCTACTGAACGAAGCCTGTCAGAAAAGCAAAGCCAATCGAGAGCGCGAACTGGCTATATTCGAAAAAGCCAAACGCCGATGACTGGAGGAATAGGTCGAGACACCCCAACTGGAGCAAAGTATCCCTATCGCCGGCAAAAGCAAGCTTAAAATAAGGAAACGATTCGCTAGGGCCCTGGCAATAGGAATGAGGTTGCCCTCTTTCAAAAGAAATTCCCCTGGTAATATACGTCTTGATGAGGCGGACATACAACCTAATTTCTGCCTATACCAGGATTGCACACCCTACCGAGGAGTGCATAGCCTTTAAAAACTGGTGGCAGGGATATGTTGCCTATCGAAGACACGTTCAACGAGTAAAGCGCAAGGCTCGTCGAGAACAGAAAAGCACGACAGACAAGCGCGAAAGAGCTGCTGGCAACTGTCATATAGCTGACACCAAGGGATCGCAAGTTATCACCTTTGGAAGCGACTCTGACGAAGAAATCGCTCTTAGCCCTCTCTTCAAGGAATCCATCTCCGACACAAAACATGCGAAGATTTGCGGTAAAATCTAGCTGCGTAATCGTACGTTGACTATGATCGAAACATCACAACCCACGACATCCTCAAGCCAACGTTTAAAAAAAAACAAAAAAAACGGTACGTCCATAAGCAAAATGGGCACGGATGAAATCCCGAAAGGGCTCCATGAGTAAAAACAGCAGGACTACCGGCGAGTTTTGTGAAAACATGAAAGGGCGCAATCTCGTTAAAAGACACTTGCAAGGTCCTCTCGACCTTGTGAAGAGAAACCACCTGCGTGATATCCTTACGACTCACAAGGGATCAATACACTTAGGGATCCCCACGATTCCTAAGGAGAAATTACACTTGCGAGATCCTCACGACTCGTAAGGAGAGCCCTCTTATGGGACCCTCACGGCTCATAAGATTTGAAAGTCTTATGCTACAGGAATCTGAACCTGTTCTTAAGCAGCCACTACAACCTCCAATACTGCCCTACAAGCGGCTCAATATTGACCCTTGTATACAATCCACGGGCGCGAATAAACATTTCCCTAACAAAGTCCCATCCGTGACTAGGGATATGTTTGCACGGTGAACAACCCTTGTAAGTCCTCTCGACTTAAAAGGAGAAAATACTCTTGTAAGATCCTTACGACTTATAAGAGACCATGCACTTAGAAGTCCTTACGATTCCTAAGGAGAAAACACACCTACGAGATCCTCACGACTCGCAGGAAGAAATACCTTTATGAGACCCTTACGGCTCATGAAGTCAAAAGCCTTAGTCGATAGGATCCTAACCCTGTTCGCTAAGCCACCTTTGTTCGATATCGACAGAGGCAAATGATGATTCGCTCCTGGCAATATCCCAGTTGTAGCGGTGCTGATGCCGAAATCGGTGTCTAATTCCAATCTTGCAGCAAGAAGCTAGCGAGCCACACATGCATACGAAATAGCCGAAATGATGGGGCAACTTGCAACGAAATCAGCAAGTAAAATGTATGCATGCAAAATAGCCGAAATGATTAGGAAACTAGCAATAAAAAGCAGCGAGTAAAAATAAAATAAATAGCCGAAATGATTGGGCGCAGCGAAAAATAGCCGAAATGATTGGGCAATCGCGACCTTCGCGATATAAAAGCTGAAATGATAGAGCATCGCGGAAAGAAATAGAAAAAAAATGTAATAAAATTTATGCCCTACAGGTGATATCATATCAATCCCTGTATACAATTTAGGGGCGCAAACAAAAAAGGAATCACACCTTCCCTCCTCAGGCTCCATCAGAAAGCAAAGCCAAATCTCTTCGGTTCATAGACAACCTAAAGACAACCTCGACATTTGTCGCAATATTGCAGACACAATGCCAACAAACGAAGTAAAGGAAGAACCCTAGCTTCAGGGTCTCAACGTCAATATCGACAACTTAGAGATCGCCAACGGCGTTTCTCCTCACTTCAACCTGATGCGGACTTGACGTCAATGACCGACCTCAGGGTCGCAACGAAACAGAGCCATGGAAAAGTCCCTAGTTCCAAATCTCAATGGCCACATCTACGGCCCGGAAACCAATAACGGTGTGCCTCCTCATTCTAGCAGGACACAGATGTTACACCATCAATCGGAACCACGATAAAGTCCCCAGTTCTAAGACTCTACGGTTCATAGACAACCCAGCGTCACCAAATAACCCAGTCGTGGAAATACATCATCAAATGACCCCGTCTCGGAAATACGTTATCCAATGACTCTGTCTCGAAAACAAGTCAACCAACTCCGAGGAAATCAGCGTCCTTGGCAAAAAACCTCGATTCAGGGAAATCAGTGTCCTTGACGAGAGCATCTTGATTCGCACCAACCTGCAGAGAAATCAGTGTCCCTGCGGGAAGATGCAACGTCAACAAAAGACCTCACGATCGAAACAAAGCGGTGTGATGGCAAAATCCCAGCTCCACCGCAGCATTCGTCTCGTTATACCATACACAATGTCAACAACAACGTTCCTTCGCAGTCCAGCAGGATGCAGATGCAACGTCAATAAAAGACCTCATGGTCGAAATAAAGCGGAGTGACGGCAAAATCCCAGCTCCACCTTGACGTTCGTCTCGATACAGCAGACAAAATGTCACTACAGCGTCCTTCCTCCAACAGGATTCGGACACGCCAAAGCAAACGAAGCAAAGGCCAAATTTCTAGCTTCAGGGTCTTGACGGCAACTCATATAAAACCTGAAAGACTATCGGAGATCATCTCACACCAGCGCGGAGTGGTCACCACCTCAACGTTCGTCTCGATACAACAGACGAGATATCACTACAGTGTTCTTCCTCCAGCAGGATTCAAAAGCGACAATCAAACAACGGAGCCACGGCAAAATCCCTAGTTCCAAACCTCGACGGTTCACCAGCAATCTAGAGACAACCGCGACATTCGTCTCGATACAGCAGACGCAATGCCGGCAAACAAAGCGAAGGCCAAATTCCTAGCTTCAGGGTCTTGACGGCAACTCATATAAAACCTGAAAAACTATCGGAGATCATCCCACACCAGCGCGGAGTGGTTATGACTCATCGGGGCTCTCCAAAATGAGCCTAACCTCAAGTAAAAAGTGGCATGGAAAAATCCCTAACGCTTGCTCTTTCAACGGTAATATCACCTGGAAGATTGCTTGAAGACGTTTTGTCCAGCCCCCGAAGGGATCAGAGACACGACAGTTGCGGGGCTACTCGAACAGCAAGATTATGCGTCGAGGAATACACCAGCCAACGTGACGGTGCGACGGGTAAAAAACCCTAGTACCACAGGCCCTAACGAACTTCTATTAGCAGGAGTTAACTGTGATGTTAGAAATTCCTGCGAGAACTGCTCGTTTCGTCTCGACTTGTGAGGAAATTAGTGTCTTTGCGAGAACCTCTCGATTCGTTTTTCCCTTAGGCAATGGGGATAAGGACCTGTTTCCTAAGCACTGGGGCCCTGCAGGTCAGTCTAAAATGGACTCTTACATACTATTCACGGGCCACACTCTCCAAAGTCGAATCTCGATAAGGAGGGAAACAACCGCTTACGAGTCCTTTCGATTTGTAGGAGGGAAAATTCTCTTATGAGATCCTTACGACTCTCAAGAGAAAATGCGCTTAGGAATCCTCATGATTCCTAAGGAGAAAATACACCTACGGGATCCTCACGACTCGTAGGGAAAAAAGTCTTTATGAGACCCTTACGGCTCATAAAGTTGAAAAGTCTTAGGCAGCAGATTTGAACCTGCTTCCTAAGCCATCACTACCCCCTCGAAGAAGCCAAGACAAGATGCTCCCTCTATCATCTGCCGGCTATGCTTGCTAAGGTGACATACTGATAACAAAAGAAAGAAGAAAGTAGAGAGATGACACTAGACATTGCGAAAGAAATGTATCTTTTATTCATGAATTCAATTGGGTAAAAAATACATCATATGAATGAATACAAGAATGAATACATTTTATTCAAAATTACAAATGGTACAAAAAACAATTATTGAGAGGGAGGCGCTTTCAATAGTCTGATCAGCTGCTCGCGCACTTCCCTCAGCCCCTCTTCTTGATCAGCCGCCGTGGCCAGCTCCGCTTCGATTTGAGTCCTTTGCTGCAAGCATGATGAAATCTTCACATCGATTTCCCGTTGAGCAGCTTCGCGACTCTGCATAATCCGCTCGATAGAGTCGAGCTTCTGTCTCAATACAAGCTCGTCCGAAATACACTGCTGCAAGGTGTCAAAGATGGCTCTCAGTTGCGCGGCGTTCGCTTCAACCTGGGCACGCAATTGAACAGACTCAGCGGAAGCCTCCTCGCGTTCCTTCCGCCTCAAGGTCGCTTCTTGTTCAAAATGGCAGAGGAAGGACACACTCTGCTCAACCCATGCAGCCCACTGGGAGTTCAAAACCTAAATCTCAGAAGCAGGACGCATAAGCTCGAGCTCATGCAGGCAGGCCTCAATCTTCTGGCAATGGTTAACCCAAGACTCGACAACGCCTTCATTATGGAAGTTCATAAGCATCGCCAGCATTAGGTTAACCTCCGCAGCAAAATCCGCAACAGAAGAGGGAGCCTCCACGTCAAGCTCCTCAATATAGTCGCTTAACATGCGCAGACTATTTGTGGCTCCCTTCGAGGATGGACGTCTGGAAAAGGGTTCGGCCAGCATTATGACGCGAGACTCGAACAGGGCTGGAGTCGATGTGACCGCTGCAAAACAAATCACAATCAGATCACGGCTCGAGAAATAAAAAATACACACACAAGAAAAATAGAGTCTACTATACCGGCTGCAACAGGAGGCAGAGCTGGGAGTGCTGGTGGCGCAATGATAGTCACGTCCCCGCCTTCGATTTGTAGGCTACAAGCAATACGAAAAAGGATCAGCAATAATGTGACTGCCCGTTAAAGAGAAGACGCCATTTAGAAAAGATACTCTCCGACACCACCTGGCGGACTAATCTCTGACAGGAAGGAGAAGTGTAGATGCAACACCTGATACAGGTGGTCAAAAAGGACTCCTGTAAATACACAGTAATGCAATGTCAGTACGTAAATTATACAACCTAGAAGTAAGACTGATGGGTCACAAATCCGTACCTTCCAACATCGGAGGCGGTGCGAGAGAAGGTAAAGAAGGAGTCACCGTCAAAATGGTAGCTGATGGCGTTGTCTCAGGTAGTGCGACCTCAGCGCTCGCCACACCTGCATTAGAAACAAGATAAATACAGTCAGGAAAGATTGAAAAGGATTGCAGAATAGAAAGAAAAGCAATGACCCAAAATCTACCTGATGAGTCGCCAGTCAGAACCGCGATGAGGGCGCCACCTGATACAGCGACGGCTTCTTCCTCCTCCATCGGGATGGTCTCACCTCCCGTCTCCTCATCCCCTGACTCTACAAGAGCCGTCGTAACGCTCGCAACGCCAGGAGATGGCCAAGAGCCGTAAGCGGGAAGAGCAATGATTGGGGCGGTGCCCGACTCTTGAGAAGGAGCAGCCACCTCGGGCTTAGCAATTGTAGCCGTCTCACCCATCAACACCTCGGGCTCGGCGGCTGTAGCCACCTCATCTACAGCTATCTCAGGCTCGGCAATCGTGACCGATTTACCAGTCACTACCTCAAGCCCGGCAATTGCAGCCATCTTACCTACCGCCGCCTCGGGTTCGGCAATCATGGCTACCTCCTCCACCGCTACCTCAGGCTCAGCGGTCGCCGCCACCTCTTCAGGAAGACTCGGCCCTGCAAGATAAGATTTATGAGAATTGATACTTAAAACTTTGACAACGGAACCCCCTGTCACTTTACCCTGAGTTGATCTTCCGTTTGCCTCCCGAGCCGCACGCGCTGCCCGTCTGTAGGCTGTGGACAAGGCAGCCGGAGATTCCTCTGAAGGAGTAGGGGCAGGGGTAGCGGTGCTCAAACCCGCACCCGCGGCTAAGGCAGCACTACGCTCCCTTGCCGTGCGCATTCGGCGCTTTCTTTCCTCCCGGGCCGTCAAGGCGGACCTTCTAGACGCCTCCATCAACAGGACGTCACTGCTTGCACCAAGGGTTACCTCTGGAGCCGTCATGGCTTCCGTCATCGGTCGTTTGAGGAAGGCCTCTTTCGGCAGTGCCGAAGAGGCCGGGACTTTGGTGGCTGACCCGGGAAGAATTTCCGCATCACTTTGCGGGACCGACATTGTGGTCCCTGCGATAAGATAAAGAAAAGGTCAGATTGCCTATAAGAAAGGAAAATGAAGATGCAATAAGCCAAGACATACCAATGCCCAACAATGCACGATTCCTCTCCTCCTCCTCGAAGGTCTTGAGGGAAGCTGCCATAGCCTCTTCAGTGGTAAAGCCTGTTACAAAAAGAAAAGTGTCAGTCAAGATATGGTAATAAAAATAAGGATATAGTGCAATAACAAGGTGCGACTGATGTTTACTTGATTGCACGAGGGTGGCCATCTCCGCTTGGTGGCTTGCAGGTTGCACACAAGCTGCAATAGCGGCCGTGAGATCAGTATCTTCCGGCGCTATGAAGAGACCTTTGTTGGTCCCATATTCGCTCAGGCCCTCGTTATAAGGAGCCTGAGGCTCCAGGCCGAGTACGGCATCTAGGGAGAGGACCGACTTCTTCTTCCTCTTCTGCGTGCAAGCTCCAGTCGCAGCAAGTACAAGCTTACGCTTGGTGGGCACTTTGGGACGACGAGTCCCGATATCTGAGCACACAACAGACTCGGGGGAAGCTACATTTGCCGTCTCCCAGGAGCACGGGGCACCGATGGCACGTCCACCGTCTCTACAGGAGCATGAGACAACCCGCGCGTAGGGCTTAGCACATGTGGAGGCACGACTGCAGCGACTTCTCTTAGCAGAGGGGGGACAGTGGTCCGCCGCTTCAAAAGGATGTTGCGATCACTGGCAGGAGGCGCACTTTTGCGATCGAGCAGCAGCCGCCTTTCTTCCTTAATGACGGCGCCCATCGAATGTTGGTACCACGCCGTATACACATTAAGGATCCTCAGAATGCAACTCAGCTCGCTGATAAAGAAGTGAGAGCCCGTATTCAAGCGCATGAAGTGATGCAGCGCATTTCACATCCCCTCTTCAGTGGCAGTAGGTTCTAGCAAGAAAGCCTCCAGCGGCACTCCTTGATTATAGCTCAATTGTTGGGCAAAACGATGCGGGTTGTATCTCATGAAAAGCGCCGCATCATTTTGCCTAAACACTAAGAAGCCCGGTCTGATAGAATATAAATGAAGGGTCTCCCGAGCTTTCAAAACCGAAGCTCCGTCTTTAAAGATATCCTGCAATGGCCGCATCGTTGTGGCGGACTCTTTTCCGATGGTTACAACTTTGTCGGTAAAGGTCATGCCATCTCCAACCGTGCAGGGACAAAGGAGCAGACCTCTAGCATCCCGCGGTGATGGATTTACAATTGATGCGTTGACTAATTGCATAATACGGGGGAAGCTGCACCGGTCATAAAATGAAGGCCTTTTGTGAATACCAAAAACGCCAAGTGCATGTAGCTCGAGCCATGACATGAAGTAATGCATCGAGAAGTTCACATGCTGTACTCCGGGTTCGGTAGTATCCGCCGCTTGACTAAGGCCATAATACAAATGGGCTAAGCCGGCGACCCCGACAGCCACTTTCATCCCAATAGTCATTCGGTGAGCCGGATAAAAGACAGACGGCCTCATACGGCGAAGGTGCATCGGGAGCGCGAACTAGCTCAACCATAGCCCAAGAAATCCCAAAAAGAATGCTTCCTCATCCATCCCAGAGACTGCAATCTCCGCAAAAGGAACAACTGGAGAGTGGGAAGGAAGAAACTCTTCTGATCTACCTCCGTCGTTGGCAGGTTGTCCAAGTCTAAGCCAAAAGGGTCGTCAAGCGTAGCAAATTTAACAGCCTCCTTCGAGAGGGCTTCTGGGTGAAGGAAGCAAGCGATGAAATCCTCGAAACTAACCCCGCGGCTCTCAGATTCGAGGAAAAGACCCTTGTAGATGTCCAACACTTTGATCAAACTAGGAAATTGGTGTTGAACGGCATTCACCGGAGTAAGGCCCGTCATCACTGGCTTAGCACCGAAAACATATTCGTCCGTGGGAAGCAGCTCTTCATAATGCTCCCCTATGACCGGTAAGCCAGAAACTTCCGCAAATTCCTATAAGGTAATTGACACTTCTCGGTCCAGTGAAAGGAAGGTGTGAGTAGGGATGTTCCACTGCTCCAAAAAGGCCTTAACCAACCAGGTGGGAAGCGTAGGATAATGGAAAAGAGAAGCGTAAATGGCGGGATACAACCCAAGCCTCAACAAATGCGACTTCTTCGCTGACAAAATGTAGCGAGCCCACTGCAGATAACCAGTCGGATGACAAGAGATCAGACCAATCATATAGGGTTGTCCCCACGGTCGCACCACGCCTTGACAGATACATCGTCCCAAGGTATCTAAAGCCATAGGAGGCTGAACGGGGATGCTATAGCGGGCTGAAGAAGACCTTCTGAATTCCAATTAACCATCTCTACGGCATAGTTCACCGGGGGTGGGGTCAGCGTAATGGATCGCCATGATGAGCTCCGAGGGTACCGCGCACGAAAAGCTTTGTCGACCCTTAATAATCTGATTATACCGTGACCCCCAAAGGTGAAGATTCTTTTGTTCCGGATCATGGTCTCTGATCAAAGCTAGGACCTCCCGGTCTACAGGCACTCCAGGAAATCCTCCCTCTGAACGAACGAACGGAAACGAAGTATCGAAAGACATGTTGCCTGCAAAACAGGGGGACAGAAATCGACTGTCAGTGCTATAATTTAATTTTAAACTTCTGACACTCGGTACTTTAAAAGTTGTACCACACTGCAATGCAGTGGAAAGGGGACCAAAGGGGGACCCACAAAATCCAGATGACAATACATCAAGTAATAAAACAGCCTCATCATTGGATGAGACTGTTAATTAAAAGAGGAAATCCTCAAGAGATTCTTATTAAATGAGAGAAAATCCCTCGGGCAGAGGAGTAAAACTCCCATTGAGAGCAGCGCTCTTCACTAGACAGACATCTGTCAAAGTCTAATAATGAAGGAATAAAATTCCTCAAGAAGAGCTTTGCTCTGAGAAGATGATCCATCAAAAATAAAATTTCATTTTTGACCTTTAAGATCCATGAACAAACTCTTAAGAGTTCTTCTATATGATCTGAAAGGAGCAAAGCTCCATTAATGGATTAAGAAGTTATAAGTAAAATCCTTTCAGAGATCAAAGCTCTGTTAATGAAACCCTAAATGGGTTTTCTTTAGATCAAAGATCTATGAAGAGCAAGGCTCTGTTAATGGGTAAAACCCTAATTTATTAAAAGTTCTTAACTTTGCCTAAGTTTTGACAGAGTCTTACTCTTAAAAAAGTTTTAAACAGGAGAGTTATGCTCTGTGGGAGAATGAAATTCTCAGAAGTGAAAATTCTCAAGAAGAAAATGAAAATCATCTAAGAGACCAATGGTCCTATTTATAGGCATTGAAACGCCTCTTCAACTTCTGAGTTGATCCAAGGGTGCAGATGTCGCCACCGTTGCACTCACCTGTGGGCCACGTGAGCGCAACGGTGGGGGGGGCATTTGTTTCCCCCAATCAGAGCAAAGCACTGTTTTAAAATTCAAAATTTAAAAACTGAAGCAACGCTTCAGATCCAGCGCTAGGTACGCTGCGCGCCACGTGTCAAACACGGATGCGCTAGCGCCAGATGCGCTGCGCTCTGCGCTGCACGCCACGCGTCAAATATAGGTGCGCTAGAGCAAAGTGCGCTGCGCTCTGAGCAGCGCACTGCGTGCAAAGCACGGGCGTGCCAGCGCTGGAATTATAGAAATCCTCACCGTCAGATCAAAAGATCTAATAATAATAAATTATTAATTAATCAGAATTAAAATTCTGTTATGGAAAGATCTTTCCAATCTTATTAAAACAAGAAGATTATCTTCTGCAAAACAAAAGCCTTAGGATCAAAGATCCAACGGTGGGGAAACATTCCAAAATCAATCAGAGAAAGATCTTTTTAACTGATTCAACAAATCAATTTGCCCAATATAAAGGCCCCAAGACTTAAAGTCTGATAGAGAAAAACCCCACTACAAAGTTTGAGAAAACTAAAAGAGAGAAAAGCAAGCTTTTAGCAAAAGAAGACCATTTCTTCAAGGTAAAGAACATGATTCTTGAACACAGAGATGAAATCATCTCATAAAAAGAAGAACTATCTTCTAAAAAAGATCATAGATCTGCAAAAGACCGAGGTCTTTGATATAAAAGAGATCAACAGATCTTATTATAAAAAAAAAAGAAGAAGAAGTATTCACTTCATTCACAGATCATTGATCTACAAAGGTAGTACCTTTTTTATAAATAAGAACTTTTGTTCTTGAACCTTGAGGCAAGGCCTCCTTTAAAAGAAGAACATAAACTTGTTCTCTAATCACAAATTTGATCAAGTGCGCTTTGACTGGAAAGTGCCTTACACTCTTGAACTGCGCTTCTGCGCTCCTTGGACCGGCGCTCAACGCCAAGTGCGCCACGTGTCAATCACATATGCAACTTACGCTTTGCGCTTCTGAAATAGCACACTGCGCTTATAGGCTGGCTCTCAGCGCCAAGCGCGCCACATGTCACTCACATGTGCGCCACTAAACTAGCGCAATGCGCTTATAAATTAGCGCCTAGCGCTCACAAACTGGCGCAATGCGCCCATCATCTGGCACTTAGCGCTAAGCGCGACACGTGTCCTTTTCATGTGCGCTACTTGGCAGAAGCGCAATGCACTCTTTAATTGGCGCAGAGCGCCTGACGTGCCAAGTGGCGCGCTGTCAGAACACAGATTGTTCTGCATTCAATACAAGACAAAAAAGAAATGTCAGGATCTAATGCTCAGCATTATTAAAAGGGCCAAGCTCAAATAAAGGCTCAATAGCCAGAACAATAAAATGTTAAACATTTATTGGACTTAGCCCAATATTGGCTATAAGTCCTCAACTTATATTAATTGGGCCCATCTGTTCATGAATATTTAACAGGTCTTAGTCCCAAATTGGACTACAGATCTTTCAACCAACTCACACCGGTTCAAGGGTACACCTCTTTACTCCTCTGATATATGTCGTTGTAATCCTTCAACGTCTTCAGAGAGGTGACGGGTCCCGACAACTATATATTCCACAGACTATGACGTCTTTAAACTGGACTGTGGGGTCCTTAAACTCATGGACTACGATGTCCATAACCTGGACTGTGGGGTCCTTAAGCCCATGGACTATGATGTCCGTAACCTTGGACTGTGGGGTCCTTAAACTCACGGACTATGATGTCCTTAACCTTAGACCACCATGTCCTTAAACTGGTAATCGACCGCAATGTCCCTAAACTAAACAATAGAGTCCAAATGCTCTTTTGTTGGATCTAAATGATCCTGTTAAGTCGATTTTAGTCTAAAATTAGACTAACGTGTCCTTAACAAATGTTGAGTCGATCTTAGTCTAAAATTAGATTAACGTATCCTTAACGAACGTTTAAGTTGATCTTAGTCTCAAATGAGACTAACGTATCCTTAAACCCAAACTAAAACCTAAATCTAAGAAAATACGGATTTGGACTAATCCACGCCCTACGAGCGACAACATAAATTAGTCTCCGTATACAATCCACGGGCAACCAAAAACAAAACAAACACACACGACACGAAGTGACCATCTGGAGAAGGTGAAAGTTATTACCGCAATGCGGTAGTGTAATTAACTGCAGGGGCTTGCGCCTGCAAGGAAGAGCGTCCCCACAATCAAAAATCTCTCAAACGATGGGGAATCTAACGAAGTCTGCTATATCGGCCGCATACGTTTAAACCTTCAATACATGGTGCCATAAATCAACTTGGTATCTTCGGAGAGGTGGACGGATAGCACCAATTAGCATCTGCCCCCAGATTCAGGAAAAACGTTCGCCGCGTCTTCCCGGTTTCCGGCGGTAAACAGGAATATTTGATATGTTATGCATATTTTAATTATTAATATTTCATTTAAAAATTATATGCATATATTTTCCCTAATTATATTAATTAAAATGTAGAAATATACGATAATAAACTTTTTACATATAAACCCATAAATATTCTATATTTACAATCAACATCTTTTATTTATTAATAATAGTAGGAAAATTGTTCATACAAATATGCAATATTTTAGACTAATCAAATATCCCCAAACTTAACTTTGATCATCCCAAGCAAACTAGTTATTAAAGAGAAAAAGAAAAACCTAACTTGCACACTTTTGTAGGCAACACGATTGCACTGAACACGTGCAACAAGCCTTTAAACCTATAGGTGTCCTTAGTAAGAGAAGTGTTGTCTCCTGAGGGTTTTCAGCGAATTATGTAGGGTTCCTAGGCACACAAGTGAAGTCTCACAAGGCATCAAATATGGCTAATTTAAATTTTACATATGCCTACAAACCCTAATACGGATCGTTAACTAGATATATAGGCGAAACGATGCAAGTAAACGACTTTAACTTAAAAGGAAAGGGACTACAACCTTTGTAGATCCGGTCCACCACTTCCTAAGCTCCGCGATGACGTCCCTCCGTTGTCCAAATTGAATCCATGACTCTAGCATCGGTTTCATCAGAAAAATGGGCGGGCTTGGTCGTCGGCTTCGATGCCGAAGATGATCTACGTCGAGGCATCACTAGATCAAACTCTCACTTCACCAAGTCATGAAACTTGTGAAGAAAACACCCTATACTACTTGGCAAGAGGTAGAGGATGAAGAAATAGGAAGTGGGTTCGCTTTAGAATTGGATTTCTCACTTGATTTCTCAAGTTGCCATTGGTGTAGAAAGCTTTTCTTTTTCTTGCTCATGAAGAAGAAGAAGAAAAAGATATGATAAGTGTTATCTAAATTAGATAAATAAATCAATACTTATCATTTACTAACCCTTGGTTAAGTGTAGAGAATGTACTATGGTTAGTTCATATGGTTAGGGTTAAGCATGAGACAAGAATGGTGACTTAGTCAAAGTTTCATGAATGTTCAACTAAAAACAAATAAAGCCACCATTCATCTTTCTCTTTTCCAAAATGAATAAGATAAATAAATAGATAAATAAGTAAATGAAAAACAAAACCCTAACCATTAGTTTAACCATGGTTTAATTCTTTACACTTAACCAAATAAGCATGTATCATCAAACATGATACAATCATGTGCACAAAAGTATATCACATATACAACTTGCACAATTCAAGTGAGAAAATCCATTTAAAGTGAACCAATACTAGTTAATGCAAAGTAATATATCAAATATATAATTATACATTAAATCATTAAATCAACACTTGATTCAATGATCCGGTCATGTCGCATATAACCGGCTAGTATCCAATGTATCGGCTTATCGAGTCAATCCTTGATTCGATAACTAGGTTATATCGCATACAACCATTCGACACATTCATCGCGAGAATGAAATACGGTATCACATACACGCATTATTCTCGGTCCCGCACATATCTCATATGCGCTCCTATTTCGTTTCGCTTGAGCTAGGAAACCTCTGTGTAGGACTCTAAAGACTCGTCAATACGCCGGCAGCAGGTGATGATCATATCAAACACCCACAAGCCGCAAGCGGTCTGCTAAACGTAACGGCCACCCGGGTATTGAGCGATCAGAAGATCGACGAGCAAGCCCGCTCACACTCCTGTGAATCCAACCAGTAACACTTACCGTACAGTCCGGTCTGTTCGTCTGATATGTCGCATATCTCGCCTAGGGGTGGTAAACATCATACCCCAATAGCTTGATAAGTCATGCCGACGTAGGGTCCATAACATTCGTGAAACTACTGATAACTCTTACCAGTATATCACTGCAACCCTGGCCAGGGATTTCCTGTTATGGCCAGTCGTGCATAGCGCAACATCAACCCCCAATACCGGGAGAGACGAATCCCCTCCTATCGCTCATTGCCTCCATGTGAATCGGGACTGTACCCAAAAACCACCTGTTTGCACGACTTAGTAGAGTCGTGGTAGGGTGGAAATCAAAGCACAGTGGGAGACACACAAGACTCTATGACGATCTCAGGTCAACAGACTAAGCTGTACCAGTGTCACCAGAGAACTGTCATCTGACGTGAGGTATAATACCATCTGGGAGTTCTCGGCGAGTCCGTTCAGTGTACCCAGTCTCCACTGAGCACCCGCATACCATCTCCGATGTCAAACACCAATGGATATGGGATCATCCATCGCCCATCGCATGGGTCGAGAAGATATACGCTAGTCTACTCTGGAATATCGATGCCCCGTCTCGATATTCCCTCGACTAGGAACATTGAAGGATGTACTCATGGACTATCCAGGCCCCACTAATATGATCTGCATCACAGTCCTGGAAGTCGAGTACACATCCTAAGGGCTTTATCAACATGTAACTGAGAGACAGAAAGTATACATGTTAAGATAAAGGGCAACCAGATAGCGTACTATCATGTCGAGCAAGAAAGTCCTACCTATATATGTCCCAGCATCCACTACAATATACATCCAATGTACAGTAATGGCCTCTAGGGCATACATATAACTAACAAATTACACCCACAAAATCCCATAATAAAATAAAGAAAATGAAAGTTACATACAAAGATAAGATCATATAAAAGAAAGAACTTGAAAATAAAAATTTCAAACTATACTAGCCTTTTAGTTGCCATGAGCCCTATCTTAATAGTCATGAAAAATGTCAGAAATCACATAATCTCTCAATAAAACATTATCTTTAGTCTTCCTCCCTATCTCCCTTCCAAACATCGATCATATACCCCTACGTGTGTGTAAAAGACATCTTTACACTTTAAGAATTCAATTCAAGCTATTATACTCTTGTCCATCTTCCTTAGTACTTTTTAGTCGGTGGATATTTTAAGATAGAATTGCTCACACATTCTTCATACGACCGCTAATACTTCTTGAGGTACTAACTAACTGATTACCAAATGTTCTCACTCTTTAAGGCATAATTAGCAATATTCTATTTTTGCAACACCTAAGACTTAGCAGTGGCTCTCAAACCAGTTAGTCTTAGGCACTAGGTGATAAGGCACCCTTGCTATATTTTTTTATGCTGCCTTAAATAATTACAAAACCGATGTTCATTTTTCTTCACCATTTATATTTATGTGTCATATATATTTTGTTGATTTATATATTTTTTCCCCTTCATACTAAGGCTTTTAGATAAGAGAATTTCATGGTATTCTCTACTATCCTAAGTTTCAAGATGTGTACAAATGCGTATGGTAGGGTATCAACATTCATATGTTTGGACTCAAGAATAGTGACTATTTTTCCAACTTATTCCTATCTGCAGATTAGTGATTCCCTTCATCTTGCTAACCCTTGGAACAACAGCTCATGACAATCTATTATTAGTTTTGTTTTAAAATATCTAATTTTTTTGTTTTTCTCAAATATCTTTCTATCTTTCATATGTATTTTCACTTTCTAACTTTTATTTCCAAGAAAATTTTCATTTATTCATTCATATTTTTCATATATAGTGCCTAGTACCAAATGATTTCTAGTAAATACAAATCTCCCCCCAAACCCGTTTCCAGCAGTGTCCTCACTGATGTTGTTCTTTGAGCACATAGACCTGTAGACTTTGGAGGAAAATAATAGGGGTAAAATACTAGTTAAATGAAAAAATACCCCCAAACTTGTTCTTTGGCACGCACAGATATTCAATTATATTTTTTTATACTCACCTCCATTCTTAGATGAAACAGTGTTACCGAAACATAGAGGTGAGGCGAAGGAAAGTTAGTTATGATAAAGCGACTCCTGTAGGAACAGGAGCTCCTCCGATGGGTCAGCGGAAAAGTACGGTTTTAATCTATGCCCATTTACTTTAAAAATAGAACCGTTTTTAACATTTTCTATATTCACTGCACCATGCGAGTACACATACCGCACTACAAAAGGTCCTTTCTAACGAGATTTTAGCTTACCCGGATGAAGATGGAGACGGGAATCGTAAAGAAGGACTTGTTGTCCCTGTGTGAAAGTTTTTCTTAAAAGGTTTTTATCGTGGAACACTTTAGCCCAGTTCTTTACTATAACCGCATTATCGTAAGCTTCATCATGAAGTTCGCTTAGTTCATTTAATTGTAGCTTCCGATAGCTGCTTGGTTGATCAAAATCACAATTAAGCTCTTTAATAGACCACATTGTTTTATGTTCAATCTCGACAGGAAGGTGGCATGTCTTCCCAAATACTAATCGGTATGGAGACATACCAAGATCGGTATTATATGTCGTACGAAATGCTCAAAAAGTATCCATCAATTTGGTGGACCAATCTTTACGGTTCTTAAAAACCGTTTTCTCCAAAATTTATCTGATCTGTCTATTAGAGGTCTCAGTTTTTCCGCTCGTTTGAGAATGATAGGGTGTAGAAAGTTTGTGGTTGATTGAATATTTCTGCATCAAAGTCTTAAAAGACCGATTCCAGAAATGCGTCCCATTGTCGGTAATTATAACTTGAGGGTGTCTGAATCACGAAAAAATATTTTCTTCAAGGAACATAATAACAATCTTGTTGTCATTAGTGTGACACGGTACCGCTTCCACCCATTTAGAGACATAATCAACCTATAATAAGATGTATAAATTCCCAAAAGAGTTGAGAAATGGGCCCATAAAATCAATTCCCCAAACATCAAATATCTCCACAACCAAGATAGGTTGGAGCGACATCTCATTCCTCCGTGAAATCCGACCCATGTGTTGACACCGTGAACAAGTTTGCAATAATCATATGCATCTTTAAATAACATTGGCCAATAAAAGCCACATTGCAAAACTTTCTCCGTCATTTTTCTTGGACCAAAGTGACCGCCACATGCCTGATCATGACAGAAAGACAATACACTCTTGAATTTATCATTAGGGACACATCGGCGAATGATTTGATCGGGACATATTTAAACAGATAAGGTTCATCCCATTAAAAATGTTTTACTTGGGATAGAAATCGGTGATTATCTTGTTTTGACCATTCGCTGGGTAGAAGTTCCGTTGCAAAATAATTCACAATATCCACGAACCAAGCTTCGCAGGATATGGTCAAGAGCTGTTCATCAGGAAAGGAATCGTTTATTGGCATGGTCAACGTTGGCAATGAAGAAAGGCGTGAAAGATGGTCGGCTACTACGTTTTCACATCCACTCTTATCTCGTATTACAAGATCAAATTCTTGTAACAGAAGGATCCAACGTATTAGCTTAGATTTAGCATCCTTCTTCGATAAGAGATGTCTTAGGACGGAATGATCGGTGTGAACTACAACTGGAGAGCCAATTAAGTAGGGCCTGAATTTTTCTAATGCAAATACAACTACCAAGAGTTCTTTCTCGGTAGTTTTATAATTCATTTAGGCATCATTCAAGGTCCTACTTGCATAGTAAATTACATGTGGCATCTTATCAATGTGTTGTTCTAAGACTGCACCAATAGAAAAATCGGATGCATCACACATAAGCTCGAAAGGGTGACTCCAGTCCGAAGATGACAGAACATGGGCTGTAATGAGGGAACCTTTAAGCAATTCCAAAGAAGCAACACAATCCGAGTCGAGGTGAAATGTTGTATTCATGGCCAAGAGAAGAGTTAAGGATCTAGCAATTTTGCTAATGTATTTAATGAATCGCCTATAAAATCCTGGATGACCAAGAAAGGATCGTACATTTTTGACACTCTATACCTTTTCGTAAAATGATATGCCCAAGGACTATACCTTCTTGAACCATGAAATGACATTTTTTCAAATTCAAAGCTAAATTCTTATCCTTACAACGGGTAAGAACAGCGTCAAGATGACGTAGACACTCCTCAAAGGAGTCCCCAAATATGGAGAAATCGTCCATAAATATCTCCAGAAAATTCTCGACCATGTCTGAGAATATCTCCATCATACACCGCTGAAATGTAGCGAGAGTATTGCATAACCCAAAGGTCATGCGTCTATAAGCAAAAGTATTTAAAGGACAAGTAAAAGTTGTCTTGTCTTGATCCTTTTCGGTGATGGGAATCTGGTTATAGCCGGAGTATCCATCTAAGAAACAGTAGTATTCATGTCAGGCTAATCGTTCCAACATCTGGTCAATGAAAGGTAGAGGGAAGTGATCTTTCCTCGTTGCGGCATTGAGTTTCCTATAATCAATACAAACCCGCCACCCAGTTTGGGTACGTGTTTGGATCAACTCATTAGCCTCATTAGTTATGACCGTGATGCCAGACTTTTTAGAGACCACATGAATAGGACTTACCCATTGACTATCAGATATTGGGTAAATTATACCATTATCTAGGCATTTGACGATTTCATTCTTTACTGCCTTCTTCATGACGGGATTCAACCATCTTTGTGGGTCTCGAGCTGGTTTGGCTTCATCCATCAAATGTATATGATGTTCAATAATCAAGAGACTAATCCCTTTGATGTCCGCCATTGTCCAACCAAAAGCTTACCGATTTGATCTCAAGACCGACAAAAGAGTCCGCTCTTGCTCTAAGGATAGAGAAGCTGATATGATAACGGGTAAGGACTCATTCTCACCTAAATATGCACATTTAAGATGAGACGGTAGTGGCATGAGATTTAGTGTCGGCGGAGAGACGATTGAAGGCAGGGTAAAAGAATAATACTCAAACTATTTAAGAGGTTCATGACCGGCGTAAGAGATTGACTCGGAAAGCTCGACTAACTTTTACGACAAGTCAAAGGATTCGGACTCGGGGATGGACTTGTCGACGGAAGGGTCCTCACTTGTATAAATAGCTGGATCAAACACTAATGTTCTAGTGGTGTCGAGATCATTATCGCAAAGTTTCTCAACTTCGCAACTATCGGAAGCTATCTCGTTGACAGAACATATATCAATTAGATGATCAGAAGGTTCGGTGGGTTGACTTCTTATCCTGTAAATGTTAAGCTCAATTGTCATCTTCCCAAAGGACAGGTTCATAGAACCGTTACAACAATTGATTACGGCATTGGAAGTTGCTAGAAAAGGCCGACCAAGAATTATCGGGATTTGGTTTTGTGGGTTTGCCACAGGCTGTGTATCTAAAACTATAAAGTCCACAGAGAATATAAATTCCCCGATTTTGACTAACACGTCCTCTAGCTCACCCCTAAAGTGGGTGATAGATCAATCGGCTATTTGGAGAGTGCAGTACGCATGTTTCAACTCTCCTATACCTAATTGCTCATAGACAGAATACAGGAGCTGTTCTCCGCCGAATACCGGGAAGACAAACGTCTTGCCTGAATTTGGGGAGCAGATGCTATTTTGTTTTACCCGTCCATCTCTCCGAAAATGCCAAGTTGATTTATGGAACCATATATCGAAGGTTTAGACGGATGCGGCCGATGTAGCAGACTTCGTCAGATTCCCCCTCATTATGAGGGTTTTTTTATTATGGGGACGCTCTTCCCTGCAGGCGCAAGCCTCTGCAGTTAATTATGCTACCGCATCGCGGTAACCACTTTCTCCTTCTCCAGATGGTCACTTCGTGTCGTGTATATTTGTTTTATTTTTTGGTTGCCTGTGGATTGTATACAGAGATTAATTTATGTTGTTGCCCGTAGGGCGTGGATTAGTCCAAATCCGTATTTTCTTAGATTTGGTTTTGGGTTGGGTTTAAGAATCGTTAATCTCATTTGAGATTAAGATCAACTTAAAAGTTTATTAAGGATACGTTAGGCAAATTTTAGACTAAGATCTACTTAACAGGATCATTTAGATCCAACAAAAGAGCATGTGGGCTCTATTGTTTTAGTTTATGGACATTGCGGTCCATTGGGTTTAAGGATATTATAGTCCGTGACAATTTAAAAACATCATAGTATATAAAGTTTAAAGACATCATAGACCATGAGTTTAAGGACCTCACAGTCCATAAAGTTTAAGGACATCATAGTTCATGAATTTAAGGATCCCACAGTCCGTAAAGTGTAAGGACATCATAGTCCAGTTTAAAAACGTCATAGTCTGTGTGGTTTTGGTTCAATCGTTTGGGGATGCACCAAAAGTTATTGGTTATTAAGACTCTCCACCTCTCTGAAGACGTTGAAGGATTACAACGACATGTATCAGAGGTATGAAAAGATGTACTCTTGAACCAATATTGGTTGGGAGATCTGTAGTCTAGTTTGGGACTAAGATCAGTTAAAAAGATTTATGAGCATATGGGCTCAATTAATCTAGATTAGAGATCTGTGGCCAACTTGGGCTCGGCCCACTCAGTTAAAATATTGGACATTTAATTAGGCTCAGTCGTTTTTCATTTAACAATACTGAATATTGGTTTGGGTTCTGACAACCTTTTTGTCTTTTATTGAGTGTTGAGCCCTCATTGTGGCTCTGGGGCTTTATTTAAAGAACAGTTTATGTTCCCTCAGCGCCTACGTGAGGAGCACGTGGCGCGCTTGGCGCTGAGCGCCAGACTTAGAGCGCTAAGGCGCTTCCTGTGAGATAGCGCACACGTAAGGAGCACGTGGCGTGCTTGGCGCTGAGCGCCAGTCAATGAGTGCGGATCGCTCTTTATGAAACAGCGCACACGTGAGGAGCGCATGGCGCGCTTTGCGCTGAGCGCCAGCCAATGAGTAAGGAGCGCTCTTTACGAAATAGCGCACACGTGAGGAGCACGTGGCGCGCTTGGCGCTGAGCGCTAGCCAATGAGTGCAGAGCGCTCTTGTGGAATAGCGCACACGTGAGGAGCACGTGGCGTGCTTGGCGTTGAGCGCCAGCCAATGAGTGCAGAGCGCGCTTGATCAATTTTGTGCTCTGAGAATTAAGTTCTCATTTATAAGAGACTTTGTCTCGTGGATCTAAGAAATAAGTTCTTATTTTAATAGGAGATGTAATAATCTCTTCTGTTTTTATGAAAGACTTCTGTCTTTGTAGATCGAATCTGTGATCTAAAGAGAACTAAGTTCTTCTCCCTCCCTTTTAATGATGAGATGCTTCAATCTCTTCTATTTTTATGAAAGACTTCTATCTTTGTAGATATATGATCTAGAAAAAGAACTAAGTTCTTCTTTTTTGATGAGATGGCCCTGATCTCTCTATTTTATTTACCTTGAAGAAATTCTTCTTCTGAGAGCTCGCTCTTCTATTTAAAATTTCTCAAAGTTTATGGGGGGTTCCTCTGTGCAAGACTTGAAGTCTTGGGTCCTTTATATAGGGGAGGCTGATTTGTTGAATCAGTTAAGGAAATCTTTTCTCTGATTGATTTGGGGATGTTTCCCACCGTTGGATCTTTGATCCAAAGGATTCTGTTTTACAGAAGGCAATCTTCTTGTTTTTAACAAGATTGGGAAAATATTTTTCCATACAGAACTTATTCTGTATGTTGGTGATTTTTTAATCACCATTGGATCTTTGATCTAACGGTGCTCTAATTTTCAGAGGTAATTTGATGATTTTTAGTCATCTTTGATGGATTTTTGATCCAAGGGTGGGGAACATTTAGTTCCGGCGCTAGCGCGCTTAGCGCTAGCGCTCTCGTGCTTTGCACGTGAGCGCTGCATCAGAGTCTTTGACTCTTGGTGCTAGCGCGCTTAGCGCTAGCGCTTTCGTGCTTTGCACGTGAGTGATGCATCAGAGTCTATGACTCTTAGCACTAGCGCTCTCGTGCTTTGCACATAAGCGCTGCATCAGAGTCTTTGACTCTTGGCGCTGGCGCTGCTAGCGCTAGCACTCTCGTGCTTTGCACGTGAACGCTGCATCAGAGTGTTTGACTCTTAGCGCTGGTGTATTTAGCGCTAGCGCTTTTATGAAGCGCTGCTTCATTTCACATTTCAAAATTTGAACAGAGCTTTGCTCTGATTGGGGGAAACAAATACCCCCCACCGTTGCGCTCACGTGGCTTACACATGAGTGTAGCGGTGGCAGCATTTCCGCCATTGGATCAACTTGGAAATTGAAACGACTTCCAGCGCCTATAAATAGGGCCTTTGGCCTATGGAATGACTTATGTTCATCTTCTTGTTTTCTCTTGAGAATTAATTCTCCTTCAGAACCAGGCTCTCTGTCTTAAGAACTCTCTCAGAGTCAGAACCTTGTCAAAAATCTAGGTAAAGATCAAATCTTTGAAGGGATTATTTCATAATCTAGGGTTTCACCCATTAACAGAGCTTTGCTCTTCTTAAATCATATAGATTTTTAGGGTTTCTCAATAGAGTTTTGCTCTTCACAGACCTAAAGAGATCTTTCTTAGGGTTTCTTAACCAATTAACAGTGCTTTGCTCTTTTCAAATCATATAGATTTGTTAATCTTTCATGAAGAACTCTTAGAGTTTGTTCATGGATCTTGAAGATCTCGGAATTTTTAATTCATTAAAAGTTTTGCTTTTAGGATTTCTGATGGGTTACTCCATCATCTTCACAGAGCATAGCTCTTCAGGAAATAAAATTCATTAGGGAAATTTTATTCCCTTCATCATTAGAGTTGACAGATGTCACTCTGTTGTAGAGCGCTGCTCTCAAGGGAGATTAACTCCTTAGCCCGAGGGGGCCCCTTATTAAATAAGAATCCTTTTAGGATTTCCTATTTAATGAATGACCGTCTCATTAATGATGAGACTGACTCATCATTGATGAGCCATCATCTAGATTTTGTGGGTCCCCTTTGGTCCCCTTCCACTGCATTGCAGTGCGGTACAAATTTAAAGTACCCATACCCAAAACTTTAAACTGTAGCATTGACGGCTAACACCTGTTCTTTTTCGCGCAGGTACTATGTCTTTCGACACTTCTTTCCCGTTCGTCCGTTCGGAAAGCAGATTCCCTGAAGCGCCTGTGGACAGGGAAGTCTTCACGTTGATCAAGGATCACGACCCGGTGCAAAAGAACCTTCATTTATGGAGGACATGGTACAATCAAATCATCCGGGATCGACGCAGCTTTTCTTATGTGATGCTTTCAGAACCAATCTCCACTGTTCACTATGCCGACTCACCCCAGGTTAACTATGCCGTAAAGGAGATCCACTAGACCTCAGAGGGTCGCCTTCAGCCCTCTATGGCGGCGATACCTATGCAGACGCTGATGGCTTTAGATATTCTGGGGCAGCGTATATGTCAGGGCGAGTCGCGCCCATAGGGACAGCCGTATATGATTGGCCTGACTCCTCGTCATTCGGCCGGATACCTGCAGTGGGCCCGGTACATCTTATCGGCAAAAAAGCTGGTGTTATTGAAGCTCGGGCTGTACCCTGCTATCTATGCGTCGCTTTTCTAGTATCCGGCGCCTCCGGTGTGGTGGATTAAGGCTTTCTTAGAGCAATTGAACATCCCAACACACACATTTCTCTTATCGGATCGGGAGATTTCAATCTCCCTAGAGGAGTTTGCGAAGATCTCAGGCCTACCTGTCAGAGGGGAACACTACGAGCAAATACTTCCCCTTGACGAATACGTCTTTGCGACCCAATCAGTAGTGATGGGTCTGACTCCGGAAAATGCCATTCAACACCGATTCCTAAGCTTAATCAAGGTGTTGAATATTTATGAGTGCCTGTTCTTGTAATCTGGGGGGCACGACGTCAGCTTCACAGATTTTATTGCCCGCTTTCTCCGCCCCGACGTCCTTTCAAAGGAAGCTGCGAAATTTTCCAAGCTCGCCAATCCCTTCGGCTTTGGTTTGGACAAACAGCCTGCAGCGGAAGCGGATCAGAGGAATTTCTTTCTCCCGGACACCCCGGTCATCCCCTTCGGAGAGCTTGCAACTTCAGATGTCGACAAAGAGACGTTCTTTTTGGGGTTTCTCAGCCTATGGCTAAGTTGGTTTGTACTTCCCATGCACCCTCGTCATATGAGGCCGTCCGTTTTTTACCCGGCTCACCAGATGGTTGAAGGAACACGGGTTGCCGTCGGGATTGCCGGGCTGGCTCATTTGTATCACGGCTTGAGCTTAGCGGCGGACACTACTCAGCCGGGTTTAGAGCCCGTAAATCTCCCGCTGCACTATTTTACTTTATGGATCGAGCTGCACATGCTTGGAGCCTTTGGAATCCACAAACGTCCCTATTTCTATGATAGCTACAATTTTCCCCGGGTGATGTCTCTAATCGACGCATCTGCTTCAGACCCGTCGTCGCGAGAAGCTCGGGGAGTGATCCTCCGCCCGCGCATGGTTGAAGACAGCATGACCTTCATTGATAGGGTCATGACTATCGGCAAGGAGTCAACTAAGGCGGTGCAGCCGCTGCGTGACACCTTCAAGGACGGGGTTTCCACATTGAAGGCTCGGGAGATCCTGCATTTGTACTCGATTAGGCCGTGATTCTTAGTATTCAGGCAGAACGAGTCGGCGTTGTTTATGAGGTACAACCCGCACCGCTTTACCCAACAGTCGGGTTACAATCAGGGTGTTTCCTCAAAGCTTTTCTGGCTGAACCGACTGCCACTGAAGAGGGCATTCGCACTACGCTGCACCACTTCATGCGCCTGAATACCGGGTCCATCTTCCTTATCAGCAAGCCGAGCTACGTCCCGAACGCCTCGAATGCATATATGGCGTGGTACCAGCACGCGACGGGTGCTGTGATTAGGGAAGAACGACGGCTGCTGCTTGATCTCAAGCGTACAGTCCCTGCCGGTAACCCGTCTGTCCCTTTAAAACGACGAATTTCCATTCCTCCTTCATTAAGGAAGACTAATACGGTTGTAGCCCCTCACACCTTTACTTCAAAGCCGCAGCCCAGCGTTCCTAAAACGGTAGCTATAGTGTCTCTGGACTCTGGAGTTGGCGCGGAGATTGGGACCCGTCGCCCAAAAATGCCCGTGAAGCGTAAGCTCCTATCGTCGGCCGCCGGGGCTCGTTCGCAGAAGAAGAAGAAGTCGATGTTTTCTGTCGACGTCGTACTCGTCCAGGAGCCCCATGCTCCCTATAGCGAGGGCTTGAGTGAGTACGGGACTAACGAGAGTCTATTTATCGAGCCTGTAGATGATACTGATCTTCAAGCCGCCCTTGTGGCTTCCGAGCGATAGGCTCGCACAGAGGCGACATTTCTATTGCTTGCGGAGACGGGTATGCTCTAGTCATGTCGTTTTGAGCTTTTTCCTTCCCTCTTATTATGCATTTATTAATACATCCTTCTTTGTCAGGCATCTCCACTAAAGAGGCTCTGGCGGGTTCCCTCCAGACTTTTGAGGAGGAAGAGAGGCTCTGGCGGCATCTCATGGCGTTGAGACGGAGGGGGATTTACTCTAGAATTGGCGGGCTATTCGCCGCACTCGTAGGGGGTACAGGTTGACCCAGGAGGAGTGCCCGAGTTACCGGATTCCGTGAAGTGCTGGGTGGTCCATTCACATTGTTGAAGGGGGCTGCCTCGCTTCAGGTTTTGGCGGGTAACTTGCCGCGCCCGTAAGGGTCTAGGATTTCATTGCATAGGCTACCACACGACCAGGGGAACGTCGGGTTTCAGTAGCGGCTCTATGAAACCCGGGGATCCCAGATATCTGTATTGTTCTGTGATATTTATTACATTTCTGTGATGTTGCATTTTATCACACCTTGAGCAAATATTATATATTGATATATATATTAGTAGATGTTGTATATGTTTTGCATCCGCGCTAGTCCAGTCCCCGCTCTGTCGTTAGTTAAGTAACCTAACGGGTGATGACGGGACCCAGTGGAAAATGCGGATGGCATATACGTACATCATTATTTTCGCTCTTTATTGGTGTGATAAATTGATGGGACTGCATTGATTCGGATCAATGCAAGCTAAACAAACCTATTCTGATGTTGTTGGAACATTTTTCAAAAAGCTGTTATTGCAAGGACGCTCTCTTTTGTTTGCACAGTGGTATTCGGTTATGAATATCCAGCACCTCAGTCGACGAGGCAAGGGCCGAGATCCTTTCACCGGGAGTGACCCCTTGGACAGAAGTTTGCATCAGGGTAACAACTTCACTATAGCCGATTTCCTTTTACTTTGCATCGTGGTATTCAGTTGGAATATCCTGCACCTCATTCTACGGGGAAAGAGTCAAGATCCCTTCACCGGGAGTGACCTCTTTAGCAAAGGTTTTCGTCACAATATTTTTATAAAAAGGCTATGCAGTTCCTTCAACGATATCAAGTTCATTACGTTAAAGGTTTTTCGCCTAAAACCAGCCGTAGTCCTCCGTCATTTCTTACGGGTATTATTTAGTATTCGTGCTGCGTTTGTTGACTCCGTCAAGGCGTAGTGTACGGTAACTAAGTGGTGCTTGTTTGTTGCATAAATGGGATTGGTTAGGACAGTCGTGCGGCCTTGTTGACTCAGTCAAGGGCACGTACGGGTGGGTTTAATGCAATCCAGATAATGACGGGTTGAACTTGACTAGGACTCTTTGATTTGTTGACTCCGTCAAGGTCACTTGGGTCCTAGCATAGTCACAAATTCGTCGTTCGGGAATAATTCGGCGAGGTCGAAAATTCGGATTCGGAGAACTATTCAGAAAAAATCGGCAGGTATTCGGGAAAGATTCGGTAAGTGTTCGGGAAATGTTCGGGAAGGATTTAGAGCAATAAATTAATATATGAGACGCTAGGTTTTGATTTTGTGAATTATTTGCTGTTTTTTGAATTATTCGCTGTTTTTTCACATAATTCGGTAATAATTCGCGAATTATTCGGGAATAATTCGCGAATTATTCGGCCAGTTCGGCAATGGCGATTAATTCGGAGATTAATTCGTTTGATCAAAAATTCGCGAATTATTCGCGAATTCGGCGAATAATTCGCGAATTATGTGACTATGGGTCCTAGGGGTAAAAACACACATCGGGAGTTTCTAAAGAAACTGAAACTTGCCAGGCATGCGCATACCTTCTGGAGTGTAATAATGTGAGTGGATTCCGTCACGTTATGATGCGATGATAGTTGGATCCCGATTCCCACTGATGAGTTGGTTTACTCCTCGGGTGATCCCGACTAATTCTTCTTTCAGGTTTGGAGGAGAATTTGACGTTACAGTGGGAGGTTTCCTGATTAGATAAATTGGTAACCATTCTCATCTAGGTTAGAGTGCACGCTGAGTGTTTCTTTTCTCTCTCTCTTTGGCAGCGACCATGACCCGACCTTGACTATGACTCAGTGACCAAGTTGACCGAACCTTCTTAAACACTGGATTTTGGATTGTCAGAGTTGCATACCTCATTGTCACTCCTACTTTTACCCTTTTCTCCAGGACACCCCGTATAACTACGAACGTCCACTTCCATTGGATAAAACCATCTTATGGTTATATACGAACTCGAAGGAATTTATTCGAGAATGGTTTCTGGTTCTGGAGAAAACGAATAGGACTATTCAGTTGTCTTTTCCTTTTACCTTCTCTCAGGTTGCGAGTGCTCCTTGGATTAGGACAGTACACCTATTACGCAAATTGGATAGTCTTCTTCCAAGACATAGGCAGGTGCCGACCGGTAGGGAAAGAAGAAAACCAATTATCCTAACGATGGTGTGCAGAAGGTATTATGTAAAGACAAATAAAGGGATTAGTAAGAGGGCAAAGTAAATTGCGATTGCTATTCACGACCAAACCAAGTATTTCATTAACACTCCCACTTCACCTTTGTATTTCTCCAGGACACTCCGTATCACTACGAAGATCCACAGTTTATTGGATATTCCATCGTATGTTATATACGAACTCGAAAGGAACTTGTTTCAGTTCGGAGATGGATTCTGGTTCAGGAGAAATATGAATAAGATTTTATTCAGTTGTCTTTTATCTTTACCTTCTCTCGCATTGCGAGTGCCCCTAGGATTAGGACAGTACACCCATTATGCTTATTGGATAGTTTTCTTCCAAACCATAGGCTGGTGCCGAACGGTAGGGAAGGAAGAAAACCATTTGGCCTAAAGGGGTGTACAGAAGGTAATGACTAAAGACATATAAAGAAATTGGAGAGATGGCAAAGAAATATACGGTTACAGTTGTGAATCTGGATAATGGAAGAGGCATTACTAGGAATACCGGGATACCCCATCGAAACATTTCAATGTTTCAGTTTCACTGTATACTGTTAAAAGAAAACTGATTTCCCAATTAGACACTTGCTCCAGGGTATGTATTTACCAGGTTTGATTCTCACATCTGTATGGTTTTACAGATGATGAGTGGGAGTAAGTTATTGGGAATTGGGTGATCATCCTCATTATATCGGAATTCGTTGTAATTGGTGATATTTGAGGAAATCACCTGGGTAGTTTGCCGGACGGCAAATATTTGGTTTTGAATATCCGTTGTTATGCACCAATTTCAAATTGATATATCTGTACGTTCATTTTTATGAAGTGAGATATAACTTTTTGAAATTATGTCTATGACATTTACCTATATCAGTGGATGGTTAGGTAAGGAGTATTAAACAGCGGTGTAATTCTTCTTAACCATAAGTACAGTTTTCAACCTACGACACACAGGGAATGAGTCATTAGACTCAAGAGAATTATACAGAGTATTGTATATTGTCCAGTGTCCATTAGGACAGAGGGGTTGGTTCTCGTACTATATTCTGATTACTTGTGACTTCTCTAGTTCTTAGACATGTGTTTCGTAGAAATACAAGGTCTGAGTTTTGAGAAGTTATAAGTATAAGAATAGAGTAGAGAACCAGGTGTTGCAAGTATCGGGATTCTTCAAGGTGATCGGTGATGTAGATACCTGTGTATGGTGTTCAGTTGATAGTAATGAATAAGAGAACTTGCTTCTCTTTCAGGTTACTCATAATTAGAAGCACTCCTAAGTTGAGTAACGCTGATCGGTCTCTTTCCATTTAGTTGACATGCACTGGAGATAACTGCATGATTTGAATCTGGTTCAATTAAATCAGTGCCTCTGTTTCTGTATTGGATATAGAACGGTTCATATCTTAACGATGTTAAGGTACGGGGAGTTGTCCGGCTTATGCTTAAAACCAGACTCCGGATAACTCAGGGCACGTTTCTGTAATGGCTGTTTGTGGGTTGACCCGGGCTATGACAAGGGTTGACTTTCTACCATCTGAAAGATCAATAGTGATATTGTTCTAGACTCGCCACAGTTTTAAATAAAAAATGGATCTTTTCAGAAAACAGTAGTGGGAGTATGGTAGAACTGGAAGTGATTCCAGAACCGCAAACGATTACTGAAAATTTAATGGGACCTAAAGATTCAATCTGGTTTGACATTCCATTGGCCACTCCGCAGATATGGTGGGTAACCTCAGGCGCTCGAGAGGTACTTCGGTATGCTCAAAGACGGTGGCAAGGGGGTTCTTGTTTACCCAGATTTGCCATTGCTGTTGTTCCAGGCTGCGAGACCCGGCAGGAGGATGAGTATAGCGTCGTTCTAAACTAGCTTTAGAAGTGTACGTGTATATGACTCTGCCAGAGGGTTGTCGTAGTCAGTGGGAGCAGCGGAAGCGTTGGTGGACAAGAAGCTTATGTCTATTTATAGACTAAAGTGATATAGAGGAGATAGATCATCTATTTCTGATATGACAGTCATAGGTTTGACTTCATCAGAATAGAGGATGGATCTGTTAAGAAGGTAGTAGGGTGTGATGTCCTGGTATTAGGATGACATATACAGAGTAGGAAGTGAAATTCCTATATTACGATCGGTTATACTTTGGTTGTCACGTGGTGGTTTCTCCAGATAGGATATTAATCCAGTCCTGGAGAAACGATCGGAAGCAGTTTTAGAACATAAGTGGATGTTCTAGGGATTTGATAATGGCATCCTCCTTCGGGAGACAGTTATCACTCCAGGCTTCCAAGGTGACCTGGATGATAGAGTGTCTGTCAGAGTTATAGTTTTCCCTCTGACGAGGGGCAGTAGTTTGGACAGGTGGTCCAGGCGGATACTGAGGGAGGCATGGCGCAGGATATTGATTAAGTTCAGTTGACGATACAGTCTAAGAAGTTTGGATTTGGAGTTCATTTCTGAACTAGGTCCCATCAGACATCCAAACATATTCTAAGACAGGTATTGCTCATTTCGGGAGATGGCTTTCTCCGCGAACTTGAGATAAAGAGAGACATAAAAAGAAACATCAAAGCGGATCCACTCACTGAGGCTATTTCTCGAACACAATAGTTTCGCAAACGGGCTTGTGAGACTGATTAATAGAGGAGTTGGGTGTTCGGTATCACACAGGCTGTGAGTATGCGACATCGCAATAATTAGCCTTGAGTGCAAGTGGGAGATTGTTGGAGATAGTGCCCTCAGAGTCAATTATTGGATCACAAGCACGTGATTGCAATGATTGAGGGAGGACCTATCCCAGTAGGACAGTCTTACTCAAGATGATAATATGCTATCTGGTTTATCTTTATCATCGTGTACTGCTTTAGGTGACCTGACAGGTCGCTATTACACGTTGATAGAGCCCATAGGATTCTTGCTTGACTGCCAGCAGTATGAGGGCGATCATATACATGGGAGCTAGTAGTCTATAAGCGCATCCTTAAATGGTCCCTAGTCGTGGGAGTTTCGAGACAGGGCATCGATACTCCAGAGTAGACTAGTGTATACAGTCGAGACCCCGAAGAGGGGCGGTGGCCGGTCTCACAAGCCACTGGTGTCAGTTGGTTCACCTAAGATGTATACAGGTGCTCATTGGGTTATGAGTACACCGGACAGGACTCGCCGGGAACATGCTAGTTGGTATTATACCTGACGTCAGATAGCAGTTCCCTGGTGACATGTGTACAGGTCAGTTCATCAACCTGAGATCGTCATTTGTCTCGTGTGAGTTCCCACTGTACTTTGATTACTACCCTACCACAGCTCAAAGGAGTCGTGCAAACAGGTTTTAGTTGGGTACAGTCCCGAGCCACATGGAGGCAGTGAGCGGATCTGTAGGGGTTCGTCTCTCCCGGTATTGGGGGTGAGGTCGTGCTGTGTCTAGGAGAGCCATTACACAAAGCCCTCGGCCGAGGCAGGAGATTTACTGGTAGGTATTCCAGTAGTATCTCAGGGTGTTCTGAGCTACACTCCGACACGACTTGTACCGTTTTTAGGGGTCTGACTTTTACCAACCCCCTAGGCCCGCCATGCGATGCTCATAGACGAACGGACTGGACTGTACGGATATTGTCACTGACAGGCTCAGTAGGGTGTCAGCATGAGTTCGCTCACAGACGTCCATTTTGGTCAATACCTGGTAGCCCGTTACGTATAGGCTAATACCTCTGACGTGTTAGTGGTTAAATCCACAACCAAGATGTTGACGAGTCTTTAGAGTCCCTCACAGACCGTTTTCTCAAGTTTCGGGCGAAACGCTGTAGAGGCCGTATGGAGATATGGCAGGGTTCGATCAGATACGTGCGGTATTGCACGGATCGTGATCGGACGGATTTTACTAGCGGGCTTTGGTTTAAGCCGGATCCTAGTATTAGAAAGTGTAGATTTTGTCTCTTTGCATTTGTATTCGGTCGGATTACAAATGCGGGTATGTATATACAGTCGCGGGGTTTTCCTATAATTTATTACGGGATCAGTTTTCTAAAGTTGTCAGTTTGCATTCCGTTCCGGCCAGTCTTCCTTTGTTCCTTCACGGCCGGATTTTTTCGATGGAGGGGCTAATTTGCAATTTGCAAATTAGCATTTGTGGAGGGTTCTTTGTGGCTTTTGGTTAATCATGATAATTCAAAGCATCTTTGCTTTTTCTTTAATCATGGTTTTTCATTAAATGTGATAGTTTGTGATAGGATTGGATTAGACCTTGGTGTGACCTTTTCTTCTCTTTATCATACCATTTCTTCTCTTGCTTTATTCCTTGTATTTTTCCCTCCACCATTGTGATAAAGGGCCGGCCACATTCAAAAGGGAGGGGGTTCATTTTGTGAAGTGGGGAATTTCTTCATCTCTTTTTGGCTTGCTATCAAAAATTGATCACCTCTCTCTAAAGTTCATTTTCTCCTCCACATCTATTATGGCAACTTCATACCACATGAGACAAGCATCACTACACTTAGCCTACAGCATCCTTGGACGCGTCGGCTAGCCAACTTTGCACCCGAGTTGTCTCGGTCCAGAGGTGGGAGCCCGTAAAAGAACCAGGCGATGTGGTGCCCGTTCCGACGAGGAAATGAAGACCGGAGATTCCGCGAGGAGATCGGAGTGGAGGCTGAAGACGGAAGGACACGGATCGCTCGGTATAGCTTCTATCCCGTCTCTTGTTTGCTAGCAATAGGTTAATGGTTACGATCCGGGGTTTTAGGATGCGGTAGTGCCGGTTTTCAAGTCAAGAAAATTTTTCGTTTCCGCATTTTGGCCGAGATAAGACGGCCGGGGCGCTACCGTAGTCCTACAGCTCTTGCTTCACTAATCAAGTATTAGCAAAGCAAACACCCTAATCTAAGTGGATAGAATAGATGAGGATGATGAAATAGGAATTTAGCTATCTTTTGTTTTCAATTTCTCACTCATTATCATCACATGTCAAAAATCTAGAAAGCTTTTTTCAAGAAGAAGAAAAAGAACAATTTCATTAGTGATGAATAATGAAAACTTGTGTAAGGTTAGAATTGCAACCATGGGTTAAGAATGAAGACTTAACCCTTGTAGAGAACTAACTATGGTAAAGGGTTTGGGTTGGGTTAAGAAATATCTACACAAAATATCATAGTCAAAGTCAAAGCTTCAAGAAGCTTCTTGAAAGCTTCAAGAAGCTTCTTGAAAGCTTCATGCAAACTTAACCCTAATCCAAACCCTAACCACATTTAAACTCCACAAAACATGTTGCATTTGTAACCATAACATATTACAATATTATATATCACATATATAATATTTATTGTAACAAAATAAAATAATACAATTAATATATATCACATATATATCAATGTATTATCCAAGTGAGAAAAAGAATCTTTAAGTGAGCTAATATTAGTTAAGGTAATATAATATATCAAATATATAATTATATATTAAATTATCGAATCAACACTTGATCCAATAATCCGGCTATTTCATAAATAACCGACTAATATAATCTGTATCAGTTCATCGAATCAACACTTGATCCGATGACCCGGCTATATCACATATACCCGGCCGATATCACATATCGCGAGAATCTAATACGGTATCACAAACACGTATTGTTCTCGGTCCCGCACATATCATATATGTTCTCCTACTCCGTTTTGCATGAGCCAAGAAAGCTCTGTGTAGGACTCTAAAGAATCGTCAATACGCCGGCAGTAGGTGATGATCATATCAAACACCCACAAGCTGCAAGCGGTCAGCTAAACGTAACAGCCACCCAGGTATTGAGCGATCAGAAGATCAACAAGAAAGCCTGTACATTCTCCTGCGAGTCCAATCAGTAACACTCCTGTACAGTCCGGTCTCTTCATCTGATATGTCGCATATCTCGCCTAGGGGTGGTAAACATCAGACCCCAGTAGCTTGATAAGTCGTGTTGATATGAGGTCCATAACAGTTCAAGAAACTACTGATAACACTTACCAGTAAATCTCAGCAACTCTGGCCAGGGATTTCCAGTTATAGCCAATCGAACACTGCGCAACATCAACTCCCTATACCAGGAGAGACGAAACCCCTCCTATCGCTCATTGCCTCCATGTGATTCGGGACTGTACCCAAAAGCCACCATTTTTCACACCCTCTTAGACGTGCTAAGGTGGAAATCAAAATACAGTGGTAATCACACAAGACTCTATGACGATCTCGGGTCTACAGACTAACATGTACCAGTGTCACCAGAGAACTGCCATCTGACGTGAGGTATAATACCATCTGGGAGTTCTCGGCGAGTCCGTCCAGTGTACCCAGTCTCCACTGAGCACCCGTATACCTTCTCTGATGTCAAACACCAATGGATATGAGATCATCCATCGCCCATCATATGGGTCAAGAAGCGCATACGCTAGTCTACTCTGGAGTATCGATGCCCTGTCTCGGTACTCCCAAGACTAGGAACATTTGAAGGATGTACTTGGCGACTACACTGTCCCCACTAGTATGATCTGCATCATAGTCCTGGTAGTTAAGTACTCATCCTAAAGGCTTTATCAATATGTAACATAGAGACAATCAGAGTACATGTTAAGATAAAGGGCAACAAGATAGCATACTATCATGTCGAGCAAGAAAGTCCTCCCTATATATGTCCTAGCATCCACTACAATATACATCGTATGTACAGTAATGGCCTCTAGGGCATACATATAACTAACAATCTCCCACTTGCACTAGGGCCATCTGTTGTGGTATCGCATACCCAACAATCAGCTGTGGTTGAAGTATCTCATACTCAACCATCCCATAAAAGTCTCTACTGGGAAATAGGCTTTTGTGAGTGGATCCACGCTGTTGTCCTCTGAGTCTACTCTCTTAATCTTGATCTCCCTGGAGATCAACCATCTCCATGATCAGGTGATACTGCATAAGAATATGTCTGGATCACAGATGGGACGGGGGTTCCTAGGCCTAATCCACAACTCCATTGACACACAATGGTAGGAACGAAATTCATCTCATGAGCTCATATATATCCAGATTGCCTCTTTGGTAGTGTTTCCTGATTAAAAAATCAGGAATTACCTCAAAGAGGTATCACGTGTTCACACATGACCAATGGTCACGTGATGACACGTGATGGTTAAAATCTCATCATACAGAAATGAAAACAAACGGCTGAGAGATGACTCAATTGGAGGTCGCGTACTCACACGTGACCAAGGGTCACGTGCCAACACGTGACCAAGGGTCACGTGCCAACACGTGACAAGCTTTGAAAGCCTTACAACTTAATATAATTTAATTCTAAAAAATCAGGAATTACCTCAATGAGGTATCACGTGTTCACACGTGACTAATGGTCACGTGATGACACGTGATGATTAAAATCTCATCAAACAGAAATAAAAACAAACGGCTGAAGAAAGACCCCAATTGGGGGTCACGTGCTCTCACATGACCAAGGGTCACGTGCCAGCACGTGACAGGCTTTGAAAGCCTTACAGTTTAATAGAATTAAATTATAAATTCCTCTAATCTTTCCAAATGGAAAAGGGTTATGGGGAGCTGTTGGATTAAAAATCCAGGGGTGATTAAAAATCACCAATTTATGGAAAAATCTTAGACAAGGAAAGATTTCCCTAAATCTCACCGAAAATAACAAACAGAATATCTCTGGATTGAAAATCCAACGGTGAATAAAATTCACTGAATGATCTAAAGGATCATATTAATCATGAAAACAAACAAAATCTTTCAATGAGAGATTTACTAAACAAATTGATTCATTTCCTTCTCCTATAAATAGGAGCCAAGAAGAGAAGAAAGATATAGAATTTTGGCATCCTGAAAATTCAGAGAGAAAAGAAAGGAGAATTTAATTCTCAGCAAAGAAAACCCTAGGTAAGAAAAGAAAGGGAATAAAAACTTCAAAAGAACAGAGAATTTAATTCTCAAAGATCTAAGAGTTTAACTCTTTTGCAAAAGAACTTAGTTCTTCCTCTAGTTGAAGATCTGCAGAAGCACGTCTTCCCATAGGTTGAGAATTTAATTCTCATCGGGTTGAGATCCTGCCATGCAGATCCAAAACTTAGAGGGGGGATTGAGTTCAGAGAATTTAATTCTCCCAAATTTATAGGAATTTAATTCCTCCAAGATGAAATTAGGGTTTAACCCTATATGAGAATTTAATTCTCCTAAAATTATAGGAATTTAATTCCGTCAAGATGGACAGAAACCAGGGTTTAACCCTAATTGAGAATTTAATTCTCCCAAATTTATAGAAATTTAATTCCTCCAAGACAGAACTAAGGTTTCACCCTATACAAGAATTTAATTCTTTAACATATATGGGAATTTAATTTCTCTAAAATAAGAACTAGGGTTTAACCCTACATAAGAATTTAATTCTTTCAAAAATGGGAATTTAATTCCTCCAAAGTCGTAATCAAGGTTTAACCCTACGGAGAATTTAATTCTCAAAATAAAATAAGAAGACTTAAAAGATCTCCATGCATGCAAAAAACTAAGGTCACGTGTCCCCACATGACCCCTGAAGAGATCCCCAGAAATGAGAAGCAGGAAGCTTTGAGGCAACGCCTCACGTGCTCCCACGTGACTTACAAAGCACAAAAAGAAAAAGCAAAGGTAATCTAGGCTTCGGGCGCTCTCACGTGCTCGAACGTGACCCCTTAGCAAATGCTTTAATGATCAGTACATAAATCCCCATCATGTGTCAACATGTGATGCTCTAAAATAAAAAAAAAGTGTTTAACACTTAATTGCAGAGCGAAATAAAGAGGGATCTAGTCTCACCTTTGGGCGCCCTCACGTGTCCACACGTGACCCCTTTTTCTTTAGTGTTTAACACTAATTCGATAGCTTTATTCCCAGTGTTTAACACTGATTATCTTTTAGTGTTTAACACTAATTCGAAGACCTTATTTCCAGTGTTTAACACTGTTATGTTCTAGTATTTAACACTAATTTGGATGTTAACATTGATTGTCTTTTAGTGTTTAACACCAATTTGAGAGTTCTGCCTCCAGTGTTTAACACTGTTGCTCTTTAGTGTTTAACACTACTTTTAGCCAAATTGGCTAATTTTCCAGAGGCAAAAGTCCCTCCTCCAAATGAATCTCAAAATTGAGGAAATAAAAGATAAAAATGTTGCCAAAGCTCTCAAACTCTCGTTTAGCATTGCTAAATAATATGGGCTCGAATCCAGACAAATGTCTAATGGTCCAACAGAGGGCCAACACTTCAAACTTAATTGGACTTAGCCCAAGTAGGCCATAAGTCCACAATTCAGATTCAACTGAGCCAATGTGCTCATAATATAATTAATTGATCTTAGTTCCAAATTGGACTACAGATCACTTAATCCACCCTGGTTCAAGGGTACATCTCTTCACTCCTTTGATATTTGTCGTTGTAATTCCTCAACGTCTTCAAAGAGGTGACGGGTCCCGACGACCACACATTTCCATGGACTGTGGGGTCCTTAAACTCATAAACTATGATGTCCTTAATCTCGACTGTGACGTCTTAAAACTAACATTGGACTGTGGAGTCCTTAAACCCATAGACTATGATGTCTTTAACCTCAACCGTGACGTCTTAAAACTAATATCGGACTGTGGAGTCCTTAAATCCATGGACTATGATGTCCTTAACCTCGACCGTGATGTCTTTAAACTAACAACGGACTGTGGAGTCCTTAAATCCACGGACTATGATGTCCTTAATCTCGACCGTGATGTCTTTAAACTAACATTGGACGGTGGAGTCCTTAAACCCATGGACTATGATGTCCTTAACCTCGACCGTGATGTCTTAAAACTAAAATCGGAATGTGAGGTCCCTAAACTCACGGACTATGATGTCCTTAACCTCGACCGTGATGTCTTTAAACTAACATTGGACCGAGATGTCCTTAAACTAACAATGGACCGTAATGTCCTTAAACTAATTATCGACCGCAATGTCACTAAACTAAACAATAGAGCCCAATTGCTCTCTTGTCGGATCTAAACGATCCCGTTAAGCTGATCTTAATATAAAATGAGGCTAACGTATCCTTAACAAACGTTTAAATTGATCTTAGTTTCAAATGAGGCTAACGTATCCTTAAACCCAAACCCCCCAAACCCAAATCTAAGAAAGATACGGATTTGGACTAGTCCACGCCCTACGGGCGACAACATAAATTAGTCTCCGTATACAATCCACGGGCAACCAAACACAAAATAAACACCCATGACACGAAGTGACCATCTGGAGAAGGAGAAAGTTGTTACCGCGATGCGGTAGCGTAATTAACTGCAGGGGCTTACACCTGCAGGGAAGAGCGTCCCCACAATCAAAAACCCCTCAAACGAGGGGGAATCTGACGAAGTCTGCTATATCGGTCACATCCGTTTAAACCTTCGATACATGGTGCCATAAATCAACTTGGCATCTTCGGAGAGGTGGACGGATAGCACCAATTAGCATTTGCCCTGAATTTCAGGAAAGACGTTCATCGCGTCTTTGTCGCGTCTTTGTAGCATCCTTGGTAACGATGTTTCTTACCTTTAATCGTCTAGTAAGTCACGGTATCTAGCTTGGAACTCTTCCAACATACCGTCCCTCCACTAAGAGTAAATACAATGCATGTGACTGACATTCAGTCGTCCTTATCACCCTGGAACCTTTCCAGTGATTCTCCCCAGGATCGATTGATACCTTCTCACTACTACTAGTGAGAATCCTAACATCTAATTAGATCTATCCCATAGATCCATAACCTAGGATTTAGGAGGTATCACCTTGATCTTATATGGAGAATCCATGTGATAAGAGGAGATTGACCGAGCGTAGCATAGGAAACTCCTTCCCTATCAAGAGTATGTCATCCATGTACTATACGAAGATCACCACCTTACTCCCTACAACTTTTTTGTAAATACTTGGTTCATCTACCATTTTGATGAAGTCAAACTCTTTGACGAAGTCAAACTCTTTGACTACAACATCAAAATAGACTTTCCAACTCCGCGATATCTGATTTATCACATAAAACATATTGCACACGTTTCCGCTGCTCCCACTGTCTATGAAGCCCTCGGCTGTGTACTTATAGACGCTCTCTTCTAAATCATCATTTAGAAAAGTAGTCATGACACCCAACCGCCAGATATCATAGTCATGGTATGTAGCAGTGGCAAGTAGGATCTGGATGAACTTAAGTATAGTTTTGAAAGTCTCAACTTTTCCATGTACGCCAAGTAATCTTCTCAAGATATACTTACTCCTGATAGGGATTTAACCCTTCAGATAAAACAACCAAAGTCCATATATTGTTGGTGTATAAGGATTCCATCTCAGATTGCTAAGCATCCAGCCATTCTTACAGAGTCCTCACTCCTGATGGCCTGCTCGAAAATAGTTGGGTCATCATCTCATGATGCAATCCTCACTCCCACTGTTATAGAGAAACCGAAGCATCTCTCAGGTGGATGAGGAACCCTACTAGATCGGCGGAGAGGCTGAGGTTCGTTAGAAACTATTGAATTCTTCGGGGTTATCAAATCATCAGCTGCAGTTTGTATAGCTGGAACTGTTTCCAGTTTTACCTCATGTCCACTAATTTTTTTTTACAAGAAATTCCCTTTCACAAAGGTGGCATGCTGAAAAACAAAACATCTTTTGTTCCTCTGTTCAGTAGAAGATATTCCCTTGCGAATGCTTGAGATATCCAACAAACTTCCACAGAACTGACCTTACCTTGAGCTTGTCTGGATTTTGTTTTTAGGCATAGGCTGGACAACCCCAAATCTTAACATACTTAAGATATGGGCTCTTCCCATTCCATATCACATATGAAGTGGTAGGCAACTGATTTGATTGGAACCCTATTTAATAGGTATGCAGCTTCTTAAGTGCATAACCCCCAAAAGAAAATAGGTAACTCAGTAGTACTCATCATAGAGCACACCTTATCACATAGGGTGCGATTGCTCCGCCCCGATATACCAACATAAAGTGGTGTATACGGAGGAGTAATGCTGAGAGAGAATCTCATTCTCCTTTAGAATAGTCCAGGAATTCCGTGCTCAATTATTCTTGTCACGCCCCGCTTCCCAGAGTGCGCTAAGATGGGCACGTGACATAGCCAACCATGCTACCTGTGGATAGGAAAAATCCTTCCACAGTCACATTACGGCTGTAGAGATATCAAGAACAGGAAAGTAAACTAAACTATCTAGTACATGTCCATGAGCTAGAATAAATGAGTCAAGAAATGATAATATGCGGAAGCAAAAGATACAAATAATGAAACACCTGGAAAGTAAAACTGCCTACCAACAGGATCTTCACCGCTTGGTCTAACAGTGGCAATACTCCTGATCAGTCTGCAACAAAGGTACAGGATCTGGGCCATGCAAAACCCAGACGTCAGCGCGTCATAATATCAAGCAATAATATATAAACATAGTAGCAAGACGTGCAAGTATGATCATAAAGCAGGCATAACAGTGATATAAATGAGAACAGTGGGGTAATGTGTAGTGAGTAATCTAAACTGGTCTATTGGGTTAACTACTCTCAAATCTTTGAAATCAATTTGATGAATCATCGATATAACTCAATAGTATCCCGTGCATGCCCGGGACTACGGTCTACAGACGTGCCGCTAGGCAGTAAAAGGTAGCAGGTACAGATGAGTGATGTCAACATCATCACTCCGGGGCTGGCCTAGCCCGTAAGACTGATCAGAACAGGTATCGAACTGTTGAGTTACAAGTCAGGTTTCATAGCCCGTAAGACTGATCAGAACAGGTATCGAACTGTTGAGTTACAAGTCAGGTTTCATCATTGATTTCCCCATACCCCCAAGCTATGTATGTCAAGTCAGGTATTCAGTGACCAAGAACTAATGCCCACAGGATCAGGTAAGAGCAGATTTGTCTGGATAGACAACAGGAACGGTCCGTAAGGACTACATGTCAGGTTTGTTGGTATTAGGCACAAGATCAGGTAACAGGTCAAGCCATGGTACATCAGATCAAGTCAAGTAGTGTACGGTACCATGTCGGGTCAAGTAATATGTGTGTAGCAAGTAATGTCAGGGTGTAAAACATAATCATGGTTATAAATAAACAAGCATGGGTATCAACAACACAATAACTTAGCACATGTAATAGGTTAAGCAAAATGCGCAGATTAAACTACTTAGCTGTACGGTTATCTATTTGTGTTTAAGAGATGGTTCCAACATTATATGAATGCAGTAAGACAGATATGAATGTTAAAATCCGGTTAAATGCACACGGGTGTCCAATAGGGTAAAACTGTACAAGGGTACCATAGATCATGCAAACAAATATTATGTGATTTGAAATATAAGTGTGGTTACGCTTATAGTTCCCAACCACATAGGGTGCAATTTATTAAACATGGGGTGTCAATATTACAGTGTTATATATTTAGGTGATCTATAGATACAATTACATATATTCTAAATGGAATGGATGCAAACGGGTATCCGAAAAGTTATAAAACTATAAATGGTAATGTGGGATGTACAACTAAGCAATATGTAATATAAATATTGATATAATAATATGAATATGGATAGCATATTCAAAACGATTAATAACTATAAAAGTGGTATTGATTAACCATGCACAAGAAAGTTCCGTTCAGAAATTCAGCGTCACCCTGATTTGTAAAATAGCTTAAAAATAACAAACGTTCTCCAAAAGAGACGTGTCTTATACCAAAAGAAAGATAATTCAATAAGGTTTTTATTTTTATAAGTATAAGCATCTCAGGTTGTCCCTACAAAACGTTATGAATATTCGAAGTTGGAAGTTTGCTGCTGGAATTTCCCTGGACAGCAGTTTAGAGACATTTCATTTGCATTTTACGTTATTTAAATAATTTATTTTGCAAGTAAATATTTCATAGAGTTATAGTATTCTGAGTTAGCTTCGTAACGAACTAAAGAACGTATACTAATGATTTTTCTATGATTTATAATGAATTTTATAATGTAAGGTGTACATTAAATTTCAGATTTGTCGTATCTGCTTTTTCAACGACGTTTCATGTGTAAACTATAATATTTTTAAATGTATAACATTATAAAATACAGATTATAAACTAATTACAGATAATAATAAGAAATATTACGATGATATATATTTTAAATGATATGGATACAGTATAATGTAATCTAGTATGTCACAAGATATGTTTTCATGATCTAGATTTAAAATGATATAAACGGATGCAAACGGAATATCGAAACGTTATAAAATTAAACATGGGGTACTAGATTTAAACTATAGATATGGTATTTATTTAAATAGATATAAAATGAATTATATAGCATGTAGCAAGATTAACTTGCCTAGACGGAACAAGAACGGATGTGTACGGAACGTCCTTCGTCGGCGAAATGTCGCGACGCACGCACGGTACACGGAACGGTTCCAAACAACGCACGAGGATGATCACGCAAGTTAGGTACGTTCAGTGGATCACTCGAATCATCAGCGACGAGCACGGCTCCGGCGGTGATCACCAGAATCAAGAAACAAGATCAAGAAAAAGAAAGAAGAAAGAAGAAAGAAGAAGAAGAGGCTATGTATTAAATAAGGAAAGAAAAATTAAATAAATAAAATATATAAATATATATATATATATATATGCAGAGGAGAGAGAGGGAGAAAGGAGTTGTTAGTTTGTTAGGAAATTAGATTTAAAATTTTAAAAGATTTTTAGATTTAAAATTTTGGATAAGAGGTTTCAGTTTGTTAAAGAAATCGTATGAAAATATTTTAACTAAATTTTAAAATTAAATAAATTGAGTTTTGGCGGGATACCAAAATATTTCAAAACGCGCCCGGGTCGGGTCTAAAACTTCAGATTTAAAAATACGAAAAATATGTGCGACTTTCAAAATTCAAAACGAATGCTCAGATAACGAAAATGCATACCCCTAAGAACGGATGCACGTACATGCGCGTAGCCATCCAAACACGTCCGTTTCACTGAACGGGACGAGAACAAGATGCGCGGATGTTACCACGGGGTTAGGGGTATCATGCAGGCTATGAAATGCAATTTTAAATTATTGTACATGACCTAAAATGTTATATGGTAAAATGCCAGTATGCAGTATAATGAGATGCACGTGTCTATATAACAAGTCAGGGTAATCTATAAATATGAATCAAACAGGTTCAAGCAAGCGGGTCGGGTCGAATGCAATGTAAAATATAAAATACTATTCGCATCCAAAACACGATAAATCAGGAAAATACCGCAATTAAGGAAATACGAGAACTGGAATTGGTATAAATGAACTAGGGTGTTACATTATACCCAACTACAAAAGAATTTCGTCCTCGAAATTCCAAGAATAAGAAAGGATAAACAATCAACAAATTAAAAGAATAGATGTGGAAACTTCTGTCGGATTTCATCTTCTCGTTCTCAAGTGGGTTCTCCATGCAAGCGATTACTCCAAGAAACAAGCACAAGAGGGATACCTTTGTTCATAAGAACATTTTCTCTTCGATCCACAATTTACATCGGTCGCTCCTCAAAGGTTAAATCTTCTCGTACAGTCTGCTCCGAAAGATCCAATACATGTATTTCATCTCGAGCATACCTACGGGGTTGAGATACAAGAAACACGTCATGAACTTTCTCCAAAGATTGCGGTAACACCAAACGATACGCCACTTCTCCAATATGCTCCAAAATCTTAAAAGGTCCAACGAATCGAGGACTAAACTTTCTTCGACTTCCGTAACGGATCCCCCTCTAGTCGGTAATATCTTCAAGAATACTAAATCACCCACAGCGAACTCTAGAGGTTCTCTCGACGTATCAGCCCAACTCTTCTGTCGGTCTTGTGCTGCCTTCACATGATTCCGGATAGTGTTAACCTTCTCAACTGTTTGCACGACCAAATCCGATCCCAACAATTTTCGTTCTCCAACATCGTCCCAACAAAGAGGTGAACGACACTTGCAACCATATAATACTTCGAATGGAGCTATCTGAATAGTCGCCTGAAAGCTGTTGTTGTACGAAACTCCACCAAGTATAGATGATCCTCCCATGAACCCTTGAAGTCTAACATGCAAGCTCTCAACATGTCTTCAAGAGTTTGGATCGTTCTCTCCGACTGGCCATCTGTTTGAAGATGATAAGCTGTGCTAAACTTCCATCGAGTCCCCAAACTTTCCTGTAAGCTCCTCCAGAAGTGTGATAAGAATCGGGTGTCATGGTCGGACACGATGCTCACAGGTACTCCATGCAATCTCATAATCTCCTGTATGTACCGCTCTGCTAACGCTTCCGTTGACTGACCAACTCGAAACGGTATGAAGTGAGCTGCCCTGGTCAATCGATCAACAATCACTCAAACTGCATTGTTGCCTTTTGGACTCCGTGGTAGAGCTGTCACAAAATCCATGGTCATATGTTCCCACTTCCACTGAGGAATCGGAAGTGGTTGCAATAAACCAGCAACCCTTGATGTTCAGCTTTAACTTGCTAACACACCAAGCACTTTGCCACAAAGCGGGCAATCTCCCGTTTCACGCCTTCCCACCAGAAACGCTATCGTATATCTCGGTACATCTTCGTGCTCCTGGATGTACGGATTATGCTGAACTGTGCGCCTCTTTCAGAAGTTTTTCACGAATATCTCCCTTTGGCACACACAAGCGGCTACCATATCACAACGAACCATCTTCATGGATCAATAAGTCTGTTCGAAGTCCAGCTTCAACCTGTTCTCGAAACTACAATTGCCCTGCTTTAATATTCTCAATCAACGTTGATTGTACTTGCAGCTGCAACAACTGTCCCGAAGAATGCGGTAACACAACTTCCAAATCGAATCTCTAAAAGTCTTCAATAGGTTTCTTCTGTGCAGTCAACATCTGAATTGCTGGCCACCGACTAAGTGCATCCGGCACAACATTAACTTTCCCCGGATGGTATTCAAGATCAAGGTCGTCGTCAGCCATCAGCTCCAACCATCTACGCTGCCTCTTATTAAGCTCCTTCTATGTGAACACATACTCCAGGATTTTGTGATTGGTGAATACTTCGACCCCTTTCGCCCAGTAAGTAGTGTCTCCAAATCTTCAAAATGAACATCACAGCTGCTAGCTCCAAGTCAGGAGTTGGGTAGCCCTTCTCATGGGTCTTCAACTGTCTCAATGCGTAAGCTATAACCTTCCCATACTGCATCAAAACACATCCCAAACCTTTCCCAGATGCGTTGCTGTGAATCACCAATCCTCCGGAACTGTCTGGCACGGTTAAACAAGAGCGGTTATCAACCTTTGCTTCAACACCTCAAAAGCTGACGCACACTTATCCGTCCGTACAAACGGTACCTCCTTGCGCGTAAGCTTGGTCAAGGCTCGGCCAAACGAGCAACATTCCCCACGAACCTTCTGTAGTATCCTGCAAGTCCAAGAAACTTCTGATCTTTACAACATTCTTCGGAATCGGCCAGTCTTGAACTGCTGCAATCTTCCCTGGGTAAACGACGATTCCATCTCCAGCTACGACATGTCCCAAAACTTTACTTCTTCAAGCCAAAACTTGCACTTGCTCATCTTAGCATATAATCTTTCTTGCCTCAGTGTCTGCAGTGCGATCTTCAAGTGTTCTGCATGCTCTTCAATGCTTCTCGAGTAGACCAGAATATCCTCAGCGAACACCACTATAAACTGGTCCAAGAATGGTGAAGGATTCGGTTCATCAAGTCCATAAATATCGCCGGTACATTCGTGACTCCGAATGGCATCACTAAATACTTGTAATGTCCATACCAAGTTCGGAATGCAGTCTTACAAATATCTTCTGATTTAACTCGGACCTGATAATATCCGGACCGCAAATCCAGCTTCGAGAATACCCTCGCGCCACTAAGCTGCTCGAACAATTCGCCAATGCGAGGGATCGGGTACTTGTTCTTAATAGTCATCCGGTTTAATTGTCGATAATCGATGCACATCCTCCTTGTGCCATCCTTCTTCTTGACTAGAAGAACTGGAGCTCCCCAAGGTGAATTGCGCGAATTCACCCCTTCTCTAGCAATTCGGTAACCTGCTTCTTTACTTATTCCAACTCCACTGATGCCATTGGATAATACGCCTTTGAGATTGGCGCTGCACCAGGAACAAGATCAATCACAAACTCCACATCTCGTTTGCGGTAACCCGAGATGTCCTCGAACACGTCCATGAATTCTCGAAATATAGCCGGCGTTTCTTCCTTAATAACTTCCATCGACGAAAAAACATTGTTTGTCGGCCTAGCCCTAAATTCGACTGGCCCGACCGAACTACTTCCTCCATCAAAACAAACTCCGGATGTCTGGGAATCTGGAAGTTCGCTTTCCTTGCTCTACAATCATTGTAAGCGTGGAAGGTGCCAAGAAAAATCCATTCCCAAGACCACAACAAACAAGGAGTGCACCAGAATTGAATAATTCCAATGCGGAAAGATAAGAACAAGTAGGATACCAAGATGACTTCATCCGAAATCAAGATACTGAAGAGGATTAAGCACGGTAAATAGGGTTCAAGATGGTAATAAAACAATAACTGGTAAGCAATGAAACCGAGAGAAGCAAGGTAGTATAACGATCATGGAAGTGAATCAAGACCAGGACTCCAAGTTACTTAAATAGAGTACCGCATTGTAACCATGCTGCAATTCATGGGTACAATTACTTAACTCCACTCAAGTCGCCCAAATTCTAGTATCAGAATCAAGAATAGGGAGAGACAATAGAAAACCAAAAGGGTTTCAAGTCGAGATGCAAAGTGGTTTGCATATCGTCAAGGCGAAGGATAAAAGAAGGATATGATTCAAGAATCACAATAATCAAGATGGAAGGATATGTTCCTAATCACGAGTATTATGATTCGTGTATTGAGTCCAATACCCAACCACAAAAGAATCAAACCCGATTAGCCTATATCCCTTGGCTCTGATACCAAAAGAACCATGTCACGCCCCGCTTCCCAGAGTGCGCTAAGATGGGTACGTGACATAGCCAACCATGCTGCCTGTGGATAGGAAAAATCCTTCCACAGTCACATTACGGCTGTAGAGATATCAAGAATAGGAAAGTAAACTAAACTATCTAGTACATGTCCATAAGCCAGAATAAATGAGTCAAGAAATGATAATATGCGGAAGCAAAAGATACAAATAATGAAACACCTGGAAAGTAAAACTACCTACCAACAGGATCTTCACCACTCGGTCTAACAGCGGCAATACTCCTGATCAGACTGCAACAAAGGTACAGGATCTGGGCCATGCAAAACCCAGACGTCAGCGCGTCATAATATCAAGCAATAATATATAAACAGAGTAGCAAGACGTGCAAGTATGATCATAAAGCAGGCATAACAGTGATATAAATGAGAACAGTGGGGTAATGTGTAGTGAGTAATCTAAACTGGTCTATTGGAATAACTACTCTCAAGTCTTTGAAATCAATTTGATGAATTATCGATGTAACTCAATAGTATCACGTGCATGCCCGGGACCACGGTCTACAGACTCTCGGGCTGAAATCGAGACGTGCCGCTAGGCAGTAAAAGGTAGCAGGTACAGACGAGTGATGTCAGCATCATCACTCCGGGGCTGGCCTAGCCCGTAAGACTGATCAGAACAGGTATCGAACTGTTGAGTTACAAGTCAGGTTTCATCATTGATTTCCCATACCCCCAAGCTATGTATGTCAAGTCAGGTATTCAGTGACCAAGAACTAATGCCCACAGGATCAGGTAAGAGCAGATTTGTCTGGATAGACAACAGGAACGGTCCGTAAGGACTACATGTCAGGTTTGTTGGCATTAGGCACAAGATCAGGTAACAGGTCAAGCCATGGTACATCAGGTCAAGTCAAGTAGTGTACGATACCATATCGGGTCAAGTAATATGTGTGTAGCAAGTCATGTCAGGGTGTAAAACATAATCATGGTTATAAATAAACAAGCATGGGTATCAACAACACAATAACTTAGCACATGTAATAGGTTAAGAAAAATGCGCAGATTAAACTACTTAGCTGTACGGTTATCTATTTGTGTTTAAGAGATGGTTCCAACATTATATGAATGCAGTAAGACAGATATGAATGTTAAAATCCGGTTAAATGCACACGGGTGTCCAATAGGGTAAAACTGTACAAGGGTACCATAGATCATGCAAACAAATATTATGTGATTTGAAATATAAGTGTGGTTACGCTTATAGTTCCCAACCACATAGGGTGCAATTTATTAAACATGGGGCGTCAATATTACAGTGTTATATATTTAGGTGATCTATGGATACAATTACATATATTCTAAATGGAACGGATGCAAACGGGTATCCGAAAAGTTATAAAACTATAAATGGTAATGTGGGATGTACAACTAAGCAATGTGTAATATAAATATTGATATAATAATATTAATATGGATAGTATATTCAAAACGATTAATAACTATAAAAGTGGTATTGATTAACCATGCACAAGAAAGTTCCGTTCAGAAATTCAGCGTCACCCTGATTTGTAAAATAGCTTAAAAATAACAAACGTTTTCCAAAAGGGACGTGTCTTATACCAAAAGAAATATAATTCAATAAGGTTTTCATTTTTATAAGTATAAGCATCTCAGGTTGTCCCTACAAAAAGTTATGAATATTCGAAGTTGGAAGTTTGCTGCTGGAATTTTCCTGGACAGCAGTTTAGAGACATTTCATTTGCATTTTATGTTATTTAAACAATTTATTTTGCAAGTAAATATTTCATAAAGTTATAGTATTCTGAGTTAGCTTCGTAAAGAACTAAAGAACGTATACTAATGATTTTTCTATGATTTATAATGAATTTTATAAGGTAAGGTGTACAGTAAATTTCACATTTGTCGTATCCGCTTTTTCAACGACGTTTCATGTGTAAACTATAATATTTTCAAATGTATAACATTATAAAATACAGATTATAAACTAATTACAGATAATAATAAGAAATATTACGACGATATATATTTTAAATGATATGGATGCAATTTAATGTAATCTAGTATGTCACAAGATAAGTTTTCATGATCTAGATTTAAAATGATATAAACGGATGCAAACGGAACATCGAAACGTTATAAAATTAAACATGGGTACTAGATTTAAACTATAGATATGGTATTTATTTAAATAGGTATAAAATGAATTATATAGCATGTAGCAAGATTAACTTGCCTAGACGGAACAAGAACGGATGTGTACGGAACGTCCTTCGTCGGCGAAATGTCGCGACGCACGCACGGTACACGGAACGGTTCCAAACAACGCACGAGGGTGATCACGCAAGTTAGGTACGTTCAGTGGATCACTCGAATCATCAACGACGAGCACGGCCCCGGCGGTGATCACCAGAATCAAGAAACAAGATCAAGAAAAAGAAAGAAGAAAGAAGAAGAAGAGGCTATGTATTAAATAAGGAAAGAAAAATTAAATAAATAAAATATATATATATATATATATATATATATATATATATGCAGAGGAGAGAGAGAGAGAAAGGAGTTGTTAGTTTGTTAGGAAATTAGATTTAAAATTTTAAAAGATTTTTAGATTTAAAATTTTAGATAAGAGGTTTCAGTTTGTTAAAGAAATCGTATGAAAATATTTTAACTAAATTTTAAAATTGCATCCGTTCTTAGGGGTATGCATTTTCGTTACCTGAGCATTCATTTTGAATTTTGAAAGTCGCGCGTAGCCATCCAAACACGTCCGTTTCACTGAACGGGACGAGAACAAGATGCGCGGATGTTACCACTGGGTTAGGGGTATCATGCAGGCTATGAAATGCAATTTTAAATTATTGTACATGACCTAAAATGTTATATGGTAAAATGCCAGTATGCAGTATACATGAGATGCACGTGTCTATATAACAAGTCTGGGTAATCTATAAATATGAATCAAACAGGTTCAAGCAAGCGGGTCGGGTCGAATGCAATGTAAAATGTAAAATACTATTCGCACCCAAAACACGATAAATCAGGAAAATACCGCAATTAAGGAAATACGAGAACTGGAATTGGTATAAATGAACTAGGGTGTTACAATTCTCCTCCCTGATCACATCATAGGACATAATATTTATACCCGTTTTTGGTTCTCTACTTCTAACTTATATTCTGTGAATATCTCAAAAGGTTCGGACTTATATTTCAACAGGAACATATGTCTGAATATTGAGAGATCATCAGTGAATGTAATGAAGTACAAAGAACCGGTCCTGGCATATGTAGACAGGGGACTTTCATATATCAGCATGTATCAATCCCAAGAGTTCAGTAACTCTTTCTCTGTTTCCAATAAACGGAGCTGTGGTCATCTTATCTTTGTGACATGACTGGTAAGTTTCATAAGATGTAAATTCAAACTGATTTAAATATGCATCTTTATGTAACTTTAGCTAGTCGGGTCGCATCGATATGACCTAGTCTACAATACCTCAAGAAGGATTCGTTTATTTCTGAACTTTTCCTCTTGTGTATGTTCTGTACATTAAGAACTGTGGTTTGATTTAGAACGTCTATGCTTTTAGATAACGTGCCTGAACCGATCAACTCTGTATATAGAAAATGTTCAAAACATTATCCAATAATACAAAATTATATCCTTCTTTACTAATAAAAAGACTGATATGATGTTGTATATCAGGTTCGGTATCTAATAACATTCTTTCAGAATCAATGTATTCTGGTAATACAGGGTGATAACTGCCAACAGACTTGGCTTGCAACAATTGCATCGTTTCCAACTCTTGAAACTTATTACCCGTTCTCAGTTCTCTACCTTTCTGTAGCCCATATAACAAATTACATTCGCGGGATCCTGATCCGGTATCTCATACCCAGGACGTAAAGGATACTGAGAAACAGTTCTCGTTAATGAACACACCCGAAGAATATGCATCAGCATGTACTTTCTTCATTTGGGCGGCACTGGAATTCTGGTAATCCCATATTTCCTGCTCTGTCTTATAACAATTATAAATTGGAGCGGGACCAACGTTCCCTAGCACAGTATAATAAGCGGGTTCGGTCAATACATCCGTATTATTATCTTGATTAAGGCGTGACATGGTCGCTACCTGGAGAGAGAGAGAAGAAAACACTCAGCGTATGCTCTTGCAAGATTAGATTGGTTATTAATATATCTAATCAGGATGTCTCCCACTGTTTTAGTCAAATCTTCGTTCAAACCCTAAAAGGAAAGACTAGCTGGGATTAATTACACGCTACAAGTTCGCCAATCTTTCAGCCAAGCTAGTGCCGGTACTTTGAGGGAGATTCCCCGTGCTTTTGCACGAACCTAATTAAAGTAAATCTCGTTTTCCCAGAGGCTTAACCCCGTTGACACCTTTCTAGACACCTACTTGATCGGCTAATTGTAATGTGTAAAACTCTCCCAAGAGTAACTCTTACTCGCAGTGGGTATCGGGATCCAACTATCTCATAGAAGGTATGCAATCTCATTGCAAATTTCAACACTTGAAATTCCCAATAATATTTTACCCCTAGTACTTATGACCTTAACTATGGTCAACATATCATAAGCACTAGTCAAGTTCTATCCGTCATTTCATGATTAATTAGACCCACCCACATGACCCTCAACTATGGTCGACATAATCACATGACTGTCCTAATTAATCGCATAATATGCTTTGTAGGAAGACATCACTTAGCTACCGTACACTACGCCTCAACTATAGTCGACATACGCAGCACGAATACTAAGTACTCTACTTCCTAAAATGACGGAGGGCTACGACAGGTTTTTAAGAAAACCTTTTTGCGTAATGAACTTGATCTCGTTGTAGAATTGAGTGATTTTGAAAAAGGAGTGTTTTTTAGGCTTTTCTAGTTTTGCTAAAGAGATCATCGGCTCTTTCCTTATCGAATAAGGTGCAGGATATTTCACAAATACCACTATGCAAAGAAAGAACTATAGAAGCAATCAAAAGACAAACCGAGTGTGTAGCATCTTCTAATTTCGCTAAAGAGGTCACTCCTGGTGAAGTGATCTCGGCTCTTTCCTTATCGAATAAGGTGCTGGATATTCTATAAGGAATACCGCTATGCAAAACAAGAACTAGAGCTATCAGTTTTTAAATAAGTTTCTACAACATCTTTAAGTTTCTTTTATTTCATTAATCTCATTAATGAAGTCCCATTTTATTATGCTTCACAAGCATCACATTTGAAACGAAATCAGCAATATAACATATATCTCATATATATAATATAAACATTCGTCTCAGACGGTAATATGATCTTATCACAGAACATTGCAGCAGAAGAACATATATGAAATATTGGATATACTAGGAGGTCCGTGTTTTAATACGAGCCTGTATAAAACACGAATCCCACGGTCGTGATGAATAGCCAAACCCATATCCCTAGACCCCTACGAGAGCGGCAAGTAACACTGCCAATTCTAGGGTTAAGAGACACGGTCTCGACTCCTCGAGATAGCCTCCCACTGGACCCTAGAATCCGGTTACTTGTGCTCCCCGTCTTGGGTCTATCCTAATGCGGAAAAGTAAATAATATACAATGGTGACATCATCCTCAACCTGGAAGTGCCCCAATAAAAGAATATTACATACAAAAGTATTTTACATGAATGAAAAAGATAAACTCTCATCTCACATAAAACCCCCGGCTATTCAAAACGCGACGATCCAATATAACATATCACAGCAACACATAACATCACATGTCATCAACGTAAGTAAATATGCGTATCCCAATTGTCGTTGATGTATAGCAACGAAACCGGCGATACACCACATATTACACTTACGGTCGCAGAAAAGAAAGTGTAAAACTATAACAGTTAGAATCCGCAACCTTTTTAGACATCTCATGCCTAACCAAATGAATTCCTTAGATATCGCATGCCTAATAATTATAAACCCCGTATTTTAGTCTCAATATCGAAAACACTTTTCAATATCTAATCGGGAAATTCAACAAGATTCCCGACATCCTGATCGAATGCTCGTCGAAAACGTTAGTAGACGGCCGCACCCCTCGATGCCGTCGACAAAGTGCACTAAGGCGGAACACTGCTGCCGCGAGCACCCGAACGGATACTTTTGGCGACGGGGTTCTCCTGCAGTCACTTGGTCGTGGGTATGGGACGTGGCTATCTATTAAGTTTACCCGGCGAGTATCCGCGTACACTACGTGATTGCGACGGACTTTTGATCGCATCAAAATCCCATGGCAACCGATCATCTGAGACTAAACTACTAGATTTATAACATTCAAATTAGTTATCTCATAACTACATGTGGATTCCAAATATTGTATCACATTCCAGATAAATAGACAATGTTAAACTTTTCGATCGAATAAACAAACACCCAAGATTTCCTAAATAGTTCTCAACACTTGAAATTAGTTTAAAAGTATCCATCACATGCCACAGTACCAATGGTCCAGCCGTAGAAGGGTCAAACCAACGCCTCACATATGGCAACGCCGTACTGCCACAAACCCTAAAATTTAGAGGCAGTTCAGACGGTCACATAATCGAGTTAAGGTTTTAGTTCTTCTAGAGGGTCCACCGCATTACTTGCACGACTGTGAATGTTCTTTAACTAAGGAAAAAATCCAACACTTGGAAATTTTCCGGTAGGGGAAAAAGTGAGTTATTGATATCCGTTCGAACTTTTTAACACATTCTAAATTACCCGAAAAACCAAACGATGTTAAACTTTCCGATCGAATCAACGAATTCTAAAGATCTCCAAAACACTCAATACTTGAGTAATATTAAAAATTCCCAGAAGTATAAAGTAATACCTACGGATCACCTCATGAAGTACGATCCCACAATCCCCAAGTACGGCCGCGAAACTGCCGCGCAAAGCATGGTATTGCCGCAGTTCCGCGGCGACTTGAGGGAATTAGAAGTTCGTATTTCACAGTAATCCATAGAATTCCTTGCTTAATTTTCTGAGTATTTTTAATACAGAAAAAACCAAGTTTTAAAAAAATTTCCAGAGAGGGGGTCTAAAACGATGTTTCGGGGTTCGATCGAACTTTTAACTTCGTCTAGACAACGCCTAAAACTATAGCTTGGCTCTGATACCACTGCAGGGTTAGTATAGCACCTTAACAAGGTTTAGGAAGGCATCACACATGCCATATTTAAATTTTTAGGGTGCTAAACAAACCCTAACCAAGATCTTTACTAGAGAATTAGGCAAACAAGCATGTTAAACTCTTTAACATCTAAGAGTTTGGGATTACAACCTTTGTAGTCCGTTCCTTCGCTTCATAAGCTCCATGTTGAGGTCCCTTCGCCGCGATCATCATGTACCCGGACTCTAGAGAGGCTCGATGAAGAGAAAGATGCAAACTTGCTTCCGATCTTCAACAACTAAGATGATCTACCTTGAAGAAACTCAAACCCAAGCTCTTGCTTCACTAATCAAGTATTAGCAAAGCAAACACCCTAATCTAAGTGGCTAAAATAGATGAGGATGATGAAGTAAGAATTTAGCTCTCTTTTGTTTTCAATTTCTCACTCATTATCATCACATGTCAAAAAGCTAGAAAGCTTTTTTCAAGAGGAAGAAGAAGAACAATTTCATTTGTGATGAATAATGAAAACTTGTGTAAGATTAGAATTGCAACCATGGGTTAAGAATGAAGACTTAATCCTTATCGATAAATAACTATGGTAAAGGGTTTGGGTTGGGTTAAGAAATATCTACACAAAATATCATAGTCAAAGTCAAAGCTTCAAGAAACTTCTTGAAAGTTTCATACAAGCTTAACCCTAATCCAAACCCTAACAACATTTAAACTCCACAAAACATGTTTCATTTGTAACCATAACATGTTACAATATTATATATCACATATATAATATTTATTGTAACAAAATAAAATAATACAATTAACATATATCACATATATATCAATGTATTATCCAAGTGAGAAAAAGAATCTTTAAGTGAGCTAATATTAGTTAATGTAATATAATATATCAAATATATAATTATACATTAAATTATCAAATCAACACTTGATCCGATAATCCGGCTATTTCACAAATAACCGACTAATATAATCTGTATCAGTTCATCGAATCAACACTTGATCCGATGACCCGGCTATATCACATATACCCGGCCGATATCACATATCGCGAGAATCTAATACGGTATCATATACACGTATTGTTCTCGGTCCCGCACATATCACATATGTGCTCCTACTCCATTTTGCCTGAGCCAGGAAAGCTCTGTGTAGGACTCTAAAGAATCGTCAATACGCCGGCAGTAGGTGATGATCATATCAAACACCCACAAGCTGCAAGCGGTCAGCTAAACGTAACAGCCATCCTGGTATTGAGCGATCAGAAGATCAACAAGCAAGCATGTACATTCTCCTGTGAATCCAATCAGTAACACTCCCGTACAGTTCAGTCTCTTCGTCTGATATGTCGCATATCTCGCCTAGGGGTGGTAAATGTCAGACCCCAGTAGCTTGATAAGTCGTGACAATATGAGGTCCATAACAGTTCGAGAAACTACTGATAACACTTACCAGTAAATCTCAGCAATCCTGGCCAGGGATTTCCAGTTATAGCCAATCGAACACTGCGCAACATCAACTCCTTATACCGGGAGAGACAAAACCCCTCCTATCGCTCATTGCCTCCATGTGATTCGGGACTGTACCCAAAATCCACCGTTTTGCACACCCTCTTAGACGTGCTAAGGTGGAAATCAAAGTACAGTGGAAATCACACAAGACTCTATGACGATCTCAGGTCTAAAACTAAGCTGTACCAGTGTCACCAGAGAACTGCCATCTGACGTGAGGTATAATACCATCTGGGAGTTCTCGGCGAGTCCGTCCAGTGTACCCAGTCTTCACTGAGCACCCGTATACCTTCTCTGATGTCAAACACCAATGGATATGGGATAATCCATCACCCATCATATGGGTCAAGAAGCGCATACGCTAGTCTACTCTGGAGTATCGATGCCCTGTCTCAGTACTCCCATGACTAGGAACATTTGAAGGATGTACTTGGCGACTACACTGTCCCCACTAGTATGATCTGCATCATAGTCCTGGTAGTCAAGTACTCATCCTAAGGGCTTTATCAACATGTAATATAGAGACAATCAGAGTACATGTTAAGATAAAGGGCAACCAAATAGCATACTATCATGTCGAGCAAGAAAGTCCTCCCTATATATGTCCTAGCATCCACTACAATATACATCGTATGTACAGTAATGGCCTCTAGGGCATACATATAACTAACATCACGTTCCCAGGTAAATTCCCCCGGTGAACGGCCGCCCCAAGGCACTCGGACTAACGGAATGAATTTACTCTTCGGCACCTTCTCTCTACGGTCGAGTATGGTAGTAGGCTACTCCACATAAGTCAAATCGGCACCCAAGGTCAATTCAGAATGATCGAGAACATGATCGTCGTATCGAACGTAGCGCCGCAACTGTGACGCATGAAATGTGTTGTGTACGCCCGCTAACGAAGGGGGTAAGGCAAGCCGGTAAGCCACTTCTCCGACCCGTTCCAAAACTTCGAATGGTCCGATGAATCGGGGACTGAGTTTCCCGCGACTTCTAAACCTGATAACACCGCAGGTAGGAGAAATCTTCAGAAACACATGATCTCCGACTTTGAATTCTAGTGCTCTCCTGCTAACATCCGCCCAACTCTTCTGTCGGTCCTGAGCCATCTTAATGCACTGTCTGATCATCTGAACCTTGTCTACCGTCTGAACAATAAGTTCGGGACCCAATAGTCTTCGCTCACCCACGTCATCCCAACAAACAGGAGATCGACATCTTCGTCCGTACAGTGCTTCGAATGGGTCCATCTGGATGCTTACTTGGAAACTGTTGTTATAAGAAAACTCCATTAGATGGAGGTGATCCTCCCAAGAACCTTGAAAGTCAAGCATGCACGCCTTCAACATGTCCTCGAGTGTCTGAATAGTACGCTCGGACTGTCCGTCCGTCTGTGGATGGTAATCCGTGCTGAACTTGAGACGTGTACCCAGACTCTCCTGTAAGCTCTTCCAAAAGTACGAAATGAATCTAGTGTCCCGATCTGATACTATACTTACCGGAACTCCGTGTAGTCGCACTACCTCCTGCATGTATTTCTCCGCAAGCGACTCTGTCAATTGTCCCACCCGGCAGGGTATAAAGTGTGCTGCTTTTGTAAGACGGTCGACGATAACCTAAACAGCGTTGTTGCCTCGTGGACTTCGCGGTAAAGCAATCACAAAATCTATAGTGATGTGATCCCATTTCCATTCTGGTATTGGAAGCGGTTGCAACAGTCCAGCCGTTCTCTGATGTTCAGCCTTTACTTGCTGACACACCAAGCACTTGGATACAAACCGTGTAATCTCTCGCTTCATCCCGTTCCACCAATAATGCTGCCTCAGATCTTGATACATCTTCGTGCCTCCCGGATGTACAGAATAAGCTGAACTGTGAGCCTCAGCTAGCACTTCTTCTCTAACATCTTCCTTGGGAACACAGAGTCTGCTACCGAATCTCAAAGAACCGTCTCGATGTATGAGTAAGTCTGTCCTCAGCCCGGCTTCCACCTGCTCTCTGAACTTCTGCAGTCGAGGATCATCAGCTTGCGTAGCCTTAATACAATCTACAAGAGAAGACTGCACCTGTAACTGCCAAAACTGCTTGATTGCACTCGGTGTAACAACCTCTAGTTCGAGCTTCTGAAAATCCTCAATGAAGCTCCTCTGCCTGGTCAACATCATGATCGCTGGCTTGCGACTGAGGGTGTCGGGTACGACATTTACTTTTCCCGGATGATACTGTAAGTCCAAGTTGTAGTCCGCTATTAGTTCTAGCCATCGGCGTTGTCTCATATTCAGTTCCCTTTGAGTGAACACGTATTTCAGACTCTTGTGATCCGTGTACACCTCCACCTTTTCGCCCAGTAAGTAATGTCTCCAGATCTTCAATGCGAAAACCACTGCGGCTAACTCTAAGTCGTGTGTTGGGTAGTTCTTCTCGTGATTCTTCAGCTGTCGTGAGGCATAAGCAATTACCCGATCGTGCTGCATCAGAATGCAGCCTAAGCCTTTTCCTGAAGCATCGCTGTGTATCACCAAACCACCCGAATTGTCTGGTACTATAAGAATAGGTGCTGTGGTCAATTTCTGTTTCAGTGCTTCAAAAGCTCGAGTACATTCTTCCGTCCATACGTACGGTTCTTCCTTCCGTGTCAGTTTTGTCAGAGGTTCAGCGACTCATACAAAATCTTGAACGAACCGCTGATAATATCCCGCCAATCCTAGGAAGCTTCTGATATCGGCCACTGACTTCGGTGTCGGCCAATCTCTAACAGATTCTATCTTTGCTGGGTCCACTGAGATGCCTTCGCCCGAAATGACGTGTCCCAAAAATTGCACTTTGTCGAGCCAGAACTCACACTTGCTCAATTTCGCGTATATCTTCTCTTCCCGAAGAATTTATAGTACCGTTCGCAAGTGTTTGACGTGCTCCTCTCAAGTCTTAGAGTAGACTAGTATGTCATCGATGAATACAACGACAAAAGTGTCCAAATATTTTGCAAATACTCTATTCATCAGATCCATAAATATAGCTGGGGCATTGGTGACGCCGAACGGCATCACCAGAACTTATAGTGTCCATATCGGGTCCTGAAAGCCGTCTTACATATATCTTCGGCCGTTACTATGCTCTGGTGATAGCCCGAACGAAGGTACAGCTTCGAAAATACCTTGGCATCACCCAACTGATCAAATAAATCGTCGATGCGTGGAATGGGGTATTTATTCTTTATCGTTACTATGTTTAGCTCCCGGTAGTCTATGCATATCCGTAGTGATCCATCTTTTTTCTTCACCAACAAGACTGGTGCACCCCACGGCGAAGCGCTTAGGTGAATAAATTCTTTCTCTAGGAGTTCTCCAATTTGCTTCTTCAATTCAGTTAACTCCACTGGTGCCATTCTGTACGGTGTCTTGGAAACTGGAGATGTACCTAGGATCAAATCTATCGAGAATACCAAAACGCGTGGAGGTGGTAGACCTGGTAAATCTTCAGGAAACACGTCAAGAAAATCTCGAACGATTTCTGGTGCGGGGTTTTCATCAATCTACATAGCCATCAATACTTTTGGTTTGGCTCTATACTTGGCTGGCTCCAAAGACTCGCTTCCTCCTTCAAAGACAAATTCTGGGTGATTGGGAATGCGGAAAGTCACATTCTTGGCCCGGCAATCAATAATCGCGTGGAATGTACTCATCCAATCCATCCCGAGAATTGCGTCATAGCCGCCTGTTCTGATTAAAAGGAAATTCGTATAGAATTCCCTGCCACATACTACTACTGGACAAGATCTACATTCTCGACTGGATACTATAATACCATTACCCGTATGTATTTTACATCCCTTGGTCAATGGTTCGTGTGGTATGGAGTGTGTATCGACAAAATGTGCAGATATGAAACAGTGTGATGCTCCAGAATCAAACAGTATTCTAGCTGGCATAGAATGTACGAGTAGAATACCTGTAACAACTTCTCCTGAGGCCTTTGCCTGCTCAGCGGTCAGGGTGAAAGCCCTCCCTTGACCGTGGCCTGCGTTAGTCTGCCTCCTTTTTAGCGATCTCTGCTGCTGCGGTCCAGGCCCTCCCTGTAGCTCTGCTCACTGAGGACACCCACTCACCCGGTGCTGGTTGGATCCGCAAATTAAACACTTTCCTTTGGCACGGCGACAGTCCTTCTGGGTATGCCCATCCCTATGGCAGTAGTCGCAGACTAAGGCATTATTCTGTAGACGATGCTGGGGCATGAAAGGACGCTTTATCTGTGTCGTTCCTGGCCTGTGAACTGGTATGACCCCTCGAGACGGTGTGTGAGTACGGGCCGGAACAACTGGGTGCCTCCTATCACTCGAGCTGGGCCCCCCCCCGAATTTACTGATTAGCTTCTCTTGAATTCGTGCAGCGTTGAGCACCTGCGCGAAGGTCTGCAACTCGAGTGACGCAATCAACTGTTGCAGCTCAAAGTCAAGTCCTTGTAAGAAACGCCTGGCCCTGGTGGCCTCTGAAGTGACCATATATGAAGCGAATCGGCTTAGCCGGTTGAATTCTGCCGCATACACGTCAACAGGACGGCCGTTCTGCTTCAGTAAGATAAATTTCTCTTCTATCTCTGCCTTAGCGGTGAGGGGAAAGTAGTGGTCCAAGAAGCACTCTTTGAACTTGCTCTACTTGATCGGCCCATCGAGTCTGCTCTCTTCAACGGACCACCAAGTACGGGCTTCGCCCTCCAGCTGAATCTTTATTACATTCACCTTCTCTTCATCGGGTACCCGTGCGGCCGTCAGTAGGTTCTCCACATTGACCAGCCATTGTTCGGCCTCGAGTGGTTCGGCTAGACCCGTAAACACAGCTGGGTGTAATCTCCGAAAATCCGATACCGTGCCAGTCCTGGCAGGCGTAGTTGGTGTAGCGGTGTTCTCGGGAACGGTAATGAGAGCGGTGGATCCCCTTAATGTGGTAATCGCCCTGAGTCCTTCGGTAAGTAGGTCCGTCTTTCTCTCTTGGGCTTCCGCGAGGGTCGTTAGAGCATTCAGGATCCTCTCTGTGCGATCCTGAGAACTAGAGTCTGAGGAGAGGTCGTTCGGAGAAGTCATGTCGCTGAAAATAGATGAACAGATAGGATTAAATTCAAGAATGAAAGTGGGAAATAGTGAAGTGAATATATAATAAAGCATAGTTAATGTTATCCCTTAATATTAAGCCTGGGCTCTGATACCAACAAAACCATGTCACGCCCCGCTTCCCAAAATACGGAATACGAGAGGCGACTAGGCCAGCCATGCTCCTACGGTCAAGGGTAATCCCGCCGTAGTTACACTTCGGCTTCTAACATTACATGGTAATTGATAATTACAGCACAGAAGTAAAGGAAACACATTACTAGTTTATTACACTATCATTCATTGTTCACAGTTTACGATAGAATGAAATAAAAGAAACGACTAACCAAGTGCGAATATAAGGTTGACTTATTGAAAGCGGTAATAGTACTGAAGGCACGACCGTCTAGATCTCTGCGAGGTCGAAAGGTAGGTCTGACTCCTGAATCCGGTCCTCTTCAAACTCTGAGCATGCATACTCAGGTCGTCAGGGCGACGCAATAGCAATATTATAATAATCACAAAGGACAAGAAAAATAACAGTAATAACGGTGGAGATAAATAAATGCAGGCAATCAATATGTCACTAGCTGATGCAATGTATAATCTGTATCCCTATCAGTCTCTAAGTTATTTTGAAATCGAGTTGTGGAGAAGGGTGATCATATTTAACGAGGGTCTCGTACATATCCGAGACTATGGCCCACGATGCCCGGGACATAACCCTGTCGGCCGGACCGCTAGGTCCAACCTAATATATATATAAGAGTTGATGTTCGAATGATCATCCTCTAAATCACTAATCTCGCTAAATACGATTTCCTTTCCACTTTGATTTCTCCCTTTTTCCCCAGGTTTCACTATCTATGAGTATGGGTTAGAGATATACAAGTACGCATCAATAACACGGTTGTATTCACTATTCACTGTATTGTCACTATCACGATCCATTCACTTTTCACTGGCGTACATGACACAACTAAACCGATACTATTCACATTCGACAATGCATTGTACACTGAAACTTACAAATGACGCGCGCAATCGCTAGAAGTATTACGGTCAGGTATAATATGTGCATTTATGCCGCTAAACATTCATGTGTAATGCAAGTTATTATGCGTCTTATGTTCTTATAAAAATCGTAGTAAATCATACGTTCAGAATTTAGTAACATGATACGAAAGCAGTAATCAGTAAACTCAGTAGTAAGTTCAATGAAATTAGTTTCAAGTCAAACGGGTTTCGGGTTCGCAAAGTACAATCATTTCATTTTAAGTGTTCGCTGCTGGAAATTCAGTTTCTGAACTGAAAGTCCATTTCGTAACACAGTTTTCACCCTGTTGAGATCAAAATTAGGTGACTCTATAGTTGAACAATATTTAGGGTTATCAGTTAGGTTTCCAACGCTATTAGAGGATTAGTAATATCCTATATCAACAGGGAGTTATGGTCAGGTTAAGTTCGATGTGTAAAATCTGTCACTGCAGAATTCAGCGGAACACATCGACATTATAAAATGTGTTAAAAATATCATACGGAACAGGAATCCAGTAAAACCAGTGGGGTAAGAAAGATAACTCAATTTTTTACGTAACGATATTAGGTTCTGCACATTCTCGCATTTGAACAAGGATATACAGTGATTTAAAAACAGGTGTTAACTGGGATTACTGCTCTGGACTGCAGTCCAGAATCGTAATTCTCCTCAGTTTTCTCTATCATAACTTGTTAAAATTTAAAGATCAGCTATAGAGTACTGTAGATTAATCTGTTAGCTTTGATACAGGCCATGGAAAGTTAAAATCCGATTTGTAAAAGATTTAATATGAATTTAACAGTCTAGTGTCTTTAGGAAAATTCTGATTTCGCAATGGTTATTGGGGGTAACATTTTAGGGGTGAAACGATATTTATTTTCAACCAAATTTCTGTGATACCTCTATGAACAGTAAAAGGGTTTAACGATCACAAGTTCCGCCATTACAAGATGGGTTTTCAGTTAAAGTTTAGCATCGAATACTTGTTTATACGTATGGTAATCGAAGTTTTGGTTTCGTTTAATCGGTCAAAGTAAGATTTAGTTCACATGAATTCTTAACGTCGTTAGAGCCGAATAAAAGATCTAATTTACATACTATGTCAAGCTATATATATTAACAAGGATTGTAAAGTTTATCTAGAATCCGTGATTTCCTAATTAATTTGCATGTTATATAAAATACATATAACTATGTGCATAAAACTAATAGCATGTAAAGAAAGTGGAAATCACTTGCCTGAAGACGATGATGGCGGCAACAGCTACGGCGGTGATATCCACGGTGACAGAGGCGACGGCTTGGATAGAGACGACACTGTCAACGGCGACAAAGGCAACGGCGATTGCGACGGCTGCAAGGTGAGCTCGGGTGCAGAAAGGAGGAGGGTGAAGGCTCGGGTGTTGTGCAGCGGGGAGTTCGACGTTGGTGTGGTGGTGTCAAGGAGGAGGCTGGCGGCGGCGCGGCAAGCTCGGGTGGGCAGTGGAGGTAGGTGAAGGTTCGAGGTGCTTGGGTTTGTGTTGGCGAGGTGCGGTAAGGTTGACGGAGGTTGTAGGGAGAGCTTGACAATGGTGGTTGCGATTGTGGATGGCCGGAGCTTGCAGGCGGTGGTCACCGGAGTTGCAGGGAAGCTCGGCTGCGGTTGATGCGTCACGGCTGTGAATGGAGGAAGAAGTGGGGAGGAGTAGTGGTGTTGCGGCGTTGTTGGAAGAAGTTACGGGAAGGTTATGGGGTCGTCGACGGTGATGGGTGCGTCGGGTTGCAGGTGAGGTGGGGAGGTACCCGGGGTTTTGGAGAGAGGAGAGAGGGAGGAAGGCGAGAGTGATGCCGGCTGTGGTGGCGAGCGCGGGCATGGGCGTGGCGTGGGTGTGGGTTCGAGAGAGGGAGCGGGAATGGGAGAGTGGAAGTGAAAGGGGGAGAGGATGTGAGGGGGAGAGAGAGAAATAATGTGAGAAATGAATAAAAATTTATGGAAGAGAGAGAGGGGGGTAACGTGAGTGAGGAGAGAGAAAACGTGATTATAAAAACTAAAAATTTTAAAGGAGAGAGGATTAACGGGAATTAGAATTGAATAGGTTTTTAATGAAATTTATATTTGGATAAGATTTGGGTTTAAATGAGAGTATAAAATTTAGAATTTTGAAAAGGGAGGAGAAGGTAAATAATTTGAATATAGTTTGTTGTTTTAAAATAAGGCCTTGGGTTGTTGGGCTTGGGCTCAAGAATTATGAAGGAAAAGTGTGGGATTTAAATATAGACTTGGGTTTAGGGTTGGGTTCATAGGAAAGCAACAATAATTAGAATATAATATAAAATGTAAAATGGGTAAAAATATTTTATTTGAATACAAGTATTGGCGTAGATGAAGACCGGGTATTACACACATGTACATATGCAATGAAATGGAATTAACATAAACATCGCAGAAAAGTAAATAGTAAACGCGGCAAGATAAGATATACATAGCTATATGCGAGCCATACAGTTACCGTATTTAAAATAGTACGAATCGTTGTCTTTGGAAAAGTAGGGGCTACGGTGTTTTTGAGAAAAGAAATATCATTTTGAAAATCCGTAGTGTTCCTCGGGTTGCTCTTTGAAAATACCTAGGATTCGTTAGTTTTAAAAATAGATATGACTCGAACTATATTCTAACATCTACTTAAATAATTAAGGGACTAAACTAAAACAGTTTCGAAAGTGAAAGGAAATCTATACATATCTGAGTCGATATATCTAGTGGTCGGCGATCCAGCCTTATAGAATCACGTACGGTATAATCTATCGTACGGTATTCTCGAGTCAAGAGTGCGGATCAATCATCATATACACATCTCATACGGTATAGTCCGTCCTATGGCATCCTCAAAATTGAGGGTACGGGCCAATATTATATATCTCATATTTCGTACGGTATCATCCGTCGTACAATATCATAATCAAAGGTACGGATCTAAGATCTCGTACATTCTATTATTTCATCAATTCACATGTTACCGCATATTATGTATATAACGCCCAACGATCCTTTAATATATCGCATCATATACGATGTCTCATCTCAAATCGTATATCAAAGTATTTTGACATCCAGCGCCATCGTATCGACTCAAAACCATATAATATGTTATTTCCTCATCATACATGTATGTATATAGTGTGTGTGTGTGTGTGTGTACATACATACATATACATATACATATATACATATACACACATATCAAACCAAGTGTGTGCGTGCATGTGTGTGCGACAATATAAAACTAACGGCTCACAACTAAGGAAAATAGACTAAGGATAACCTTCCTGCAAGTATGCCTACTATAACCTAGAGTCTCCTAGAGCCCTACTTGCTAAGTATCCATCTCGCATAAACATATATTAATATATATATATATATATATATATATATATATATAATATAAACACATCCTATTCTACAGTTGCGGGGGTGTTATACGTCATCCACCCGACTTTCCCCGTAGATATGCATCTACTCATCTTCGATCATCGCTTGCCGAAGTCAATGACGCCTTGCTCTCCCTTGTCATTCCGAAGTCCACGCGAAGGTACCTATAGTTTAAACACATCGTATCGTAAACACCAATCGAATACGAAAACCAAAGCGGCACACGAAACACACATAGGTTAGAACCTATGGTTTACGCATGCAAGAATAACAACTCTCGGCGTCAACGCACAAATGCCAAACGACCGAGTCAAAACCCAAATACCAAAACTCAAGTCATTAAAAGTCGTAAAACGAAATCAGCAACTTTGAAAAACACTTCCAGATTTTGCCTCGGGTGAAATTGGGACACTTTGCACATAGGATGGGTCTAATTACTGGATAAAGAAGCCATGGACAAAGCACGAAGCAAAACCAACAACCCCAAGCCGTAATTTGCGGCCAAAACTAGTTTATTTGCGGCCAAAGGTTGGGGTCTCGGGTCTTTAGGGTACCTTCTAGGTCACATGCATGTCTCACTGTAATCGCTATATATTTTTCAGGGCTCCCAAGTTGTAGCAGATCTCAATATATCATCATAAATTCTTACAAAACCCAATATCGAAGATTTTCCAAGTTCATGATTTGGGGTTTAATCTCTAGTTTTATCCATAAATAAAACACTACAGGGGTTGGTGGCCTCTACTAAACCTCAATTGCACCTTTTCAATTCAAAATATCCCTAACCTTCATCTAGGAATTTTCCAAGATCACTAAATCTCGTTAGTTTAGCTCTAAAGTACTATAGGATATTAGAACAACTAAAAACTTAATTAGAAATGTAAGGATTATCTCATTTGGCAACTCAAGAAAATTCTAGATTTGCCTAAAGTGCTCAAAGTCCAATCTTGATTCCACCATGGAGTTTGTATAGAGGTGATGAGCAATTTTATGAAGGGAGTGTGAGGTTTTGTGGTGGTTTTGAGGATGACCATAGATGGTAGTGAGGAGATGATGGGGATGGAGGAGGAGGAGAAGGATGAAGAAGAAAAACGAGAAGGTGAGGAAAAATAAGGTGATGGCTCACATGCTAGAACCTTCTCACTTTCTCGTCCTCTCTATCTTTCTCTCTCTCCCCTCAACCATGACACAAGTCACCTCACCCTCTCTCTCATCTTTATTCTTTTTCTTTTCTTTTCCAAAATAAAAACAAAACCCATTTAAATGCAAATGAATCCATGGTTCAAATAAAAGTGAGTAAGATTTGCAACATGTTTTGTTGCAAGTTATGATACATGATCAAGATTAATACATAATTAGTGAAATATTAATCAAGGTTAGCATAAAACTTGTATATAATAATTGTATGAATATTTATAAAATGTTCAAATCACATAAATTCTTTCAAAATCAATAATTCTTATTAATGTTTCGATTATTTTCCAAACTATAATTATATAATTATACTACTTCATTAAAACCAATTTCCGTACTTTCATAATATGCATAAAATATATTATTTTATTTATTTAATTTCCAAAAATAATATTTTATTTTTCTGAAATGTTACAAGAATACTTCGGGTCAGATGTCTGCAGAAGAAGAAGGCAGACGTCTGGACGTGCACACGAGAGCATGTCAGAAATAAAGAGCAATGACAGACGTCTGAAGACCAGTAAGGCAGACGTCTGCAGAAGAACTAAACACATGTACAGAGTGTGGCTAGACGTCTGACCGTGTATGGTTCAGACGTCTGTGTAAGCTTGAAACCCGGTTCAGAGTATCCGGCTGACGTCTGGAGGCAAGAGCCCAGACGTCTGCTCAAGGAGACAAAGACCTAGCAAAGCTAAGGCAGATGTCTGACCAAGTGTGGTTCAAAAGTCTATCGACGGTAAATCTGCTGCGAATCTATGTTTGGTAAATTTGGGTTTATCTCCTATTTACAGTAGGATTAGGGTTTGTCTATATATAGGGATCTCTCATATGTTATTAGTGGTTGCTACTATTATTATTGAGACTATTGTAATTGAGAGAGGGTGACGGCTGGGGCTTGGAGAGATCTAGAGAGATTTGAGAGAAATCTCCTAGGGTTGCTCGGTATAATTGATTCAAGTATTGTTAGTAGACGTTTGCAGATTCCGCTCTGTCAGGACTAACCATACGGTAGGTGAGCCATGTTAACAAATTCTTGTGCTTCTCTTTTTGTGTTTGATTTTTTATTTATTCTCGCACTTATAAATTTATGACCTTTCGTTATTATTGCATGATTGTGTTGATTGCCGGATTTAGTGCTGTCACGAGTATTGTTCCGTGGATCGACTTCCTTCCAACACAATAGTGTTATCTCTAAACCCCAAAAGGTCAATGGTGTTTAGTATAGCATACCCTAAATGGCAAATCACTAACTTTGATCCTATCTTATCCAAAATTGTCTCTTGAAAAAATGTTGAACTTAATTTTTGCTTTCTATTTTAAACTAATAAATTTGGAGGTTGTAATTGTCTAGCTTTCTACTCCAAAATGTGATATGGGCGTCAATTTATTTGGAACAATGTTTCCTATATTTTGTTCATGACAAACAAAACAAACATGCTTCATAAGATAGCTAAAACATTATAGCTTCTATCAAATAATGACTATTTAGGTTTGAAACTCTCTACTGAAACTCTCTCTACTAAATCTCTTGATGGTTATGATGAAGATGTCATTATGAATATTGCTACTTCTTACAGTGTCATTATTGATGGAAATACTATTAATAATATTCGTCTATTGGATAAGAACAGAACTAAAGAAGGAGCTTGATCAGCAGTCGACGTTTAATATAAATAAAAGTAGCCTTTTCTTTGGCATTTGTAATTTCTATATGATATATCGAGAATTTTCTTATTGTGTGGTGTATAATTTATATCTTATGGTTGTATTTATATGAAGGATAATGAATATGTTATCTTTCCATAAATAAAATTATAAGATATTAATTCAAACACTTGTGCTTTACCTCGATGCCCACGTGTTTTGTCTTGTAAATATTTTATTTTTTTAATTCATTTTATTGAGTAAGGTGTCTTGCCATGCATTTTTCCTTCAGAAAATAATGACTAAATTTTTTAATTGAAAAGATAAAAAAAAATTAATGAACGTGTAAGTTGTAGGTAGAAGGATAAAACTCTCGTAACTTTGATGCTTTGAAATCAATCAACTTCAAAACTTCTTAGTTGCCTTAGCTTTCTTTTTTGATAATTTCTTTGGCTAAAATACTGAAACCCTCCTCACTTTGGACTAAAAAATTAAGCAATCCTGCTGAACTTGAAAAAAAATATGCACTTTACCCACTGATGGAGGTTGTAATCTCCTTCAGATGTTGTCTTCCGTTGATCTGTAACGAGCGTTATTAGATGACTGAGATTGAGTTTGAGAGTTGCTTCTCAATGTGTGTGAATCTCAGTGGGCTTGGTTGGGGCGAGGCTCCTGCAAGGAAGTCCCGGGGTGGTTGTACCACCGAGGACCCTTCGACGATCAAGTTAGTCGAGATATTTGGGCAGAGTAACGGCCTATTGGGGTAAAATTGTCTTATCTGAGTCGTCTGAAGAGGGGTTTATATAGTGGCAGGCATGGGCTGGCGGGCGCGAGATTCACACCGTCCGTTACACCCCTAGACGTTACGCCTGCATGAAAGGAGTGATTCCTCATTAATGACGAGATACGCTCGTTAATGGAGGAATGCGATGGCGTGGAACGCGGGATCGTGGGCGGCGGATATCTCGCGACTGGCGAGATTCCCGGAACCATGACGAACACGCCTGTGATCTGCGTAGTGGGTTAGTCGGTGATACCGAGGAAGCTAAGCTCGGCGGGAGGCTCGGGAACGAGCAGGAGGCCGAGGGAGCTTGGTTCTGTGATAGCTCGGAGGCGAGCTAAGAGGGCTAAGGGAACTCAGCGTGTGGGAGGGCTCAAAGGCGAGCCAATGGTTGTTTGGAAGACGAGCATAGGAGTGGTCTGGGAGACCATTGAAGGTCAGAAACATCCTCGGGAGAAAGGCCCGGGGTACGCTTCCAATATACCCTTCTTTCTCCTCTCTCGTAAGCTTTGAGGCACATCATCTGCCATGTGTCATGATCTGGGGAGTCCTCAGTACCGAGCATCATCATTAGCCCCTCGCTCTCGGACCGACCTATTCATGGTTCGGGTCGAGAGTGGTCTGATTGGTCACCTGGGCCAAGTTCTTATTTGAAGACATCGTCAGCGCGGATTCCCGGGCAATTTATCGTATTTTTTTCGATGAAGTCAGCGGATCGGGGGAGAGATCTTGCATTAAAGAGGAAGTGTCGATACAGGCGTACGTTTGCCGAAACGCCAGGACACGTATCCAGCACTGGTTAGTTGACGTGACGGGCCGCCGGTGTCCTTTGCGCTTGATGGGACACGCCCAATGCGTGTGCAACAGGTGAAACGTTGACGGCCGTTGAATGCGGAGTGTTGTTTTGGCGGGAGACAATCGGCGCCGTAGGATGTGTTCGCCAACTACTATAAATAGAGGTGGGATCCCCCTAAGGTCCACACTTCGCTATAATTTCCTCGGCCCTTCGTGTGTTAGCTCCTTGCTCTTCCCCTTAGGTCGGATTTCTTGCGTTCTTTCCTTGACAGACTTCTTCCTTTGCTCAAGTTAGATATATTCCTCTGGGAAGTCCATAGAAATAGTTCGGGTAGAGTTTAGGGAGTCTTCTGCAGCTTCCTCTTCTGCTTCTTCATCTTCCTCTCCCGGGTCGGAATCCCCCTGGGAAGTTAGGGTTAGTCATGCTCCCCGGGACCGTGCGACGGGGACGGTCCCGAAAGCGGGTGTCAAGAGTGTTCGTAACGCGCCTTCCCTCCTGGAGGCATGTGGAAGAGCTCACCACAATCTGGGCTCGCTTCCACATTCCTCTCGGCTACTCGCTTCGCTTGGTCGGGGAGGGAGAAAGGGCAGACCAGGTACGGGACAAGGAGATTGCCTTGTACCCGGAGGCCTTTTGGGCCGGCATGCGTCTGCCCTTCTCCCCCGAGGTGAGTGTGGCGTTGCATTGCTTTCAATTAGCCCTGGGCCAGTTAGTGCCGAACTCGTGGAGGGTTCTTCTTGGGTTTCTAGTCCGGTTGAGACTACAGGAGATCCCTTTCAGCCTGAACGTTCTCCTTTCCTCCCTCTACTACAAAAATCACCCCGGCACTCATAGGGACAAGCCTAGCTGGGTATATATTTCTTTTAGAAACCACAGAGAAAGGGCGGCCAGGTTGAGGGTCATAGTAGTGCCTTCTTCCATTCATGAATGGAAGGAGAAGTTCTTGTTCGTCGGGCCACCTGAGGGTGAGGATTGGCCTATGCCCGCCCAGTGGCACAGGGCCAACTGCCCATGGGTGAGGCAGTCGAACGATCTCGATGCGGTGGCGGTGTAGGAGTGGGAGCCCGTCCAACGGGTCGATGTGTTGCTGTCCGAGCAGGCCCTCAGTTGGGCCAGGCTCAGCCCCGCTCAGTTTGCGGGTAAGTTGGGAGTTTATGCGACCCGTTTAGATTTGTGTATTATTCTATTTTTCTGGCATTGCTAACTCCTTCTTTGTATTTTCGCTTCTTTTTGCAGAGCCGATGGACCGATCCAAATTCAGGGCTGCGATGGCCGAGAAGAAAGGGAGGAAGGCCGGAAGCGCCGGCCCGTCAGGCCCTGCCGCGAGCCCGGTTCTGCCGGCGGCCACTCCGGCCATGCGTTCCAGCACGCCCCGGGCCTCGGAGGCCGGCCGAGCGCAGAGCCGCAAACATGCTCAGGAGCAGGAACCCCGGGTTTTGGAGGTGGGAGACGAGGAAGATGTTCCTGCGTCCCTCCTCAAGAGGCACCATAGGACGGTGCCCCATTCCCCGGCTTTCCCGATCTTCGTAGATGAGAGGGATCTTCGCTTCGAGGTGCAATCGGGGCTTTCCGTCGCCGACAGCCTGCTCTCGGAAATGGAAAGGTCGGCTGGGGGCAAAATCCCCCGGGGGACTCTTAGGGCCCAAATGGCGGCCATAGCACAGGAGACCGTGCAGGTCAGTGTCCGCCTCCCGTTCGGGTTTTTATTGAGTACTTTCTGTTCGCTAGATCGGGTGTCCTTTTTAACCTCCTCCTTTGTTTTCCTCAGGTCCTCCAGCACTGCGCCCTCGTTGTCAACATGGAGGACGAGGAAATTTCCCCGACGATGCAGATCGATGGCGAGTCTTCCTCGCGGGAGGAGGGCTTGAGCCGGGAGCTGCGCGAGGCGAAGGAGAGGATCCCAGCCCTTGAAGACCGGGTGGCAGCCGAGGGTCAAGTGAACGCCGGCTGCCGGGAGACCATCAGAGTTTTGATGGAGTCTAACAAGGTCATTGAGGCCAAGTTGGAAGATGCCAGGGTGCTCGCCGCCACCCTGAAGAAGACGTGGGACACCCTCAAGAGAGAAAACGAGGCGATGAAGGAAGCGATGAGGCGCTCTGACCTCCGGGCTGCGAAGGCGGTGGAGAACTACAGGACGTCAGATCAATTCAACGTCGACCTCGCCGAAGCCTCGGCCCTTGTCTGGCATGATGCCCTCAACGCCGTCAAGGCGCTGATGCCGGAGTTTCCCGACGCTAAGCTCCGGCTCGAGTATCCCCTCGAGGGTGATGCGCAGGGGGATGCCGCCGGAAGCGACGTAGGGGGGAACGCCCCTAGTGGGGGTGGCGGGGAGAAGGCGGTTACCCGGCTCCCAGCGCCGAAGCTCCTGCGGGGGGCGCCGACCCTCAAGCAGCCATCCTGGCTCTCGATGTGACCGTGGAGCACGTCGAGGTCCTTCCCGGCCCTGAGGCCTGAGGCTCCCTGCCCTACTTTTTTGTATATTTTTTGTTTTTGTCTTAGAATTTTGTAAGCCTTCGGGCGATTTTGTAAGGCTGAGGAGCCTACAATACCATTGTAGGAACTTCCGAGTTGTAAATAAAGCTCTTTTTCAGGAATTTGTGTTGCAACCTTTTCATTTTGCTCTCCTGATGAATGTTAGGTCAGCGGCCGGTCCTTTAGTTGGCGATCGTGCGTCGAGTTGAATCCAGTCATTTGTCAAGTGTGCAAAGACCGGTGTAAGGTTGGCGTCTCTATGGCCCCGAAGTCGAGGTGGTGATCGCTCGTTGAAGATATATCGAGTTGGACCGGCGACCACCGCTCTTAAGATTGAGCAGGGTAGCTGCTCGGTGGCCTCTAGACGAGGGCTTCAATCCTTGGCATCGGTGGGTAGTGAACTACCAGCCATGGATGGACCGAGCAGGGCAGCTGCTCGGTTGCCTCTTGGCGAGGGCTTTGATCCTTACCGTAAATGGATAAGAAGTTACCCGCTAAGGATAGACCGAGCAGGGTAGCTGCTCGGTTTCCTCTTGGTGAGGGCTTTGATCCTTGGCGTCGGTGGGTAGTGAACTACCGACCATGGATGGACCGAGCAGGGTAGCTGCTCGGTTGTCTCTTGGCGAGGGCGTAGATGGGTAAGAAGTTGCCCGCTAAGGATAGACCGAGCATGGTAGCTGCCCGGTTGCCTCTTGGGGAGAGCTTTGATCCTTGGCGTCGGTGAGTAGCGAACTACCAGCCATGGATGGACCGAGCAGGGTAGCTGTCCGGTTGATGGGTAAAAAGTTACCCGCTAAGGATAAACCGAGCAGGGTATGTAACGCCCCACGCCTCAGTACATATGGTATTGTCCGCTCTGGCCGAAACCGTACGGTTTTGTCCTTTAGAGCGAACCGGACCCGACCAGGGGCCACTTCCCAGGAGGTCACCCATTCCAAGACTTCCCTGGCCCGAGCACGCTTAACTACGGAGTTCTCAAGCTCCTGTAGTTCCGGTTCACTTAAAAGGCGCCTTTGTAATTAAGGGTGGTATCATTATATTTATAATGCAGTTCGGTTCTCTTTCGGAATGTGTTTTAGGGACCCAATCCTATTATTCTGAAATAGCTATCTCACTCAGATTACTAAGATGTCCGCAACAGATCGCACTGAGTATGGACAGAGCAGATCACCATGATTTCTTAAGACCGCACTACTCTGGGGTATTACATTCCCCCCATCTAAGAACAATGGTTCGTCCTCGAACCACAGACCTACTATTGAGGGACCTGTATCGGCCACCATAAACGTAATGCCCCACGCCCCAGTACAGATGGTATTGCCCGCTCTGGCCGAAACCGTACGGTTTTGTCCTTTAGAGCGAACCGGACCCGACCAGGGGCCACTTCCCAGGAGGTCACCCATCCTAAGACTTTCCTGGTCCAAGCATGCTTAACTACGGAGTTCTCAAGCTCCTGTAGTTCCGGTTCACTTAAAAGGCGTCTCTGTAATTGAGGGTGGTATCATTATATTTATAATGCAGTTCGGTCCTCTTTCGGAATGTGCTTTAGGGACCCGATCCCATTGTTCTGAAATGGCTCCCTCACTTAGATCACCAAGATGTCCGCAACAAACCGCACTGAGTGTGGACAGAGCAGATCACCATGATGTCTTAAGACCGCACTGCTCTGGGGTATTACAGGGTAGCAATTCGGTTGCCTCTTGGCGAGGGCTTTGATCCTTGGCATCGGTGGGTAGTGAACTACCAGTCATGGATGGACCGAGCAGGGTAGCTGCTCGGTTGCCTCTTGGTGAGGGCTTTAATCCTTAGCGTAGATGGGTAAGAAGTTGCCCGCTAAGGATAGACCGAGCAGGGTAGCTGCCCGGTTGCCTCTTGGCGAGGGCTTTGATCCTTGGCGTCGGTGGGTAGTGAACTACCAGCCATGGATGAACCGAGCAGGGTAGCTCCTCGGTTGCCTCTTGGCAAGGGCTTTGATCCTTTGCGTAGATGGGTAAGAAGTTACCCGCTAAGGATAGACCGAACAGGGTAGCTGCTCGGTTGCCTCTTGGCGAGGGCTTTGATCCTTGACGTCGGTGGGTAGTGAACTACCAGCCATGGATGGACCGAGCAGGGTAGCTGCTCGATTGCCTCTTGGCGAGGGCTTTGATCCTTAGCGTAAATGGGTAAGAAGTTACCCGTAAAGGATAGACCGAGCAGGGTAGCTGGTCGGTTGCCTCTTAGCGAGGGCTTTGATCCTTAGCGTCGGTGGGTAGTGAACTACCAGCTATGGATGGACCGAGCAAGGTAGCTTCTCGGTTGCCTCTTGGCGAGGGCTTTGATCCTTAGCGTAGATGGGTAAGAAGTTACCCGTTAAGGATAGACCGAGCAGGGTAGCTGCTCGGTGTTGCGAGGCTCTACCCGACCTCCCAAGATGTGTGAATATCGGGGAGTGTGACCGTCGCGTGCGGCACGTGGTAGAAACGTATAGGGGAAGCGAAGCGTTCTAAGATCTGCATCGCTCCGACTTCGATTCGCCGAGAAATACGGGATATCCGCCGCGTGGCGGTACGGTATTAGAAGAATCGAGCGAATCCTTGGATTCGCGCCCATGCGCGTGCAAATTTGGACTCTTGGGGGCGCTATGGAGACTATAAAATAGAGAGGGTGTGTTACTCTTGTTCTCGGTCGGCTTGTCGCTTGTCCCGCAAGTATCTTGCCAGGTGCCACGAGCGGATCAACTCCTCGATGTAGTCTCGGAGATATTTGCAGTTCTCGGTGGGGTGTCCCTGCGACCTGTGAAAAGTGCAATAGGGGCCTCGTGTCCGTTTGGCCGCCTTATGGTTGATCGGGGGAAGTTTGAATAATCTTTCTCCATTTGCCTCCTCCAACAACTTTGTCTGGGAGATGTTGAGCGGGGTATACTCCTGGAATTTTGGGGAATAGGGCTTTGGCCGCTCAATCTTCTTTTTATCCTCTATTACCCTCTTCTTATGATCGGTCTGGTCTGTCCGAGGTAGTTTCGTGTTCACGTCGGATTCGAGCTGGATCTCCCACTCGGTCCAGGCTTTTACCTCGGCCATGGTCTTAGGTTGCGTTAATGCAAAGGAGCGGAGCCACTCCTTGTGCCTAAGAATAAGGGCGGTGATGACCGTCTCGTCCCGGTGCTCTGAGACCTCAAGGAGGGCGTTGTAGAAGCGGGTGACGTATCCCTTAAAGGACTGCTTGTCCGCGCTCTTTATAGTGAAAAGATGATCGACAGTCCGCTTCTGCCGTCTGTTCCCGACAAAATGGCCGAGAAACTGGGTGGCCAGCTCATCGAAGGTAGAGATTAAGCGTGGCGTGAGTTCTCGGAATCAGTCTCGTCCAGAGCGGATGAGAGTGGCGAGGAAAGCACGGCATTGCGCGGCGTCAGAGTTGTCCTGGAAACTCATCCCTGCTGTGAACACGTCCAAATGGTCTTTTGGGTCGGACTTTCCGTCGAAGAGGGAGACCTTTGGGGGCTTGTTCCTAGAGGAGACGTGGACAGCGAGAAGCTCCTCGGTGAAGGGCCTCGTAAGCGAGTCGGAGGCATATCTAGCCCCGTCGCTTGAGAGACGATTCTCCCAATGTATACCCTCGATCTTCTTTTCGAGGGCATCGAGTCTGTCATGGTATCCTCAGGATTCGGCACATTCGAATTTATGGCCCCTGCTGCTGCCGACCTGTGCCGGGCCGCGGTTCCAGTTCCGTTCTGTGAGGTTTCGTAGGTCCCCTGGAGAGGTTGTCTTCGAGCTGCCGTGGTGAGTCCCGTCCGAGCGAACCTATCGAGGGAGAGGGTGCCGGCCGTGCCTGAGAGCAGGTGAGCTGACCGACACCTCCTCGGGAGGGACAGGAGCGTGATGGACCTCAGGGCGGGGCGCTCTTTCATAAGACCTCGGCGTCGAGCTGTGAGGTGCCCACCGAGTCATCGAATTAATCACCACGGGGGATCTATGGCCGCCAGAGAAAGCATGGCGGGGTCCGGACGCGCCAGCGCGGGCAGTGTCTTCTCTCCCTTTGTGCCGCTCCCGAAGTGGGGGAGCGGAGACTTGGGGAGCTTGTCCTGCCGTTTGGACACGGACAAGCGCATCCACGACGAACGCGAGCCGATCTATCTGAGCAGACAGTGCGTGAATGGCATTCGGGGGAGGAGGGGATCCATCCGCGTCTCCGTTGTGGGGTGGACGGTGGCTGGAGTTTGGATCGTCGCGATGATCACTTGCCATATGTTCGAGATCGGAAGATTAACTTTAGTTAAGCAGAATTTCGAGTTTCCCACAGACGGCGCTAACTGATGGAGATTGTGATCTCCTTCAGATGTTGTCTTCCGTTGATCTGTAGCGAGTGTTATTTGATGGCTGAGATTGAGTTTGAGGGTTGCCTTTCAATGCGTGTGGATCTCAGTGGGCTTGGTTGGGGCGAGGTCGAGCTACCTTCAAGGAAGTCCCGGGGTGGTTGTACCACCGAGGACCCTCCGACGATCAAGTTAGTCGAGATATTTGGGCAGAATAACGGCCTATTGGGGTAAAATTGTCTTACCCGGGTCGTCTGAAGAGGGGTTTATATAGTAGCAGCCATGGGCTGGCGTCACACCGGCCGTTACGCCCCTGGGCGTTACGCCTGCGTGAAAGGCGGGATCCCCCATTAATGACGAGATACGCTCGTTAATGGGGGAATGCGATGGCGTGGAACGCAGGATCGTGGGCGACGGATATCTCGCGACTGGCGAGATTCGCGGAGCCGTAGCGGAGAGGCCTGTGATCTGCGCAGTGGGTCGGTCAGTGATACCGAGGAAGCTAAGCTCGGCGGGAGGCTCGGGAACGAGCGGGTGGCCGAGGGAGCTTGGTACTGTGATAGCTCGGAAGCAAGCTAAGAGGGCTGAAGGAACTCAGCGTGCGGGAGGGCTCGGAGGCGAGCCAATGGTTGTTTGGAAGACGAGCATAGGACTGGTCTGGGAGGCCATCGAAGGTCAGAAACATCCTCGGAAGGAAGGCCCGGGGTACGCTTCCAATGTACCCTTCTTGCTCCTCTCTCGTAAGTTTTGGGACACGTCATCTGCCACGTGTCATGATCTGGGAAGTCCTCTTTACCGAGCATCATCACCCACAAAATTCTAATGATGTTAGTTTTTCCACTTATGAGACTTTTTTATGCCAAAATACCCCTCTAATATATTTAATTGATTGATCTAATACCCTCTTTACTTTTTCTGTATCCTTCTCAAATTCATTCCTTCTGAATCCATTCTTACTCTTTTGGACCATTAAGAGAAGATGAGTGATGTTTTGAATTCAAGAGTCAGGAAAAATGATTTTAAAAAAGTTTGTAGAAGAAAAAAATTTATAGATAAGAAAGAAAGAAAGAATTTAGAGAAAGGGTTGAGTGGCATTTTGGGTAATATACACCAATAAACCTAAAAATAACGGTGTTAAATGTATAGGATGAAATGTATGTTTTTGGAATTTAGAAAAGTTTCCTGTTTTTCGGGCAAAAATAAGCAGAGTTTACCGCATTTTAGCCAATTTCTTTTTCATTTTAATCCTTTGAGGCATAATGGACTTATGGTTTAATGATAAATTGTTTTCAAAACCTTTTAACGATAAATTGTAAACAAAACCTTCATATTTGAAAACTGCGAATTTTGGTGCAAACTGGTATTGGGAAGTGTCAAAGCTCGGAAGATAAAGATTAAGACTTAGTTTAAAAATTAAAATCAAGATTCCATGCTTTAACAATACAGCCTATTGATAGTTTAAACCACTTTTAAAAGCAAAAAATTAGCTTTGGTGAAGTGACTTTAATTAACATGTAAATTTTTTTGAGGGGGTAAAAGATTTTGAGTTATTTTTACACTTTTTCTGCTAGATGCAGAGTGCTCCCTTTCTTTCAAATTGGTTGTTGATTTGATCCATTGCACGTTAATCTAAAACGTCATTGAAAGTCTTTTGAGTAATTTTCTTGGTTAATTGCTAAATTTCACCAAGTTTGCATTTGTATATCTTATTGATTTTTTCGCTGCAGTTAAATGCCCTAAAATATAAAGCATATGGATTGTGTTTAAAATAATGATGGATTTAATGGTCACTGAAGTGAGTAAAATATTAACGGTTTGTACTTTATGCTATATAAGTGCAGCGAAAAAAATCAATAAAGTATATAAGTGCAAAGTAGTTGAAACATTATTGTATTATTTAGCAATTAGCCAAAAAAAAATTGAAACATAAATACAATTGTGTAGGAATGAGATTGGTCCTTATCTTTGGTTAAAACAGAAGGTTTCTCTACTGTGAACTTTTCATTTAGATCAGGTAAGCTCCTTTTTTAAGTCTTAAATCATTTTGTGCTGAAGCAAGCTTCATAAAGTAATAGAAATACTCCTTTTTCTTTTTCTCAAATTGAAAAGATGCAAGAATTAATATTTGAAACCCCACAACCCTAGGAACAAAATTCATTAGTGTCACACCCCAAATCTAGTTACATGAATATAACCAATAAATGCGTAACATGTCACAATTTCGACAATAAGACCGCAAGACAAGCTAACAAGATCTCTATAAGATCAAAACATATCATCCTTAAAATAATATAAATAGTGGTTTTAAATTCCACAATAAGAACTTCAAGTCATAGAATGGATTTATTACAAAGCATTTAAATGACATATTTTATTCGAATAAAGTTTATTCCAATCACTTCGTAGAAAGACTGCTAAATTATTTATTCATAATAAGACCGCAAAGCTCCACAAGTTGCCCAGACGATGCATCCTAGCTTTACTGCTAAAACTCCTTCAGAAACCTATCATACATTGGGATTAGCAGCCACTTACAAAAGTGGATGAGGTATAACGCTCGGTAAGGAAATAGATACATGTCAAAAGCATTTATAATAAATTAGAAAATAACAAAACATGAAGTAATCAATTGTACAAGTAATGGTGATATTACTTTGAGCATAAGTCTTATATAAAAATGCAATATTTGAGAAAATATAATTTTCATGTACGGAAAAATTAGCAAATTACGACTAAATACGGTCAACGTCTCTATCTCGATTGACATAAGAAAACGCCACTATAGATAGCCCGTGGTAGGGAGAACCGCATGTTATGACCTGCAGTGAGATTGCCTTACGGCACACGCTATAATCCCACTAGAACTACACTGCTAGTCTGGATGTATTCTACTTTGTTTTCCCAACTCATACCGGTATTAACCTACGAGACGCATACGACAACTTTTATCCAAAATAGAATATATATATATATAGCAAACCACGTGCTCAATACACAAATTATGATTTAAAATAACCAAGCGTCGATTTCGTCGGGTTTTCATGGTGATTTTGCGATTCCTTACCCTCCCTTCTTTGGTTTTCACCTACCTACCCCATTATTTTTCATCTCTTCACTCTCTTTTCCCGCATTTTAGATGCAGGTGGCGACTCCAGTTAGCTAATCCGGATCCCGCCATATTTGTAACTTTCTCCGTGTTCCTTTGCAGGTTTGGGTGGCTACAGGGAGATAAGGTTCTTAAGAGAGATCGAAGAAGGGGCCCAAAGAGGACCCTAGAGTTCTGTTGAACTCTTCCGCAAAATAAAACGCATCTTCATCATGTGCATGAAACTCAAACACACGAGTTTCATTAAAGAAACTACACAAAAGAGTTTCTGAATTGTCTATAAAGCAGACATCGGGAGGCCCAAAAAAGGCCTCCCGGCAGCTTCGAGACCCCCTCCCGAGACCTCGAGAGGCTATAAAAAGGCCTCCCTGAAACAGAGGCTTCATGTTTCATGTACAGGGTGTAGACCCCACCTAAGATGTCACATCTGTACTTCAAATGAACTGGTATGGATCCCATATAGGGTGTCCCACCTACACCTCAAATGAAGTGTGGATCCCACCTAGGGTGTCCCACCTACGTTTCAAATGAAGTGTTGCGTTCAAAAAATGTATATATATATACATATGTAGGATAAAAGAAAACTCAACACAACAAGAGATTAATTTTTTTTATTCCATTCATTCGCCAGTTACATTTTGGGAAGATAAGGATACACAAGTTTGTTATCAAGCTCGACCAAATGAGATTCAACTTCGGCCGCCATCTCGAAACGTCGCTCTTCCCTAAAAGACTGATCCCACCTATCTGCATCACATCCGCCAGTGAAAGCCGACACAATAGCTCGCTGAGAATAGATGTGACTAGGATCCTAAGTGAGTGATCCTGCACCCATCGGCTAATCAAACCCGCTGCATAGACGGACGTGACCCTATCCTCGGCATCATCTAAAACACGAAGGGTCATGGCAGCAGGAAAGGCCGGAATCGCGTCAAGGATTGCCAGGAAAATAACCTGAAGGGGAGGGGAACGCAATGCAAGAACCGACCCTACATGCCTCTTTAGACGAGCCACGATGGTCTCGCATTGATCATCTTTGTATCTGACATTCAGGAGAGGGACGACAGACGAAGGGACGATCTCTTTAAGGGGAATTATGCGGAGATGATGAGCCATCTCTCTCTCTCTCTCTCTCTCTCTCTCTCTCTCTCTTGCAGAAGAAGAAAGCAAAGAATGAGAAAACCCTTCTTCAACTTATAGCAAAAGAGAACACTTAATGAGAACTCTTGGAATCATGCATACAATTTATTGCATACAAAAGAGGGCTATTTCCAAAGATATTGACCAAAGAAAGTTTTGGAATTCTTGATTTTTAAGGCTTAGGCAGTCGGGCCTAAACTAGAAAGCCTGGCTCAAAATGTTTTTTACAACAATAAAATATGCACAAATCTGTGTATATCCATTGTTGAGACCATTTGTTGGAGTTAAAATTCTAACTCCCAAAATAAACTTGAAATGCTTACAATATTTCCCCAGTGATCAAATCTTCAAATGAAAAACATGATTAAGAACAAGCTAAAGGCTTGTTCATCACTAGTGGACCCCTTGAAACAACTCAAAATTAAGTTGATTTGGGGCATCCCTTATCGAGATACCCACTCCCGAGCTCGAGAGGCCCCCTCCCGATCTCAAGAGGCCTTCCCGACAATAAATAATGTCGGAACATCATTCTTCAGAGTAGGTTTGACCTATTTTTCATGAGATCGTGGGGGAATTTCCACCCCCCTAACTTTTCCTGATATCGAGAGATTAGTTACTGTAAGTCAATTTCGCACACCCCACGTGGTTTGTAGGGAGGCGGAATTTACAAAAAATAATTTTATACTTTGCAACATCGACCAAACATTCAAGATCTTTCAGAAATCCTAACTAACAAAACACATAGAGATTCTAAACTACTATGATAGAATTTTATACCTTCTTGAATCTATTCCTTCGGGTCTTCTTCTCCTCTTCTTGAGCTCCTAGAAGATGTGGATCAAGCTCGGTCGTCGGCCTCCTCGTGTCGAAGACGATCCACCCGAGAGTCTATGGTTCAAGCTCCAATCTTAAGAATGAGATAACTAAAGTACCTAATTTGCTAATCTAGGTCGCTTAGGAGATGTAAATAGTTAATTGGACATTTTATCTTAAAGAATCCTAGAATTCACAACACATGTGAGGGTTAGGGTTTGAGGAAGAAGGAGGAGAGCAAAAATGGAGAGAGAATGAGAAAACACAAATGACCAAGTCTTATGTGCAAGTGAAGAATGGTCAACTCTTTTCCAATAATCAAGCATGCAATATTTTTCCATAGAAAAATACAACCATGCTTGAATAGTAAAGTCAAATGAATTAGCCATGCTTCAACCATGCCACAAATATCTCCATTTCCACCTTATTAATCTATTTTCCAAAAATAGATAAAACCAAAAATGTGGTGTCCCCTTCTAGAAGTATTTCTTGTAAAATTACAAGAATACCCTCACTGTATATACATACCTGTATTCGTACTGCAAAAAATACGAATACAAAGAGATAAAAATAATCTAATAATAAAATACTAGACTGCGGCTTAATCCTAAACCCACTAGTATTATCCGTCCGAACATCATCCGTGTAGCTAGTACATGTATATGATCGGAACCCTACACGTAAAACCATACGGCCTCTATATCGTTTCGCCTGAACCAGGAAAATCGTCTGTGTGGGACTCTAAAGACTCGACAGTACGTTGGCAGTGGGTTTAACCACAAGTCCGTCAGTGGCACTGGCTGTACGTAACGGCTACCCAGATATCTGTCGAAAAGAAAGCCGACGAGCGAACTCATCCGAACCCCTACTGAGCCTGTCCGTGACAATCTCCATGCAGTCCGGTCTGTTCGTCTTAAAGTATCGCATGCCGGGTCTAAGGATGGAGAACGTCAGACCCCTAATAACCTGACAAGTCGTGCCGGTGTGGCTCAAGACCATCCGAGAATCTACTGTTCCAACTACCAGTAATTCTCAATCCGCCATGGCCAGGAACTTATGGTGTTGGCCAACCGAAAACAGCGCGACATCGACTCCCTATACGAGGAGAGACAAATCCACAACAGTCGCTCACTGCATCCATATGGCTCGAAACTGTACCCAACTAAAACCTGGTTGCACGACTCAGTAGAGCTGTGGTAGGGTAGTAATCAAGCATAGTAGGAACTCATACGAGATAAATGACGACCTCAGGTCGACAGACTATCTACACTCATGTCACCAGAGAACTGCTATCTGACGTTAGGTATAATACCATCTAGCCAGTTCTCAGCGGGTCCATCCAGTGTACTCATCCCCATGTTCTCCACCAAAAGACGCGACCGGGACATTGGGACGTCCGGCCTGAACTTCGAGGGCAGATGCTATTTGGTGCTATCCGTCCACCTCTCCGAAGATGCCAAGTTGATTTATGGCACCATGTATCGGAGGTTTAAACGGATGCGGCCGATGTAGCAGGCTTCGACAGATTCCCCCTCATTGAGGGGTTTTTGATTGTGGGGACGCTCTTCCCTGCAGGCGCAAGCCCCTGCAGTTAATTACGCTACCGCATCGCGGTAACCACTTTCTCCTTCTCCAGATGGTCACTTCGTGTCGTGTGTGTTTGTTTTGTTTTTGGTTGCCCGTGGACTGTATACGGAGACTAATTTATGTTGTCGCCCGTAGGGCGTGGATTAGTCCAAATCCGTATTTTCTTTGATTTGGGTTTGGGGTTGGGTTTAAGGATACGTTAGTCTCATTTGAGACTAAGATCAATTTAAACGTATGTTAAGGATACGTTAGTCTAATTTTAGACTAAGATCAACTTAACGGGATCGTTTAGATCCAACAAAAGAGCATTTGGGCTCTATTGTTTAGTTTAGGGACATTGCGGTCCAGGGTTAGTTTAAGGACATTACGGTCCAATGTTAGTTTAAGGACATCTCGGTCCGGTTTAAAGACATCGTAGTCTGTAAAGGTTAAGGACATCATAGTCCATGAGCTTAAAAACCCCACAGTCCGAGGTTAAGGACATCAGAGTCCATGGGCTTAAGGACCCCACAGTCCGAGGTTAAGGACATCATAGTCCATGAGCTTAAGGACCCCACAGTCCGTAGTTTAAAGACGTCATAGTCTATAAAGTTTAAGGAAATCATAGTCCATGAGTTTAAGGACCCCACAGTCCATGGAATGATTGGTTATCGGGACCCGTCACCTCTTTGAAGACGTTGAAAGATTACAACGACAAATATCAAAGGAGTGAAGAGATGTACCCTTGAACCAATGTTGATTGGGAAATCTGTAGTCCAATTTGGGACTAGGGTCAATTAATTAGATTATGATCACATAGGCTCAGTTAAATCTGAATTGAGGACCCATGGCCAACTTGGTGTTGGGGTCAAAATTTGCACCCCGGTTAACCAAGTCAAAGTCAAGGTCAACCCCAAGCCAGGTGGGCCCAAGCCCAAGCAAGTGGGCCAATGCCCAGTTCGAGCCCGAACACGAAGCGTCCGGCCTTCCGCCATACCAAAATAAAAATCATGTAACAAATAATTTTGATGTAATTTTTGTGCATGAATGTATGCAAAATGGGCATAAAGCCAATTTTTTGTAAGCCCATGGCTTATGTGCAAAAAGAAATGGCACATGAGCCATGGGATGGGCAAAATGCCATTTTGCAAAGCCCAAGGGGCTATATGTAAATATGTAGGCCTATATAAGGCAAAATGATGATGAATAAAGTAACACTTTTCATTCTCTAAAGAAAAAAAAACCTAGGATTTGTGCCTCTTTCCCCTTTCTGAAGGTTCCAAACCTTCTTCTTCCTTTTGAATTAAATCAAGAGTTTTACTCTTCTTTTATCAAAACTAAATAGTTTTTCACCATAAAACCCACAAAGGGAACTTGGATCTACCATCAAATCTCAAAAAGAAGAGATTTTTTTTTAAATCCCACATCTTCTGATCTTCAAGATCCAGCAACCAGAGGAGAAAGCAGAAGAACCCCTTTCATCAACCCCAAAACATTTTAGGAGTTTAACTCCACTCTGATTTCTCTTTCGAGAATTTCTGGGGCTAAAAGCCTCTTTTTTCTCGCCGGCGCCCAAGCGCTCAAGCGCCAAGCGCCCACATGCCGACGTGTGGCACGCTAGCGCTCGAGCGCAAAGCGTCCACGTGCCGACACGTGGCGCGCTGGCGCTCCAGCGCCCTGCGCTCAAGCGCAAAGCGCCCACGTGGCGCGCTTACACTCAAGCGCCCTGCGCTCAAGCGCAAAGCGCCCACGTGGCGCGCTTACGCTCAAGCGCCCAGCGCAAGCGCAAAGCGCCCACGTGCCGACACGTGGCGCGCTTGCGCTCAAGCGCAAAGCGCCCATGTGCCGACACGTAACGCGCTTGCGCTCAAGCGCCCAGCGCTCAAGCGCAAAGCGCCCACATGCCGACACGTGGCGCGCTAGCGCCTAAGCGCACAGCGCTCAAGGCGCTAACCCCACGAGTCCTTCGGGCGCTTTTTCCCCTTTTTTATATATATACATATATATATATATATACATATGTATACATATGTACACACACACATACTCCACGACACTGTCCCTGTTAGAAAAAAATTTCTAACGGGGCGCTGCCCCGCAACCCGCAAGGAGGCTGCTAGCCCCTTGACCCCCAGCCCGCTATCCGGGTAGCGGGACCCCCGTAAAAACTCTGCATGGCTCCTGATATATCCAAACCCCTCTTCCAAAACAAATCGCACGTACACTGCACATTGAGTTCGCATGACCAGTTTAACCCGTTAATCGGAGGTTCTCTTGCCCCAAAGGCGAGGGGTAATTAACGGCAGCTTAGTCCGCGGCTGCCGGAGATTCGGAACCCCACAATCAATAAACCCCCACCTACCCTAGGCAGGGGGAATCTGTAGTACGCCTGACAAGCGTGCGCGCATTCCCATCTCAATGTGGTGACGAAAAACACCCTACAGATTCTGGCACGCCCGGTGGGACCAATCTCTCTTCCCATATTTTGGGTTAAACGTTCATGCGAACTCAGTCAATATGCATACCTATATTTATACTGAAATAATGCTCTTTCATGCAGGTCTTCAAGCAATCACTTTTCAACAATGTTTCCAAGGACGATCTCAGCTCTCAGCACGACTCCCGTCTCCTACACGATAAAGATGGACTCCAGGAAGGTCCTTCCGGCCAGTCTCGGGCGACAATGGGAGGAGGAGCCGCTACCTTTCGGCTCTATCCTATTCGTGTCAGCTAACGCCATCCCGGCTCCTCAAGCTCCAGCAACAGACAAACTGGTCTCGAAAGGCAGGAGACCAAATGTGGTGATCTCGAGGGCGCCCCAACCCAAATGAAAGTCGGTGTTTGAACAACTTTCCTTGGCTCCAGCTGGGGGCAAGGACATCAACAACAACAAAACTACAAGGCGTCTCGAGCAAGCTCTGGCGGTGCCCCTAACAACTGCTCGATCGGGTGTCTTCTCTGAGCTCCCCGCTAATCGACTCACAATGGCTTCCCGGATAACGGATGCCCGCCACGCCTTTAAAATCGAGAAGCTAAGACAGAAAAGGCTCAGGTACAGAGCCAACAAAAGGACTAGGGCTCCTGCTAGGCTAAACTTTATGAGGTTCGAGGAACAGGGTTACCCCGCCAAAGATGAGGAAATGGCTGGATATGTGGTCCACACTGTCTACATGGTGGGCACGCGCAGCAAGAGCAAGGACGGGGCCACCACATCTCAAATCCAATCTGGCTTGAATGTGGTTGCCGCTTCCCAAGAACAGCCGCCTCTGCTGGGTGATAAAAACCCTCTTGATGAGGATGATCGACAGAAAGACCCTTCGGTCCATGAGGAGTCGGGCTCGGAAAGCGAAGATGAGCCAATCTTCCATCCCAAGAACGCAGAGCAGCAACTTCTCCAAGAGCTCCGAAAACAGCTCAGAAGCAAAGACAAGGAGATGGCCAAGCTTTACTCAAAAATTGACGACTTGACAAACGTCGTCTTACAGCTCACAGCCCAACTTGCCTCTCAGCCGCCCAATCAAGCGTGGGGCTCTGCTCATGAACCAGGAAACGATGTCCCGAGACAGCCGACGCCTATTCCCTCAAATCCAAAGGTGGGCGGACCGCACGAAAACCAGTTGCATCCTATCTCGGGAAATGTCTTGGCGGCCGATGACAGCAACCCGCTAACTCAAGATCAAATCATGGATTTGGTTGCCAACAAAGTCAAGACATTGGTAGCCGAAGCCGGAGAGCAAAAGGAGGCCAGCAGTAGCGGGAGACCATATCCTGCTCGGTACGATCTTGTGGAGTTTCCCACTGGCTATGTCGTCCCCAAATTTGAAAGGTTCGATGGGACAGGAAATGAGAATCAGCACATCGCCCACTTCAAAGCCTCATGCAGGAATACCGGGGGCAACGATGCGCTTCTCCTCCGCCAGTTCGTTAATAGCTTGACCGATGTTGCTTTCGACTGGTACGCGAGCATACCGAATGGCTCCATTACTACTTTCGTCCAAATGAAATCTTTGTTTCGACAAAGGTTCATGAGCGTCAACGATAAGATCACCATTGCCGAGCTCGTAAGGACCAAGCCCAAGAACAATGAAAGCAGCATGGATTTTATAACCCGATGACGCAATCTCTCCGTTAAATGTGAACCGCCGATAGAGCAGGACCAATCTGTCAGTCTCCTTGTCGGAAATCTCAACAACTGGATGGCCCCGTTTCTATGTACCGCGGGTCTCAAAACATTCCAAGAGCTGACCAGGAAAGTTCAGATGCTGGAGCGCTCAAAACAGGAGTCCTCCTCGGATTCCCAAAATAACAATAGGTCCTGGAGAAACCGAAAGGACGATAATCGCAAAGGCGGAAACTCCGATGATTCTGAATCTTTCAACACTTCGGCTAACCGAAATAAACAAGGGATGAGCGGGCCTAGCGCCAACCAGCCTCGAAAGCCAATGTTCGGAGAGGGAGGAGAATCTCCACTGAAAGAGAAGCTGAATAAGGTCTATTCCTTCAGAAGGGACAAAATCCGTAAAATATTCAAAGACGCCCTGAAGAACGGTCTACAACTGCCAGAGTCAAAAAGACCGCAGGAAGCGAATAGGACCGACGACCCTAAATACTGCCCCTATCACAGAGTGATAGGTTATGCCATTGAGGACTGCTTCGTCTTCAAAGATTGGGTCGAAAAGCAATACAAGGCAGGAGAGATAGAACTGTCTAAAGGCGTGTTAACAAACAGTCCAGCTGCGACCGCCAATTTCATACAAACGGAGACCGAAGTTCTTCGTAAAACTCATTCTCTCAGACATCTGTTTTTCTCTGAAAACAGTCGACCACCACGTCATTAAACTGGGAATAATCGACCTCTAAGTCGTTAAACTGGGAATGTAAAAAAAATGTGTGTAAATAAAAGAAAAATAAAGAAAAGCCGAAATGATGGGGCAACTCGCAATAAAAATCAGTAAGTAAAAATGAAAATAAAGCCGAAATGATGGGGCAACCGCGAATAAATAGCCGAAATGATAGGGCAATCGCGACCTTCACGATAAGAAAAACTGAAATGATAGAGCAATCGCGGTAAAACAAAAACAAAAAAAACAATAGCGAATGATGAGTCGCTCCTGGTACCATATTCCAGTGTAGCGATACAGACGCCAACCAAATTCTAAATCCCATACCCCAATGGCGAATGATGAGTCGCTCCTGGTACTATATTCCAGTGCAGCGATGCAGACGCCAACCAAATTCCAAATCCCATACCCCCAATGGCGAATGATGAGTCGCTCTTGGTACCATATTCCAGTGCAGCGATGCAGACGCCAGCCAAATTCCAAATCCAAATCCCCAAGTGGCGAATGATGAGTCGCTCCTGGTACCATATTCCAGTGCAGCGATGCAGACGCCAACAAAGTCCCAAAATTTTTATGGCCCTACGGTCTAGATCATACATCCTGCAAAACCGTATACAATCCACGGGCGTAAAACAACCCCAATCTCTCCCAAGTCCTACCGGTGAGACCACATTCAAAGTCCCACCAAAAATAATAAAATAAAAATAAAAAATAAAAAAATAAAAAAGGTATGTCCACAAGCAAAATGGGCACGAATGAAAATCCGAAAGGGCTCCGTGAGTAAAAACAGCAGTACTGCCGGCGAGTTTGTGAAAACCCGAAAGGGCGCAAACTCGTGAAAAAGAGATGAAATACACTCACAAAGTCCTCTCGACTTTGTGAGGAGAAAATCCCCGCGTGAGATCCTTACGACTCACAAAGGAGCAACACACTTAGGAGTCCCCACGACTCCTAAGGAGAAAATACACCTACGGGATCCTTACGACCCGTAGGGAGAAAATGCTTTGTGAGACCCTTACGGCTCACAAAATTGAAAAGTCTTAGGTGATAGGGACCTAAAACCTGTCTCCTAAGCCATCGCATCCTGATAAACAAACGCAAATGATGATTCGCTCCTGGTACCATATTCCAGTGTAGCGATACTGATGCCAAGCAAAAACCAATTCCCAAATCCTCTCGGGGCAAATAATGAGTTACTCCTGGCATTATTCCAGTGCAGCAATGCAGATGCCAAACAAAAAAACCAATCCCTAAATCCTCTCATGACAGATGATAATTCGCTCCCGGTACCATATTCCAGTATAGCGATGCTGATGTCAATTCAAATCAAACAAATCAAACCAACCAAGTCCAACACCGACACTCCGTACCGGGAAAACGTCACAAACAGACACTCCATCTCAGGGATACGTCAACCAGCCGATACTCCGACTCGAGGAAACGTCAAGCAGACACTCCGTGCCGGGGGCACATCGACAACAGACACTCCGTCTCGGGGACACGTCAGCCAGCCGATACTCCGCCTCGGGGAAACGTCAAGCAGACACTCCGTGCCGGAGGCACATCGACAACAGACACTCTGTCTCGGGGACACGTCAGCCAGCCGATACTCCGCCTCGGGGAAACGTCAAGCAGACACTCCGTGCCGGGGGCACATTGACGACAAACACTCCGTCTCGGGGACACGTCAACCAGCGACACTCCGTCTCGGGGACACGTCAACCAGCGACACTCCGTGCCGAGGAAACATCAAGCAGACACTCCATGTCGGGGACATGTCAACAAGCGACACTCTGCATCGGGAAAACGTCCAACACAGACGCTCCGCATCAGGGAAACGTCCGACAACGACACTCCGTGCCGAGGAAACGTCAAGCAGACACTCCGTGCCGGGGACACGTCAACAAGCGACACTCTGTATCGGGGAAACGTCCAACACAGACACTCCTCATCAGGGAAACGTCCGACAACGACACTCCGTAACAGGGAAACGTCAAGAAGACACTCTGTCTCAGGGACACGTCAACCAGCGACACTCCGTGCCGGGGAAACGTCAAGCAGACACTCCGTGCCGAGGATACGTCAACAAGCGACACTCTGCCTCGGGGAAACGTCCAACACAGAACTCCGCATCAGGGAAACGTCCGACAACGACACTCTGTAATAGGGAAACGTCAAGTAGACACTCCGTCTCGGGGACACGTCAACCACCGACACTCCATACCGGGGAGACGTCAAGCAGACACTCCATGCCGGGGACACGTCAACAAGCGACACTCTGCATCGGGGAACGTCCAACACAGACACTCCGCATCAGGGAAACGTCCGACAACGACACTCCGTAACTGGGAAACGTCAAGCAGACACTACGTCTCGAGGATACGTCAACTAATCTACACTCCGCCTTAGGGAAACGTCTACCAGCGACACTCCGCCACGGGGAAACGTCGACCAGCGACACTCCATGCCGGGGGCACGTCTACCAAATTACTCTGGGCCAGATAAACGTCTACCACAGACACTCTATCTCGGAGACGCGTCAAGCGTCGACCGTCCATGTCGTAAAATAAAGGGCAGGGTATCCTAAAACGTGGGAACCAAAGCAAGTCGCCTCCATGCAAAAGAAAATCCATCAATTTCATGCACACGACTCATATATGTGGTGTGCATTTATTGATGGGAGGCACTTTGTTGGGGTCAAAATTTGCATCCCGGTTGACCAAGTCAAAGTCAAGGTCAACCCCAAGCCAGGTGGGCCCAAACCCAAGCAAGTGGGCCAATGCCCAGGTCGAGCCCGAACACGAAGCGTCCGGTCTTCCACCATACCAAAATAAAAATCATGTAACAAATAATTTTGATGTAATTTTTGTGCATGAATGTATGCAAAATGGGCATAAAGCCAATTTTTTGTAAGCCCATGGCTTATGTGCAAAAAGAAATGGCACATGAGCCATAGGATGGGCAAAATGCCATTTTGCAAAGCCCAAGAGACTATATGTAAATATGTAGGCCTATATAAGGCAAAATGATGATGAATAAAGTAACACTTTTCATTCTCTAAAGGAAAAAAAACCTAGGGTTTGTGCCTCTTTCCCCTTTATGAAGGTTCCAAACGTTCTTCTTCCTTTTGAATTAAATCAAGAGTTTTACTCTACTTTTTTCAAAACTAAATAGTTTTTCACCATAAAACCCACAAAGGGGAACTTGGATCTACCATCAGATCTCAAAAAGAAGAGATTTTTTTTTTAAATCCCACATCTCCTGATCTTCAAGATCCAGCAACCAGAGGAGAAAGCAGAAGAACCCCTTTCATCAACCACAAAACATTTTAGGAGTTTAACTCCACTCTGATTTCTCTTTCGAGAATTTTTGAAGATAAAAACCTATTTTTCTCGCCGGCGCCCAAGCGCTCAAGCGCCAAGCGCCCACGTGCCGACGCGTGGCGCGCTAGCGCTCGAGCGCAAAGCGCCCACGTGCCGACACGTGGCGTGCTGGCGCTCCAGTGCCCTGCGCTCGAGCGCAAAGCGTCCACGTGCCGACACGTGGCGCGCTTACGCTCAAGCGCCCAGCGCAAGCCCAAAGCGCCCACATGCCGACACGTGGCGCGCTTGCGCTCCAGCGCGCTTGCGCTCTAGCACCCTGCGCTTGAGCGTAAAGCGCCCACGTGCCGACACATGGCGAATTTGCGCTCAAGCACCCAGCGCAAGTGCAAAGCGTCCACGTGCCGACACGTGGCGTGCTTACGCTCAAGCGCAAAGTGCCCACGTGCCAACATATGGCGCGCTTACGCTCAAGCGCCTAGCGCTCAAGCGCAAAGCGCCCACATGCCGACACGTGGCGCGCTAGCGCCTAAGCACACAGCACCTAAGCGCACAGCGCTCAAGGCGCTGACCCCACGCGTCCTTTGGGCGCTTTTTCCCCTTTTTTATATATATACATATATATATATACATATGTAGACATATGTAGACACACACATACTCCACGATACTGTCCCTGTTAGAAAAAAATTTCTAACGGGGCGCTGCCCTGCACCCCGTAAGGGGGCTGCTAGCCCCCTTGACCCCCAGCCCGCTATCCGGGTAGCGGGACCCCCGTAAAAACTCTGCGTGGCTCCCGATATATCCAAACCCCTCCTCCAAAACAAATCACACGTACACTGCACATTGAGTTCGCATGACCAGTTTAACCCGTTAATCGGAAGTTCTCTTGCCCCAAAGGCGAGAGGTAATTAACAGCAGCTTAGTCCGCGGCTGCCGGAGATTCGGATCTCCACAATCAATAAACCCCCGCCTACCCTAGGCAGGTGGAATCTGTAGTACGCCTGACAAGCGTGCGCACATTCCCATCTCAAAGGGGTGACGAAAAACACCCTACACTTGGGCTAAGTCCAATTAGGTTTAAAATGTTGGACCTTTGTTTGAGCTGTTGAACATTTGTCTGGACTCAGCCCCCCATTATTTAGCAATGCTAAGATGGGTCTGGATTCTGACAATGTTTTGTCTTTTATTGAGTGATGAGCACTCGTATGAGATATGAGATGATCAATCTTGGAAGACAAGAATGTATTTGAGGCTCAGTCAAAAGGGGAGTCTTTCCTCTGGAAAACTTAGCCAATTTGGGCTAAGACTGTTTGAAAATAGTGTTAAACACTAGCACATATTTGGCGATCACATGTTCCCACGTGATGTATTTAAAATGGTGTTAAACACTAAGGATGCAGTGCTTAAAATAGTGTTAAAAACTAGAAAAATGAGGCGCCCACGTAAGGACACGTGAGGCGCCCTAGGATTGGGCCAAGATTCCTTAATTTTATTCTCAGAATATTCAAATAAGTGTTAAACACTTTTCGTCTTCATGGCCATCACGTGTGGGCACGTGATGAGCACCCATGCACTGGATATTAACAAGATTTGTTAGGGGTCACGTGGGGACACGTGAGGGCGCCCAAAGTCTGTTCTGCCTTTGCTTTGTTCTCTCTATTTTGAGGAATTTATCCAAGGGTCACGTGGGAGCACGTGACCCAATTTCATTCGTTCTCTTTTGATCACTGAGGAAGAGAGTCACGTGGACACACGTAATCAGGTTGAATACTGATGCTTTTACGTGCATGAAAAGTTTAAGTCTCTTGTTTAAGAATTAAATTCTTTTGTAGGGTTGAACCCTAATTTATTTAGAGGAGTTAAATTCCTATGTATTTGGAAGAATTAAATTCTTTTATAGGGTTAAACCCTAATTTTTTTTAGAGGAATTAAATTCCCATGTATTTGGAAGAATTAAATTCTTTAAACTCAATTCCCTCTCTAAGTTTTGGATCTGCATGGCAGAATCTTTCCGATGAGAATTAAATTCTCAACTTATGGGGAGATCTGCTTCTGCGGATCTTCAACCAGAGAAAGAACTAAGTTTTTATTCAGAAAAGTTGAACTCTTAGTTTGAGAATTAAATTCTCTTTTTTCTTTTGTGGGAGTTTATAGAATGATCTATTTCCCTTTCTTACCTAGAGTTTCTTTTTTTTCTCAAGAAATCTTCTTTTCTCTCTGGAGAATTAAATTCTCTTCTTCTTTTTTTGTTGTTGTGTCTCTTTTTTTTTCCTTCTCTTCTTGGCTCCAATTTATAGAAGAAAGAAAAGAATCTGTTTATTTAGTCAATCTTTCATTGAAAAAATTTGATTGATTTTGTAACCAACATGATCTTTTAGATCACTCAGTGAATTTTATTCAACATTGGATTTTTAATCCAAAAGATATTTTATCTGTTATTCCTGGTAAATTTCAAAGAAATCTTTCCTTGTATAGAATCTTTCTATAAATTGGTGATTTTTAATCACCATTGGATTTTTTAATCCAACAGTGCTCCACTTTACAGAGCGCAACCTTTTTGTTTGGAAAGATCTAGGGAAATATTAGGGTTCTTGATTTCCCTTAATTAGAATTTAATTTTATTAGTTCAGAAGGTTTATGAGCCTATCACGTGACCCCACTGATTGACCATTTAATTAGAATTTAATTCTATTAATTTAGAGATCTTTAGGAACCCATCACGTGTTGGCATGTGACCCCTTGATTAAGTATTTAACCAGAATTTAATTCTGTTGTTTTAAAGAACTCAGGAATTATCACGGGTCAGCACGTGACCCTTGGTCACGTGTGGGCACGTGATGCCCCATTGGGGTTTTCCCCTGTTGTTTTATTATACTTTTAATTCTTTTCAGTGGGTTTAAAGGCCCATCACGTGTGGGCACGTGACCCCATTTGATTAGGATTCATTTCTTATCATTTCAGAGCCCTCAGGAAGCCATCACGTGTCAGCACGTGACCCTCGATCATGTGTGTGCACGTGATGCCCCATTGGGGTTTTTCCTTGTATTTTATGAGGGAACAAATGCCCCCACAGCGTTGTTCTCACGTGTTTGCACGTGAGTGCAACGCTGTAACTTTTGTGGCCGTTGGATCTGCCTAGGGAAAGGGGTAGATGAACCATTTCCCATCACATCCTATAAATGCAGGGGTCCCTTCAGAAGCGCCTCCACTCTTTCATCTTCTTCCTTGTTCATTTTCCTTTGAGAATTTAATTCTCTTCCTCAGAACTCAGTTCTCTGTTCCAAAAATTTTCAGAGTTTAACTCTGTCGACAAAAGATTTCCTTTTTCAAGTAAGGATCTTAAATGGCCGAGGAACTTCTTGTAGAAATTTTCTTTGGATTTTAAATATGCACTAAGGGTTTTTCCATTTAACAAAAACGCATCTTTCCAAGTTCTATAAAAATGTCCAATCTTTAAATAATAAACCCCTTTTTGCTAGGGTTTCTCTGATCTTAGGGGATTGATGATGATACTTGTCCTCCCTCTGGAATTTAATTCCATTTCAAAGAGCTTAGCTCTGAAAAATTTTCTGGGAATTTAATTCCTCTGTTCAAAAGGAATTTAATTCCTCTAAAAAACTTAGTTCTTAAAAGAAGACTTCTTGGGATTTTTCATCCAGAGTTGTTCTTGTAGAGATCTTTCTCGATTTGCACAGAATTCCTGTAATGGGTTTTCTCCTTGGGGAATGTGTAGAGTCATTTGAATTTATTGAGAATCTTTCTTTTGTTCTCATGATGATTGCTCAACCTCATTATTAGTGAGCCGCCATATTGATTTTGTGGGGCCCATGTATTTTGTAACCAATGGTCCCATAAAATAAGTTTTTTGTCGCTTTATTCCACTGTCTTCTTACACACACACACACACACACACACACACACACACACGTGTGTGTGTGTGGGCTTCACTAACAGTTTCCCTTTCATTTATTTCAGGAACAATGGTTTCTCTTCCATACTTTCCCTTTACTCGCTCGGAGGCGGCTTTTCCTCAATCACCGTCGGATGAAGAAGTGATGACGATGATCAGGGGTCATGACCCTGATTGCACCAATTTACTTTTATGGGGGACCTGGTACGGTCATATCATCCACGGTCGTCGAAACTTTGTTTGCAAGGTACCAACAGAGCCTATCCGCCCATTCTTGCCGATGGACCGTCCGCGGAATGCTTTTGCTGTAGAGGTGGCAAATTGGACCCCTACCGGCCGGCTCGAACCGTCGACAACTGGGATACCAAACTAGCCTGTGCCGGCCATAGACATCTTGGGGCGTTGTATCTGTTGGAGATAGTGCCCTCAGAGTCAATTATTAGGTCACAGGTACGTAATTGTAATGATTGATGGAGGACCTATCCCGGTAGGACAGTCTTACTCGAGATGATAGTATGCTATCTGGTTTACCTTTATCATCGTGTACTGTTTTAAGTGACCTGACACGTCGCTATTACACGTTGATAGAGCCCCTAGGATTCTTGCTTGACCACCAGCAGTATGAGGGCGATCATATAAGTGGGAGCTGGGGGTCTATAAGCATATCCTTAAAAGGTCCCTAGTCGTGAGAGTTTCGAGACAGGGCATCGATTCTCCATAGTAGACTAGTGTATACAGTCGAGACCCCGACGAGGGGCGGTGGCCGGTCTCACAAGCCACTGGTGTCAGTTGGTTCACCTAAGATGTATACAGGTGCTCATTGGGTTATGAGTACACCGGACAGGACTCGCCGGGAACATGCTAGTTGGTCATATACCAGACGTCAGATGGCAGTTCCCTGGTGACATGTGTGCAGGTTAGTTCATCGACCTGGGGATCGTCATTTGTCTCGTGTGAGTTCCCACTGTACTTTGATTACTACCCTACCACGGCTCAAAGGAGTCGTGCAAACAGGTTTTAGTTGGGTACAGTCCCGAGCCACATGGAGGCAGTGAGCGTATCTTCAGGGGTTCGTCTCTCCCGGTATTGGGGGTGAGGTCGTGCTGTGTCTAGGAGAGCCATTACACGAAGCCCTCGGCCGAGGCAAGGAGATTTACTGGTAGGTATTCCAGTAGTATCTCAGGGTGTTCTGGGCTACACTCCGACACGACTTGTACCGCTTTTGGGGGTCTGACTTTTACCAACCCCCTAGGCCCGCCATGCGATACTCATAGACGAACGGACCGGACTGTATGGATATTGTCACTGACAGGCTCAGTAGGGTGTCAGGCTGAGTTCGCTCACGGACGTCCCTTTTGGTCAATACCTGGTAGCCCGTTATGTATTGGCTTATACCTCTAACGTGCTAGTGGTTAAATCCACAACCAAGGTGTTGATGAGTCTTTAGAGTCCCCCACATTCAGTTACTCAGCTTTCGGGCGAAAGGTTGTAGAGGCCGTATGGAGATATGGCAAGGTCCGATCAGATACGTGCGGTATTGCACGGATCAGGATCGGACAGTCTGTACTATAGGCCGTATGGTTATATGGCAGGGTTCGATCAGATACGTGCGGTATTGCACGGATCAGGATCAAACGGATATTACTAGCCGGCTTTGGTATAAGCCGGATCCTAGTATAGTACAGTGTAGATTTTGTCTCATTGCATTTGTATTTCAGTCGAAATACAGATGCGGGTGTGTATGCACAGTATCGGGGTTTTCCTGTAATTTATTACGGGACCAGTTTTCTGGAGTTGCCAGTTTGCTTTCCGTTTCGGCCAATTTCCATTGTTCCGTTCATTGGCCGAAGATTGGTGGAGGAGGGCTTATTTGCATTGTTGCAAATAAGCAATTGTGGAGGGGGTCTTTGCATATTTCCTTGTATCATGATGGCTCACCATACCTTGACCTTGCTTGTCTTTTTGCTTCATGATGGTGTCATGATGGATTGACCTTTGTTGTGATGATGAGGTTGGTGGAGTATGGCTTTGTTGATAATCATTTCCTTTCATGATATCATTTCCCTCTCTCTCTTGCAATTTGTGATGGGTAATCTTTTGATACATTGTTCCTCACTCTCACTCTCCCCTCTCATTTTTAGCATGGCCGGCCATTCTTTGGAGAAGGGGGCTGTCCCAATTTTGGGAGGGTCATTTTGGTTGATATCATATCATTTTCTTCACCAAAATTCCCAAGAAAAACTCCTTGTATCATCCCTCCACCAAAAGGCAATTCCTACAACCCCAAATTGAGACACAAGTTCTACTACACATTCTACAGCAAATCTTGGGCACGTCGAGTAGCCGGCTTCGTGCCCGAGTTGCCTCGGCATTGAGGTGGGAGCCCGTAAAAGAAGTAGGCGATGTGGTGCACTTCCGGCGACGAGGAGGAGACGGGACATTCCGCAGGAGATCGGGACGATGATGAGAAGACCGGAGGACTTGGATCGTCGGTATATCTCTCTTCCCTTTCTTGTTGTTAGCTAGGACTAGTTAGTGGTTCGATCCGGGTGTTAGTGCGCGGCGGTTTGCCAGTTCCAGTAAAATTTAAGTTTATCACCGCTTCTGCATTTGGCCGTCGGATTGACGGCCGGGGCGCCGCCGTGCACTTACAGTGGTATCAGAGCCTCGCCATTAACTTAGTCTAGCTTGGTTTAATGTGTTTTGCATTTCCGATCGACCAAAATTCCAAAATTCCAATTTTAGCTCACATCAGTTTTCTGTTAAGATTTTTTGGTGTCCAAAAATTTTTCAGGTTGCATAAAACTTATGTACAAGATATTATAAGACCTCTGTAAAAATTCGACATTTTCAGTCGACGACTTGAGCGCGGAACCGCGGCCAAATCCCCCCCTGGGCCGCGTTTCCGCCGCACTCTAGTGTCCTCACTGTGTCCAATTTTTTCAATGGGCTTGTGGGCTGATTTTGTGGGTTTTGGAATATTAAATTTGGGCCCAGAATCTCTGTGAGTGCTACAGTATTGCTTTGGGGCCCACTTGTTAATTTTTGATCAATCGGAAAATTTTAAACACATTTTTCACAGTATTTACATTATATCTGCGACCGTGAATGTCACTCGATCGGTAAATCCGGTCTAACTGCTATAGCCCGGTTAGACGGATTTGCGAACGTGACTTTCACGTTGATGTTCTGTTTTTGCTGTGATGTTGCGGATCGGTCGTGGGGGATAGCCTGGATGCAATGCTAGTACAGTTGTGGTTGCATTATGTACATTTGATATTGCGGGGCGAGCGTCCGACATGTGGACTGCCGTCACTGCCTGATTGTATTATTATTTTGGGGCACGACCTGGTTGCGGTCGATGTACCCGTTGTATGTATATTTTACTTTCTGTACTAGGGTTACCCCGTGGAGGGGTGCATGGATAGCCGGGTTCTATAGGGCAGCAAGCCCGCATCTCATGGCATTGGGACGGAGGGGGCTTCACTCTGGGATTGGCGGGCTATTCGCCGCACTCGTAGGGGGTACAGGTTGACCCAGGAGGGGTGCCCAGGTTACCGGATTCCGTGAAGTGCTGGGTGGTCCATTCACGGAGCTGAAGGGGGCTGCCTCGCTTCAGGTTTTGGTGGGTGACTTGCCGCGCCCGTAGGGGTCTAGGATTTCATTGCACAGGCTATCCACACGACCAGGGGAACGTCGGGTTTCAGCAGTGGCTCTGTGAAACCCGGGGATCCCAGATATCTGTATTGTTTCTGTGATGCTGTTCATTCTCTGTGATGTTGCATTTCTTTCACGCCTTGAGCGAAATATAATATATTGGTATATATATTAGTAGATGTTGTATATGTTTTACATCCGCGCTAGTCCAGTCCCCGCTCTGTCGTTAGTTAGCTAACCTAACGGGTAATGACGGGACCCAGTGGCGAATGCGGATGGCATATACGTACATCAGTATATTTTCGTTCTTTTTGTGTGATCAATTGATGGGACTGCATTGATTCGGATCAATGCAAGTTAAAAACAAACCTAATCTGATGTTGTTGGAACACTTTTTAAAAAGCTGTTATTGCAAGGACGTTCACTTTTGTTTTGCATCGCAGTATTCATTTAGAATATCCTGCTCCTCAGTTGACGAGGCAAGGGCCGAGATCCCTTCACCGGGAGTGACCCCTTGGACAATAAGTTTGCGTCAGGGCATTAACTTCACTATAGCCGATTACTTTTGCTTTGCATCGTGGTATTCAGTGGGAATATCCTGCACCCCATTCTACGGGGAAAGAGCCGAGATCCCTTCACCGGGAGTGACCTCTTTAGCGGAAGTTGTCGTCACTATATTTCTAAAAAGCTATCCGTTCCTTCAACGATATCAAGTTCTTTACGTTAAAGGTTTTCGCCAGAAACCATTCGTAGCCCTCCGTCGTTTCATATGGGTAGTCAATAGTATTCAAGCTGTGTTTGTTGGCCAAAGTCAAGGCACAGTGTTTGGTAGCTGTTGGTTATTCATATGCAGCATAGATAGATGTGTTGGTTTGGAACAGTCGTATAGCTTTGTTGGCCAAAGTCAAGGGCTTGTGCGGGTGGATTCGAATCAACCTGGAGAATGACGGGTAGAACTTGACATGTGACTTATGATTTGTTGGCCAAAGTCAAGGTCATAAGAGCATGGGGCAGAAATCACATCGGGAGTTTCAAAAGAACTGAAACTTGACAGATATGCGCATACCTTCTGGAGTGTGGTAGCGTGAGCGGATTCCGTCACGTTATCATGTGATGATAGTTGGATCCCGATCCCCACTGATGAGTTAGTTTACTCCTCGGGTGACCCCGACTAATTCTTCTTTCAGGTTTGGAGGAGAATTTGAGGTACAGTGGGAGGTTTCCAGATTAGATAAATTGGTAACCATTCTGATCTAGGTTAGAGTGCACGCTGAGTGTTTCTTTTCTCTCTCTCTTTGGCAGCGACCATTGACCCGACCCTAAGACTATGACTCAGTGACCAAATTAACCGAACCTTCTTGACACCGGCTTTTGGATTGTCAGAGTTGCGAACCTCATTGCCACTCCTACTTTTACCCTTTTCTCCAGGACACCCCGTTTCACTACGAATGTCCACTTCCATTGGACAAAACCATCGTATGGTTAGATACGAACTCGAAGGGATTTATTCGAGGATGGTTTCCGGTTCTGGAGAAAACGGATAGGATTATTCAGTTGTCTTTTCCTTTTGCCTCCTCTCCGGTTGCGAGTGCTCCTTGGTTTAGGAGTAGTACACCTGTTACGCAAATTGGATAGTCTTCTTCCAAACCTTAGGCTGGTGCCGACCGGTAGGGAATGAAGAAAACCAATTAGCCTAACGATAGTGTACAGAAGGTATTAAGTTCAGACAAAGCAAGGGATTAGTAAGAGGGCAAAGTAAATTGCAACAGATATTCACGACCAAACCAAGTATTCCTTCGCCAATCCTAAATCACCTTTGTATTTCTCCAGGACACTCCGTATCACTACGAAGATCCACAGTTTATTGGATACTCCATCGTATGGTTATATACGAACTCGAAAGGAACTTGTTCCAGTTCGGGGATGGATTCTGGTTCAGGAGAAATAGGAATAAGATTTATTCAGGTGTCTTTTATCTTCACCTTCTCTCGCACTGCGAGTGCTCCTAGGATTAGGACAGTACACCCATTATGCTTATTGGATAGTCTTCTTCCAAACCATAGGCTGGTGCCGAACGGTAGGGAAGGAAGAAAACCATTTGGCCTAAAGGGGTGTGCAGAAGGTAATGACTAAAGACATATGAAGGGATTTGGAGAGGTGGCAAAGAATTATACGGTTACAGTCGTGAATCTGGAAGAGGCATTACTAGGAATACCGGGATACCCCATCGAAACATTTCAATGTTTCAGTTTCACTGTGTAATGTTAAAAGAAAACTGATTTCCTGATTAGATACTTACTCCAGGGTATGTATTTACCAGGTATGATTCTCACATCTGTATGGTTTTTCAGATGGTGAGTGGGAGTAAGTTATTGGGAATTGGGTGATCATCCTCATTATATCGGGATTCGTTGTAATCGGTGATATTTGAGGAAATCACCTGGGCTGTTTGCCGGTCGGCAAATATTTGGTTTTGAATATCCGCAGTTATGCACCAATTTCAAATTGATATATCTGTACGTCTATTTTCATAGAGTGAGATATACCTTTCTGAAATTATGTCTACGACATTTACCTATATCAGTGGATGGTTAGGCAAGGAGCATTAAACAGCGGTGTAATTCTTCTTAACCATAAGTACAGTTTTCAACCTACGACACACAGTGAATGAGTTATTAGACTCAAGGGACTTATACAGAGTATTGTATGTTGTCCAGGGTCCATCAGGACAGAGGGGTTGGTCCTCGTACTATATTCGGTTTACTTATGACTTATCTAGTTTTTAGACAATTGTTTCGTGGAAACACAGGGTCCGAATTTGGAGAAGTTATAGGTATTTGAATAGAGTAGAGAACCAGGTGTAGCAAGTATCGGGATTCTTCAAAGTGATCGAAGATGTAGATACTTGTATATGGTATTCAGTTGATAGTAGTGATTAAGAGAACTTGCTTCTTTTTCAGGTTACTCATAATTGGAAGCATTCCTAAGTTGAGTAACGCTGATCGGCCTCCTTCCATTTAGTTGACATGCACTGGAGACAGTTGCATGATTTGAATCTGGTTCAATTAAATCAGTGCCTCTGGTCCTATATGGGATATAGAACAGTTCATATCTTAACGATGTTAAGGTACGGGGAGTTGTCCGGCTTATGCTTAAAACCAGATACTGGACAACTCAAGGCACGTTTCTGTAATGGCTGTTTGTGGGTTGACCCAGGCTATGACGCGGGTTGATTTTCTACCATCTGGATGAACAATAGCAATATTGTTCTACACTCGCCACAGTTTTAATAAAAATGGATTTTTTCAGAAAACAGTAGTGGGAGTATGGTAGAACTGGAAGTGATTCCAGAACCACAAACGATTACTGAAGATTTGATAAGGAACCTAAAGATTCAATCTGGATTGACATTCCATTGGCCACTCCGCAGATAAGGTGGGTAACTTCAGCCACCCGAGAGGTACTACGGTAGCCTTAAGGACGGTGACAGGGAAGTTCTTGTTTACCCACAATTACCATTGCTGTTGTTCCAGGCTGCGAGACCCGGTGGGAGGATGAGTATAGCATCGTTCTAAACTAGTTTTAGAAGTGTACGTCTATATGACTCTGCCAGAGGGTTGTCGTAGTCAGTGGGAGCAGCGGAAGCATTGGTGGACAGGTAGCTTATGTCTATTTATAGACTAAAGCAGATGTAGCGGAGATAGATCATCTATTTCTGACGTGACAGTCATAGGTTTGACTTCATCAGAATAGGGGATGGATCTGTTGAGAAGGTAGTAGGGTGTGATATCCTGGTATTTGGATGACATACACAAAGTAGGAAAGGAAACTCCTATACTATGATCGGTTATACTTTGGTCGTCACACAGTGGTTTCTCCACATGGGACTTGGACATTATATCAGACATTCTGGTTACTAGATCTATGGCTTTAGATCTAGATTTGGGTAGTCTCCCAATCTGGGTACTTAGACAGCATTCTAAGGGTATTTAGAATGGACGACTCCATGCACGGTAGTGTACCTGCAGAAGATGGAGTCACCCTCTCTAAAGGTGTCTTATAGACTAAAGGGGAGAGAGATGTGCATGATTGGCAGATCACTTGCCCAGGCAATTGAGTCAATCATGAGATGTCAAGTACCACACCAGATGTTGTTCTTGCACTAGATGCAATAAGTTGATATTGATCCTATCCTGGAGAAACAGTCGGAAGCAGTTTTAGAACATAAGTGGATGTTCTAGGGATATGATAACGACAGCCTCGTTGAGGAGACAGTTATCATTCCAGGCTTCCAAGGTGACCTGGACGACAAGGAGGTTGTCAGAGTTATAGTTATTCCTTCTGACGAGGGGCAGTATTTTGGACAGTTGGTCCAAGGCAATACTGAGGGAGGCATGGCGCAGGATACTGATTAAGTTCAGTTGACGATACAGTCTAAGAAGTTTGGATTTGGAGTTCATTTATGAGCTATGTCCCATCAGACATCCAGACACATTCTAAGACAAGTATTGCTCATTTCGGGAGATGGGTTTTCTCCGCGAACATGAGATATAGAGAGACATGGAAAGAGACAACAAAGCGGATCCACTCACTGAGGCTATTCCTCGAACGCAATAGTTTCGCAAACGAGCTTTGTGAGACTGACTAGTAGAGGAGTTGGGTGTTCGGTATCACACGGGCTGTGAGTATGCGACATCGCAATAATTAGCCTTGAGTGCAAGTGGTGGATTGTTGGAGATAGTGCCCTCAGAGTCAATTATTAGGTCACAGGTACGTGATTGTAATGATTGATGGAGGACCTATCCCGGTAGGACAGTCTTACTCGAGATGATAGTATGCTATCTGGTTTACCTTTATCATCATGTACTGTTTTAAGTGACCTGACATGTCGCTATTACACGTTGATAGAGCCCCTAGGATTCTTGCTTGACCACCAGCAGTATGAGGGCGATCATATAAGTGGGAGCTGGGGGTCTATAAGCATATCCTTAAAAGGTCCCTAGTCGTGAGAGTTTCGAGACAGGGCATCGATTCTCCATAGTAGACTAGTGTATACAGTCGAGACCCCGACGAGGGGCGGTGGCCGGTCTCACAAGCCACTGGTGTCAGTTGGTTCACCTAAGATGTATACAGGTGCTCATTGGGTTATGAGTACACCGGACAGGACTCGCCGGGAACATGCTAGTTGGTCATATACCAGACGTCAGATGGCAGTTCCCTAGTGACATGTGTGCAGGTTAGTTCATCGACCTGGGGATCGTCATTTGTCTCGTGTGAGTTCCCACTGTACTTTGATTACTACCCTACCACGGCTCAAAGGAGTCGTGCAAACAGGTTTTAGTTGGGTACAGTCCCGAGCCACATGGAGGCAGTGAGCGTATCTTCAGGGGTTCGTCTCTCCCGGTATTGGGGGTGAGGTCGTGCTGTGTCTAGGAGAGCCATTACACGAAGCCCTCGGCCGAGGCAAGGAGATTTACTGGTAGGTATTCCAGTAGTATCTCAGGGTGTTCTGGGCTACACTCCGACACGACTTGTACCGCTTTTGGGGGTCTGACTTTTACCAACCCCCTAGGCCCGCCATGCGATACTCATAGACGAACGGACCGGACTGTACGGATATTGTCACTGACAGGCTCAGTAGGGTGTCAGGCTGAGTTCGCTCACAGACGTCCCTTTTGGTCAATACCTGGTAGCCCGTTATGTATTGGCTTATACCTCTAACGTGCTAGTGGTTAAATCCACAACCAAGGTGTTGATGAGTCTTTAGAGTCCCCCACATTCAGTTACTCAGCTTTCGGGCGAAAGGTTGTAGAGGCCGTATGGAGATATGGCAAGGTCCGATCAGATACGTGCGGTATTGCACGGATCAGGATCGGACAGTCTGTACTATAGGCCGTATGGTTATATGGCAGGGTTCGATCAGATACGTACGGTATTGCACGGATCAGGATCAAACGGATATTACTAGCCGGCTTTGGTATAAGCCGGATCCTAGTATAGTACAGTGTAGATTTTGTCTCATTGCATTTGTATTTCAGTCGAAATACAGATGCGGGTGTGTATGCACAGTATCGGGGTTTTCCTGTAATTTATTACGGGACCAGTTTTCTGGAGTTGCCAGTTTGCTTTCCGTTTCGGCCAATTTCCATTGTTCCGTTCATTGGCCGAAGATTGGTGGAGGAGGGCTTATTTGCATTGTTGCAAATAAGCAATTGTGGAGGGGGTCTTTGCATATTTCCTTGTATCATGATGGCTCACCATACCTTGACCTTGCTTGTCTTTTTGCTTCATGATGGTGTCATGATGGCTTGACCTTTGTTGTGATGATGAGGTTGGTGGAGTATGGCTTTGTTGATAATCATTTCCTTTCATGATATCATTTCCCTCTCTCTCTTGCATTTTGTAATGGGTAATCTTTTGATACATTGCTCCTCACTCTCACTCTCCCCTCTCATTTTTAGCATGGCCGGCCATTCTTTGGAGAAGGGGGCTGTCCCAATTTTGGGAGGGTCATTTTGGTTGATATCATATCATTTTCTTCACCAAAATTCCCAAGAAAAACTCCTTGTATCATCCCTCCACCAAAAGGCAATTCCTACAACCCCAAATTGAGACACAAGTTCTACTACACATTCTACAGCAAATCTTGGGCACGTCGAGTAGCCGGCTTCGTGCCCGAGTTGCCTCGGCATTGAGGTGGGAGCCCGTAAAAGAAGTAGGCGATGTGGTGCACTTCCGGCGACGAGGAGGAGACGGGACATTCCGCAGGAGATCGGGACGATGATGAGAAGACCGGAGGACTTGGATCGTCGGTATATCTCTCTTCCCTTTCTTGTTGTTAGCTAGGACTAGTTAGTGGTTCGATCCGGGTGTTAGTGCGCGGCGGTTTGCCAGTTCCAGTAAAATTTAAGTTTATCACCGCTTCCGCATTTGGCCGTCGGATTGACGGCCGGGGCGCCGCCGTGCACTTACAGTATCTGCCAAGGTGAAGCCCAGCCTTGGGGGCAAGTTTACAAGATAGGGCTTACCCCTCGCCATCCCAAGGGCTATCTTCTCTGAGCTCGTTACATCTTGTCCGCCCATCGTGCGCGACTGCAGAAGGTCGGGCTTTACCAGGCGGTGTACGCATCTCTCTTCCATTATCAGTCTCCTCACGTATTGTGGGTTAAAGCTTTCCTTAATCAATGGAATCTTCCCACCAACACTTTCTTGTTAGGGGACCACGAAGTTTCGATTTCTTTGGAAGAGTTTCGCGAGACCTCGGGTTTACCGATCAGGGGAGCGCCTTACGAAGAATTGTTGCCTTCTGACGAGTATATCTTCGAGACTGTGCCCGCTACACTTGACAGCTTGTCGACTGAAAATGCCGTCCGCCACAAGTACCCGAGTCTAACAAGACCCTGGGTATTTTTGAGAAGCTGTTCACTAAGTCGGAGGAACAGGGCGTCACTTTTAAAAGCTTTATTGTCTGCTTTCTTCGTAGAGACGTTCTATCAAAGGAGGCTCCAAAGTTCGCGAATATCAACGACCCTTTCGGGTTTGGTTTAAATAGGATACCGGCTAGAGAAGAGGATTTGCCCCAGTTCTACATTCCAGTCTTTTCAGCTGTACCTTTCGAGTCGATCGCAGCTCCTGGCATAGATGAAGAAACTTTCTTCATCGGCTTTATCAGCGTTTGGCTCAGTTGGTTTGTCGTTCCAACGCACCCTCGATTCATGAGAGCCTCGGTCATTTAACCTACTCATCGCATTGCCGAAGGGACGCGACTAGTTGTGGGCATTGCAGGGTTGTCGCATCTGTACCATGGGCTAAGCACTGCAGCCAATACCTCAACCCCAGGCGTGGACGTAGTGAGTTCTCTCTTCATTATTTTACGTCATGAATTGAGATGCACGTTCTAGGGGCATTTGTTGCGCACCAAAGACCCAGCTTTTATGATGCTTATACCTTTCCGCGACTCATGAGGTTGGTGGACGCTTCCGCTCCTGACCCGACTCAATTAGGGGCTCTTCGTGTGCTGCTCAATCCGTATGCCAACGAAAGCGGAATGGTATTTAGTGATCGAATCCTCTCTGCTCCTTCGAGACCTGTTCAACAGTTGTTTGACTTGTCGAAAGAGGGAGCACCTTCCTTGAAGCCCAAGGAAGCCATGCACTTGTACTCGATCAGACCCGGTTATCTGGTGTTCAGTCGAAACAATGCGGCTCTTTTCATGCGGTACAATCCACACCGCTTTGCCCGGCAACTGGGATATAACCAGGGTGTCCTCTTCGAGGCGTTCACAGTGGAGCCCAGCCCTTCTTTGGAAACTGTTCGTGACGCCACCCACCATTTCTTGAGGCTGAACACCGGTTCTCATTTCATGATCCCCGAGACCGACTACATTCCGAGGTGTGTGGGGGCTTTCACGGGTTGGTATCGCCACCGGGTTATTCCAATCATTGCTGAGAAGGGGAGGATACTTTTTGGGCTTAGAGCTCCCGCCCTGCTCCAAGCTACAGGAGTCCCACCACGACCGCGGACAATGGTTCGCCCTCCTTTCAGGGATACTGGTATCGTACTCATTCCTGAGGCAGCGGATATGGACTTGACTCTGACAGTTGGTCTGCCAATGCGCACTAGAGCTCAAGCAAGGGGTTCTGATAAGGCGCCGGTAGCAGTTTCATCGGCTGCGGCGTCAGCGATGGCAGTAGCCTCATCAGTAGCACCGCCGAGAGAGGATACTGAAGACGAAGTGGGTCAACGCCACAGCAAAGCACCGAGGGGAAAGAAGCGATCGTCTTCTGGTGTTATTTCTGGGTTAAAGAGGCGAAGGAAGACGGTCACCAATCTGCTTGACTTTTTAGTGGAATCTGAGCCTATCTTTCAAGATGAATCACTAGCTATGCAAGAGCCGGATGGTGATCTTCTTTTTCCAGGTTCATCTGCCGAGGAAGCCGCACAATTGGCTAAGACTATAAGACGCTCGCAGGATGAGACTAAAAATGTAAGGATCCCGAAGAGTCCTTATCCTGCCGTCATCTTCTACGAAGATCTTCCATCGATACGGCAGATATTTATAGGTCCTTTGGAAGAGGGAGGCGAGATATCCCTTAAGCAGCCTGTCTCGGCAGATGCCGAAAATGCGCTGTCGTTGTGGACTGGTGGCCACGAGTCTACCCTCGCACCCCGGCAAGCACGAATTCTTGAGAAGGAACGCCGGCTTGAAAAAGCCATACTAGAAGCTCCTTTGCGCATTGGTATACTTATATATCTTTTTGTAGTATTTTGCACTGCTTTATATATAAACATCCTTATCTTCGTGAAAACTTTGCAGAGACTTCGGTAATGGCAGAGGATCTGAGTTCGAGTCGCGCCTTGACTATAGACTCTGTAAATATCCCCGATGAGACACTAGTAAGTGTAGAGGGGGTCGATACAGCTGTTCTTCCTGCCACGGAGCTCCCATTGGTGATTTTCGTTCCCCCGGTGCTTGCTCTCCCGGAAGAGGCATCTTCATTGGCCGCGGATTCAATGGATTTTTCTGGGGACGGACCGGAGGCTATGGGACAGGTAGTCGAGGCCACCGTCCTTTCATTGGAGCCTGCAGTGGTGGCCACTGCTCCTCAATTGGAAGTTGTTATACAGGCCCATGTCCCCGATGATGTGCCGGGGCATGAAGGAGGCCGCCGAAGCTGCTATCCCTCCAGTTCAGAGCGGGAGGAGCATCGAAGGTAGCCTTCTATATTTTATTTTAATAATCTCTCCATTATCTGAACCTTTCTATCTTTTCAGAGCTACGAGGATTGGCGGCGTCCATCGCGGACCTTTCCCCTAGGAAGTCTTTTCAGCGTTTGCTTGAGATGGCTGCTCCGCAGGCAATATCCCCTCAACAAATCGTCCTATTTTCCGGGCAAGGTTAGTGTTATTTGCCTTTTTCTCACGGCATTATTATTATTTCATATAACAATACTGATGTCTTCTGCAGTTCTGGAAGCCGATGACGAAGTTGAGATTCTTAACGGGCCTGGGGATCTTTTGGACCCTTCTTGCATGATTGTGGGTAAGTAAAGTTTCGACATTGTTCCATCTACTCTTTGCTTGCAAGTCTCGCTAATTGTTTATAAATCTTAACAGTTTTTCCAGTTCTTACCACGCTGGAATCTCGCATCGTCATGCCGTCCGGCCCCTATGCTCTACGTGGCTCGGAATGGATGGCAAAGCTAAGCCTTCACTCTTTGTCAGCTCTGATCGAAAACTTTCGTGCTGGTAGTTTGATCACGGCCGAAGAATTTGCCGCCGAAGCCAACAGTTCTCTCCCCTTTCTTGCTGCTTACCACAGCGAAACATTAGTGCAAGTCTGGGTTGAGTTTTGTCGTCGGGTGGAGGCTTGCTTGCATAGTCTTGAATGTACGAGCCTTCCTTCAGAGGTTGTGGCTGGAAAGGCGAGCTTGTGGGGGTTGATCGAACGGTGTGTCGCAAATATGCTGTCATGCGAGAAGAGGCTCAGCCGAAAATTTTCAGAGAGGAAGCTGGCTTCAACTGCGCTGGGGGAACTTCAAGCTGATCTTACGGCCAAGACCACTCGGGCATACGAACTTTGGCGGGTGCTTCAAGAAGCTATCAAGGAGGTGGTAGCCATTGATAAAGCCGTCATTTTTACTCGCGAAATGGTCGAAGCTCATAAAATTACCGAAAAGGGGCTTGAAAGTTGGCTTGCCTCGTACCAGGCGCAACCGTCTCAAGCGGAGGCCCGTCTCTTAGCGATAAAGAATCATGAATCCGAGGCCCAGCGGAAAAAGGATGAACTGGCAAATCTATTAAATCATCCGCCGGCTTGAAGAATTGTATATTTTTCTTTTTATTCTTCTTTTGTACATACTCCTAAATGAGGGTATTTTTTGATTCTTTCATAAATTGTACTTTGTATTCATTTTGACTCATGAATAAAAGACATATTTTGCTTCATGGTAGTGTGTCCCTTTTAGTAAATGCATTTTGTGGATAATCTATTTTGATCTCCTTATAGGACAGCGATGGCTTAGGAGTCGGGTTCAGATCTGCCTCCTAAGGCTTTCCAACTTTATGAACTGTGAGGGTCTCATAAAGGTATTTCTCCTTACGAGTCGTGAAGATCTCGTAAGTGTAATTTCTCCTTAAGAATTGTGAGGATTCCTAAGTGTATTTTCTCTTGAGAGTCGTAAGGATCTCAGAAGAGAATTTTCTCCTTACAAGTCGAGAGGACCCGTAAGTGATTGATGAGTTTACTTGCTCCCGAATCAAAGAATTGCTTTGACGGGGAAGTCGAGGGTTGACTTTATCCGTATTTCACGGAGTCAGAGGTTGACTTTATCCGCATTTCACGGAGTCAGGGGTTGACCTTATCCGTATTTCACGGGGTCAGGGGTTGACTTTATCCGCATTTCATGGGGTCAGGGGTTGACTTTATCCGCATTTCATGGGGTCGGGGGTTGACTTTATCCGCATTTCACGGAGTCAGGGGTTGACCTTATCCGCATTTCATGGGGTCGAGGGTTGACCTTATCCGCATTTCACGGGGTCGGGGGTTTGACCTTATCCGCATTTCACGGGGTTGGGGGTTTGACTTTATCTGCATTTCACGGAGTCGAGGGGTTGACTTTATCCGCATTTCACGGGGTCAGGGGGTCGACTTTATCCGCATTTCACGGGGTTAGGGGGTCGACTTTATCCGCATTTCACGGAGTCAGGGGTTAACTTTATCCGCATTTCACGGAGTCAGGAGTTGCTCTGGACGTTTCCCACGGGGTCAGGATTGACATTAGCCGTGTTCCACAGGACCAGGATTTGCTCTGGGCGTTTCCTATGGGGTCAAGATTGACATTAGCCGTGCTCTACGGGACCAGGATTTGCTCTGGGCGTTTCCCACGGGGTCGAATTGACATTAGCCGTGTTCTACGGGACCAGGATTTGCTCTGGGCGTTTTCCACGGGGTCAGGATTGACATTAGCCGTGTTCTACGGGACCAGGATTTGCTCTGGGTGTTTCCCACGGGGTCAGGATTGACATTAGCCGTGTTCTACTGGACCAGGATTTGCTCTCGGCGTTTTCCACGGGGTCAGGATTGACATTAGCCATGTTCTACGGGACCAGGAGGTGCTCTGGGCGTTTCCCACGGGGTCAGGATTGATATTAGCCGTGTTCTACGGAACCAAGATGTACTCTATCGGCTGTCTGTGAACCGTCGAGGTTTGGAACAGGGACTTTGCCTTGGCTCCAAGGTTGATTGTCACGTCTGTTGTAATGAGACGAATGCTGAGATGATCTCCAGGCTGTCTGTGAACCTCCGAGACTTAGCTCTCTTTCAGCTGGAGCCTGGTGGGAAGGTATGGTTCCCTCTCTGTTTGTGTCCCTGGATTGTATACAGGGATCGATGTGGTCTCACCTGTAGGACAAAAAGTTTCATTTTATATATTTTTCTTTCCGCGATGCTCTACCATTTCAGCTTTTATATCGCGAAAGTCGTGATTTCCCAATCATTTCGGTTATTTTTCACGGTGCCCAATCATTTCGGCTATTTTTTCTTTTTACTCGCTGCTTTTTATTGCGAGTTGCCCAACCATTTCGGCTATTTTTGTATGTATATATTTGTACTTGCTGATTTTGTTGCAAGTTGACCCATCATTTCGGCTATTTCATATGCATTTGCCTCGCTGCGAGTTTGGGATTTGATACCGATTTAGGAATTAACATCGCTACAACTGGGATATTGCCAGGAGCGAATCATCATTTGCCTTTGTCAGTTCGAACAAAGATGGCTTAGCAAACAGGGTTAGTATCCTGTTGACTAAGGCTTTTAACTTCATGAGCCGTAAGGGTCTCATGAAGGTATTTCTGCCTACGAGTCGTGAGGATCTCGTAAGTGCGTTTTCTCCTTAAGAATCGTGAGGAGTCTTAAGTGTATGGTCTCTTATAAGTCGTAAGGATCTTACAAGAGTATTTTTTCCTTATAAGTCGAGAGGACTTATAAGGGTTGTTCACCGTGCGAGCATATCCCTAGTCTTTGGTGGGACTTTGTTAGGGAAATATTTATTCGTTCCCGTGGATTGTATACAAGGGTCAATATTGCACTGCTTGTAGGGCAGCATTGGAGTTTATGATGGCTTAAGAACAGGTTCAGATCCTTGTAACTTAAGGCTTTTGAATCTTATGAGCCGTGAGGATCTCATAAGAGGGTTCTCCTTACGAGTCATGAGGATCTCGTAAGTGTAATTTCTCCTTAGGAGTCGTGGGAATCCCTAAGTGTGTTGCTCTCTTGTGAGTCGTAAGGATCTCACGCAGGTATTTTCTCTTCACAAGGTTGAGAGGACCTTACAAGTGTCTTTTAACGAGATTGCGCCCTTTCGGGTTTTCACAAAACTTGCCAGTAGCACTGCTGTTTTTACTCACGAAGCCCTTTCGGGTTTTCATCCGTGTCCATCTCGCTTATGGACATACCGTTTTCTTTCTGCATTTTTTTATTATTTTTTTTTTACTATTTTTTTTGTGTTAACCTTTGGATGCTGCGATCCATAGTAGTTTATCGACGTCTCGGTCAATAACCAGTTTTAGGACATAGTGGTCCATCGTTAGTTTAAGGACGTTTCGGTCCGTTGTTAGTTTTAGGACATTTCGGTCCGTCGTTAGTTTAAGGACGTTTCGGTCCGTTATTAGTTTTAAGACATTTCGGTCCGTCGTTAGTTTAAGAACGTTTCGGTCCGTTTGCCGGCTACTACTTATAGAGTTTGGGCTTAGGAAGATAGAGAGCGGACGTAGGCGTCGTCATCTATCGTTGACCTAGGCCGTGACTCGTCAGGCGTAGTATTTTTTCAAGAAGCGACCATTTATTGGCCTGAAAGTTCTTTCACCATGCATGTCCATAAATAGATAGGCTCCACCCTGATAAACTTTGTCTATGATGTACGGGTCTTTATAGTTCGGCTCGAATTTCCCCCGCTTGGCACGATTGGGGATCATGGGTCTCTTGACCACTAGCACAAGTTCGTCTTGGCGGAATGTTCTCGGCCTAGTCAATCTCTCATATGAGCGCGTCATCTTTGCTTTGTAAGCTTCCAAGTTTTGTTGCGCTATGAGCTGAGTTTCGTCGAGGGCATCAAGCTCCTCAAGCCGAAGATGAGCATTCTCTTCATCCGTTAGCTCGTAATGAATTGCCACTCGTAAGGAGGGTAGCTCTATCTCGAGGGGGAGCACCATCTTTTTCACGATCTTCATCAAAGTCTTGTTGAAAGTCTCAGCTAGACCGTTAGCTCGGGGATTATAGACCGAAGAGTATCTCCAGTCTATGTTATGCTGTTGTGCGAAGCGGCTTATCTTGTGGCTTCTATAGGCTGGCCCATTATCGGAGATAATCCATCGCGGAGTGCCGAACCGGTAAATGACATGTGTCTTAAAGAAATGGAGGATATTCTCCATCTTCACTTCTCTTTGTGGTACTGCTTCTGCCCACTTGGAGAAGTAATCGGTTGTTTCCAGTATGAACCGATGTCCTCTGGACGATGCTGGTTCGATGGGGCCGATTATGTCAGTTCCCCACAATTCGAATGGCCAGCTAGCCACCATTGAATGTAGTGGATTTGGATGCTGGTGGATAAAATCCCCGTGAATTTGGCACGAGTGGCACTGCTTCGCGTATTCTAGCCAGCCTTGGATCATCGTGGGCCAATAGTAGCACATCCTTTTGATCTTTAGTTTCATCTTCGGCCCGGCTTTGTGAGAACCGCAGAGTCCGTCGTGAGTTTCTTAGACGACTCCCCTTGTCTCTTCAGGTCCCAGGCATCTTAGCCATAGAGAATCAAATGATCTCTTATACAGAGTATCATTGACGAAGGCAAAAGATAGAGCTCGTTTCATGAGCTGATGTCTTGAGGACGCATCTTCAGGTGTTCGACGAGATTTGAAGTAGTCTATAAAGACTTCTCTCCAATCCATAGCTTTTTCCTGGTCTTTTATTTGTAGGGTTGCTTGCTCTGTCGTTCCCTTTTCTTCGTACGACTCCGGAGATATTTCTGCCGGTGCAAGAACCCGACGGCTTTGCACAACGATCCTTACGTCATCGAGGTTCTCGTCGGCCAGTTCTTTAGCGAGCTTGGCTAATGCATCCGCCTTACTATTTTCCGCACGCGGTATGCTTTACAGGGTGTAGGAAAGAATTTGAGTCAGCAGTTGCCGCTCTCTCGCCGTACTTCACCAACTCTGGTTTGCACGTTTGATAGTCGCCGTTTACTTGACTAACGACCAGCTGGGAGTGTCCGTATATGAGGAGGTTCTCGATTCCCATGTCGACAGCGATCTCAAGACCAGCTATCAAAGCTTCATATTCGGCTTCATTGTTCGTCCTCGGCTCTGTTAAGCAGAAGGCAAAGCGCATTATCTCTCCTTGTGGAGTCACGAATATGAGGCCTACCCCTGATTTGATTATAGGGATGCTTTGTTTGCGCTTCTTCATAGAAGATGCTCCGTCGAAGTAGAGTTCCCATCGGGTATCGCTCTCTCTTCTCTCCCCTTCGATCGTGTCAAACGCGTGCTTGTCGGGCAATTCGCGATTCAAAGGAGAATCGGCAGGTATCGGATGCTCAGCGAGGAAGTCGGCGATGGCCTGGCCTTTTACCACCTTAAGGGGTCGGTATGTTATCGAGAATTCCATCAAGAGGAGGGCCCATTTAGCGAGCCGTCCCGTTAATATAGCCTTTGGCATCAAATATTTGAGAGGATCCACCTTTGATATGAGATGGACCTCATGTGCCAACGCATGGTGTCTGAGCTTCGTTATCACGAAGATCAACGCCAGGCAGTGTTTTTCAATGGGGGAGTAATTGTTTTCTGCCCCCAGGAGAACTCGACTCAAATAATGGAGGGATATCTCTTTCCCTTGGTCGTTTTCTTGTGCCCATAATGCGCCTAGAGAACCCTCGAGGGCGGTTGTATACAGAATGAGAGGCTTTCCCTTGACTGGAGCAGTTAGCACCGGAGGATTCTGCAGGTATTGCTTGATTTCGTCCAGTGCGCTTTGGCATTTGTGATCCCAGACGGAAGGGGTTCCCTTCTTCATCAGGTGACTATAGGGGCGGCACTTGCCGGAGAGATTGGCTATGAATCGCCGGATATATGCAAGCTTTCCTTGGAGAGACCACAGCTGCTTGAGAGTTCTCGGCGGAGACATTTCCATGATCGCCTTAATCTTCGACGGGTCTATCTCGATGCCTCGGTGTCGGACGATGAATCCTAGGAACTTGCCCGAGGAAACTCCGAATGCGCATTTGAGAGGATTCATCTTCAAGTTGTATTTTTGAAGACATTGGAACTGTTAGTTATGTATATGCCCTAGAAGCCATTGTTGTACATATGATGTATATTATGATGGATGCTTGGATATATATAGAAAGGACTTTCTTGCTCGTCATGATAGTATGCTATTTGGTTTCACTTTATCTTAACATGTTGACTTATACTGGTTTACTGTTTTTCTCTCACATGTTGATAAAGCCCTTAGGATCTGTACTCGACTACTGGGACTATGATGAGATCATACTAGTGGGGCCATGTTAGTCGATGAGTACTTCCTATAACTGTTCCTAGTCGAGGGTATATCGAGACAGGGCATCGATACACCAGAGTAGACTAGCGTATACGCATCTTGACCCATATGATGGGCGATGGATGATCCAATATCCATCGGTGTTTGACATCAAGGATGGTGTACGGGTGCTCAGTGGAGACTGGGTACACTGGACGGACTCGCCGAGAACTCCCAGATGGTGATATACCACACGTCAGATGGCAGTTCTCCGGTGACACGGTACAGGATAGTCTGTAGACCCGAGATCGTCATAGAGTCTTGTGTGATTCCCACTGTGCTTTGATTTCCACCTTACCACATCTAAGAGGGCGTGCAAAATGGTGGCTTTTGGGTACAGTCCCGAATCACATGGAGGCAATGAGCGGTAGGAGGGGATTCGTTTCTCCCAATATAGGGAGTTGATGTTGTGCTGTGTTCGATTGGCTATAACTGGAAGTCCCTGGCCAGGGCTGATATAGAGATTTACTAGTAAGTGTTACCAGTAGTTTCTCGACCTGTTATGAGCCTCACATCGACACGACTTATCGGTTACTGGTCTCTGACGTATACCACCCCTAGACTAGATATGCGACATATCAGACGAACAGACCGGACTGTATAGGAATGTTACTGATTGGATTCACAGGAGAACGTACAGGCTAGCTTGTTGATCTTCTGATCGCTCAATACCTTGGTGGCTGTTACGTTTAGCTGACCGCTTGCAGCTTGTGGGTGTTTGATATGATCATCACCTGCTACCGGCGTATTGACGATTCTTTAGAGTCCTACACAGAGGTTTCTTGGCTCAGGCAAAACGGAGTAGAGGCACATATGTGATATGCGCAGGATCGAGGATAATGCGATATGAGATACCGTATTATATTCTCGCGATATTTAGATATGAACCGGGTCATCGGATCAAGTGTTGATTCGATGAATCGGTACATGATATATTAGTCGGTTATATTCAATATAGCCGGATCGTCGGATCAAGTGTTGATTCGATGATTTAATGTATAATAATATATATGATATATTGTATTACATATCTAATATTGGCTCGCTTTATTATTTCATTTTCTCACCGGATAATACATTGATATATATGCGATATATATTAATTGTATTATTTTCTTTTGTTACAAATATAATATATATGTGATATATTATAGTAACATGATATGATTGATAATGAAACATGTTTAGAGATGATAAAAAGAGATTAGGGTTTGATTAGGGTTAGCTTGCACCATCTAGAAGCATTGCTTTTGTCTTGGTTAAGATATTATGGTTGATATTTATCCATGACTCATTTTTAACCTAACCAAACCCTAGCTCTAGTTTATTCTCTACAAAGGTTAACCTTCTCATCCTTAACTATGGTTCCATGATCAATCATATATTCTTTACTACTATTCATCACAAAAGGATTATCTCATTATTCTTCATCTTCTTCTCTCTTGAGTTTTTGAAAGAGCTCACTAGATTTTCCTTTGGTGATGATTTCTTGTGAGAAATTGATATAAAAAGATAGCATAAATACTACTCCATCATTCTCATCTAATCTAGCCCATTAGATTAGGGTGTTCACCTCATTAGAGTGAGAGAGCTTGGGTTATAGCAACTTCGACGTAGATCATCGGAGAAGCGGAACACTACAAGCTAGCATGGATCGTTCGAGTCGTGGAGCCTCTCTTGAGTCCGGGAGATCGTGGATCGCGGCGAAGGGACTTCTACTCATAGCTTATGAAGCGAAGGAGCGTACTACAAAGGTTGTAATCTCTCACACTTAGTAGTAAAGATGTTTACTTGCATGTTAAACCTTAATAATCTAGCAAAGATCCTGGTTTTGGGTTGTTCAGCACGTCTAAATTTTAATTCGGGCATGTTTGATGCCTTATGAACCTTCATAAGAGTGCCTAGGAACCCTACAGTGGTATTAGAGCCTAGCTAGAGCATTAGGCGACGTGTTTACGAAGTTAAAACTCCGAACGAACTCCGATACGACGATTTGAACCCCTCTCTGGACTTTTTCTAAAAATTGTGATTTTTCAGAATTAAAAATTCTTAAAATTACCAGCAGAAAAATATAAGCATCTATCTGAAACACGTGTCAATGATCCGTACATTGCGCCGCGGAACCGCGGCAATACCTTGCTCCTGTCGCGGCTCCGCGGCCGTACAAACATGTTGTTGACTCGTTTTTCAATGGTTATATCCGTAGGCGATTATGTATTTTTCTGGGTACTTTTAATCTGACTCAAGTGTTGAGTGTTCTGGGGTTTATTTTGTAATCGTTGATTCGATCGGAAAATTTAAATTCGTTATTGTTTTCCGGATATTTAGAAACTGTTAAAATATTCGAACGGATATCATTAACTCAATTTTTCCCGGCACGTAAAACTTTCAAGTGTTGAATTTTTATCGGGTTTAAATCTTTCGGAAAAATGTACAAGTAACACGGTGGACCCTCTAGAAGACAACAAACCTTAACTCGATTATGTGACCGTCTTGAATTGCCTCTAAACCTTAGGGTTTGGGGCAGTACGGCATGCCACATGTGAGGCGTTGGCTTGACCCTTCTACGGCTGGATCACCGGTACTGTGACATATTCTGGGATTATTTGAACTCCGCTCAAGTGTTGAGCAATTTAGGAAATTTTGGGTATTTGATTATCTGTTCGGAAAGTTTAATACTGTCTATTTATCTGGAATGTGATACAATATGTGGAATTCATAGAGTTAGGCATGAAATGCGAAGTATGTGATATTTCGGATTTACGATGTCTAAAGTGATTGTGGATTCCAAATATTGTAATTTTACAATTTCTTTTCTGTGACCGTAAGTGTAGTATGTAGTTGTATTGCCGGTTTTCGTTGCTATACATCAACGACGATCGGTGTATGCATACTTACTTGCGTTGATGATATGTGATATTATGTGTTGCTGTGATATATTATATTGGATCGTCGTAGGAGGTATGCAATCTCATTGCAAATTTCAACACTTAAAATTCCCGATAATGTTTTGCCCCTAGCGATATATGACCTTGACTAAGTCAACAAACCATAAATCACAAGTCAAGTTCAACCCGTACATTTCCCGATTGAATTAAACCCACCCGTACGACCCTTGACTGAGTCAACAAGGCCGTACGAATACCCTAATCCAATCAGATCTCATATTTTAGCAGATAAACACTATTTAGCTACCGTACACTACGCCTTGACTAAGTCAACAAACATAGCACGAATACTAAATAATATCTATCTGAAATGACGGAGGGCTACGCAGGTTTTTCAGAAAAGCTTGAGCATAATGAACTTGATATCGTCGTAGAATCAAGTGAATTTTGTAAAGAAATGTTTTTGAGGCTTTTCTTAGTTTTTCTAAAGAGGTCACTTCCGGTGAAGGGATCTCGGCTCTTTCCTCATCGAATAAGGTGCAGGACATATCATATATATCACTGTGCAAAGAAAAACTCTAAAAGCAATCAAAAGACAAACCGAGTTTTGTAGCATCTGCCAGTTTCGCTAAAGAGGTCACTCCCGGTGAAGGGATCTCGGCTCTTTCCTCATCGAATAAGGTGCAGAGTATATCATATATACCGCTATACAAAGCAAGACTGTAGCCACCCTTTTTATAAAGTTTTGATTCTACAACATCTTTTAGGTTTCTTTTCTTTTTATTAATCTCATTAATAAAATCCCATCAGCTTATGCTTCCTAAGCATCACAGAATAAACGAAAGCAGTAATATTTATATATCAGCATATATATATATATATAGTATAATCATTCGTCTCAGGCAGTAATATGATCTCATCACAGAACATTGCAGCAGAAGAACATATATGAAATATTGAATATACTAGGATGTCCATGTTTTCAATACGAGCCTGTATAAAACACGGATTCCACGGTCGCGACGAATAGCCAAACCCACATCCCAAGACCCCTACGAGAGCGGCAAGTAACACTGCCAATTTTAGGGTTAGGAGACCCGGTCTCGACTCCTCGAGATGGCCTCCCACTGGACCCTAGAACCCGGTTACTTGTGCTCCCCTCCTTGGGTCTACCTAATGCGGAAAAGTAAATAATATACACTGGTGACATCAACCTCATCCTGGAAGTGCCCCAATAAAAGAATATTACATACAAATGAATTTTACATGAATGAAAATAAAAACCCTCATCTCACATAAAAACCCCGGCTATTCAGAACACAACGAAGAAAAAGGAGATCCTGAAGAGAACCCTATAGAGGAAGACCCGATAGAGGAAGATCCCGATGAAGACCCGATAGAAGAAAATCCAGTTGAGGAAAATCCCGTGGAAGAAAGTCCAGAAGAAGAGAATCACATGGAATCGGACCTCGATGAAGAAGCTCCATCCGAGGAAGAAGGACCAGAAGATCAAGACCCTACTGTTGAAAAACTTCCAGCGGCGATGCCTGCGAGGCGATATGGAAATGGACGCCCCTACTTGAGTGCGCGAGCCTACCGCAACCTACTGAATCTCCACAACCGCGACTGACGGAATTTCTTTTGATGTTATCTTTCTGGCCAAATAAAATGTGTATAGTTTAGGACCACTTTTCGCCTTTGGGAATGCCTTGTTTCAAATTTTCTTGAATGAAATAAATCTTCTGAATTCGTAAACCTTTTGATTATTGGCTCGCTTGATACTTGTTTATTGCCCATATCTATTTCTCTGCTGAGTTCCCTGACCATCCACCCCTACTCATTGTATAGTTTTCACCCTCGTTTCGATTAGAAAAGTACCGCACCCTGATCCTTGGAATGAGCCACCCTTCATCTCTTGTCTGTGCCCCGTTTGAGATCCTTCTGGGAGGAGAACATTTCTTGTGAAACTTCCGAGTTTACTAACTCTTCAAATTTTGATTCATGTGGTGTACCGACTGTTGTTTTCCCCCATACTTGTTCTCTGGTATACATTTGTTGCTCATCCTTACTTTCTGTGCTGACCCGATCCCAATTCCCTGATCCTCAACCTAAAGCCGCCACCTACCGACCTTTGAATGATCCACACTTCCTTGTAGTCAATACCCTAGCTAACCTACATTTTTGTGTTCTTCCTATTACCCTAACTATATATAGGGACAGTGTTATTCAACGATTTAGTTTTCATTATTTTGGTTCGTGTTATTGATTACTCCGTTTTTGTATTTTAAGTACAACTATTATTCTTTTCATTTTCAGTAGCGCAACCTTACACCGAGCATACTTTTGGTCCATGTTTCTTAATTTCACTATACAAGTTTTCTAAATTATTTTAAACCTATTGTATCGATACATTATCTTAAAATGTTTTAACCTACCGACTACTTTTCGCCACTTTATTCTTGTTACTTTATTTTCGGGTATTGTACTTATGATTACTATATAAATAGTAGAGCCTTATACCTATTATTTCTGCGTGTTTTTGCACATACTTGGGTTTCGACTTTTATCGAGTGCGCCTCGAATAATATTGTTCGTTATTGTTGTTGTTTATATTTCCGTATTTATATTTGTTCTTACGTATTTATATCTTCAAATCTTTCCATCCGCATATTTCTAGTAAATCTTTATGTGTTAGTTGCAATATAATAGCTTTCGCCTACGTTGATATAAGTTATTGTTTATTTTAAATTTCGAGGACGAAATTTTTGTAAGGGTGGTATGATGTAACACCCAGCCCTTTTTATACACCTATATCCGTGCTTCTTTTCACCTATATAATTTATTTACAATTATTTATTTAGTTATTTTCGAAACTCCATTAAACCCTAGACTTCCAATCCATTTTCCCCCGCTATTTTCTCAAACCCAAATTCCAATCCCTTTATTTTTCCATTTGATTTTTCCTCTAAATCTCTCAGCCCATATCCTATTTCTTATAACCTATTTTTCCCACTACCCATTTTCTTCCTAATACTATTACCATTGTGAGCCGGCCTTTCATTTCATTTTCTTTTGTTTTTTCCTGCGGCCCAACTCTTTCCCGAGCCCAGCAGCCTCTTTACTAAAATTCTTTTATTATTGCCGGCCCAGCCCACTTCATTATCAGCCGCTTTGTTTTTTAAAAGGGAATTAATTTCTTTTTCCTTGCGAGCCTGGCCCGTTCTCCATTCGGCCTGCCTCAGTTTCCGACCCGACCCGCTACCCCTGTTCATCTCTTTTAAAATTTCCTCCAACGGTAACCTCCGCGAGCGATCCCATTTCCTCCGCCCATGCCCACGCCGCCTCCTCAGCCCACGCCCGCGCTCGTGTCGGCCACGTTCGAGCGCCGTTACATCCACTCGCGCACCCTCGTCTCCCCTAACTCCCTCTCTTCCTTTTCCTCCTCTCCACTCACCCAAACTCACCGAGCGCCATTGTTTTTCCCAACCTCGCTCGTCGCCCCGACGACGACAACCCCTCAGCGACACCTCACCACCTTAACCATCGACGTCGCACTCCCCTCTCTAACCTCGTCGCCCCATCACCTCCTCACTTGTTCTCCTCCTCCCTTTTTCTCTCGCCCACCGTCCCGGAACCCAGCGTCTTGCCGACCACCATCGCCATCCCAAGCTTCCCCAGCTCTCCCCGTCGCCACCGACCACCAAATCATTCACCCTCCTTCTCCCTTCACGACTCTACCCCCATCAACTCGAGTTCCCTGCACCCACTCACCTGCACACCGAGTTCCCTGGCCCGACGCCGGCGAGCTCCTCGTCTCGTCGTCGACCTCTCCCGCGTCGTCATCATCGTCGCCGTTCTCGTCATCACTCAGCTCTCTCCCTCTGTCTCTACCCCAACTCTCTCTCTCTCTCAGATTTCTCTCTCTCTCTAACTCTCAGCTCTCTCTCTCTCTGTCTACACTCTCCCTCTCTCTCTCTGCCTACTCTCTCTCTCTCTCTCATTTCTCTCTCTCTAGCACTTTCTCTCTCTACAAATCTTTTCTCTTTCCAATATCCCTCCATTTGCAATATCTCATTATCGATCTCGGCACACCACCGACCACCACACTTGTCGTCTAGACCCCAACAACCAAGCCGCTGCCGAGACTCGAGCTCAAGCCAAACCTAGCCGAGATTCGTCGGGCGCTTGCTACTCCGTGCCCGTGCCGTGTCACTACTGTCTTCGCTGCCGTGCTATCGATTCTTCGTGTCCAAGCAAGTCCCCACTTGCTACATGCTATTTATTATTAGTTTACAAATTATAATCGTATATATATCCCATGTCTTGCCTGATGTTAAATATTGCAACAAAACTGTTCGATGCTTGTTCTCATAGAAAATCATCATCAAATTTGACGGAACTGGATATATTGCATTGGCCCTTGTAGGAATGGATAACGTGTGCAAATTTCGCTGGAAAATATGACCGTTAACGACTAAAACAACTACCCCCAAGTTTAACCGTAAAACTGGAATTTTATTGTACCTGAAAACCGTTAAATTCACCATAAATCATATACATACTAGAATGGTGTGCTCGATGGCTCAAATCGAAGCCGACTCGACGAAATTTAACCCTATACTGTTTTACTGGTATTCCTGTACTCAAACTATGTTAATATTTGGATCGGAGTGTGACTCTGGACTGCAGTCCAGAGCGACTCCAGGTGTTGCTTGCTGTTCCGTATTGGGTACCACAAGATCTCCTTAACTCATATATTGCGGAACTCCACTGCTTATTATAGGTAAATATGTTATCTAGACAACACAATTGGTTTCATTCTGTTTCGTTACCGTTTGATATTTAATCTGTAATTTAAAAGATCGGGACGCATAACAGTCCCAGCAGAATCAGAACTGACATATTAGTGTTAAACAGTGTATATCTCCTGACGTGGAGATGCGATTGAAGATCCGTCTATTACGTTGAAAACCTTACTGAAATCACTAGATTTCATCCAACTGTAACATCGCTAAAATCTGATTCCAATTGGGATTAAAATGCGTTGCGAAACGGACTTCTGATTCTGAAACCAGATTTCCGGCCGTGAACGCTTAAAATGAAATGACCATAAATTATGATCCTGAAACCCGATTGGCTTGAAACTAAATTCTATGGATGGACAACTGAACATACAAATTTCTACCTGTTTATCGTTTCGCTAAACTATACACGTATTTTTTTATGATAAATCGTGCAAGTGATAGAATACTGTTTTTATGACATCTTGATCGTGCTTCATATACTGTTTACGTATCATATCATACTCATATCATTGCCGTGATAATCTCGTGATATCGTGCATTTACCCAGTGTTAAATTCTAGTGATGATTGTGGCAAGTACGTCAGTGTTCGTGTATCCGTGATTAAGTGAAAGTGATACGTACTTGTACACAATCAGTGACCCTATTATTCTATTGCATTGTCGACGTCTGTGGGATGCTTATACGTGTGACTATAAGTGGTATGGGACACTTATGGAAGCGCTTGCACGGGTGTCACAGATAAGGCATCCGACCCTGCCATTTATCTTAGGTATTAGTCGGGACGTGCTTGATGGAGGTCCTGCCTCCAGTTCTCGCGCAGAATTGTCACGGATCGATTATTATTTAGGGTTATGGTTAGCGTTTGATGTAGACAACGGGGTGTGGGGTAGTTCAAGTGTGAGTTCAACAGAATCTCGGGAGTCCCATGCCGGCTTATATATTTAGGGAGATATATGGAGATTTACAGGGTATGTGATATACACCGTGATATATATGTTACATGTTGGGCCCGTGGTCCCTTGCCCTTGGGTTCTACCCTTGGGTGGAGGACACTCGCGAGTGGTTGACTCTCACACTTGGACTGACGATAGGCTTAGTGACCTGTACAGTGAGACTTAGAGACTGATAGGGATACTGGCATTTACTTTCCGTCTATACTGTTTTGGCATACGTGACACATCGTTCTACTGCTTTACTGTTCCGCTGCATTGATTACTGCACATTCATATTCATGCTGTCATCGATTTACTGTTTCACATATCTATTACCACTGTTAGAACTGTCACATGATTTTATATATATTGTATCGCTATTATGTCGTTCTGACGACCTGAGTATGCATGCTCAGTGTGAGGAGAAGATTTAACCTGGACCAGAACTAGACGTGCATCACAGACTTCTTGACTTGCCTTTCCGAGTTACATTCGTTTGTTTCCCATCAGGTCAGTTTATATTATTGTTTCTTCCAGTTACTGCATTTCTCATTACCTGCGCATTATTTACTGTTTACCATGATAAACTAGAAGCCGAAGTGTGACTACGGTGGGACATTTCCTTGACCGTAGGAGCATGGCTGGCCTTGTCTACCCCTCGTATTCCGTATTTTGGGAAGCGGGGCGTGACAGGTTTGAAGGAAGATTTGATAAAAATAGTGGGAGACATCCTGATTAGATAAGATAATAACCAATCTAATCTTACAAGAGCATACGCTAAAGTGTTTTCTTCTCTCTCTCCAGGTAGCGACCATATCAGGCCATAATCAAGATAATAATATGGATGTATTGACTGAACCCGCTTATTATACTGAGCAGGGGAACGTTGGACCCGTTTTTTCTTATAAGAGTTATAAGACTGAACAGAGAATAGTAGAATATCTGGATTCTCAAGCCGCCCAAAAGAACATGCATGTTCATGCATCTTCTTCAGGTGTGTTAGTTATTGAGAATTGTTTCTCAGTTCACCCTACGTCCTGGGTATTAGATACCGGATCAGGATCCCACATATATAAATTGTTACATGGGCTGCGGAAAGGTAGAGAACTGGAAAAAGGTGATCATTCCATTCAAGTAGGGAATGGGGCAAATGTTGCAGCCAAAGCAGTTGGCGAATATCACCTAGTATTACCAAGTGGTAATACACTGATTCTAAATGAGTGTTATTATATACCGAACATGATGTGCAACATCATATCAGTTTCTTTATTAAGTAAAAAAAGGATATAATTTTGTAGTACAGGATAATGTTATGAACATATTCCTAGATCAAAAGTTGATTGCATCAGGCTCGTTACATAATGGCATATTCATTCTAAATCAAAATACAGTCCTCAATATACAAAACACACACAAGAGGAAGAGTTCAAAAATGAACGAATCCTTCTTGTGGCATTGTAGACTTGGTCATATCAATGCGACACGGCTAGCTAAGTTACATAAAAATGGATATTTGAATACGTTCGAATTATCATCTTATGATACTTGCCATTCATGTCTCAAAGGGAAAATGACCAAAACTCCGTTTAGTGGACACGGAGAAAGAGTTACGGAACTCTTAGGACTGGTACATAGTGATGTATGCGGCCATATGTCTACACACGCTAGGAACGGTTCTTCCTACTTCATTACATTCACTGACGATCTCTCTAGATACGGGCATGTGTTCCTGTTAAAACACAAGTCTGAAGCTTTTGAGAAATTCAGAGAATATAAGCACGAAGTAGAGAACCAAACGGGCAAAAGTATTAAGATCTTTCGATCTGATCGAGGAGGAGAATACTTGAGCAATGATTTTCTGGATTATCTAAAAGAGAATGGGATTCTCTCTCAGCTTACTCCTCCTTATACACCACAGCACAACGGTGTATCAGAACGGAGGAATCGCACCCTATTAGATATGGTGCGCTCTATGATGAGCGAAGCTGAGTTACCTATTTCCTTCTGGGGGTATGCGCTTGAGACAGCCATATACATATTGAATCTAGTTCCGTCTAAATCTGTACCTACCACACCATATGAGATATGGAATGGGAAGAGACCATATTTTAAATGAGTTAAGATATGGGGTTGTCCGGCCTATGTCAAAAGGCAAAATCCGGACAAACTCGAGGCACGATCAGTTCTTTGCAAATTTGTGGGATATCCAAAGAATTCTCAAGGATATTTTTTCTACCACGCTGAGGAACAAAAAGTGTTTGCTGCTCAACATGCCACCTTTTTGGAAAAGGAATTTCTTGCAAAAGAAATTAGTGGCAAAGAGGTAGAGCTGGAAGAGGTTCCAGCACCACAAACTACAACTAATGATTTGTTGGAACCAGAAGATTCAGTAGTACCCGACGAACCCCAGCCTCTCCGCCGATCTAGTAGGTTTTCTTGTCCACCTGAGAGATACTACGGTTTTCTCATTGATGGTGGAAGCGAGGATTGCATCATGGAAGATGATGACCCGACTAGTTTCGAGCAGGCCATCACAAGTGGTGACTCTGTGAAATGGCTGGATGCAATGCGATCTGAGATGGAATCCATGTACACCAACAAAGTATGGACTTTGGAAAATGCTCCTGAAGGGGTAAAACCCATTGGGAGCAAGTGGATCTTTAAAAAGAAATTTGGTGTAGATGGAAAAGTTGAGACTTTCAAAGCTAGACTTGTAGCAAAGGGTTTTCGTCAACGACCAGGTGTGGATTATGACGAAACCTTTTCTCCAGTGGCTATGCTTAAGTCCATCTGGATCTTACTTGCCATTGCTGCATACCATGACTACGAAATCTGGCAAATGGATGTTAAGACCGCCTTTCTAAACGGTGATTTAGAAGAGTGCGTGTACATGACTCAGCCAGAGGGCTTCGTAGATAGTGGGAGCAGGGGAAAGGTGTGCAAGCTGCTTAAATCCATTTATGGATTAAAGCAAGCATCGCGGAGTTGGAACATCTGTTTTGATGTTGTAGTCAAAGAGTTTGACTTCATCAAAAATATAGATGAACGTTGTATCTATAAAAAGGTAGCAGAGAGTAAGGTTGTCTTCCTCGTATTGTACGTGGATGATATACTCTTGATAGGAAATGATATTCCTATGCTGCAATCAGTCAAGCTCTTCTTATCACAAAGATTCTCAATGAAAGATCTAGGTGATGCCTCCTGTATATTGGGAATCATGATCTATAGAAATAGATCTAAACGGATACTGGGATTGTCCCAATCCAGGTATATTGACACCATACTAAAGAGGTTTAGTATGGAAGAATCCAAGCGTGGGAACCAACCCATGATCTCTGGACTCACTCTCTCCAAAGAGATATCTCCCAAGACTGATTTGGAGAGAGCTCGCATGCAAGGGATACCCTATGCTTCGGCAGTAGGCTCTATCATGTATGCGATGCTATGTACCAGACCCGATGTAGTATACTCACTAAGTGTAGTGAGTCGGTATCAAGCAGATCCTGGAGAGAGTCACTGGACAGCTGTGAAGAACATTCTCAAGTACTTGCGAAGGACTAGAGACATGTTCTTGGTGTATGGTAACGGAGAACTCCGGGTGGAGTCCTTTACCGATTCCAGCTTTCAAAGTGATAAGGACGACTCTAAGTCGCACTCGGGTTTTCTCTTTACCCTCAATGGAGGGGCAGTATGTTGGAAAAGTTCCAAACAGGATACCGTTGCAGACTCGACGATGGAGGCTGAATACATCACTGCCAACGATGCTGCCAAAGAGGTTGTCTGGATAAAAAAGTTCATTAGTGAACTTGGTGTGGTTCCATCCATTTAGCATCCAATACCTCTGTATTGCGATAACAATGGAGCTGTGGCTTTGGCCAAGGAACCCAGGTCCCATCAGAAGTCCAGACATATTCCGAGGCGGTATCACCTAATCAGGGAGATAGTTGATCGCCGGGAGATCGAGATTAGGAGAGTAGATACGAAGGACAACACTGTGGATCCACTCACGAAGGTCGTTCCCCAGATACAGTTTGAGAGATTATTCGGGATGCTAGGTATGAGATACTACAGCAGCTGGCCTTAGTGCAAGTGGGAGATTGTTAGTTATGTATATGCCTTAGAGGCCATTTTTGTACATATGATGTATATTATGATGGATGCTTGGATATATATAGAAAGGACTTTCTTGCTCGTCATGATAGTATGCTATTTGGTTTCACTTTATCTTAACATGTTGACTTGTACTGGTTTACTGTTTTTCTCTCACATGTTGATAAAGCCCTTAGGATCTGTACTCGACTACTGGGACTATGATGAGATCATACTAGTGGGGCCATGTTAGTCGATGAGTACTTCCTATAACTGTTCCTAGTCGAGGGTATATCGAGACAGGGCATCGATACACCAGAGTAGACTAGCGTATACGCATCTTGACCCATATGATGGGCGATGGATGATCCCATATCCATCGGTGTTTAACATCAAGGATGGTGTACGGGTGCTCAGTGGAGACTGGGTACACTGGACGGACTCGCCGAGAACTCCCAGATGGTGATATACCATACGTCAGATGGCAGTTCTCTGGTGACATTGGTACAGGGTAGTCTGTAGACCCGAGATCGTCATAGAGTCTTGTGTGATTCCCACTGTGCTTTGATTTCCACCTTACCACGTCCAAGAGGGCGTGCAAAACTGTGGCTTTTGGGTACAGTCTCGAATCACATGGAGGCAATGAGCAATAGGAGGGGATTCGTCACTCCCAGTATAGGGAGTTGATGTTGTGCTGTGTTCGATTGGCTATAACTGGAAGTCCCTGACCAGGGCTGATATAGAGATTTACTGGTAAGTTTTACTAGTAGTTTATCGACCTGTTATGAGCCTCACATCGACACGACTTATCAGTTACTGGGGTCTGACGTATACCACCCCTAGACTAGATATACGACATATCAGACGAACAGACCGGACTGTACGGGAGTGTTACTGATTGGATTCACAAGAGAACGTACAGGCTAGCTTGTTGATCTTCTGATCGCTCAATACCTGGGTGGCTGTTATGTTTAGCTGACCGCTTGCAGCTTGTGGGTGTTTGATATGATCATCACCTGCTACCGGCGTATTGACGATTCTTTAGAGTCCTACACAGAGGTTTCTTGGCTCAGGCAAAACGGAGTAGAGGCACATATGTGATATGCGCAGGACTGAGGATAATGCAATATGAGATACCGTATTATATTCTCGCGATATTTAGATATGAACCGGGTCATCGGATCAAGTGTTGATTCGATGAATCGGTACATGATATATTAGTCGGTTATATTCGATATAGCCGGATCGTCGGATCAAGTGTTGATTCGATGATTTAATGTATAATAATATATATGATATATTGTATTATATTATCTAATATTGGCTCGCTTTATTATTTCATTTTCTCACCGGATAATACATTGATATATATGCGATATATATTAATTGTATTATTTTCTTTTGTTACAAATATAATATATGTGTGATATATTATAGTAACATGATATGATTGATAATGAAACATGTTTAGAGATGATAAAAAGAGATTAGGGTTTGATTAGGGTTAGCTTGCACCATCTAGAAGCATTGCTTTTGTCTTGGTTAAGATATTATGGTTGATAGTTATCCATGACTCATTTTTAATCTAACCAAACCCTAGCTCTAGTTTATTCTCTACAAAGGTTAACCTTCTCATCCTTAACCATGGTTCCATGATCAATCATATATTCTTTACTACTATTCATCACAAAAGGATTATCCCATTATTCTTCATCTTCTTCTCTCTTGAGTTTTTGAAAGAGCTCACTAAATTTTCCTTTGGTGATGATTTCTTGTGAGAAATTGATATAAAAAGATAGCATAAATACTACTCCATCATCCTCATCTAATCTAGCCCATTAGATTAGAGTGTTCACCTCATTAGAGTGAGAGAGCTTGGGTTATAGCAACTTCGACGTAGATCGTCGAAGAAGTGGAACACTACAAGCTAGCATGGATCGTTCGAGTCGTGGAGCCTCTCTTGAGTCCTGGAGATCATGGATCGCGGCGAAGAGACTTCTACTCAGAGCTTATGAAGCGAAGGAGCGGACTACAAAGGTTGTAATCCCTCACACTTAGTAGTAAAGATGTTTACTTGCATATTAAACCCTAATAATTTAGCAAAGATCCTGGTTTTGGGTTGTTCGGCACGTCTAAATTTTAATTCGGGCATGTTTGATGCCTTATGAGCCTTCACAAGAGTGCCTAGGAACCCTACAGGAACACGGTCTTCAGATGCTCTAAATGTTCCTCGTATGATTTGCTTTTAACTACGAGGTGTTGATATAGCATTCGACAACTTCATATATGAGGTCATCGAAAATCTTCGTCATGGCCCTCTGATAGGTGGCGCCGGCGTTATTCAGACCGAAGGGCATCACTTTGTAGCAGAATATGCCTAGCGAAGTCCGAAAATCGGTATGCTTCTAGTCCTCAGGATGCATCTTTATCTGATTGTATCCTGATGAGCCTTCCATGAAGGAGAAAACTTCGTGAGTGGACGTATTATCTATCATCAGGTCGGTGACCGGTACTGGAAAATCGTCCTACGGGCAAGCTTTGTTGAGATCTCGAAAGTCCACACATATGCGAACCGTCCCATTTTTCTTCATCACTGGGACAATGTTGGCGATCCAGTCAGGATACTGAATCTCTTGGATGAAGCCGGAGTCGATTAGCTTCTTGACCTTGGCGTTGATACCCATCTCAAGCTCGAGCCGCATTCTTCTCGGCGCTTGTTTGACTGGCTTGATGTCCGGAGATATCGCCAATTTGTGCACAACAATCTCTGGATCTAGTCCCGGCATCTCGGAATAGTTCCATGCGTAGTAGTCTTTATACTGCATGAGCACGTCTTTTAGCATAGCCACCCTTTCTTCAGACAATAGTTCACTGACGAACGTCGGCCGTGTGTCACTTACCGTCCCCAAGTCGATTTTCTTGAGGTTATCTGCAGTAGTATGCATCCCATCTTCCAGCTCTTTTGGTGCCGGTGGAAACTCTGAGATCACCTCGTCATCATCGTTTTCGAAGCACCAGGGGAGGTCAGCCATACCCTTAGGTACTTGAGCTTTATTGAGCCTCTTATTGTGAAAAGCCACTTTAGTTTTGGTAGGAACCGCTATATCAAGATCAATCTTGGGGTAAGTCCCCTTCACCTGCTTCCACACTTTATATATAGATGAGGAAAGATGTCTCAGGGCGCGAACTGGTTTCTGCTCTTATGGGATCTCCATGGGCTGCGGAGACTTCTTCAATATTGCGGTAGGAGAATTTTGTCTGACCCTTCACAACAATTTGAAGCTGTTGGAACAACATTCACCACTGGGGTTGAAACAGGACCATACGGAGAACTGTCCCCAGCTCATTTGTATGACGCTGATATCAACGTCGACCGTTTCTTACGGCCGGGATTTGATTAGTTTTAGGATTTTGCCGAGCTTCCCCCCTGTTTCCTTCGAGAGCTTGAATATTCTGCCCCCTTCGTCGACCTTGGTCCTTGGCAGGTGCTAGTTGTTGAGGACTGGTTCCGTCGGCAAAGTTGCAGCTTGGGAAACCATCCTGTGGAAGACAGACTTTCCCTGGGCTTCCTCCATTGGCGTTGAGGCACCGAGGGTGGGAGGTGGGAGCACCGATCCAAAGAGAAGCCGGTTGATCTCTTGAAGAGCCGGATTGCAGAGATTTGAGGCTGCAAGTGGCCTATACTTAACTCCACCAGAAGTGACAGAGCCTGAGTTAGGGTGAGTAAAAGCAAACGCCATTCTCGGAAAATACGAAATGCCGGTTTCAATATCACTCCCCTAAGGGCAACCACAAACACATACACCGCGATTATCTGATCACGGGAAAAACACGACACACGAAGTGTGGAGTGGAAAGAGAAAAAGGTCACACCGGGCATGCCAGAATCTGTTCTCCACCGGAAGACGCGACCGGGACGTTGGGAAGTCCAGCCTGAACTTCGAGGGCAGATGCTATTTGGTGCTATATGTTCACATCTCCGAAGATGTCAAGTTGATTTATGGCACCATGTATCGGAGGTTTAAACGGATGCGGCCGATATAGCAGACTTCGTCAGATCCCCCCTCATTGAAGGGTTTTCGATTGTGGGACGCTCTTCTCTGTAGGCATAAGCCCCTGCAGTTAATTACGCTACTGCATCGCGGTAACCACTTCCTCCTTCTCCAGATGGTCACTTCGTGTCGTGTGTGTTTGTTTTGTTTTTGGTTGCCCGTGGATTGTATACGGAGACTAATTTATGTTGTCGCCTGTATGGCGTGGATTAGTCCAAATTCGTATTTTCTTTGATTTGGATTTGGGGTTGGATTTAAGGATACGTTAGTCTCATTTGAGACTAAGATCAACTTAAACGTATGTTAAGGATACGTTAGTCTATTTTCAGACTAAGATCAACTTAACGGGATCATTTAGATCCAACAAAAAAGCATTCGGGCTCTATTATTTAGTTTAGGGATATTGCGGTCCAGGGTTAGTTTAAGGACATTACGGTCCAATGTTAGTTTAAGGACATCTCGGTCCGGTTTAAAGACATCGTAGTCTGTAAAGGTTGCGGACATCATAGTCCATGAGCTTAAGGACCCCACAGTCCGAGGTTAAGGACATCATAGTTCATAGGCTTAAGGACCCTACAGCCGAGGTTAAGGACATAATAGTCCATGGGCTTAAGGACCCCACAGTCCGAGGTTAAAGACATTATAGTCCATGAGCTTAAGGACCCCACAGTCCATCGTTTAAAGACGTCATAGTCTATAAAGTTTAAGGACATCATAGTCCATGAGTTTAAGGACCCCACAGTCCGTGGAATGATTGGTTATCGGGACCCGTCACCTCTTTGAAGACGTTGAAGGATTACAACGACAAATATCAAAGGAGTGAAGAGATGTACCCTTGAACCAATGTTGATTGGGAAATCTGTAATCCAATTTGGGACTAGGGTCAATTAATTAGATTATGAGCACATGGGCTCAGTTAAATCTGAATTGAGGACCCATGGCCAACTTGGGCTAAGTCCAATTAGGTTTAAAATGTTGGACATTTGTTTGGGCTATTGAACATTTGTCTGGGCTCAGCCCCCCATTATTTAGCAATGCTAAGTATGGGTCTGGGTTCTGACAATGTTTTGTCTTTTATTGAGTGCTGAGCACTCGTATGAGATATGAGATGATCAATCTTGGAAGACAAGAATATATTTGAGGCTCGGTCAAAAGGGGAGTCTTGCCTCTGGAAAACTTAGCCAATTTAGGCTAAGACTATTTGAAAATAGTGTTAAACACTAGCACATATTTGGCGATCACGTATTCCTACGTGATGTATTTAAAATAGTGTTAAACACTAAGGATGCAGTGCTTAAAATAGTGTTAAACACTAGAAAAATGAGGCGCTCACGTAAGGACGCGTGAGGCGCCCTAGGATTGGGTCAAGATTCCTTAATTTTATTCTCAGAATATTCAAATAAGTGTTAAACACTTTTAGTCTTCATGGCCATCACGTGTGGGCACGTGATGGACACCCATGCACTTGATATTAATAAGATTTGTTAGGGGTCACGTGGGGACACGAGAGGGCGCCCAAAGTCTATTTTGCCATTGCTTTGTTCTCTCTATTTTGAGGAATTTATCCAAGGATCACGTGGGAGCACGTGACCCAATTTCATTCGTTCTCTTTTGATCACTGAGGAGGGGAGTCGCGCGGACACACGTGATCAGGTTGGATACTGATGCTTTTACGTGCATGAAAATTTTAAGTCCCTTGTTTAAAAATTAAATTCTTTTGTAGGGTTGAACCCTAATTTATTTTGAGGAGTTAAATTCCTATGTATTTGGAAGAATTAAATTCTTTTATAGGGTTAAACCCTAATTTTATTTAGAGAAATTAAATTCCCATGTATTTGGAAGAATTAAATTCTTTAAACTCAATTCTCCCTCTAAATTTTGGATCTGCATGGCAGAATCTCCCCGATGAGAATTAAATTCTCAACTTATGGGAAGATCTGCTTCTGCGGATCTTCAACCAGAGGAAGAACTAAGTTCTTATTCAGAAGAGTTGAACTCTTAGCTTGAGAATTAAATTCTCTTTTTTGTTTTGTGGGAGTTTATAGAATGATCTCTTTCCCTTTCTTACCTAGGGTTTCTTTCTTTTCTCAAGAAATCTTCTTTTCTCTCTGAAGAATTAAATTCTCTTCTTTTTTTTTCTTTGTTGTTGTATCTCTTTTTTTTTCCTTCTCTTCTTGGCTCTAATTTATAGAAGAAAGAAAAGAATCAGTTTGTTTAGTCAATCTTTCATTGAAAGATTTTGATTGATTTTGTAACCAACATGATCTTTTAGATCACTCAGTGAATTTTATTCACCATTGGATTTTTAATCCAAAAGATATTTTATTTGTTATTCCTTGCAAATTTCAGGGAAATCTTTCCTTGTATAGAATCTTTCTATAAATTGGTGATTTTTAATCACCATTGGATTTTTTAATCCAACGGTGCTCCACTTTACAGAGCGCAACCTTTTTGTTTGGAAAGATCTAAGGAAATATTAGGGTTTTTGATTTACCTTAATTAAAATTTAATTCTATTAGTTCAGAAGATTTATGAGCCTATCACGTGACCCCGCTGATTGACCATTTAATTAGAATTTAATTCTATTAATTCAGAGATCTTTAGGAACCCATCACGTGTTGGCACGTGACCCCCTGATTAAGCATTTAACCAGAATTTAATTCTGTTGTTTTAAAGAACTCAGGAATTATCGCGTGTCAGCACGTGGCCCTTGGTCACGTGTGGGCACGTGATGCCCCATTGGGGTTTTTCCCTGTTGTTTTATTATACCTTTAATTCTTTTCAGTGGGTTTAAAGGCCCATCACGTGTGGGCACGTGACCCCATTTGATTAGGATTCAATTCTTATCATTTCAGAGCCCTTAGGAAGCCATCACGTGTCAGCACGTGGCCCCCAATCACGTGTGTGCACGTGATGCCCCATTGGGGTTTTTCCTTGTATTTTATGAGGGAACGCCCCAGTGAGCACATGTATACAATCTTAGGTGCACAACACCAATGGCTGCGGGACCAATCCATCGCCCCTCGTTAGGGTCTAGATATGTATACACTAGTCTACTCTGGAGTATCAATGCTTAGTCTTGATACTCCTGCGACTATGGACATTTTAAGGATGTGCTTACTGACTACTCAGCTCCCACAAGTATGATTGCCACCACAACGTTGGTAGCCAAGCAAGGATCCTTCAGGCTTTATCAACGTGTATACAAGATATGAAATAACAAGTAAAATATATCACACGTTAAGATAAAGGCAAACCAAATAGCATACTATTATATCGAGCAAGAGTGTCATATACATACATATCCCTAGCATCATATACAATGAAGGCCTCTGGGGCATACATATCCAACAAATCAGATGTTCCAACTCCGTGATACCTGCTTTAATCCATAAATGGATTTAAGTAATTTGCACACCTTTCCGCTGCTCCCACTGTCTATGAAACTCTCTGGTTGATCCATATAAACATATTCCTCTAAACTTCCATTTAGAAAAGCGATTTTAACATCCATCTGCCAGATGTTATAGTCATGGAAGGCAGTAATGGCAAATAGGATCCGAATGGATTTAAGTATAGCCACTAGTGAAAAAGTTTCATTATAGTCCAATCCTGGTCTTTGACGAAAACCTTTAGCAACAAATCTAGCTTTGTAGGTTTCTACCTAACCATCTACACCAATCTTCCTTTTGAAAATCCATTTGCATCCTACGGGTTTTACCCCAGTAGGAGCAAAATACAAAGTCCATACTTGGTGTAGGGTGTTTTTTCGTCACCCCATTGAGATAGGAATACGCACGCGCTGGTCAGACCCAGTGCAAATTCCCCCTGCCTAGGGTAAGCTGGGGTTTATTGATTGTGGGGATCTGAATCTCCGGCAGCCGTGGACTAAGCTGTCGTTAATTACCCCTCGCCTTTGGAGCGAGAGAACCTCCGACTGACAGGTCAAATAGGTCATGCGAACTCAATGTGCACTGTACGTGTATTTTGAAAAGGGTTTTGGATATATTGGAGGCCCCACAGAGTTTTACGGGGGTCCCGCTATCCGGATAGCAGGCTGGGGGTCAAGGGGGCTAGAAGCCCCCTTGCAGGGTGTGGGGCAGCGCCCCGTTAGAAAAATTTTCCCAACGAGGGATGTGTTTTGGTGTGGCGTGCATGAAAAAAATAGGGGGGGAGCGTCTTAAAGACGCGTGCATGGCACGTGGGCGCATGGTGCCCACGGGCCACGTGCCTGGCGCGTGAGCGCTTGGCACTCACTGGTCGCGTGCGCAGTACGTGGGCGCTGGGTGCCAGCGGGTCACGTGCGCAACACGCGACCGCGAGGCGCCCATGGGTCACGTGCGCTGCACGTGATCGTGGGACGTGCATGCACGTGGGCGCTTTAGTGCACGTGGGCGCTTTAGTGCCCGTGGGCCACGTGTGTTGCACGCGACCGCGGGTCACGTGCGCTGCACGCGATCGCGGGGCGTGCGCGCACGTGGGCGTTTTAGTGCCCGCGGGTCACGTGCGCGCACATGAGCGCTTTAATGCCCGGGGGAACGTGCGCTGCACGCGACCATTGGGCGCTTTAGCGCCCGCGGGTCACGTGCGCGGCACGCAACCACGAGGAACACCAGCAGGAAAGGGCTTAGCCCCTAGGTTGGGGAGTTGAACTCCTAAGGGGTTTTGGAGTTGAACTCCTAACAGAAATTTAATTTATGGAGTTAAACTCCAACAGATCTAGAAAGGAGTTAAACTCCTGGGAATTTTTGGCTCTTCTTTTGAGCCTTAGATCCTCCCAGCGTGGGATTTTTTGAGATGGGTCTCCTTCTTCTTTCTCTCAGTTGGCCGGCTCTTAGGGGAAAGGGGAGTGAGATTCAAAATCTCCCCTTTCAAATATTTGATGGGAGATCCGAGCTCCCCTTTGTGGGTTTTGTGGTGAAAAACTACTTCTTTCTGAGAAAGGAAGAGTTAAACTCTTGTTTTAGTTCAAAAGGAGGAAGAAGGTTTTAGACCCTTGAGAAAGGGGAAGATGGCACAAACCCTAGAATTTTGGGGAGAATGAATTGTATCTTTATTTCATCATCATGTTACCTTATATAGGCTTACAAAATTACATATAGCTTCTTGGGCTTTACAAAATGGCATTTTGCCCATCCCATGCCTCATGTGCAATTCCTTTTTGCACATAAACCATGGGCTTACAAAAATTTGGCTTTATGCCTATTTTGCTTACATTCATGCATAAAAAATTACATCAAAGTTATTTATTACATGATTTTTTTATTTGCATAGGGGAGGCCGGCCGCTTCATGTTCGGGCTCGACTCGGGCGTGAGCCCACTTGATCTGGGCTTGGGCCCACCTAGCTTGGCGTTGACCTTGACTTTGACTTGGTCAACCAGGGTGCAATTTTCAACCCCAACACTTGGTTTGTGTACATATATTCCATCTCGGATCGTATAGCATCCAGCCACTTCACCGAGTCTCTACTCGTGATAGCTTGCTGAAAACTAGTTGGCTCATTATCATCAATGATGCAATCTTTCGATCCCCATCTACGAGAAAACTGTAGTATCTCTCGGGTGGATGAGACTGCCTACTAGATCTACGGAGTGGCGTAGATACGTCCAGTTCCATTGAAATCTCAGTTTCTACTAATTTTTCAGTAATTGTTTATGGTTCTAGAATTTCTTTCAGCTCTATTGCGCTTCCACTTATCTCCTTTTCAAGAAATTAAGTTTCTATGAAGCGGGCATGATGAGAAACAAAGACCTTTTGTTCCTCAGCGTAATAGAAATAATACCCCCTAGAGTTCTTGGGGTATCCTACAAACTTACATAATATTGAACGTGCCTCGAGTTTTTCCGGATGAACCTTTTTGACAAAAACAGAATAACCCCATACCTTAAGATACTTAAGACAGGGTTTCTTCCTACTCCACATTTCATATGGAGTGGTAGGTACAGACTTAGTTAGAACCTTATTCAATAGGTATGTAGCAGATTCTAATGTATAACCCCAAAAGGAGGGCGGCAATTCAGCATTACTCGTCATGGAACGCACCATATCAAGTAAGGTGCGATTCCGTCTTTCTGATATGCCGTTGTGTTGTGGTGTGTATGGAGGAGTAAGCTGAGAGAGAATTCCATTCTCTTTTAGATATTCCAGGAACTCGGCACTTAAGTATTCACCATCCCGATCAGATCGGGGCATCTTGATACTTTTGCCGGTTTGCTTTCCGCTTCATTCTTATACTCTTGGAATTTCTCAAAGGCCTCGGATTTATATTTTATTAAGAATACATGTCCATATTTTGAGAAATTATCGGTGAAAGTAATGAAGTAGGAATAACCACTTCTTGCATGCGTAAATATTAGCCCATACGCGTTGCTGTGTATGAGTCTCGGAAGCTCAGTAGCTCTTTCTCCGTGTCCAGTGAACGGAGTTTTTGTCATCTTTCCTCTGATACATGATTGACAAGTTGCATATGATTGATGCTCAAATGGATCTAAGTATCCATCTTTATGTAACTTGTTCAACCGTGTTTCATTGATAAGACCAAGTCTACAATGCCATAAGAAATCTTGGTTTGATTCTGAAGTCTTTCTGTTTAGTGTGTTTTAGACGTTGAAAATTTGATGTTGATTGAGAATGTATATTCCGTTATTAAGTGTACCCAACCCAACCATTTCATGATTTAGGTGAATGTTTATGACATTACTTTCAAGTGCAAAATTATATCTTTCATTAAATAACAAAGATACAGATATAATATTACACATCATATTAGGTACACAAAAGCAGTTACGCAATAACAAAATATGTCCACTCGCCAATTCTAGGTGATATTCTCCTACTGCAACAGCATCCGCACTAGTTCCGTTGCCAACCGTGAGGGTCATATCATCTTTCCTTAAAACTCTACGGCTTTTCGGTGCCTGCAATGAATTACAGATGTGAGATCCTGATCCGGTATCCAATACCCAGGAAGTAGAGTTTATAGAGAAACAGTTTTCAATCACGAACATACCTGAAACCTAAACCACAACTTTCTTCGCATCCTGATTCTTGGCTTTTAAGGCCTGGCGGTTCTTCTTCCAATGTTTCTTTTTCCGACAATAGAAGCATTCTTCCTTTGTGGCTGCCTCCCCCCCCCCCCACATTATTTTCCTTTCCCTTTCCGTGCACCTTTTGCACACCTCCCCTCGGTTTGGTGGGGGCCTTCTTCTTCTTCCCCTTAGCCTTAACCTTGGATTTAGCAGAAGAATAGTCCCCAATAAACAGAGAGGGTGTTTCCTTGGTTTTCTTCAAGGTGCCCTCTTCCACCCTCAGCATATTGAGGAGCTCAGAAAGTGAAACATCCATCTTTTGCATATTAAAGTTCAATATGAATTGGGTATAGGTGGAGGAAAGGAACTGTAGAATCAAGTTGATGTACAACTCATTCTCCAACGTAGTTCCCAGGTCTGCGAGCTCTTCTATGAGAGAAATCATCTTTAAGATGTGGTCCCCAACAGATGATCTGATAGCCAACCTCGCTTGAAACAATTTTTTCGAGATCTCGTATTTTGCAATATGAGATTGCTCTCCATATAAATCTTTAGTATGAAGGAAGATGGAAGTAAGGTCCATCTTCTCGTGCCACCTCTGATATTCATTATCCATAGAGGCCAGCACGAGACACTTGGATTTCGTACAATCAGGATCTCAGGTCTTACGGACCTCAATGTCTGCGACCGAGGATTCTGGATTGGGAACAGGGGAGCTTTCGCCGTGAGGACGTATGCGACCTTATCATATGTAAGGGCTATATAAACATTCCTCAGCCAGTCTTTATAATTTTCCCCAGTGAGTTTATTTTTATCTAGTATTAGCTTAAGTCTCGTCATGGTCGCTGCAATTAGGAGAAAGAGAAAAAAAACACTCAGTATATGCTCTTGCAGGTTTAGATTGGTTATTAATTTATCTAAACAGGATGGCTCTCACTGTTTCCTCGAATTCTTCTTCAAACCCTAAAAGAAAAGAAATGTTGTCGATGAGCAGCACTCTATAAGTTCGCTCATCTTTCGGCCAGGCCAGTGTTGGTACTTCGAAGGAGGTTTCCCGTGCTTTCGCATGGACCTAATTAAATAACCTTGTTTTCCCAAAGGCGTAGCCCCGTTAACACCATTCTAGACACCTACTTGATTAGCTAATTACAAAGTGAAAAATTCTCCCGAAGAATAGCAGATACTCACAGTAGGATCAGGACCCAACTATCATTGTGTGATAATTTTGAAGGAAGCCTACCAAAAATACCACACTCCAGAAGGTATGCAACACTAGCAAGTTTCCTGTATGTTTGAAACTCCCGATGTGATTTTTGCCCCAAGCGCTTATAACCTTGACGAAGATCAAAACATCATAAGTCGCAAGTCAAGTTCAACCCGTCATTGTCCAGATTAATCTAGACCCATTCGTACAAGCCCTTGACGAAGGTCAAAACAGCTGTACGCCTGTCCTAGATTAATACACCTATCTATACTACAGATAAGCATCCACTAGCTATCAAACACTATGCATTGGCGAAGCTCAAAATACATAGCATGAATACTAGTAGATACCTATCTGAAATGATGGAGGGCTACAGCTGGTTTTGGTGAAAACCGTTAACGTAATGAACTTGATATAGTCGAAGGAACCGAATGGCTTTTGAAAAGGAATGGTTTAAGCTTCGCTTTTTAAAAGTTGTTTTTGAAGAAAACCGAATGGTTTTGCAATTATTCCAATGACGTCAGATTTTAGGTTTATTACTTTGTATTAATCAATATTATTGCGGTCTCATCAATTAACCTTATCATTGCAGAAAAAAATGAAAATAGAACGTACGCTTATGCCATCCGCATTCGCCACGGGGCCCCGTCATGCACCGTTAGGTTACTTAACTAACGGCAGAGAGAGGCTGGACTAGCGCGGGTGGAAAACATAAGCAACGTTTATTATATATAATATATATATAGTCATTCGTCTCACGCAATAATATCCATTCCAGATCACAGATCACAGCACAGCAACACGGATGAATATATTGGATATAGTAGGATTTCCGTATTTTGTTTTAGCCTACAACGAAAAACGGATTCCACGATCGTGAAGAATAGCCAAACCCCCACCCTAGACCCCTATGGGTGCAGAAAACTACCCGCCAAATTCCCGAAGTGAAGCAACCTCCCTCAATAAAATGAGTAGGCCACTCGGCACTTCAAGAACCCGGAAATTTGTGCACCCCTCCTTGGGTCTATCCTAAGTGCAAGAAAAAGTAAATGAAATAATACAACGGTAGCTACAATCTCAACCCGGATATGCCCCGCAAAAGAATATTACATCAATTTACAAATATACATGAATGAAAGAAAAGAACACTCTTCTCACATCCCCCGGCTATTAATTCATGACGATCTAATACTTCATATCCATAAGCCATCAACAATATACAAGATATATGCAACCCCCACTAATCGACATATACCAATTAGTAGACGTTTAGCAACACATATACAAACAAAATACACGGTTAAGCAAGAATTTAGAATTTCAATCGATTAAAGCTTTCCGCATTTACCCCATGTACAAATCAGTACACAAACAAATCTGGACAAAAACCAAATTTACCAAAAATTACATTTCCATGAACCCGAACCACAGAAAAAATTGGGAGCACCTTAGCCACAATTAGGCCGTGGATTAGCGGTCGAATTGTGAGCTCGTGTGCTCAAATTTTTTCTTGGTTCTATAAATGCCTGCACATAATTTTAAGGTCACTGAAAATATTTTGAACAAGTTTAAAATCCGGACAGCAAGCTATTAAATGGAAATGCAATTCGGATGTTTTTGGTCGATCGAAATTCTAAATACGTGCTAACTAGCTAGTTAAGCTTTAAGTAGGTTTTGATACTAGTGTAAGTCGATATCGCACATCCTACGTAGTTTGTGGGGAGGCGGAATTTACAAAAAACAATTTTATACTTTGCAACATCGACCAAACATCCAAGATCTTTCAGAAACCCTAAATAGCAAAACACATAGAGATTCTAAACTATTATGATAGAGTTTTATACCTCCTTGAATTTAGTCATTTGGGTCTTCTTCTTCTCTTCTTGAGCTCCTAAAAAATGTGGATCAGGCTCAGTTGTCGGCCTCCTCGTGTCGAAGACGGTCCACCCGAGAGTCTATGGTTCAAGCTCCAACCTCAAGAATGAGGTAACTGAAGTACCTAGTTTGCTAATTTAGGTAGCTTAGAAGATGTAGAGAGTTAATTGGACTATTTTTTCTCAAAGAACCCTAGGATTCACAACACATGTGAGAGTTAGAGTTTGATAAAGAAGGAGGAGAGCAAAAATGGAGAGAGAATAAGAAAACACAATGACCAAGTCTTATGTGCAAGTGAAGAATGGCTAAATCTTTTCCAATAATCAAGCATGCAATATTTTTCCATAAAAAAATACAACCATGCTTGGCTAGTAAAGTCAAATGAAATAAATAAATGAATTATCCATGCTTCAACCGTGCCACAAATATCTCCATTTCCACCTCATTAATCTATTTTCCAAAAATAGATAAAACCAAAAATGAGGTGTCCCCTTCTAGAAGAATCTCTTGTAAAATTACAAAAATGCCCTCACCGTATATACATACCCGTATTCGTACTGCAACAAATACGAATACAAGGAGATAAAAATAATCCAATAATATAATACAAGAATGCGGCTTAATCCTAAGCCCACTAGTATTATCTGTCCGAACATCATCCGTGTAGCTAGTACACGTATATGATCGGAACCCTGCACGTAAAACTATACGGCATCTACATCATTTCGCCTGAACCAGGGAAACCCTCTGTGTAGTACTCTAAAGACTCGACAGTACGCTGGCAGTGGATTTAACCATAAGTCCGTCAGTGGCACATCTGTAAGTAACGGCTGCCCAGGTACCTGTCGAAAAGAAGGCCGACGAGTGAACTCATCCGAACCCCTACTAAGCCTGTCCGTGACAATCTTCATGCAGTCCGGTCTGTTCGTCTTAAAGTATCGCATGCCGGGTCTAGGGGTGGATAACGTCAGACCCCTGATAACCTGACAAGTCGTGTCGGTGTGGCTCAAAACCATCCGAATCTACTGGTCCAACTACCAGTAATTCTCAATCCGCCCTGTCTAGGAACTTATGGTGTTGGCCAATGTAACACAGCGCGATATCGACTCCCGATACCGGGAGAGACGAATCCCCAACAGTCGCTCACTGCCTCCATGTGGCTCGGAACTGTACCCAACTAAAACCTGTTTGCACGACTTACTAGAGCCGTAATAGGGTAGTAATCAAGCACAGTAGGAACTCACACAAGATAAATGATGAGCTCAGGTCAACAGACTATCTGCACCCATATCACCAAAGAACTACTATCTGACGCTAGGTATAATATCATCTAGCCAGTTCTCAGCGAGACTGTCCAGTGTACTCACCCCCAGTGAGCACCTGTATACAATCTTAGGTGCACCACACCAATGGCTGCGGGACCAATCCATCCCCCCTCGTCAGGGTCTAGATATGTATACACTAGTCTACTCTGGAGTATCGATACCCAATCTCGATACTCCCATGACTAGGGACATTTTAAGGATGTGCTTTTTGACTACCCAGCTCCCACAAGTATGATTGCCATCATAACACTAGTAGTCAAGAAAATATCTTACGGACTTTATCAATATGTATACAAGATATGAAATAACAAGTAAAATATATCATACGTTAAGATAAAAACAAACCAAATAGCATGCTATCATATCGAGTAATATTGTCATGTACATACATATCCCTAGCATCCTGATTGATCTGATTTATAGAAGTGTTTGTAGAATAACCGTAATCAATAACAGTGTCGCGTGTAGCTAGACCGAGATGAGTACGGGTCGTCCTCAGGGAAACGTGGAATCTTTTAATCTTATTTTAGGCGTGTTGAGAAAGAAAAGAGGAAGAATAAAGAATGGTGAAGAATGGTTGTAAGATCTAGATCTACGTTAAACACGGATGCAAAATATAGATCTAGATTAACTACGTGTTTATTACACTATGTGTTTATTAAAAAAGTTGCAATAATAGAGATTAACTACGGATGTAGGTTTTATAGTAGAAGGAGGCTTATAGGGTTTATTGGGATTTAGTAGTTATGCATGATTAATTAAAGATTACTCTTTTTATCTTTTAATAGATTTAAAACTAGAACGACAGTGATGCATGTACATTAGGGTTTCTGGAGGAAAAAGGGTTCCCACTCTTAACCCATAGATCGACATGGATCTCCGTTTATATCTAACCTTTACCAAAACAATTGTTAATCTAATCTCTAATCGCGGTCGAGACTAGCAATGAATTGGTAGCGCGCCCGATTAGGATGTTAACTATTCTTTTGATAAATTTTATAAACTTTATAGGACGTAAAAAGAGTTTAAGGATCTTCATCATCCATTAATGTACCCTAATCCCGTGAACCCTAACAAGCGAAGAATTACTCACGCATGTTGGGATAAGAAGAGATGGAGAAGGAAAACATAATGAAAAACTACAAAGAAATAAAATAAGAAAACAACTATCTTTATTAATCAACAAAAATCATTTACACTTTGTTCCCTTAGAAAATGATTACAAAATGCTAGTTTGCTTCTCGATCTCTTCTAAGGAGGTAGATGAACCGTTGATGATCAGCCTGGATGCGTGAGCTTGTCGTGGACTTCGTGATCTCTTCAGCTTGATGATTTTTCCAAGAGGCTCTCGGTCCTTATTTATAATCCCAAAGCCAGAACCCTAGCTGCCTAATTTGGAAGCCAGAAGTTAAGATCCTAACAGCAAAATCCCAACTCCCCAATCTTCTGAACCGCGGCGGAACTGCGGCCAATAGGTGGGTTTGGCCGCGGTTCCGCGGCCTTATAGGGAGTTTGTTGGGTATTTTCTCTGGGGCTTTGTCTATCTGACACGTGGTGATCATTTAACATCTTTGGAAACTAAAAATCTTCTCTTCGTCACTGTCAGCCTTGATTTCTTTAGTTTAATTTCTTAATTAGGCAGGTTTGTTTTACCAACTTTGATTTTCTTGATTTCAGCCCTGCAAATTCTGCACAATAGCTCAACAAATAATATATAGTAGCGTTTTTTTTATTGAGATATTAACTTAACCATTAAGTATTGGTCAAAGGTATAATATGGTAAGCATATTTAAATGGGCCAAATGTTACATGGATATTATATGCTTACTTTTCCCTACCAAATGTTTAATTATAATATATAAACACATGAAAATAGTATTTTTACAGATAAACCCTTATGTGTCATATATTATAATAAACACTTTTTATTATATAGAAATAGTAGGAAAAATGTCATATTAAATGTGCAGTTTTATCAACTGAACAAATGCCCCCAAACTTAACTTTGATCATCCCGAGCAAACTAGTTATTCAAGAAAAGGAGAAAAAGAAGAAGAACTAAGTAGCACACTTTCGTAGGCAACACGATTGCACTGAGCACGTGCAACAAGCCGTTAAACCTCTAGGTGTCCCTAATAGGAGGAGTGTTGTCTCCTGAGGGTTTTCAGCGGATTACACCCACAAAATCCTATAATAAAAAAAAGATAGTGAAAGTTACATACAAAGATAAGAATTATGAATGAAAGAACTTGAAAATAAGAGTTTTCAACTACACCAGTTTTTCAGTTGCTATGAGCCCTATCTTAATGATCATGAAAAAATGTTAGAAATCACATCATCCCTCAATAAAATATCGCCCTTAGTCTTCCTCCCTATTTTTCATCCAAACATTGATCATATACCTCTACGTGTGTGTAAAAGACATCCCCACACTTAGAGAATTCAATTCAAGCTATCATACTCTTGTCCATCTTCCAAAGTACTTTATAGTTGGTGAATATTTTTGATAAAATTGCTCACACATTCTTCATGCGACCGTTAATACTTCTTGAGGTACTAACCGACCGATTACAAAATGTGCTCGCGCATTTAGGCGTAATTCCTCGTTTCGCAACACCTAAGGCTTAGCAGTGGCTCCCAAACCAGTTGGTCTAAGACACTAGGTGATAAAGCACCCTCGCTATATTTTTTTATGCTGCCTTGGTAATTACAAAACCAGTGTTCATTTTTTTTCTTCACCACCATTTATACTTCTGCTATTTTTTATTATTATTATTTTTACTAAGGCTTTTAGACAAGAGCATTTCAAGGTATCCTCTACTATCCTAAGTTTCAAGATGTGTGTAAGTGCGTATAATAGGGTATCAACGTTTAGATGTTTGGCGTCAAGAATAAGGACTATGTTTACCCCAATCTGAGCAAAGCTCTGTTCAAATTCCAAGGCGGAAGATGAAGCAACGCTTCCGATTCCCCCCAATCAGAGCAAAGCCCTACTTTGAAAATTTAAATTTTAATAAATGAAGCAACGCTTCAGATCCTCTGCGCTGCGCGCAGGGCGCCACGTGTCAAAATCAGGCACGCCAGCACAGAGAGCGCAGCGCCCAAGACAGCGTGCCCAATCAGAGCAAGGCCCTATTTAAAACAAAAATTAAATGAAGCAACGCTTCAGTTGCGCAAGCGTTTCGCTGCGCGACACGTGTTAGTGCAGTTGCGCTGGCGCAGTGGCGCAAACGCTGCGATGCACGACACGTATCAGCGCAAACGCAGTTACGCTGCGCTGTGCGCTGCGCGACACGTGTCAGCGCTGTGCGCTGCGCGACACGTGTCTGCGCTGCGTAACACGTGTCACGCGCTGGGGCGTTTGCGCCAAACAGAATTAAATTCTAGAAAGATCCTTCTGTTCTTATTAAAACAAGAAGATTGTCTTCTGTAAAACAGAAGCCCCTGGATCAAAGATCCAACGGTGGGGAAAATTCCCCAAATCACTCAAAGAATGATCTTTTTAACAAACTTAACAAATCTATGGGCACTATATAAAGACCCCTAGACCCCAACTCAAAAGATCATCAATATTGTGAGAGATTAAAAACCTCAAAACAGAGAGAACTTTGAAGAAAGTTCAAGAAAAAGGTAAAAACCTTCATAAAACAGAAGAATTTCTTCTAATAGATCATTGATCTAAGAACAAGATCAATGATCTTCAAATAATAATAAGTGCCTTGCACTTTTTATGAACCACTGGTTCTCTGAAAATAAGAAAAAACAAGAAAAACTTGTTTTCTCTGATCTAAATTGGATCAAGAAATTAAACAGTACCTTGCACTTGTAAAATTTGCACTGTTGCGCTCTTGGGTTGGCGCAAGCCACCAGAGAGCGCCACGTGTCAGCACCTGAACCACTTGCGCTATGCGCTTTTAAGATAGAGCCTTGCTCTCTAAAATTGGCGCAACTCACCAGAGCGCGCCACGTGTCAGCAGCGGAAGCGCAGCGCACTGCGCTTGCGTGACACGTGTCATCACCACAAGCGCTTGCGCTCAGTGATTGGCGCAAAACGCCTGACAAATGCAAAGCATTGTTTACTAAAGGGCCAGGCCCAAATCAAAAAGGCCCAGTAGGCCAAAATAAATTGCAATACAATAAAAGGGCAGAGCCCAAATAAAATTGATGCTCTGCATCATTTATAAAAGGACAGAGCCCAAACGAAATAAAAAATGCAATGCATTATTTAAAAAGGGGCAAAGCCCTAGCACAGGCCTATTAGGCCAAAGACAAATAAAAGCGTTGAACATTTTTCAACTAGACTTAGCCCAATCATGGCCGTAAGTCCTTAAATTAAATTGACTGAGCAAGACTGCTCTCCTAAATCAATTTACATCCGGTTCAAGGGTACATCTCCGAGCTCCTCTGACACCTATCGTTGTAATCCTTCAACGACGTCAGAGAGGTGACGGGTCCCGACGGCCACAAATAAAATGGACCACCATGTCCCTAAACTGGCAATGGACCACCATGTCCCTAAACTAGAAATTGACCGCAACGTCATTAAACTAAACAGTAGAGCCAATTGCTCTTTTGTTGGATCTAAACGATCCCGTTAAGTTGATCTTAGTCTGGAGATTAGGCTAACGTATCCTTAACAAAAGTTTAAGTCGATCTTAGCTTCAATATGGCTAACGTATTCTTAAACTAAAACACCAAACCCAAATCTAAGTAAATACGGATTTGGACTAATCCACGTCCTACGGGCGATGGCATAACTTAGTCTCCGTATACAATCCACGGGCAACCACAAACAAAAAAAACACACACGACACGAAGTGAAATTCTGGAGAAGGAGAAAGTTGTTACCGCGATGCGGTAGCGTAACTAACTGCAGGGGCTTGCGCCTGCAGGGAAGAGCGTCCCCACAGTCAAAAACCCCTCAAGCGAGGGGGAATCTGACAAAGTCTGCTACATCGGCCGCATCTGTCTAAACCTCCGATACACGGTGCCATAAATCAACTTGGCATCTTCGGAGAGGTAGACGGATAAGGCCAATTAGCATCTGCCCTGAATCTCGGTGTCAGGACTTCGCAGTCCTGTACGCCGTCTTTCGAAGGGAAACAGATTCTGGCACGCCCGGTGGGACCTATTTCTCTTTCCACTCCACACTTCGTGTGTCGTCTTCGCGAACGAATCGCGATTTGTTAATGGTTGCCTTTGGATTTCAAGTTACTAAGATTTGGTCTTTTGCCTGGCGCAGAAATCAAGCATCAATGGCCTCAAATTGCTCGAACTGCTCAAAGTGCCAATGCAACCGACGCTCCGCCTCACCTGGAGGCATAGCATATGGGCCTCAAGCGGCCTCCGTCCTTACTATGCCTGTGGAACAAGTGACTCAGGCCACCACCGGCCTGTTTTTCGGGACCATGATCCCTCCTGCAAGCTTCACCCTGCCAATACCCGTACCGGAAGCTTCAAAGAAGTCGGTCTTCGATCGACTTGCTACTCCCACGGCCCCTCTCAACGGGTCGTCCAACTCCTCAGTCTTCACCAGACTGAGCCTGAACGCCAAAAAGCCCATGATACCTGAGAAGGCCATCCCAAAGAAGACGGCTGCTCCTGAAGTCGCCAAAGCGGGTTCTCCTGTCAAGGAGTCAGTCTTTTCAAGGCTGACTATTCCAGCTCCTGCCCCTGCTCGAGGATCTATCTTTGACAGATTGAATATTGCCACTCAAAGGACGACCTCAGTCTTCAAGAGGATGGCACCAGCAGCGCCTCATGCAAACAGAGGGCAAGATGAAGCTGTCCCTATCTCCGAGCCAGTCCCAACTGCTCGTCATGCTCGACGTCGCCACTGGCGCCGAGTAAGAAAGGCTGGGGGCAACTCCCCCTCGGGGCTAACTCCACCCGCTCCAATGGTGAAAGTTGATACTGCTGTTCCAACTGGGAACAGCTTTGAACTATTAAGGAGGGTGCGTAAGAACTCTCCAACTGCTATGCTGAAAAGATCTCCTCCACCTGTGGAGAGGGTTCCGGAAATGAAGCTAGAGCAGCCCCCTCAGCGGCTATCCTCCAAAATTTATGAAGTATGGCGGAGGGTTCAAGACTCCGTAATTGATCAAGGTCACTCTCGCCAACAGAAAATGGCAAAAGTGCGAGAAGAAAAGAACCGTCCGAACAAACAGCAAAGGACGACCACCACCAGGGTGCCTGTTGCAACGGTCCCCTTAACTTCAACGGCCCATAAGAGAAGGAGGCCAGAGAAAATTCCCACGCCCGCGGCAAATGCCAAGGACAGCGAGCCCAAACGCCCTAGGTCTGTGGGCATGGTGGTTCATACCGTGTACATGGCGTCTGGTAAAGAGGACAGCCGTGCATCTACAGGTCATCGGCCGCTTACACGGTCAGTGACCAAAGCTCAGGAGCAACAGCAGAAAGAAAGCCCCGAAGCATCCTCGGATGAACGTCAGGGGCAAGAAACTGACGCTGAATTCCTTCGTCGTATATTGGAGAAGAAGGATAAAGAGGCTGCTGAACAAGCAGCCAACATAAAGCGTATGGCCCTCCTGTTCCAAGACATGGTGGGGATGATGATCCAACAAGATCCTCCGGCCGAAGATCCCCCAATCATCCTTGAAGACGATAGGGGAGAAACGTCAAATCCTCCACCGCCTATGTCAACAGCTAAGCAGGATACAATCTCCAAAGCTGACTTGGACGGGTATATAGCCCAACAAATACGAGTTCATCATGCGACTGAAGCAGCCGGCCAGGTCGTAAAAACAGGACGACCATATCCGAGCTGGTACGACCAGATCAAATACCCGTCGGGCTATACCATTTCCAAGTTCCATGTCTATAAGGGGACGGGCAATCCCCACCAGCATGGTGTCCAGTTCAGGGCACTCTGCGGCAACACCGGCGGTAATGACAAACTGTTACTTCGCCAGTTCATTGGCAGCTTGTCAGATACAGCGTTCGAGTGGTACTCTGAGATCCCAAATGACTCTATCAAGACCTTTACGGAGATGGAGCTGCTGTTTACCCAGCGTTTTGCAAGCGCCAGTGAACGCACCCCGATGAAGGCATTGATTAATGCCAAGGTGAAGCCAGGTGAGACATGGGTCCAATATGCTATACGGTGGCGGAACTTATGGTCAAAATGCGAGCAACGCATTGAAGAAGCTCCTGCAGTGGGTATGTTTGTGGGAACCCTTGATCCGCAAGCAACCATCTCGCAATTTATGATGTTCTTCAAGCCGACTACCTTTCAGGCCCTGATCGACAAACTAGCGCAAATGGATCAGATGGGCCATAGACCCCCTCTTCCAAAGCCGGACTCCCGAAATGACAAGGGGAAGGGAAAAGCGATCGTTGTCGCTGATGCTCAACAACAACCGAGCAACTCGAAGCCGGTTGTTCGTCAAAATAATATGCGTCCGTACGTACCCCTTGAGGAGAGATTAGGACGTCCTTACTCGTTTCCCCGAGATAAAACAAGAAGATTATTGGAGCTGGCGTTGCGCAACCGACTCATAAACCTGCCGGATCCAAGACGTCCATCGCAGCCAAACGACGTCCATGATCCCAATTACTGTCCCTATCACCGAGTACTGGGTCATCCGATCGAAGATTGCTACGTCTTCAAAAATTGGATTGAAGACCAGTATCAACAGGGCAAGTTCGCGTTATCCGACAGATGGAAGGTGAATCCGCCGCAACCTTATACCTCTAAAAAGGTGAATACGCCGAGGGCAACGTGCTCCCTCATTGAAGAAGCCCCATGGGAGGTTGTGCTATCAGCCAAAACAAAGAGGATGCTGAACGATCTTCAAACATGCCCAGCGATCAAGTGGAAGAACCCGTTGGAACCTCAGATCATTGAAGGTATGTTGAAGCCGCGTCCAACTCCAAAGACCGATGGTGGTGGCCCAAGCACTCACAACCAGCCTTCAAAATCTTCAAAGAAGAAGAAGAAGAAATCCAAGAAGCCCGTGAAGCCTGGCGACAAGCGCACGGACTTACAAAAATAAATTGACGCGCTGGAGGAATACAACCAGAAAGCACGGACTCCCATTACATTCCAAGAGTTCCTCAACCACGTCTTTCAAGAGGAAGATGAGGGAGACAGCTCGTCGGGTGAATCTGAAGAATACGTGGCGAGCTGTCATATGATTTCCCATTCGTTTACAGACGATGAGGAAATTCCTTGCGCTGAGAAGCTGGGGACGGACCCTGAACCAGAAATTCTGCGACCGTCAGATGAGATGATCGATGCCTTCCTGAATGAGATTCATCTGAAAGTTAAAGCCAATCAAGAGCGTGAGATGGCCATACTGGAAGGAGCCAAACACCGCGTCTGGACGAAAGAGTCGAGGTATTCCTATCAAATCAAAAGACATCCGCTGCCGATGAAAACAAATTCAAGACGAGGAAAAGGTTTGCTAAAGCCATATCAAATAGTAAGAATAAAAAATTACGCACGTATCCCCGGCAACTGCGCCATTTGATTGATCTGATTTATAGAAGTGTTTGTAGAATAACCGCAATCAATAACGGTGTCGCGTGTAGCTAGACCGAGATGGGTACGGGTCGTCCTCAGGGAAACGTGGAATCTTTTAATCTTATTTTAGGCGTGTTGAGAAAGAAAGGAGGAAGAATAAAGAATGGTGAAGAATGGTTGTAGGATCTAGATCTACGTTAAACATGAATGCAAAATATAGATCTAGATTAACTACGGATGTAGGTTTTATAGTAGAATGGGGCTTGTAGGGTTCATTAGGATTTAGTAGTTATGGATGATTAATTAAAGATTACTCTTTTTATCCTTTAATAGATTTAAAACTAGAACGACAGTGATGCATGTAGATTAGGTTTTCTGGAAAAAAAAGGGCTCCCACTCTTAACCCCTATCTCGACATGGATCTCCGTTCATATCTAGCCTTTACCAAAACAATTGTTAATCTAATCTCTAATCGCGGTCGAGACTAGCAATGAATTGGTAGCGCGCCCGATTAGGATGTTAACTATTTTTTTGATAAATTTTATAAACTTTATAAGACGTAAAAAGAGTTTAAGAATTTTCATCATCCATTAATCTACCATAATCCCGTGAACCCTAACAAGCGAAGAATTACTCGTGCATGTTGGGATAAGATGAGATGGAGACGGAAAACATAATGAAAAACTACAAAGAAATAAAATAAGAAAACAACTACCTTTATTAATCAACAAAAATCATTTACACTTTGTTCCCTTAGAAAATGATTACAAAATGCTAGTTTGCCTCGATCTCTTCTAAGGAGGTAGATGAACCGTTGATGATCAGCCTGGATGCGTGAGCCTGTCGTGGACTTCGTGATCTGTTCAGCTTGATGATTTTTCCAAGAGGCTCTCGGTCCTTATTTATAGTCGCAAAGCCAGAACCCTAGCTGCCTAATTTGGAAGCCAGAGGTTAAGATCCTAACAGCAAAATCCCAACTCCCTAATCTTCTGAACCGCGGCGGAACCGCGGCCAATAGGTGGGTTTGGCCGTGGTTTCGCGGCCTTATAGGGAGTTTGTTGGGTATTTTCTCTGGGACTTTATCTATCTGACACGTGGTGATCTTTTAACATCTTTGGAAACTGAAAATCTTCTCTTCGTCTCTACCAGCCTTGATTTCTTTAGTTTAATTTCTTAATTAGGCAGGTTTGTTTTACCAACTTTGATTTCCTTGATTTCAGCCCTGCAAATTCTGCACAATAGGTCAACAAATATTATTTAGTAGCGTTTGTTTTATTGAGATATTAACTTAACCATTAAGTATTGGTCAAAGGTATAATATGGTAAGCATATTTAAATGGGCCAAATATTACATGGATATTATATGCTTACTTTTTCCTACCAAATGTTTAATTATAATATATAAACACATGAAAATAGTATTTTTACAGATAAACCCTTATATGTGTCATATATTATAATAAACACCTTTTATTATATAGAAATAGTAGGAAAACGTCATATTAAATGTGCAGTTTTATCAACTGAACACATCCTATACAATGAAGGCCTGTAGGGCATACATATCCAACAGTTACCACTATTCTCCACTCACAGAGGGGTATAAATACCCCCTGTGAGCAACTAAAAATCAGGATCAAGATAAAAAAAAAAACCTTTCTCTTGTCTCGAAGCTCTGATAACTTTTGCTTAAGTTCTCAAAAGAAGAAGAAGAAGAAAAGGTGAAAATATAGGAATGCGATGCCCCATTCTTTCACTCTTCTAATCCTTCTTTATCTCCCTCTCTCTCTCTCTCTCTCTCTCTCTGATCTGGATAGAGAGAGAATAAGAAATTTATACAAGTTTCCAGTTCTTAAATGAGAACTTGAGAAGCCATGGCCATGGTTTCTCCTTCAAGAGGATGAAGACTCAGAACACAATGTGTTCTTGATTATATGGACAGAACCAAAAACATGGGTCACCCCATATTTAGCATATTTGAGAAATAGGCCATCATATTTCCCACACACATAAACAAAAAGAGGCAAACTCTTTCTTGAAGACCATGGGTGAAAACCATATGCTCTTCTATATAAATATATATGAATAAAATATTCTATTCATTCTGAGACATCAAATTATGTCTCTGAAAACGTGTATGAATACCTATTTATCTTCAGATATAAAAAAAATATGTCTGTTAATCGTATGAATGGAAATCTCATTCATCCCCTAAGGCATAAAAATATGTTTTTAGGATATCTGTGAACAAGAAAACTATGTTCATCATTTCAGACATAAAACACGTGTCTGATTCATAATCCATGAATAGAAAAATCATATTCTCAACCCATTTGTGAATATGAATACCCTATTCACTTATCAGACCTGCAGAGTATGCATGTTTAGTGAATGCCGTGCATTCATCAAACGACCATGGCCCCCAAAGCCATGTTCTTATATTTTGAATATAAACCCATATGTTCATTTTGCACAAACCATTGAGAATGATATCACACACTCCCAATAGATGCTTGAAACTCAAAATAAATGAGTTTCATATCAGAAAACTCCATAACAGAGTTTTTTGATTTGGCTTGAAGCAGCCTTCGGGAGGCCCCAAAATGACATCTCGGCTGCTTCGGGACCCCCTTCCGGTCCCTCGAAAGGCCCTAAATAAGACTCTCTAAATGGAAATATCTATGTTTCCTTAACATGTGTGGACCCCATCTAGGAGTCCCATCAACACTTCGAATGAAATATTCCCTATTTCAAATGAAGTAGTGTGGACCCCATCCAGGATGTCTCACATATGCATGACCAGTGTAATCCCCAATTTCTTGTATTTTTCCGTATGTCTTTATAAATATTTTTCCTGATTTTCTTGATAATTCTTTCTTTTTCTACTTCTAATTTTTAACCTAACTTTAAATTTTTAAAACCCAAAATCTTTTACTTTAAACCCTAACAAAAAACCTTCTATTAATTCCTAACCCTTACTCAGTCCCAGCCCAAAGCCCACAAACCCACTCCTCCCTAACACAAACCCACTCCCTAACCCGACCCCAACCCCCTCTCTCTCTTTCTCTCTTTCCTTCTTCCTTTCTTTCTCTTCTCGTTTTCTTTCATGTTTTTAAAGCCCAACGGTCGCTACCCCTTCTCTCGCACCCATCTCCGTGAGAACCGCTCCACGCCGACGTGGCCCTCGTCGACCCCGAGATCCCCGTGCCTGCCTTCTCTCATCTTCTCAACGTTTCTCTCGCTCTCATCTCTTATCATCTTACTCGCTCTCTCCTTCTCTCTCACTACTGCACAACACCGCCGCCGCCGCTACCCAACGCCGACGAACTCTCCTCCGTCGAAGCCCAGCTCCCGACACCACCACCTTCTTCCTCAACGCCTCCTCCACTTCCTCCCCTCTTCAAAACCGAACCCACCACCACTCCCTCCATCTCATGTAACCCCAGCACCACCGCTGCAACTCCATCGCCGGTCACCTCCTCTCCTCATCGTCATCGTCCCCTCCTCCTTCAACTTGAGCCACGCCCAAGTCCTCCTGTAACCCACTACCTCTAGCCGAGCTCAAGCTAGCCCCAAGATCTTTCCTTCAGCCCTGAGCACCTGCTGCTGAGCCAAACTCCGGCACCCACGTCGCCTGAGCCCCATCACCGCCGTGTCACCGCTAAGCCATTGCCAGAGCTCCTCGCTGTCGACCACTCCAAGCCCGAGCCTCAAACCCCAAGCTTGTGGCCGCTGTCATGATCGTGACATGTTTGTGCCCGTGCCGCGCTCTCCATCAATGCCGTGCCACCGTCATCTTCAGGCAAGTGAAAATCTTCACTTGTAATGCATGCTATAATATAAAGAAATTACATTAGAACTAGATACAAAAATAATTACAACTACATCGATATACATATATACTTAAATTTGGTGTAGCGAACCATCATGCTGTTGTATTCTAAGTAGAGCCCGGCTAGGGCTTATTACTATGTTGGTAACCCAAATAAATTAAATGGTTGACATCTAACTCAATTAGTCAGAGGAAACGGTAAATTCGATCGATAACCAAATGTTATTTTAGGTGTTCGATACAAACCCTAAGCGAAAACCTAATCGAATATGACGGAATTTATGACTACTAAATTCCTTTACTGATAATTAATAACACGTAAAAAGTTGGGTTAAAAAAACGAATTTAACACCATGAAATGACACCCCCAATTAGTTCTGTCAAATATGAAATTCCTCGCACACGTAGCTTGTGAAAATCATAGTAAATTAGATACATAGTAGAATGTTATGTTCGAAGGCTCGTATAGAAGATGACTCAACAATATAGAACCCTCTATAATTTATATTTCGATACGGCTATAAACACAATGACGAAAACTGATTGGAAATACGGCTCTGGACTGCAGTCCAGAGCAGTATTTTATATTGACACCTGAAACAATTTATTTGTATACCTATGAATGAAAATGAAAATATACGGAATCCTATGTCATTGTGAAGATAATCCTGTTAGCTAACTATAGGTGATGGTTTCGTTCAATTTTACTATCGTTTGATATTTTAACTATATTTTAAACCGTCGATACGTACTGCAGTTCCATGCAGAGACAGAATGTATACCTTAACTTTAAACAGTGCATATTTCCCAGCATACAGTAGATGTTGTTGATCCGTCTACTGCGTTGGAAATATAATAGATAAATATAAATATTATCTAACTGCAGCGTCACCTAACTATGATCCCAACAGGGTGTAAAATGTGTTACGAAACGGACTTTCGGTTCAGAAACTGGATTTCCAATGGTGAACACTTAAAATGAAATGACCGTAACTCGCAAACCTGAAATCCGATTGACCTGAAACCAATTTTTTTGGATTGATATTTAAGTTTACTTTTTACCTATTTTGTATCATTTTGCCTAGTTACAATCGTACGATTTATTATGTTTTTCTGAACTTGTAATGCATGTTGTGATTCATACCGTACATGATTTGATATGTAGCATAATTCTCATATTTATCCCACTGTGATATTGTTAGTGATAGCGAACGTTCATATTAGTTTTTAGCGGATATTGCATTGTCGAACGTGAGTGATATTGGATTAATTGTGTTAAGTACGCCAGCGATAAGTGATTGATTCGTGAAAGTGAACAGTGCGGTGAAAAGTGAATAAAACCGTGTTATTGATGCGTACTTGTACACAACCAGCCACATACATGTAGTTATTAAAATCTGGGGAAAATGGGAAATCTAAGTGGAATAGAACTTGTATTTAGCGTGGTTAGCGATTTAGAAGATGATCATTCGAACAACAACTCATATATATAATTTAGGTTATGGAATTAGCGGTCCGGCTGATAATGTTATGTCCCGGACGACAGTGAGCCGTAGTCTTGGGTATGCACGAGACCCTCGTTAACATGATCACTCTTTTCCACAATTCGATTTCAAATTGACCTAGCGACCAATAGGACATGGATCATATATTGCATTGAGTGTTGATACACTGATTACCTGCATATACTGTTTCCACTGTTATTACCTTTCGTTTCTTGCTTTATTATATTGCTATTATATTATTGTTATTGCGTCGCCCTGACAATCTGAGTATGCATGCTCAAAGCTTGGAGAGGACGCCACTCAGGAATCAGATCTACCGTTCGAGCTTGCAGAGATCTGAACGGTTCTTACTTTCAGCACTTTTACTGTTTTTCCTAAAACTTCCTTATACTCGCACTTGATTAGTAGTTTCCTTTCCAATTCAACTATTGTAAATTTATGAACAATAAAACTTGATATAATAAACTAGTAATGTGGGGGTTTTTTTACTTCTGTGTTGTGTTTATTGATTACCATGTAATGCTAAAAACCGAAGTGTGACTATGGCGGGATTATTCCTTGACTGTAGGAGTATGACTGGCCTAGTCGCCTCCCGTATTCCGTATTTTGGGAAGCGAGACGTGACAACTGGTGTGGACCCCACTTTGGATTTCCCACTTGCATTTCAAATAAAATGTCACATATATTTCAAATGAAGTACTACCTATATTTCAAATGAAATGAGACTCTTATCTTGAAGAAGGTAATGTAGACCCTATCTAAGGTTCCACCTGCACACAAGCAGAAGTGATATGGCTCTCACATAGGGCAGCGCCCTTCATCTTTCATCAAGTTGACTTTAAAATACCTTTAAGTATTTCCATTCAACTCATAAATGAGAGCTTGATGTATTTTACATTCTTTTTCTAAACATCAATATATTTACCTTCAAATTGTATACAAACTTGAACAAAATGAATAAAATAAGCGTTCTTTTGTTCGATCTATATTTGGTACTTACTTTACTAATATATACATGAACCCCCACACCATAATGATGCAGTTTGAAATGAGATAATACGGTATCCCATCCAAATGGGTCATGTGACAATAAGATGTAATTAACAGTACATGCTTACACGGCCGGAAGTCTCGAACCCAGAATCTTCTTGTCAACTTTCAAAAACACTTAATAACTTATTTTGTTTAAACTCATTTTTGTTTCGACATTCAATCGATGGATGTCTATAAAGAACACATAATGTGGTAAATCAATATGATCCATTTGCACGAGTACTGCCATTACATTTTCCTTTTGCAACGTCAGACTTGCAGTAAAATGCCCAAAATTCTAAAACTACAATATTATACATAATTAAGAAGGTCCAGACTTTGCATTCTCCCTCCTCGGTGTATCAACAGGGGCCTCAATATCATAAAAATTCAAGATTCATAATCCAGTCTCCACTTCTGCATGAGGATTTTACACGGTTTCGCTACTGATCTCATTCCAGAACTAGAAGTTCCCTCTGCCATTCTACAACACGATCAAGCTTCGGCTGATAGATTTTGAGATATAGAGTGAATACTAGCTCTCGGGCAGCTTACTGAGAACGGAATGCTCCGGTTTGTGATCACATTCATAGTCGAGATGAACAAATGCTCGTTCGACTTCAGGGAGTTCCTCGATCTTTATCTGCAGAGACTCACCAATTGCATGCGCTTCTTTTAAAGGCAAATCTTCTGGCAGTTCAATATCAACCTATATGCCATTAATGAGAAAAATAAACATGAAAGATCGCTGAGTGCCCATTTACAAGGTCATAATCAAAATATATACTTGTTAACAAGCACAATTCGCACTTTCATATATTAAAACAGCACAGGACATGATTGAGAAGGCTACTAAGATTTGTCAGGGTTTATTACATGAAACACCATGAATCTTTCCCATTTTCTACATAACACAAACGATCTTTAAGAATTACATCAAACACCCTTAACATTTGCTAAAAATGCATTACAAAATACATAACAACATTTCAATGTTGCACTAAACACCCTCTCGGTGTAGCGTCTGTAATTTATGAACTTCAGATAGTTTTTATGAAAATCGGAAAATTTGGATGGTGTTGTCTCTTCTTCCACTCTACTTTCTATAATGTTATACTCCGTTTAATCTAAATTAGAGTCTAAACAAGAGTATCTTTTCAAGATCGTTCTCAAATTTTAATTTTGTAGCTTTATCTTAAAAACTGAAATTAGTACGAGATAGTTCCAAGTACTTCATTTTTTCTTAAATATATTTTAAATATAGAAACTAAAAAACAATAATTTCATGCTTATTCTAGAATTCCTCCACGGGACAATACTTATGAGCGCAGAACCAAGCTTGTATGATATTAAAAAGATAAACAAAGTGACTTTCAAATATCACGGATATATAATAATTAATTTACAGAAGGATTTACAAGGGGGGAAATAACCAACCTCCACGAAGTAGAGAACACCAAACGTATAAGCTCGAACTGTGTCAACACGCTTGATTTGAGGATCATGCCTTATGACAAAGTATGTTAGTTTCTGCAGCATTTCAGGGGGAGCTGATTGACCCACTAATGAAACTGCAACACCAAAACATTAACAAACAAACAAATACATACCAAGATCTCCCGTTTTCAAATAAATCCTTGAACTTGTAAATCACAAAAACAAGGCAACACCGTTAAAATTCAAAAAAATCAATGGTGTTATCTGTAATTTATAAATTTTATAAAAACAGTAAAAATTCATTGGGGTTATACAAAGATTGTATAAATATGGCTAAGAAAGCAAACCTGCATTTTCCAAGACAGTCCCGGACCAATTTGAAATTGTATAGATTGCAAGAAGGATGGCCCCAACAGGATCAATCCACCAATAGAATCTATCACCAAGAACAGCAGCAGCCAAGCCTACGACATTGGTTACAACATCGAAATAGTGATCCTGGTACAGGTAAATTGTAGCAAAAAATCAGCACACGGTCTCTACGAAACAAGCCTGTCACATTCAAATTATAGAGCTAAAAAAAGTAATTACAACCTTAGCATAGGCGCGGACAATATTGTTTCCTGATGTTCTACAGTACAGCCATAGAACAAGTTTAACTCCCGTGGCAAATAACATGATTGAGTATAACCACACAAGTTGATCCGAGGTCATTTTTGCAGTCGGTGCTTTTGAAGTCAATTGTTCAAGGGCCTGAATTAACACCTGAAAACCTAATATACAGATAAAAGCATTAATGCATTAGATGCTCAAGCATCAGTAATATACAAAGAACCACAAGGCCATTTCAGCAGTCGATATTTGAGAGAAACCTATAATGTTAGCAATCTATATGATTAACTACATGGATAAATGACATATCGTGTAATTTTATATTCTGACACCTCCCAGCAAGTTGAGCGCCGTTGTTACGGGCCAAAACCGGGGCCTTTTGCACAGGATAAATTATTTAATAATACCATGCGCCCAATAGGATTTGAACTTGGCTTTGCCTTGATAACATTCCAAGACACCGCACGAAAACTCCGACGCTATGATAAGGGTTAAGAGGTATTAATTATTTTCTACCAGTATTTAGTAATGATTAAATCGGAACCGTTACATAACCCCCCCCCCCCCCCCCACACACACACACACACACACATTTTATTGTTTCCTCTTTTTGAAAAATTTACAAAAGTAACATACCCACTATACGCGTACCAAACGTTTATGAATTCTCTTTCGAGATGCTTATTCACGCTAATTTGTGTTAAAGTTATTATTTTGTGATTACAGGTAATAGTTGTTAAAGCTTAATTCACTGTATCTGTAATTTTTTCAATATAAAATATGCCTACCAAACTTGTAAAGGTGGAGATTTTGGGATATAATTATGACTGTTCGATCAAATTAACAAAGTAAAATTTGAAGTCTTTAGTGCAACATACTCTCAACATGTGTTAATTCACCAAACTCGATATTTCAAAAAAAATCATTCAAGCTCTCAAATAACTGCAAACAAGAAGATTAAACAAGAGAACAAAGACTAACCTAGAGTAGCCATGACCGCAGCAAATACGATGATGCCGACTGGTTGAACTCTTAGCTTGCCGATAGGATATTTATAGATATTTATATTCTTCATGGAGATATGAGTAAACCAAAGAATGGCACCAGCCATAAGATCCAACAATGAGTCAAGTGTGGATGCGGCAATGGCAATGGATCCACTTCTTATTGTCGCATAAACCTGGAAATACGAAATATCCTTGTCTTTTACTCATTTTTGTGTGTTACATGTAGTATATTCCGCATAGCCCCTCAAGTGATTTATAAGCGAAAACACCACCTTACACCAAAACCCTCAAAACATTCATACTTCACTCTAAACAACTCACATGATTGTTTAATTTAACTCTAAAACTTGTTATGTGTTGATTAGAGTAAAATTTGTATTTTTATGTTTTGGTCTGATGAAAAGAGTTGATGTTTGGGCTAATAAATCACTGGAAGTGGTATAACTGCTACACAAGGTAAAATACAACAACTTCTGTGCAATTGATTTTCGGGGAAGGATATTGGAAGAATAGATTACCTTAAACACCAAGAGCAAGATATTTGCATAGTTGGAGATTTTCATTGCGAATTCACTTTGAGCGTGCTGGAGATTTTCTTCTTCTACATGATCATCATCACTTTTACTAGATGTAATCAACGTGTCGACCTCCTCAAAAGATCTAAGGGTAGCAAATTGTCGTTTGTAGTACTCTTTTTCTCCTGAAAAGCGTTAAAAACAGATACAGATTTTATGATAGACAATATTGAACAGACAAAGAACACTAATTCATTGAGAATTTCAGGTTCCTGAAAAGGAGTTGCATAACAAAAATCAGGCACAAATGGTCAGCATAATCAAAAAATTCCAAAAACCATTGTAGGCAATGCAATCTCTGTCTTCATGAACACAATGTTCATAACTCAATCGCGGTGTAAGAAAACATCGAACAGACTGGGCTTCATAAAAGGCTCCACATTTGGTTTAAACAACCAACTTATTTCTCAATATTTCTCAACATTCATCACTCCTAAGAGTACTAAAAATCAACAAGTCCTGTATTTTCCCCAATTTTCTTTTAGGTGCAATGGTACCCTTGTGAGTTTTGAGGAAAAAATATTAATTTTTGGCCTCAACAACACAAAACTAACAAAAAGCATATTATTGATAAAAATTGCATTCCTTAACACAAAAAAGAAAACAAATTGCTGAGTTACACTGTACCAAAACTCCAAAGTTATATACCTTAGGCTGGCTTTTTGCGCATAGGTTGCTCAAAATTTATTTTAATGTCACCTCCACTGCACAGCAGCTCTGAAGTTTTGACGATTAATTTATTTTTACATTCTACTACATAAAAACCACCAAAATTAAGGTGGAAAAAAAAAAACCTCTTCCCCAAATACCACTTTTCCTTCTAGAACACAATTCGCCTTCATTATTGAATTCCAAAACTCAAAAAAAAAACCGCAATTCAAAACTCAAACAAAAGAACCAAAATCACCCAGATTTGAAAATATTAGAAACAAAAACAGGTGAAAAATTACACCTTTTAAGAGGCCATTGATCCTAGAGACATCAATTTGACAAGGGTTTTCTGGGTCGAGGCCAGGCTTGAGCTTTTCAGGCAGCCTCGACACAAAATCGCCTCTCAATATCCCTGGCGTCGACGTCCAATTCTCTATCCCACGACTCAGCAGAGGCACTCTTCTCTCCTCCATTTATTTTGTTAATTTCGATAAAAGATCTCTCTCCGCTCCAAGACAAATTCAAAATTCAGAGAACCAGAGACATGATTTTTGAGAGAGGAAGGGGGAGAGGAAACAATATATAGAGACGAGCATAAGAGAAAATCTCTGTTTTCTCTTGTTTGGTTTTTTTTTTCCCTTCTCAAATATGCCCCTAAATTCCTTCATATTTATCTGTACCCTTTAAAGCCCTTATATTCAAAGAATAAATGGTGTGATGATATGTTTCTAACCTTATTAAATTTTATGTAATTAATGCAAACAGCTGCAAAATAAACATGCACATAGACCAATAAATGGTGTGTTGATATGTGTTTCGTCAATGTAAAAAACGCCTCGTTCAATATATCAAAAAAAATTAATATTTTTATTTATGCATCGATGTCTTGAAAAAAAATTATTGATATTTAAATTGATGGTCAAAAGTTGTAATGATAAAACCTTTTTATTTTAGTTCAAAATTTTAAAGAAATATCTTTTTATTCTGTTGGAAATTTTTATAATGTTTATATAAATTATTCTAAACCTTGGTTCTCTATTTCAATAAAATTTTGAAAAAATATGTACATTAACGAATGGACCGATGGAAGAAGAGGGAACCATGATGAGAGATATGCACATGGATGCAAACCCTTTTTTCCACAGGATTTTCGTGGCAACCACGGGAGAGATGTGCCGATTGTTGGCCGCAACAATATATATATTGCTCGTTAACTTATTTATTCTTGTTTTATCTCATCTAAGTTTGATTAACACTCTCATTTTATGCTCTTAGAAAGGTTGATCATATATGTGAGAAGGGGTATTTTCTAACAGCCTAAAAAGAATGTGCACGGGATATACAAATTGAAATGGTTTTTGAAGAGTTGTTTATAAATATAGATATTTCAGGGGCTTATTTATAAAATGTTTGCTTTTCATTTTGGCAGTTTGTTCATGATTTTGCAGACGCCGGTAATTTAGGAGAAAAGGACACAACTTTAAACTTAAGTAATTTTTCACGTGGGCCTTCTTGATCTTTTTCAGTCCTTCTCTGAGTTTGTTTGAGCACAATAATGCATGTGATCTGTGAAGGCTACATGTTTGATTATATAATGTTTTAGAACTTGAGATACTCTCTCTTGTTTGCTTTCATTTGGATCTTTCCATAGATGTACCAAAGTAAAATGAGCTATCTGAGCTTTTATGTCATGTCATTAATGTCTCTTTATCCTTTTCATGTCAATATAACCCAACTTTGATCAAATCTGTAATTTTTTGACAGTAATACATCATAATGCTACTGGAAGTCTAATCGGTTTGATCTCAGACCTCGTGCTCAACTGCATGCTTAACTGCAGAGAGGGTTTAGTCCGGGATGGTTTGTTGGCTTAATTTTATTAACATAAGCAGTGGATAGAGAGTTTTCTATGAAAGTAGCTATATTTTGTCTCTATGGCAGATAAGTTTAAGACATAAACAGTCAAATTTTAATAAAATAGGTATATTTGTAGATCCAAACCATTAATTAATGACCATCATGCTCTTGGTGTTCCTAAAGTCTAGCAACCACGGTACCTTTTTCCTTTCCAAACTTGTAGTATCACATCACATGTAAAGTTGCAGCAATACTCTATAATATATAGTTTGCATTGGAGGTGGTTGGCTAAGAGCGGATCAAGTCCTTATTTAACTATGCATTACTTACCTAAAATCTTAAACCTAATTTACTCCCCATACCATAAGGTCGCCTACTATTTTCATATCCCCATTTATATAATCGTTGTCGACAATAATAATCTTTATCTATTTGTTGGCCTGCATTATGTTCATCTCACAATCCAACGGATAAAAACGGCGTCTTATCATCTTAATTAACATTTGGATCATACAGAGAAGTTTGGATATGGTTACCAATTGGATAGTTGTATCAGTAATTTACTCGGAAAAAAATAATTTAATTATCTTTGAAATAGTGAAGTTAATGGTATTTTAGAGTTGGCAAAGGAATAGTGTGGGTCTCCTTGGATCTTATAAATGTCCCATATCTATTAAAGAAAAAGAAGCAATGCATGCATGCACACATGAATCGCAATTAACGAGAAGCCAAATCTCTTTATCATCTTCATCCCTTATCCTCTATTTATATATACCATGCTGTAAAGTTGTTTGTACAAGTTGCCCACAACCATCTTGTTTGATATTGGGAGCATTGAATCCGTAATCGAATCTTTTATATTTATTCATAATTAAACATCACCCATTGTGATGGCGGCTGACGTGGCATTTTGATAGTATATCTTAATTTGTCCACAACCTGATTCTTATCCATCTCGGATATACCATAATATATAAAAAAAAAAATGAAAATGAAAACGGATAGTATAATTTCCCCCCTAATGTCATTAATGAACAAAAATACCCGAAATTTACCCAAATGTATGTTAAAATAAAGCAAAATACAAAGAGCATGAACTAAGCAAAATTAATTACAGTCTCAGAATGCCAAAATACAATCCAATATGCTCATTTTACACGATAGATAGACGATTTCGAGAACAAATATTAAATAATCCTGCTATACCTGGTGTTATTATGATCTAAGCTTTAATGATTTTTGGTCATTTACATGCAAATCATGATAGAACTGTTGTGAAATGCTCATCTCTACAAGTATCAGATATATCAGGCTACCATCTTGAACATGCTGGCGACCGTACAAGAGAATTAGAGTTTCAAAGCATTCTGTCACCAAAATATCTACGCCGAAATTAAAATCAATCATTAGGTACAGTAGCTCATGTATCAGTTTTTGCAAAACCTGCACGGACTCGTACATTGGTCAACTTTGCTGATCTGCACCAGGTTTTGAATTAAGAAGGGGTTGAAGGGCCTTCACGACGATTGTCATATTAGGTCTGAAGTCGGATTCGTACTGCACACAAAGTGCTGCGACTGCTGCCATCTGAAAATTCAAAAGCGCGATATGCAAATTTAAATCTGGACCATTAACTTTCAGTTATAAATTCAGGAATTTTATTTGTGTGCATGTACGTGTGATTGTTATATGCATGTAAAATCTAGTAAATGCATAAGAAACACGAGAAAGGCAACAATAACAAGATATGGATATAGGCAACAATAACAAGATATGGATATAAGCAACAGATCTCAAGTGACACACAAACCATTCGGGAATTAACCATCGTGTTCAAAGGAAAAAAAAATGAAAATAGTTTAAAATCAAATTTTTACTTGAGGGAGTTTTAGCCAAACCGAGACAAAAATTGTGAAATTTTTTATTTTAGTAATGTGCGAGGCATATGATATCTTATCTGGTTTAGAGAAGAAAAGTAGGGCGGGGGACTACTAATAGAAGCGTTGAATAAAAGAAATTTGAATGTTAAGTTAGAATCATGCCTTTGCTACAGCCTTTGGTGGATAGTCGTCGTTGAGCTTCGGATCTATACATTGCTTAACTTTATCCTCGCTCAACCTCGGTGTTGCCTGTGTTAGTTATACGGTTTAATTAATATTGTTAAGCCGAAGTTTCATAAATTGAAAAGATAACGAGAACGGAGAAATAACTAATGAGTACAAATCCTCAAGTATGGAGGCCTACATACCCAAGTTACAAGACTTTGTTGTCCTTTAGGCATCGTGTGGTCTACAGGCTTTCTTCCGGTTAACATCTCAAGAAGAATAACTCCAAAGCTATAAACATCGCTTTTCTGAGTCAATTGCCCCGTCATAGCATACCTAAAGAAAAAAAATTAAAATTACAAATGAAAATGAAATCGATGATGTTTAAAATTAGAAATTATGGCCAAAAATTAGAAATATGACTTCATTGTTCTAGGAAATTTGTAAGAAAATATATATTGACACGAGAAATTTGTGTCATAGATGTAGGAAACAAATATGAACTGAAAAATGCACCTCTTTGCTATTTCACAGAAAATGGTGGATGATATTAAACTGAAACATGCTGAATAAAGCTCCTGGTATTTTAATTTAAATGTGTTTTCTAGTATTTACTCACAATTTGTATAGCATATGTTACTTGCCCGAAAAGGTACTTAGGTGAAATTTAGCCAAAAATGTTATTCTGCACTAGGGAAAGTAAGCTTACTCTGGGGCATGATAGCCGAAAGTTCCTAAAACTCGAGTGGAATGCAGCCGAGCCGCTGTGTCAGGAGACTGATTGGATAAAGTGAAATCTGCAAGCTTTGACTCATAATCATCAAAAAGAAGAACATTGCTCGATCTGACGTCTCGATGCACAATCGAAGGCTGAACTTTTTCGTGTAGATACTCGAGACCTCTTGCTGCTCCATAAGCGATTTTCACTCTTTGATGCCAGTTTAAAACTGGACCGGGCTCAGCACCTTCTACGCCTTTCCTTCCTGCGCCAAAAAATTAACAAAATGAAAATGGCAAAAAAAATTGCTTGTAAAATTAATAATTCATCATCTGATTACAGTTTTCTGTAATTGTATATAACAAGCCTTTTTATGCTGTACCATTTTGATAGTTGCTCTTGACTAAAACAAGGAGACTATAGCTCGCCTTTTATGCGTTCTCTCAAAAGAAAAGGCTAAATTTCACTAAAATACCATAAGATTAGTCATTGCATATAAATACCATAAAGTTTTAATGTTTCTCAATTTAATACGAAAATCTGTTTCAGTTGCTGCTGCTCGTATCGTAGTAAATTACAGTCTAAACTGAAAAATGGCATATGACATTACATTGAGAGTTTGAGTCTTACTTGGAACTGACTAAGTTCGTAGTTTTTGTTTGCATTTTATAAAGTTTACGGTATTCATCTGAAAAATGCTGAAAGTTCATGGTTTTAGACTTTTAGTTAAATTTAACCGAAGTAAAAAAGAAGAAGAAGTTGATAGATAACCTACAGTACTATGAATGCACATTTTATAGAGAAAATTATGAAAAGGAAAAAGAGCGAGAAATAGAGAAGAGATTTTACCATGTAGAGTATCATGTAAAGAACCTTGGGTTGCAAATTGATATACCAAAATTCGAGTATCGCCTTCCAAACAGTAGCCTAACAACCCCACAAAATACTCATTCTTCAGTCTCGAAACTGCCGATATCTACGTAAAAGAATTATAAGAATAACGCAATTAGACTCTCGTAAAGTTGCTTTCAAAGGAAACAATCAGAGCCCTATCATTGTTTTCAATCAGTGCTTAGATTGCAGATTAATCTGGAATTAGCGGTATGGAAATAGCTGGGGAGAGATATTTCCCATCATTGACCATTAATATGATTCAATCGAACATAATTCCTTGCCATCGCATAATGAAGTTAGATAATTTCAAATCAGGCATATTTCATATCTTAACAGGATGAGGGTAAACAGTGTGCATGTTTCAGTGCATGTCTAGTAGGGTTACTTAACTTCGTGAGGCTATGACCGTAGAAATTTGAGAGATGCTAAGCGAAATTGTGTGTATTAAAATTTTCAGGTATCAACGTTAGTTTAACTTTTTCACTGACCAAAAAAGAAAATATATAATGATCAGATTTGGAGATATTATGACCTTATGAGGCTTCAGCTCACCTGAACTTCAAATTCAGAATCTGATTCCTGTGACGCACTTGGATCGAGCTTTTTGATTGCGGCATCTTCTCCCGTGCTCAAAGTTGCGTGAAACACACGACCATAAGAGCCTTCTCCAATCAAAGATTTCTGCCCAAAGCTATCGGTAAGTTTATTCAGCTCAGCCAATGGTATCGATGGTATCTCGATAGGTAGGACTTTTTTAGGAGCTCCGCTTCTGGCGGCATTGGGACCTCTTGGATCTCTATCACTTCCTAAATCACAAGTAACAAAACACTAATTTTAGTTGTAAAGACATCAAGATCAATACTGCGATTCTAAGTACCAAGCATTGAGTGCGAAGGCTGATGTAGTCATGTCGACACATGTTCAGACATCAAATTTGCATCCTACACACGTGCTATACAACTCGGATACCATGTTGGATGCATTTCAACCATGTCCAACAATAAATGAGTCATTTCTGATAGACTTAAATTTTCTTTCTCCTTACCTTGATGCATCTGGAAATTGATTTTATTTCTACTTGATGTTTTGCGACTACTTACTTGAGTGAATAGTTTTACAACTTACATGATTTTGGTAGTTTTATGATGAAACTTTGGAGAAACAACATTAATGAATTTACCAGGTGCGTTCCGATTAGGAGGTGCGGCGGCTTGGTTGATAGGCTGACAAGAGATATCTTCTTCTCCTACGCAGCACATCATTTTGTGGCTCAATGATGCATGAAACCTACGTGGTCCGGTGTCATGTATACAGCGACAAACTCACCAAACATCCGAAAGCCGAAGACGAAGCAACCTGAAAAGTTCACAATTTCTTGTTCATGATATATAAGTTAACCATAAACAATTTGGTCGAAATTGAATGCTATAAATCTCCTATGACAAATATAATCTGTCGCGAAAATTCATTCAAACAAAGTGCTCAGATTTTGCCCTTTTTTATTTATTTTTTTTATTTTCTGGATTAATTAAGAATCGAACGGAGCAAACCCTAAAAAAAAAAAAGAAACATATGTCAATTGCATGAATAGCAAAAAAACCTAAAAAGGTAAAATTTATGATAAAACATAAATCAGAGAAATAAATTGTTCTTAAAATAATTAAAGGATTGGAAAACTAACCTCAAGAGTTAATTAGAGGCTTCTTCCTCGAGTCCTGTCATGATCGCCCACTCATGCCCATGTCGACAAACCACCATATTCCCCAACAAAAAGGGAAAAAATGTGCGGTTCTAAATTAGATCATGGAATTAAGATGGAACAAAAAAGGAAGGAATTGAAAGAATTTAGCTCAATTTTAAAAAAGAAAAGATAAAAAAGGGAAAAAGGGAAAAAGGGAAAAAATAGAGAGAGTAAAGAAACGAGAGATGAGGAAGTAACGTCCTATACATTTCGCGGGAAACACGGCCGCCAATCTGAACCGGTCGCCACGTGGGCTCTCTTCCCGCCAAATCTTGGGATTTTTCACTCTCTCTCTCTCTATTTTTTGTTGTTTTTTGCTTATCTAAATTTTAAATTCTCTCAACCCAAAGAGCAAAAAAGAAAACAAAAGCATACATATGGCATATCATCTCATATATTTGTAGTTTAGGTAAAAATAAAATGATAGGATCTATTTTATTTCATGATATAACAAATAATTTCGGGAGGGTTAATTTTCTTATGATTATTCAGATGGACCGATGGATCATATTTATCTTGCAAACGTTTTCATCACAAACTATTTAAGTAAACTTGACGTGGCCTCATCTAGATTGTATTTCGATAGACTTATTATATAAACTCTCCTAATAGTAAAGTTCATCTAAAGCTATTTTAACCGTTAAGAATCACATCCATGCACCAACGATTTCCTTTGAAATTTGGCTTAAAACATAATTAATTCATGTTTAAATAAATATAGGTAAATAACTAAATATTAATCCAGAGTAGATCTTCAAAAACAAACAAAAAAAGACATAACGCCATTCAAAATCGTTACAGCAAGATGCTTTTGCGCTTTCAGCATTTTTAGTGCCCTAAAATTTGATGGAGATCATAGAACAGAGTGACGACACCATGAATAATGTTGGCACTGTAAATAAACAGGATAGAACAAGGCTAAATTGCATAAGAAACTGCCTTCCTTGGTTACACCCATCCAAAATATAAAACATATTTAAAAACAATTGAATGTAAATGACATATAATCAAAGATGACATGGAATTATTAAAGCCAGAGTTCAAGTTACAACTAAAAAAACCTTCAAGTTAGTTGTGCGAAAACAGCCATAAAATTGACAGCAGTTTACTGTAATCTAACCAAAAACAAAGCCCCAATTTCATATTCCACCAAAATATAAATTAGAAGCTACGGAAGCAGTTAAACATGCACATATTCACAAGTAACAACCTTCTATACCCCGAAAACGAAAAGAAAAAGGCGAAAATCCATCATCCGGTCCAAACCTAGTTCTATTGTTCTTTCCAAATCTGACCCATAACTCTAAGCTTTAACTCGCTAGGATCGGCGCCGTCACCAGAAAAATAGAGCGCAAGCTGTCTGGGCACAATGAGCCCGTCCATGCTGTCGCGGACGGTCTGGTGGCAGTCGCGGATGCTTCTCGGCAAGCCCTGCCACAGCTGCTTCCGCTGGTTTCCGCTGACGTCAAGGGTGTACCGGAAGCCGCTGGCCTCATCGGCCTCACCCATGAATCGAAGGAAAGCGATGTATACTGGTGCTGAACCCAGTAAGAAGGCCTCGAAATGGAGTAAGAAGTACTTGCCGAAGCACTTGAACACCTTGAGAAAGAGTAAAGATTAATTCACAGGTTCCAATAAAGTATTTCTACATATTCTTAGCCTAAATTGCAAGAAAACCCCATCGCTTTTTGAAAAGCTCAAGTTTGCCCCCTCGTTAAATGGAATTTCTGTTTGTTTTCGTTTTCGGCAACACTTTATCCTCTAACCAGTGGCAGAGGCAGGATTATGGTTCAGTGGGGTCAAAAATACATTGCGCTACATTGAACATGGTTCAGTGGGTCAAATCTCTTTATTCAAAGCTGAAAAGCTTATTATCCTATGCTAAAAAACCTTATTCAAAGCTGAAACCCATCATTAGCATACATGGCACCAAATTTCAGTGGGGTCAATTGAACCCCCAGGGCCCATGTGGATCCGCCTGTGCCTCTAACTGCCCTTGTTTTTTCTAACTGCCATTAATGCTTTTTGGGAATAAAAGGTTGCAGAAAATAATTACAAAATGGCATAGTGACAAGTTGTGGGGGTAAACTTGCAGTTTGGCAAAACAGAATGAGGTTCCTGACATACTGGTGAAAGAAAAACAAATTTCTACAGTTTAGGCTAGAAAGATGATGATACATACAGCATCATCTAGGAATTGAAATAGAATAAAAAATTTGACAAACTATAGCTCAATCTCCCGGGTTATCAGAATAAACAAACTAAATTGAGTAACTTAAAACTTTCTAGGTTGCAGCGACATATTTACTATAATATGCAAAGTACACAAAGCTCTTAAAGATTTGCCTCGTATCATTCATCGGCATCAAAGAATCGCACGCTTGCTTAACAGTTTGATCTAGAATGGACTAGTAAGTATGTGATGCTAACCTCTGTTTTGTAATAAGTAAATTAATTCAACAATTGGTCTGAAAGCTAAGCAAAAAGGAACAAGTATTCATCAATATCCTCCTTAACTAAATGGTGATCTAAAAACCATCGTTCTTATCAGAGGGCTCGACACAGGGATTCGATATTTCCCAGTATACAAAAGTATTTCAAGAAGATGGGAACTTATACTTGGGTGTTAAGATGTCAGAAATCATGGAAGATGAATATTAAGCTGATAATGTTTTAACAGAATGGAGATTTGGCAATTAGTATTAGTAAGAACATTAAATAATTTGGGAAATTGTTGAAGCAAATAACCTGATTGTATTGTGTCCATGTTCCACAAGAAAATGAAGATGAACCGATTTGACCAGAATATTACAGCAGAGACAGAATGTGAATAAAATATCGTTTTTATTCAATTATTGATTATACAAGCAGATTCTACTGCGTATATTTGAAACTAAACACAAAACCTTGAAAGAGAAGTAGTTTTTGACTGGTTACAAAGTGATACTGATACAAAATACTCTCAGACACATAGAAGATCATATAATAATTAGTCTCGATCATTTAAAGAAGATCAACAAACCGAAATCTAAGGAACTCTAAAAAAAACTTTTTGTGATATTTTAAAGCAAGCTATTTAATTTTTCTCTGAGATGCTTCATGATAATCATCTCGTTAAACAGGAAAATACAGGTCAATGTATAACATAAGATTTGTTAGAATAAAAAGCAGGAAAAAAATCTACATATCAGATTTAGAAATTGGATCCATCAATTATGATCAAATGCGTGTGTATTAATTAAAACTAGGGTTAAGGCCCCGCACCGATGCACACGGTTTACGACTAATCCATAAAACTTTTATACACTGGAAAAAATTGATTATATATGTATATGTATATATATATATATATATGAGAATAATGGAGAAAAGATGCCATGGGAGGGAATTTCATCCTATGGGGTCGAAAAAATACACCCTCCCTCATTTTTTCCGCCGATCGGCACCCACCATCTCCATCGTTATCATCCAAGATGTGGGTACACCAAATTTCATGTAATTCTACAACCTTTTCACCGTTGATTTAGCAATGTAAAAAGTTCTATTGTCGGTAAACCGTCAATTTTGAGCCCACTAAATCAATGGTGAAAAGGTTATAGAATCACATGAAATTTGGTGTACCCACATCTTGGATGATAACGATGGAGATGGTGGGTGCCGATCGGCGGAAAAAATGAGGGAGGGTGTATTTTTTCGAGGCCATAGGAGGAAATTCGCTCCCATGGCATCTTTCCTCCATTATATATATATATATATATATATATATATATATATATGGTTCATAGATTTATCGATATAAAAGGCCACGTTTTTTATTTGCAATAAACAAAGTCCATGGTATTTATTTGCGGAAAACAAACTCCATGGTATTTATTTGCGGAAAATAGAGTCCATGGTATTGGTTCGAAAAAACGGTGAATTTCCATGGTATTTATTTGCGAAAAACAAAGTCAATGTTATTTATCCGAAAAACGGTGGAAGACCATGGAATATGCGAGAGATTTATTTATTCAACACACGTTGAATATGCATAACATTTATTTGTAACAAACAAAGTCCATGATGACCTACGCGATGTGGTGGATTTTTGGAATAATCTACAAAAATAAATAAACTATAACTTTAATAAATACTTATGTCAATCATTCTAATGATAAAAGTTCATGGTATTTGTGTAATAAACAAAGACCAAACAAAGTCCGTAGCATTTATCTGAAAATTTTGAAAGTTCATGGTATCTATTATAACAAAGCGTACGGTATTTATCTGAATTTTTTTTTAAAGTTCATCAATCTATTTGTGGCAAAAGAAGTCCATGGTATTTATTTTTCTGAAAAAACATAAAAAGTTCATGGTATTTTAGTGAAACATAGCAATAAAAAAATTCCAACAAAGTCCATAGTATTTATTTGATTTTTTCTGAAAGGTTACGGTATCTACTTATAACAAACAAAGTCTATGGTATGTCTTAAAATTTTTGAAAGCTAATGGTATTTATCTGAATTTTTTAAAAAGTTAATCGTATTTATTTGTGACGAAGAAAGTTCATGGTATTTATTTTTATGAAAGCAAAGAAAGTTCATGGTATTTAAGTGATATACATTAATAATTTTTTTTGAAGTTCATTGTATCTATTTGTGACAAATAAAGTCTATGGTATTTATCTGAGAAATGGAGAAAGCTCATAGTAATTATCTGTATGAAAGTCCAATATTATTTATCTAAAAAAACCCAGAAAGTTCATGGTATTTTAGTGAAATTCGAGTGGATTTTGCAGCCAGTGGCAGAACCGTAATTTTCATGAAGTCCATGCCACTAAAAGACAAAGCAGAACTTTGGCCATAAACTTCCCAATTTATCCCCACATTTTCTAGATATCTACAACTAAACCCAAACATCCACACTAGAATCCAAAATGTAATTTTTTTGAAAAGATGAGGGTATTTTGAACAAATTTCAAAATTTTCACTTCTTCACCCCACCTACTTGTGGTATAATTATAATGATAAGTGTGATAAAACCCTATGTACCAACAATTATAAAAATTTAATTAAAAAAAATTTACAGAACAAAACCAGGAAAGGAAGACGAGGACTAAAAATTACGACAAGCATTAAAAATATACTTTAAGCATGTTTTTTTAAGAGAAAAAGCACCCTCTATAACTTCTTATAATAGTTTATCACATATATATTTTTTCAGACAATCTCAAAATGAAATACTAGGTCTAAGTAAAAATTTAAAAGAAGAAGAAGAATCGGCTTGAATATTAGATTTCATCAATTAATAACCATAATTACTCATTTCAGTACAATGCATCAGATTGAAAACATGTATCAATCTTCCATGGAGATAGGAAGATCTGGTTTATTACTTCTTTTTTAAAATAAAAAAATTGGGAATTTGGAGGTGTGTTTCATGTGTCCTTGGTAAAAGCTAATAAAGGTGCATGCTTCTTAGCAAATAATGGATGCAATTTAAATGGTGCTGGGTTTTTTTTGGGTGGATTTTGGAGCCTTCCCTAGAGAATTGAGAGGTAATTTAGATAGGTGGAGTTTTCCATCCATAGACTGAAACTGATTTTCATCAATAAAAAATGATATAGGGTTTTACTTTATTACTTCAAAAAATGGTTTATTGCAGAATACTACCATGTAGTTCTCCCCGTATACAATTTATACCCCCCTCAAGTGATTTATTATCGCAAACACCCCCTAAGCATAGACCAAAACCTTGAAAAACATTCAGATTCAAGTCTAAACCAAATGATTGTCTAATTTAACTCTAGAACTTGTTTGTGTTGTTTAGAGTAGAATTTGAGTGTTTTTTTAGGGTTTTGGTAAATAAAAAGAGGGGGTGTTCTGCAGTTAACCCAAAAAAGAAGGCAAGCTATCAAGAGTCGATGCACCCAAGCAGTGCCGCTGTCAAATTAACTACAAGAATATAAAAAAAACTTACCGTGAGCATCCATGTGGCATGCTCAACCTCAAGGGGATTAGAATTGACATAACGATGATTGAAAGTGGACCCCATATGCATGTCAACCTTTTAACAGAGAAAAGGTATATTAGATATTCTATGTAATAATGAAACACTAGTTCATAATACAAAAGAGAGAGAGCGAGGCCTATCTCTCCTTTTGTGTGTTTACAAACCTTGTGATGATCTGTGAGATGAGTAATTAGGGTTGCAATATCCCCAGTGACAGAGCACTCAGAACCAGCATAAGGGCAATTGTAAGGCCTGAACCTACACTGCTCTTCATGCTTGATCTTCTCATAGTAGGAGGTTACATCTTGGCATCCCAATGGCCTGTGCCTACATGAGAATTCTAGAGACTCTGCAACTTTTTCCAAAGCTAAGCACCTTATGTTACCAAGACTTCGAACACAAGAACTGCAAGGGCATAAGTTGTTGCTCACTTTCTGCTTACAATTTTGACAGAGAATGTGGCCGCTTGGACACTGCGGTCAAAAAGATCGAGTGTTTAGCTCACTTTGTCAGCCTAATTCAAAAGAGGCTAAATTACACAAAAATACAACACTATCGCTATTTTCCACTAAATAGCCTTAAAGTTTCTCCTATAGAAACTCCCTTAAACTTTGATTTTAAAGGAGTTTTTCACTAAAACGCCCTTAAATTCAGCACTTTTAAGGCAGCTTATTGTAACGACAAATTTTTAAGATAGTGAAAATGCTCATACATAGCTAAGTGAAGTCTAGTATAATCATCCTTCATAATAGAAATATGCACTTAATTAATTTGCATTTACATGATTACGATTTATATGAACAAGAACATATGGCACTAACAGTTTATTGATTAACCATTCAAATGATTTCATGCTGTAATACAGAACATTTTTATAAGTAAATTAACAGCAGAAAGGATAATATAGTGGCAGCCCTGGCATAAATAAGACAAATCCTGTTTGCGGCTCATTTAATGAACAGTAGCTTATAAGCCACCGATTATTTTAACACAAGAGGATTTTAACTATAGTTAATTAGATGTTTTCTGGAAAATCAAAGAAAGCATCAACTCAACTGCTTGATAACCTTGACAGCCTGTGTCCAACTCTTAAGGAAAACTGCCATCCCCCAACCAACTTTAATCTGACTAAAATTCTCAAACTAGTAGTAAACCATGAGGTTATTCAGGATAATCATGAAATAGGCAGATAGAAAAGAAAGGAGCATGATGTCCACAGTCACTATTTATTTGGTCTAGCTGAAACCACATGATTTATTTTTTTCCCTATATTCAAGTTAATCTCATTGGACCCTTGACAACATTAATTGTTCAGGTGGCTGAAGTTTTCAACCAACTCACTAGCTTAAGCCCAATAATCCAAGTTATTCAGAGTTGTTCACCCATAGACAACATAAATAATATGAAAACTTTTTAGCAGTTTATCTCAACTATTACTTTTATCTCCCGATTGATACTGAACACAGTACAATCCACTTCTTCCAATTAATTTTTGTAAAGCTTCTATGCTAGTTCCAGCCAAGGTTCAGTATCAGGGCATTTTTTAGTCTCAGATTTTGGTAAAAGCGACCAGAGCTTGGACTGTACAGGAGGCTTCGTATCAGAATTATTTGTTTGTTAACATCAAAAGCATACAAACAAATTTTAAAAAACAAGAGCAATGATTAATAATGTAAATAACATAAATAATCGACATCATTTTGACATATATTTTGGATAACCAATGAATTTTATATTATGTTTCAATAAAATATTGCACAATTTTGTGTCTCATACATATAAACAAAGAAATGAGCTGCTTTTCTGATGCTGCACCGATATTAAGGCTTTTCTAAATGTATAGGTCAATGGAAATATATTAATGAATATTTCCATTAACAAGCATTATATATAGATTGTTTACCAGGTTAATGGCTTATTAGAAATATCCTTATCAAGCAAACGCCTAGAAGATATAGGAAATAATTAGCAACTCATTAATAGAGATTAACGTAACAGGTTGTTTCACAGATTAACGAGATATAACATTTTCTTTAATTTATATGTTAATGAGTCAATGGAAATGGATCAGAGGATATTCCCACTGACAAGCATTACCAATTCACAAGTAAAATGTTATTTGATTAATGATATATATTGGAAATATCTACAGACAACTTGACCCACCAACCATTCTATATAGTACCACATCTTATTGATAAATTATTATATAATAATTTAAATACTTTATTATTTTTAAACTAATTTAATCCTAACAATCAATTTGCCTTATCGGCCAAGTCCTAGGTACTTAGACATGCTTTAAGAACCCACTTCTGACAGTTCTTGTTAATGACGTCATTTCAGTTAGTGATTACAAGTTCCTTCCTCGTTAATATTCAGACCTCATACTCACAAAGCAAAATTCTATCCTTGTTTTCTAACAGTTCCAAGATCATTGAGCTGATGTGTGCATCGTGTTATATATTTATTGAGCTATGTGACAAAACTTCATACCCTTCAACATGCTTCAGGCTAAAGTACTATTATCAATCTTAAAGTAGTCAAACTTCATTTTACTAACTATACACTCACCTAAAAATAAGGAATGGTTTCAGATAACAGTAGTTCAAATTTTTGTAATATAAGAAGAGTGTTAAATGTTTATTGTTTGGTTCATGAAATAAGTTTTTCTATTTATAAATGTCCAAGTTGACATTGTCAGCATGCTACCTTTGGAGGAGATATAAATGGCAAGCGTACTCCATTTGGAGTGACAGTTCCTCATCAGTTTCAGCATGTTGATCACATCTTAAGTAATCATGATCACAAGGTTTCTGCTTTTAAATCGACATTCTTATGTTTCAAGCATTTTTACATGCTGCCTTTATAGCAAGCATCTAGCACAAGCAGAAGTTCAGGTCTCATTTTCCGTGGAGGACACAATTGGTAACACACTATACCCAAATAATTAAGCTGAATGTCGGTCCAACAACCATTTTATACTCAAACTAAGCTAGCCCCCACACAAACACATTTCTCTAACTTGATGCTGTAGAATGAAAACGGAATATGGAAAATGTTGTGCCCTAGAGAGCAGTAAACTGAAGAGGGGGAAATGGAAACTGTTGTGCCCTGGAAATGGATAGGTTCCTTCTCAGTGCTTCATCACTACCCGGCTTTATCTTTCTAAAAAAGTTGAAAATTACACTATGCTTGCAGGAATAAAAGGATGGAATTTCCTCGGAATTATTATAAGAAAATTCAAGGAACATGTTCTAAAAAAATTTTAAACTATAAAGAGCTTTTTTCATGCATGAATTGTTGGGGGAAATGCATGGATCAAGTTGGAAATACGAAAGCTTGGCTGTACAAGTGAAGTGATGAGTACCTGGAAAATGGGAGGATACATCATATTTGAACAAGCAGGGCACCGGAGAAGTTGATACAACTCATTGGTGGAAGCCAACCTCGGCTTTAGAGTCTGACGTTTTCTTGGCCGAGAATTCACTTCAGTATCCATACATCTAGTTTGTGAATTGTGATCGCCCATAATTGTCTCGGCATCAGGTAGTTTATCATCATAAACACCTCTTCGATAAGGCATAGCGTCTTTGACACAAGTTATAAATATCGAACGATTATATGCTACTGATGGCTGTTTTGCTCTATGTAACAAGTCCAAACACTATCTAAGCCTGGAAAAAGAATATCAAGCAAATATGATTTACAAAACATAATGTACAAGTGCACTGCTAACTTGATACAATATAGTTCATAAATGAAGAATGATAAAATATGTCTGGTTCAAAAGGATAAGGAATAAAAATTATTTGGAGAAAGCAGCCCAAGAAATGGCCTATGCATGCCAAATAGATGGGCCAAGCATGTTGCAAGATGCACAAATATGTTTCCTTCATGATAGGTAAGTAATGATGAATTTCAGTTTCGGCTATCAGGCTGCATTGTTTCTAAATATCAGAAGCTGAAAAGGCCAAGACATCCACAAGAGAACGAAGTATTTATTAACTCCTTGAAAAAAATCTAGGATTTAAATAGTGCACAACATGACTGAAGCAATGCACTGATAAGAGAGGCAAAATTCGACATATGTAAACGAAAGAACACAGCATTGCAATTTTGACATAGTTTCCACTTTCATTATCATGACAGTAACTACAACAACATGATTTGTTCTGTCCAGCATTAAGTTATAAGTTTTAATGGTCTCTAGCACATTACTGCAGCAAACTTATGCTGTATTATTCACTGCATGGAAAAGAATGAAGTAGATAGACAAGCTGTTCAAATGCACAAGCACAAATAAAAGGTCCAGCTAAGTGAAATGGGAGGACAGAGAATTGTTTAAATGATATATTAAAACACGAGGGACACTGATGATCAAGGTGAAACTGTTACCTAACACAACTCGGGGGCAAAAATTCATTAGGGGGGGGGGGGACGTGAAAGTATACAGCACTATGTGTGGGGAGTGCGCGTGTGTGGGGAGTCTCTGCATGTGTGTATGCGTGTGGACAAAAAAGTTTAGCAATAATAGGATAAAATATTAAAATTAAATGAACAAGAAATTCAAATATAAACATCTAAAGCATGAAACCGAAAAATGGACCCAAGGTTTAAGTAGGAAAGAGTAACCATTCTGATTCCCAAAAAGAGTTTTCCTTCTCTCAATATAAATTGATATCAGTTGTACACGAAACAAAAGATGGGATCAGAGAACAATGCAATGGTAAACCAATCATAGTTATCATAAGCTGTCCCAAGAGGCCGAGTAGTGCAAAGAGGCCTTAGACCACTCTGCTTTGAGGCTATGCACTAGGATTAAGCAGTTCAAGCACCTAGCCCAGACATTTTGCAGATTGGGTCGCCCAGGCAGAAATTAAACGGCTTTTAGGCTTTTCATTCATTGTTAGTTGTTAATTTGATGGTTGCAAATTATTGTCGATGAATGGCATACATGTTAAATCATTTCTTGCATGTATATTCACTCTATTTTTATAATATATTTAACATTTTTATATTATATTAAAGGATTTTTGAATTATTCATGCATTTCTTTATTTGTATATGCACACAATTTAAGTTGTTGTATCTTTACCGGAGTTTTCATTCATAGCCGACACCATTTGGATGGAAAAAGGTAAAACCGCCTGGCCGGTGCTACGGCACGTCGGCACCTGCTACCTAGCGCTTTTATACTAAACCAAAGATCTTACAAACCACAAAACACGTTCTTTCTTCAAAACAAAAATTAAAAGATCATCATCATCATCATCGCCTTAACTGTAGTTTACCCTAATCCTCTCTTAAGTTCTCTAAAATCCATGGACACGAGAGGGGTTCAACCATAATCTTGATAGATAACTTCGCATCCTTTAAAATTCTACCATATGGGAAAACCCTAGAAGAGAGAGCAACGATAGGTTTACTACACATTTCCATCAAAAAAAAAAATAATAAAATAAAGGATTTAACTACCCCCAATTGAATGGATTGCAATCAAAAAGACCTGGATAATCAAATAATACCAAAATCCTAGGAGGAAAATGTAGAAAGATCTGATCTTTCTTTCAAGAAATATACAACAACGATGAGAAGTGCAAATTAAGGACATGGAAAAAGATTAGATTTTTTAACGAAGAACTCACTTGAATAGGCAAAAGGTTCGCCGGAGGCACGAACGATTCCGGCGATTTGGCGAATTTTCGCGAGTTAGGAGACGAAGAAATCACGCGATTATAGAAAAAGGAGTGATTTTTAATGCGATTTAATCCTACATTAAAATTCTGCAGGTTTTTAGCGAGCGCCGAAACGAGGGCAGGTGGGGGTCCCGTCACCTCCGCTCTCCGCGTGCATTCAACTGCGGTCTTGGGTATGGTCACGGCTGTGAGTATAAGATGACTGTGACCGCAAGGTCTTTATTGTCAATCTAGGTTCATATTATATTGGTTCCGGGTACATGCTCCGAACATACAACCACCCAAATCTTTAGAAAAGATTAAATCTTTGATGGTTCGATTATATACGGATTGATTGGGTTGTCAAAACTTCTGAATAGATATCATGTATCTAAACTAAATTCTTCATAGGTTAATAAATCTCTTTTTAGTTGCTCTGAAATAATTTGGAGATTCTATGGAAGAAGTATAGAGTTCTTCTTCTAGTGGCAACATGTCATTAGATGGTTGTCCTACTTATAAAGTCGAATCAATATATTTTAAGAAGAAATATTTGAAGATCAATCTCGTAGAACTCATAGGCATCATACAAAATCTCATCAATTGAATCACTTTTTCGAGAAATACAAGACGTTAAGAGGTTTTATGGTTTAGCAGGGTGATGAAGGAGATCTAAAGAATAGCTTCATCGAAACAGGGAAAAACAAAACAGAGGATCATAATCATAATCGTTATGTTATATCCTACTTTTTTGTGTGTGTATCCCTTCCATTTATAAACCTGTAGAAATGGTTAAGATTGTTTCAAAAATGCTTTTTTATGATGATATCAGAACAGAATTTCGCATATTTATTTGTTATCATTTTTGTTTGGTTTGTGATAATGGTGTTAAGGGTTTAGTTTGTCCATTCTAGGCATTTGTAAATCCCCAGTTTCTATATATAATTTTTCCGTATTTTTCCAGATTTTTATTCTATTTTTTCATTTTTATATATAAATTTTATTATATTTATATTATAATTAAATTATTCTTAAACCTAAATTCTAAACCCAGATCCTAACCTACCCGACCAAACTCACCTGACCCGACCCGACCCGCTCATCCCCCACTTCTTCTTCTCCTTCGCTCACTTCTTTTCCCGCCTCTTCTCCAACGTCTTTCCCTGCTCCTCGCGTCCACCTCCGTGACGACCGCGCCCGCTCGCCAACTCTCCCGTGCCCCGCTCACTCCCCCCCAATGGCTCCCCTCTTCTCGCGCCATCGTCGTGAGACCCGCCCACCCACGTTCCCGTTTCCCCACGTCTCGACTGAGCTCTCCCTTCTTGTTCCTCTCGCTCCTTTTCCCTCGTTCTCATTTTTTCTGTCTCCTCCAACACCCGCCTACTCATCCATTGACGACGAGCCCCGATCTCCTCATCGTCGACGGCCACCACGAACCCATCACCAGCCACACTTCCTTCATCCCTTTCCTCACCTTTGACCGCCCCAGCCATCGCCACTGCCTCACCCCCGTCGACCAACACCCGCAAGACCCAAAACTCCAGCACCACCCTCTGCATGCCGAGCTTCCTCGCACACAAGCTCGATCACCTCTGCTTCCACCATCGTCGGAGCTCTCCAACTCACCATCTCCAAGCTCCAAGCTCCGAGTATCTCCATCACCGACAACCACCAGCAGCTCCACCCTCATCGGAGCCACCCTGCTCCTCTACTGCGACTAAACCCACTACCCCCTGCACCCCACTCCGTCGCCAATGAGCCCGAGCTCCCTACAACCGCAGCACCCCGAACGCCTCACCGGAGCCACTGCAAACCCACGGCCCGTGCCCGCCTCCACGCCAGTGCCGAGCCCCAAGTCCTCCCCCGAGCCAGCCGAGTCGCGCGTGTGTCGTGCTGTGATCGTTCCCGTGTCGTGCCGCCGTCTCAAGTCATGCCACCTTCGTCAAAGGCAAGAGAAAACCCATCTCTTGTTATTCATGCTATTTTAATACCTAGGCTAGACAATAATGTTAGATTATTTTGTATATAGCGGTGTAAATATATGCTTTCGACTGGTTGCTAAACACTAGCCTAGTGTTCGATACAAACTATAAACCAAAATATATTTTGTGATGGCGGAATTTATGATAGTTCGATTCCATTACTGGTTGCGAATATCGTGTAATAATTTGGATGTAAAATATCGTGTTCATAACGTTGTAGAGTCGCCCCCTAAAGGCGACACAAAATCTGAATCTTACCGCGCATGCTGCCTTATTAAAATCATTGTAAATTAAATACAATTTGGAACGTAACTTTCTATGACTCATATCGAAGCTGACTCAATAACCTAAAACCATCCATAGTTTGTTTCTCGATAATTTTAGATCACTGTAACAATACATGGTTGCGAACGCGGCACTGGACTGCAGTCCGGGGCAGCGTATCGATTTGGATAGCAGACTTTGACTACATGTACATCCCCTCTTTAGATTGAAAATGCACAGAACCCCATATGACCGCGTAGATAATTTAATTAGCTAACACATGAATCTAGTCCCGTGCCGTTTCACCGTTGTTTGATATTTAATTTGTATTTTAGAGTACCAATGTGATCTGCAGTTTCTGCAGTGACCTCTCTAACACCGTCACATTAAACAGGACATAACTTCTAATAAAGAAATGCTATTGATAATACGTTTGATGCATTGGAAATCTAACGGATAGAGATAGATTTCATTCCACTGGGGAAACGCCTGAATCTAAACTTAACCACCAGCAAACAGCGCACGAGTTGGACTTCTGGTTCTGAAACTGGAATTTCAGCAACCAATCGCTAATTTAAAATGATGATAATTCCCTAACCTGAATTCCGATTGATATGAAACTAGTTTTACTGCTTAAATAATCAAGTTTTCTTCGTACACCTTTTGTATTATTTTGGTCCATTCTATATGTGTGAATTATAGTAAATTTTGCAAGTTATATGGTTATGGGTATTATAATTTAGTGAATACATGTTCAGTGCATTTCTGCCTATTATATATTTGTTGTATACCTTCTGCATAGTGATAGTTGCATTGAGACCTAGCGATTGTTGTGCATTGTCGATATAAGTGTTAGCGATTGGGTTGTGGTAAATACGAAAGTGATATTGAGAAGTGGAGACGTGATTGAAAGTGAAAGTGATACGTATTTGTTCACAACCCATCGAATACCTAAATTTATACTATAACCTGGGAGATGAGGAAATAAAGGTGGAATTGAACTCGTATTTAGCGAGATACAGTGATTTAGAGGATGATCATTCACTATTAGTGATAGATATACATATGCATACATTAGGTCGTGGGCTTAACGGCACGGCTGACATGGTTATGTCCCGGGCACAGCGGACCGTAGTCTCGGGGATGCACAAAACCCTTGTTAAACACGAGTATCCTTTCCACCATTTGATTTCATTGACTCGGTGACCGATAAGTAGTGACGTACATATTGTCTGGTTTACTGACATGATACTTATATTGCACTATTCATATTCAGTTGATATTATTATACTCATGTTCTGCATTTTGTTGCACTTCTCATGTTTAATAATATTGCATACCCATCATATATATTTATTACTATATGTGTCGTCCTGACGACCTGAGTGTGCATGCTCAGAGGATGAAGTGGATCCAGCCCAGGAGCAGGACCTGCCATTTGAGATCGCGGAGGTCTAGACTGCTTCATCAGCGCCATCTCTTTTGCTTTCAGCACTTTGTATTTCATTGGTTAGTTTTATTCTCCAAAATAAGTGTATTTCGAACTCTTTATATTGCCATGTAATTAAGTTGTGAACTGTGATTTTCCTTTACTTTAGTACTGTTTACTGACTACCATGTAATGCTAGAAATCAAAGTGTGACTATGGCGGGATTATTTCCTGACCGTAGGAGTATGGCTGGCCTAGTCACCCCTCATATTCCGTATTTTCGGGAAGCGGGACATGACGACATTTGATTTTGAGTTAGGGATAAGTAATGAATGACGGCAATTGGTTCACCTTCCATTTTTCACTCACTCTCTCTCGGTCGAATTCTAATACATCACATTTTATTTGGCTTTTCAGCATGTGTTTATTTTGCTTTTGTTTCTTATGTGCATGGAACCTTTTGTTTTTTATTTATGTATTTATCGAGTATGATATTTGTCATGCTTTTTTAGTCAAAAACATTTGTTTAGAACTTGATGACTGCGAGTTATGATTATCGGTTTTTCTTTCGCATTGAGGAGCTTTTTTGATTTTGGAGTTGAGTAAAAGTAATTATGGCAACCAAAATCTTTTGGAGGGATCTTACATCGACTCCATAATCGATACTATAAGCCTTTGTTTCGGTGTACAGTTAGGATAACCGGAATTTATTTTAATTGGAGATAAAGTCGATGCGAGCTCTGCTTTGGAAGGTCCAACCTTTCTACTTAGACCTTGTTTTGCAAAGAAGCTAGGTTAGGATATCCGGTGTTTCATAAAAGGAAAATACTTTCCTACCCACTTTAACTCCTACGCGCAAGGTCTTAAGAGATAAACACCATGGGTCTCATATATATAATTAATTTCCAGATGATGTGAGTCTCTCATCTCTTCCTGTCTCATGGGTACATGCGGATATGAATAATTAATGGATAGTAACCGTTAGTGATATATGCTCTAGAGGTCATTATTGTATCATACTGGATTGTATATTACATATTGGAAGTTTTGGATATTCACAGTTATAATTACAGTGTTGCTCAAAATGGTAGTACACTACCTGGTTTGATTCCACCTCAATATGTACATGTGTTTCTTTTAACATATCGCTTATACATATCGGTAGGGCCCTTAGGATTTTCGCTTGACTACCAGCGCTGTGATGGCAGTCACATTAGTGGGGGTTGGGTAGTCTATAAGCACATCCTTATACAGGTCCCTAGTCGTAGGATTATCGAGACGGGGCATCGATACTCCAGAGTAGGCTAGTGTATACGCTTCTCATCCCAGCAGGGGAGATGGTCTATCTCACAGCCATTAGTACGTCTACTGGAGATAGTATACATATGCTCATTAGGTTATGAGTTACACTGGATATGACTCGTCGGGAACTGCTGGTTGGTATTATACCTATCGTCAGGAAGCAGTTCCCAGGTGACATGAGTACAGGTTAGTCCGTTGACCTGTCATCGCTATTTCGTCTCGAGTGTTTTCCCACTGCACTTAGATTACTACTCTACCATGGCTCAAAGGTGTCGTGCAAACAGGTAGTAGTTGAGTGTAGTCCCGAAGCACTTGGAGGCAGTAGCGATCAGATAGGATTCGTCTTTCCCGATATTGGGGGTTGATATCGCACTGTGTTCGAAAAGCCATTACACAAAGTCTCTGGCCAGGGCAGTCGAGAAATACTGGTAGGCACTCTAGTAGTTTCTCAGGGTTTATAGGGCTCTCCTCCGGCATGACTTATTGGGTTGTTAGGGGTCTGACGTTTACCATCCCCCTAGGTCCAACATGCGAGTATTTTAGATGAACAGGCCGGACTGTACGGAGATTGTCACAGATAGGCTCAGTAGGAGTTCGGATGAGCTTGCTCATCGTCCTTCTTATCGACAAATACCTAGGCAGCCATTACGTGCAGCTAGTACCACTGACGTGGTTGTGGTTAAACCCACTGGCAGCGTACTGTCGAGTCTTTAGAGTCCCACACAGAGCGTTTCCCTGCTTCGGGCAAAAGATATAGAGACCATATAGTTTTACGGCAGGGCTTCGATCACATACGTGTACTTGTACACGGATGATGTTCAGGCGGACAATACTAGTGGGCTTTGGTTTAAGCCGAATCCTAGTATTGTATATTGGATTGGTATCGCCTCGGTGTATTCGTATTTTTCGGAATACAAATACGGGTATGTATATACGGTGAGGACATTCTTGTAATTTTATAAGGTATGTTTCTAGAAGGGGACACCTCATTATTGGTATTATCCATTTTATTAAATGGATTAATAAGGTGGAAATGGAGGAGACTTTTATGGCATGGTGTGAGGAATGGCTTAGGCATTAGTTTATTGATTTGGATGCATTATTGAAGTATGGTTATTATTTTCTATGTGAAAATAATGGATGCTTCATTATTTGTTATAAGCTATTCTCTACACCAAGCCAACACTTGAGCTCATTTGCTTCTTTCTCTTTTCTCTCTTCATTTCATCTCCTTCTTCCTCAAGCAAAACCCTAACCTTCATATGTGTTGTGAGCTATAGGGTTTAGTGAGACAAAACAATCAAATAGCTTCTCTACATCACCTAGTCTACTTGGATTAGAAAACCATTTACTCTAGTTATCTCGGTTTAGAGGTTGGAGCTCAAAGCACATACTCTCCGATGGATCATCTTTGACGCGAGGAAGCCGACGTCGCAAACTCGATCCATACTTCTAGGAGCCAAGGAGAGGAGGAAAAGAAGACTCGAAGGACTAGTACACGGAGGTATAACACTCTTACCGAGTAGCTAAACCTCTTAGTAGTTTAGTTAGTTAAGGTTTTTCGAATAGATCCTGGAGTTAGCCGGTGTTGCGAAGCATGCTAAAATCGTTTTTTGAAATTCCGCCTCCCCGCGAACCCGCAGGGTGCGCGACATCGTCTTACAGTGGTATCAGAGCCTACAAAACCTTAACTAGCTAATTAGCAAAGTGTTTAGAAGTTCGATCGTCGGAAAAATCCCGAAAACACAATTCGAAAACCATGTTTCTGTCGATTTTCAAAATTGGTCTAAAAATCTTTTCAGAGGCCTTACAAATACAAGCAGGGTTTTAAAGAACACAGAAGAAAAACGAGTCGCTGACTCGCCAAGACTACCGCGGAAGTGCAGCGAAACAGTGCGTTTCGCCGCGGTTCCGCTGCCGAGTCGAGGCCGAGTTGACTCAGTTTTCTTCTGTGGATCTATTTTATGGAATTGTGATTTTGGGAATATTTGGTTTCTACCCAGATTGTTTGTGTGCTGGATTGTGCATGGTGTAGACTCGGATTTGGTTAATCAATCAAAATTCTAATATTACTTGGCTAATCGGGTTTTCTGTATTTAGATATATGTGTTCGTAAACCTCCGCTAATTACTATACGTCGATTAGTTGGAGGTTGCGCTTATCTGTGATCTGTGTTGATGATTTGTGTATATGGAGTATTGGATCGTCGTGGATGAATAGCCGGGGGATGTCAGAAGAGTGTTTTCTTTTCTTTCATTCACATAATTTGTAAAAGTGATGTAATATTATTTTGCGGGGCACATCCGGGTCGAGCTTGTAGCCACCGTTGTATTATTTCTTTTACTGTTTTTTCTTCTAGGATAGATCCAAGGTGGGGTGAACAAACTACCGGGTTCACGAAGTGCCGAGTGGCCTACTCATTTTATTGAGGGAGGTTGCTTCACTTCAGGAATTTGGCGGGTAGTTTGTCGCACCCGTAGGGGTCTAGGGTGGGATTTGGTTATTCATCGCGACCGTGGAATCCGTCTTTCGTTATAGCCTTAAACGAAACGCGGAATTCCTAATACATCCAATATATTCTTCTGTGATTTGGAATGCCTATTATTGCGTGAGACGAATGGATATATATATATATATATAGTAAGCGTTGCTTATGTTTTGCACCCGCGCTAGTCCAGCCCCCGCTCTGCCAGTAGTTAAGTAACATAACGGTGCATGATGGGCCCCGTGGCGAGTGCGGATGGCATAAGCGTACGTTATATTTTTGTTTCTTTTTCTGTAATGATAGGGTTAAATGATAGGACCGCATTAACATTGATTAATGCAAGGAAAAACAAACCAAAGCTTAATCGTTGGAACAGTTTCAAAACCACTCGGTTTTCTTCAAAAAACAAATTTTAAATGCGAAGCATAAACCACTCCTTTTAAAAATTTATCATGGTTCCTTCGACTATATCAAGTTCACTACGTTCACGGTTTCGCCAAAACCATTCGTAGCCCTCCGTCATTTCATATGGGTATTCAGTAGTATTCAAGCTATGCATTTTAACCTTCGCCAAGGCATAGTAATTGGTAGCTGCTGGATATTCATATGTAACATAGATAGATAAGTTGGTTTGGGACAGTCGTACTACTATGTTGGCCTTCGTCAAGGATATGTACGGGTGGGTTCAAATTAACCTGGACAATGACGGCTAGAACTTAACATGTGACTTATGATATGTTGGCATTCGTCAAGGTCATAAGAGCAAGGGGAAAAAATCCACATTGGGAGATTCTAAGGAAATTGAAACTTGCTAGTGTTGTATACCATTTGGAGTGTGATTATTTTGGTATGATTCCTTCAAAGTTGTCATACGATGATATTTGGATCCCGATCCTACTGTGAGTATCCGCTACTCTTCGGGAGAATTTTTCACTAAACAATCAATGCTATAAACGAAGTAGATGTCTAGAACGGTGTTAGCGGGGTTACGCCTCCAGGGAAAAGAGGTTATTCCCATAATCAAGCGCAGAGCTCTGCTCATGAACTGGAAAACGGTGTCCCGAGCCAGCCGACGCCTATTCCCTCATATCCAAAAGTGGGCGAACCGCATGAGAGTCGGTCGCATCCTATCTCGAGAAATGTCTTGGCTACCGATGACAGCAACCCGCTAACGCAAGATCAAATCATGGATTTGGTCGCCAATAAAGTCAAAACATTGGTAGCCGAAGCCGGAGAGCAAGAAGATGTCAGCAATAGCGGGAGACCATATCCTGCTCGGTACAATCTTGTGGAGTTTCCCACTTGCTATGTCGTCCCAAAATTTGAAAGGTTAAATGGGACAAGAAATGTGAACCGGTACATTGCCCAATTTAAAGCATCATGAGCGAATGCTTGGGGCAATAATGCGCTCCTTCTCCATCAATTTGTCAATAGCTTGACCGATGTTGCTTTCGATTGGTATGCAAGCATACCGGATGACTCGATCACGATGTTCGCTCAAATAGATCCATGTTCAAGCAAAGTTTCATGAGCGTCAGCGATAAAATCACCATTGCCGACCTCGTAATGACCGAGCCAAAAGCAACATGGATTTTATAGTCCGATGGCGCAATCTCTCTGTCAAATGCGAACCGCCGTTGGAGTAAGACCAATCCGTCAGTTTTCTTATAGAAAATCTGAACAACTGGATGAAATCTTTCCTATGCACCGTAGGCCTCAAAACATTCCAAGAGCTGACCAAGAAGGTTCAAATGTTGGAATGCTTAAAGCCCGAGTCCACTCAAGGTCTCCAATTCACAAACAGACCGAAACATCGAAGGGACGACGACCGAAAAAGCGAAAGTTCTAATAGCACCGATTCTCTAAATAAGCAGAGAGCGGGTGTAGCAAAGATTAACAAATCTCAAGAGCTAACTTTGGAAGAAAGGAGAAACAAGATCTATTCTTTCAGAAGAGACAAGGTTCCCAAAATATTCAAATATGCTCTGCAGAATGGACTGCGACTATGTTCCCTTATAAAAAATAAATAAATAATGAACCAAAAAGCGATGGAAAAATTCTCCAAATGGAGTATCAAGTGCCCACACGTGATGCGCCTTGGAGCAAAAATTATAGGCAGTGCGCTTAACAAATAAGGCTGAAATTGAGCATCACGTGCAGGCACATGAGCATCTATATACAAAATATATAGACGCCTTCCTAAAACAAATAACAGGCCAGAAGGCGCAGCACGTGCCAACACGTGATGCTTTTCTCCGGGACTGCTGCATATAAGCAAACCGGTCTAATGCCATTGGGTCACGTGCTACACGTGAGGATTCCTAATACCTTCTGAGCCGATAGAATTAAATTCTAAATAAGAGAGATCGGAACCCTATTTGGAAAATATTTCCTTGATCTTTCTAAACAATAAAGATTACGCTCTGTAAATCAGAGCACCATTGGATCAAAGATCCAATGGTGATTAAAAATCATCAAGCTACAGAATAAGCTCTGTATGGGAAAATATTTTTCCAATCTTTCTAAACAAAAAAGATTGTACTCTGTAAATTAGAGCACAGTTGGATTAAAGATCCTATGGTGATTAAAAATCATCAAGATACAGAATAAGCTCTATATGGGAAAATATTTTCCCAATCTTTCTAAACAAGAAAGATTGCGCTCTGTAAATCAGAGCACCGTTGGATTAAAGATCCAATGGTGATTATCATCAAAATACAGAATAAGCTCTGTATGGGAAAATATTTTCCCAATCTTGTTAGAAAACAAGAAAAATATCTTCTGTAAAATAAGAGTCCCTGGATAAAAAATCCAACGGTGGATAAAATCTCCGAATTAATCAAAAATCTCTCGATGAGAGATTTTCTTAACAAAAATCAACAAACATGCTTCTGCTATATAAAGGACTCACGACTGATGAGAGAAAGAGAGAAGACCCTCCATAAGATTTGAGAAACCAAAAAGAAGAGGAGTTCCCTTTAGAGAAAAAAGAAACCCTAGTAAGGAAAAGACTCAGAGATCATTATATCTCCTTTTACAAGAGTTTAACTCTTCCAATAAAGAACTTAGTTCTTCCTCTGGTTGGAGTCTGCGGAAGCTGTTGGATATAGTGCCCTCAAAGTCAATTATTGGATCGCAGGCACGTGATTGTAATGATTGAGGGAGGACCTATACCGGTAGGACAGTCTTACTCAAGATGATAGTATGCTACCTGGTTTATCTTTATCATCGTGTACATACGTTAGGTGACATTACAGGTCATTATTGCACGTTGATAGAGCCCTTAGGATTCTTGCTTGACGGCCAGCAGTATGATGGCGATCATATACGTGGGAGCTGGGGTCTATAAGCACATCCTTAAAAGGTCCCTAGTCGAGGGAGTTTCGAGACAGGGCATCGATACTCCAGAGTAGACTAGTGTATACGGATCGAGACCCCGACGAGGGGCGGTGGCTAGTCTCACAAGCCATTGTTGTCAGTTGGTTCACCTAAGACGTATACAGGTGCTCATTGGGTTATGAGTACACCAGACAGGACTCGCCGGAAACATGCTAGTTGGTTTTATACCTAGCGTCAGATAGCAGTTCCCTGGTGACATGTGTACATGTTAGTTCATCAACCTGAGATCGTCATTTGTCTCGTGTGAGTTCCCACTGTGCTTTGATTACTACCCTACCACGGCTCAAAGGAGTCGTGCAAACAGGTTTTAGTTGGGTACAGTCCCGAGCCACATGGAGGCAGTGAGCGGATCGGCAGGGGTTTCGTCTCTCCCGGTATTAGGGGTGAGATCGCACTGTGTCTAGGAGAGCCATTACACGAAGTCCTTGGCCAAGGCAGGAGGTTTACTGGTAGGTATTCCAGTAGTATCTCAGGGTGTTCTGGGCTACACTCCGACACGACTTGTACCGCTTTTAGGGGTCTGACTTTTACCAACCCCCTAGGTCTGACATGCGATGCTTATAGACGAACGGACCGGACTGTACGGATATTATCACTGACAGGCTCAGTAGGGTGTCAGGATGAGTTCGCTCATCGACCTCCCTTTTGGTCAATACCTGGTAGCCCGTTACGTACAGCTAGTACCACTGACGTGCTAGTGGTTAAATCCACAGCCAAAGTATTGACGAGTCTTTAGAGTCCCCCACAGACAGTTTCTCAAGTTTCGGGCGAAACGTTGTAGAGGCCGTATGGTATTATGGTAGGGTTCGATCATATACGTGCAGTAGTACACGGATCATGATCGGACGGATCATACTAGTGTGATTTGGTTTAAGCCGGATCCTAGTATTAGATTTGTTGGATTACTTTAGTCTCATTGCATTCGCATTCAGTCGGAATGCGGATGCAGGTATGTATGTACAGGTGAGGGGTATCCTTGTGATCCGTCACGAGTTTACTTTAGATGTTGCCATATCTTTTTATTGTTGTAAACATTTGGATTAATGTTTACAAATGGAAATAATGAGCTCAAAGTTATGATTAGGAGCATTAATTGAGACACATACACAAGTGATGACTCATGGTCTCTTTCTTTGTGCATATGTCACATTATTGATTGATTTATGTGTTGAAATGATAAGAAGAGAGAGAGTAGCCAAGGGGCAAGGGTTTGCTCTTGTGTTTATCATTCTATCTCACTCTCATTTTATCATTACAACAAGAAAGAAAAAGAAAGCTCTTCTTCCTCCTCTTTCTTCTTGAGCTCACTATCTCCATTAATGGCATCATCTTCAACCTCCATCCATACACTCTCATTCGTTGAGAATCAATGGATGCTTGAGACAAAGTGATCACACACATTCTCTACATCACCTTAGACACGTCGGCTAGCAAACTTCGTGTCCGAGTTGCTTCGGACGAAACGGGAGCCCGTAAAAAGACTCATTGATGTGGTGCCCTTTCCGACGAGAAGACCGGAGATGCCGCGAGGAGGTTGGGATGGTGGCCAAAGACCGAAGGACACGGATCGATCGGTATAGCCTTTCTAACCCTTCTCTAGTTAGCTAGTTATAGGTTAATGGTTCGATCCGGGAGAAAGACTATGATAGCGCCAGTTTCAAGTTTATGAAAAAGTTTTGTTTCCGCATTTTGGCCTCAGATCGACGGCTGGGGCACTCCCGTAGACTTACAGAAGCAGATCTCCCCATAAGTTAAGAATTTAATTCTCATCGGGAAGATTCTGTTATGTAGTCCCAAAACTTAAAGGATAGAACTAAATTTGAAGAATTTAATTCTTCCAAAAATATAGGAATTTAATTCCTCTAATAGAATTAGGGTTTAACCCTGCGTAAGAATTTAATTCTTATAAAATAAAGGACTTGAAGTTCTTAAGACCTAGATCAAGAGCTCCATGCATATTAGCGTTCAACGCTTTAACAACAGATCACGTATTCCCACGTGAGCACCTCTGAGGAACAAAAAAGAACAATTGAGATCGAGTCACGTGATACCACGTGGCTTCCAATAGTGTTTAGCACTTAGAAAAGAATAGGAAGATAGATTCAAAGGAAGCAATGCCCAACTTGGTGGCGCCTCACGTGTCTACATATGATGGTGAGAAGATTTAAGTGTTTAACACTTACATGTATAGAACGAGGGAATAAGCCCAAGGAAACAATGCTCAATATTCAGGTGCCACACGTGACACACGTGAGCTCTCCGAATTTCAGTGTTTAACACTGCTTAAGAGCCTCACGTGGGAGCACGTGAGCGCCAAACATTTATCAGTGTTTAACGCTATGAGAGGCCAACCTTAGCCCAAATTAGCCAAGTCTCCTGAGGAACCTTTTGACCATCAATCAGCCGAGCCTTCCTATACTCAGGTTCCCCCAAATCTATCTTAGTTCTAGAGATGGCCAATGATCTCCTGACACGTGGCATTTAAAATAATGTTCATTCCACCATGATCTCTCCCTTCAATCCGGAGTTCGGTTCAAGGGTACATCTCTCCACACCTCTGATATATGTCGTTGTAATTCTTAAACGATACCAGAGAGGTGGAGAGTCCCGACAACCATCAGCTCTTGGATGCACTCTCAAATCCATGAATATATCCCAATGGACCATAATGTCCTTAAACTAGCTATGGACCGTAATGCCCTTAAACTAGCTGTGGACCGCAACGTCCTTAAACTAAACCCCCATACCAAAAATGGTGATCTATGGACCGTAACGTCCTTAAACTAAAACGATATAGCCCAAATGCTTTTTCGTTGGATCAAAAATGACCCCAAACCCCCGTTAAGTAGATCTTGGTCCAATATCGGATTAGTGTATCCTTAACAAACATTTAAGTTGATTTTAATCTTAAACAAGGTTAACGATCCTTAAATCAACCCAAAACCCAAATCTAAGAATATACGGATTTGGACTAATCCACGCCCTACGGGAGACAAAACAAATTAGTCTCCGTATACAATCCACGGACAACCCCAAAAAAAAAATAAAACAAACACACACGACACAAAGTAAACATCTGGAGTAGGAGAAAGTGGTTATCGTTATGCGGTAACGTAATTAACTGCAGGGGCTTGCGCCTGCAGGGAAGAGCGTCCCCACAATAAAAAAACCTCACAACGAGGGGGAATCTGACGAAATCTGCTACAACGGCCGCATCCGTCCAGACCTCCGATACACGGTACCATAAATCAGCTTGGCATCTTCGGAGAGGTGGACAGATAAAACCAAATAGCATCTGCCCCTAAATTCAGGCAAGGCGACCCTACGCGGTTTCGTCCCCCTTTTCGACGGTAAACAGATTCTGGCACGCCCGGTGGGTCCTTTTCCTCTTTCTACTCCACATTTCGTGTGTCATGTTCGCGAACGAATCGCGGTTTAATATGGTTGCCCCTGGATTCGAGGTACTAAGATTTGGTGTCTTGCTCCGTGCAGAAGAGAAGATGACATCGATAGCTTCTAACTGTACCAAATGCAACAACAACTCCCACTCCGTCCATGTTGGAGGAGTGACTTATGGGCCCCAAGTGGCCTCCATCTTCGCAATGCCAGTGGAACAGGTGACTCAGGCCACCACTGGACTGTTCTTCGGGACCATGTTCCCTCCAATGAGCTTCAATGCTTCAATGCCATCACATGAGGCTCCAAACAAGTCAGCCTTCGATCGGCTTGCAACTACCACGGCCCCTCTCAACGGGTCATCCAATTCCAATGCCTCAGTCTTCGATAGGCTGAGCCAAAACTCCAATGGGCCCGTAAAGAGGCCTGCGATACCTGAAAGAGTTATCCCGAAACGGATAGCCATTCCAGCTCCGGTAGAAGAAGTCATCAAAGGGCTTTTCCTGCTAAGGGATCGGTCTTCGCAAGACTGGCCGTTCCAACTCCTACTACGGGTGAGATCATTACAAGTGCTTCCCCTATTCAAAAGTTAGTCTTCGACGGGCTAGACGTTCCCTCTCAACAGACCTCAGTCTTTGATAGGTTGGCACCAAAAGCAGCCTCTCATCAAAGCAAGGGGCATGACGAAGCCACTTCCGTAACTGAGCCATTCCTATCTGCACGACATGCTTGACGTCGCCACTGGCGCCGAGTGAGGAAGGCTGGGGGCAACTCTCCTTCTGGACTTACCCCACCAGCTCCAACGATGGAAATTGATGCTGCTGTTCCAACCGGGAACAGCTTTGAGCTATTCAGGAGGGTGTGCAAGAACTCTCCAAAAGCCATACTGAAGATGTCTCCTCCGCCTGTCAAAAACACAACACAGGTGAAGCCGGAACAACCTCCTTAGAGGTTGTCCTCTAAGATCCACAGAGTTTGGCGGAAAGTCCAAGACTCTGTGATTGATAAAGATTACTCTCGCCGGCTGAAGAAGACGAAGGCTCGGCAAAAGGAAGATCATCCAATCGCTATACCACGAAAGGTATCATCTGCATGGATGCCTGTCGCAACGGCCCCCCCAACCTCGACCTCTCACAAAAAGAGAAGGCCTGAGAATCTCCCACCACTGGCGGCAAATATCAAAAGAAGCGGAGCCAAACGCCCCAAGTTTGGGGGCATGATTGTGCATACCGTCTACATGGCATCCGGAAAAGAGGATAGTCGTGCTTCCGTGATTCATCGACCACTCACACGGTCTGTGACGAAAGCTCAGGAGCAACAACAAAATCTCCAGGAGATGTTGACAAGTATTGCCGCACTTACTAGGCAGAAAGAAAGCCCGGAAGCATCGTCGGAACAACGCCAAGAGCAGGAGACCGACACTGAATTCCTATGGAGGATTCTTGAAAAGAAAGATAAAGAGGCCGCGAAACAAGCGGCTAATATAAAACAGATGGCACTTCTGTTCCAATATATGGTTAGGATGATGATCCAGTCGGATCCTCCAGCTGAAGACCCTCCAGTAATCATTGAAGACGACAGAGGGGAGACATCGAACCCTCCTCCGGCTTTATCAGCAGCCAAGGAGGAGACGATCTCTAAAGCTGCCCTTGACGACTACATTGCTCAACAAATACGAGCTCATCAGGTGAACGAAGCGGCAGGATAAGTCGTCAGAACGGGGCGACCTTATCCAGGCTGGTACGAACAAATTAAGTACCCGCCAGGATATACGATCCTCAAATTCCATGTGTATAAGGGGACGTGCAATCCGCACCAACACGCTACTCAATTCAGAGCTCTATGCGGCAATACTGGAGGCGATGACAAACTATTGCTTCGCCAATTTGTCGGCAGCTTGGCGGAGACGGTATTTGAATGGTACTCGGAGCTTCCGAATGATTCCATCAAGACATTTGCAGAAATGGAGCTACTGTTTACACAGCAGTTCGCAAGTGCAAGCGAGCGCACCCCGATCACGGCATTAATCAACGCTAGAGTGAAGCCAGGAGAAACCTAGGTTCAGTACGCAATTCGGTGGCAGAACCTATGGTCGAAGTGTGAACAACACATAGAAGAAGCTCCTGCTGTGGGCATGTTCGTAGGGACCCTTGATCCTCAGGCAACTATATCCCAGTTTATGATGTTCTTCAAGCCGACCACCTTCCAGGCCTTGATTGACAAACTGGCCCAAATGGATCAGATGGGCCATAGGCCGTCCTCTTCAAAAACAAATCTTCGGAATGAAAAAGGCAAAGGGAAAGCGACATTTGTCGCTAATGCTCAACAACAACCGAGTGACCTGAAGCCGGTGGCTCGCCAAAACAACAGACTGCGAGCCCTCGAAGAGAAGTTGAGACGTCCTTACTCGTTTTTCCGGGATAAAACGAGGAGACTATTTGAATTGGCATTGCGCAACAGGATCATCACTCTGTCGGATCCGAGACGCCACTGCAATCGGGTGACGTCAACAATCCCAATTACTGTCCCTACCATCAAATAGTGGGCCACCCAATCGAAAATTGCTACGTCTTTAAAAACTGGGTCGAAGACCAGTACCAGTAGGTTAAATTCGCGTTGTCTGAAAACTGGAAGGTAAACCCGCCGCAGCAGCACGCTCCTGAAAAGGTGGATACGCCGGGGGCATTATGCTCATCTATAGAAGAAGCTCCGTGGGAAGTGGTCCTTTCAGCTAAAACTAAAAGAATGCTGAAGAATTTTCAAGCATGTCCGACGATTAGGTGGAAGAGCCCGCTGGAGCCTGAGATCATTGACGGAATGCTGAAACCGCGCCCAATGCCAAAAGTTGGTAACGATGGACAAAACCTCCAGGCCAAGCCTCCGAAGTCTTCAAAAAAAAGAAGAAGGCCAAAAAGCCCATGCAGCTCGATAGCAATCGTACGGGTCTGCAAAAGTACATTGATGTGTTGGAGGAATACAACCAAAAAACGCGGACCCCAGTTTCATTGGAAGAATTCTTTAAGCATGTTCTTGAGAACGGAGACAGTGACATCGATGAAGGAGATGACTCGTCAGAAGAACCCGAGGAGTATGTGGCGAGCTGCCACATGATCGCTCACTCGTCGATAAACAGCAAAGAAGCTCCCAACATAGAGAAACTGGAGGCAAATCTGGAACCAAAACCCATGGAACCGTCAGATGACCTCATCGATAAGCTGCTGAACGAAGCGCTTAAAAAGAGCAAAGCTGATCGAGAACGTGAAGCGGACATTTACGAAAAGGCCAAGCGCCGGTGTCAGGCCAGAAAAGCTCCGATGATGAGAAGCCATAAAGTACCTCAACCGGATCAAAGTGCCCCTGCCATCAGCAAGAGCATAATCAAGATAAGGAAGCAGTTCGCCAAAGCTCTGTCGATGGGAATGAAGCTGCCACCTTCCAAAGAAAATACTTCCGGGAATACGTGCCCCGACGAACCGGATGTACATCCGAACTACTATTAGTACCATCGGAAGGTCACGCACCCTACCAAAGAGTGCAATGCCTTAAAGAAGTGGTGGCAGGGATATGTTGCCCATCAACAACACTTCAAGCGAATGAAGCGCGAAGCTCGTCAGGAACAAAGAAGCACGACAGACGGGCGTGAAGGAACAGCCGGTAACTGTCACATGGTTGATGCCATCCCGACAAGAGCAAAACCTCAAATTCTTACCTTCGGGAGCGATCCTGACGAAGAAATAGCCCTCGGCCGTCTCTTCAAGGAACCCACCTCTGAAAAAGAAGAGGAGATAAAGAACTGTGAGAACATTCAGCTGCGTAACCGTACGTTGCCTGAAAAGAATCTCGGACCTTCAAACAAAGGTTCGGGCAAAAGAGACAAGGGGAAGGAAAAAGTTCCTGAGGAGATTGCCCTCGATAGTAGAGTCGTTGAAGAGCTCACCGCCAAGGACCCGCCCAAGAAGAACAAGGCGGATTTCAATGTCCTGGCACATCTGAGAAAGATACCCTCACAATTGAGTATCTTGGATGCCCTTCTTCTGTCTAAAGAAGCACGAGATTCTTCGATCAAGGCGTTACAAAAGCACGACCAGTTTTAAGCTTTCCTGGCAGAAGAAAAGATGAAGGACGGGCTGGAAGAAGTCCACATGGCTGATATCACCTTCAGCGATGAAGACCTCCTTCTCGGAATGTGCGAGCACAACCGTTCGCTGTATGTAACCGGGTATTGTCACGATATCAAGATAGGAAAGATCCTGGTCGACAACAGGTCCCCCGTCAACCTTCTCAACGTAAGGGCGTTGAAGAAGATTTGTATGAACGTGCAGCACCTGGCTCAGGATAAAATTACCATCTCCGGTTTTGACTCCCAATCACCATAAACGCTCAGGCCTTGGTTACATGAATACAACATCATCCCTTCTACACAACATCAATGTATGAAGTACTTCGAGGACGGCCTCGAGTACACGGTTACAGGGGAGCTGAACCCATTCTCCGTAAATGAAGTTCCCAAATATGAAGACGCCGAGTACTTCTTACAAGACTTCGAAGACATGGAAAGATGTCGCAAACCGGAGAATAAACAAAAAGCCATAGCCACATCCCGATATTCGGGAGTGATACCGAAGAAGATGAAGAGATTGTCTACTCGGTACAACCCCAAGGTAATAGGACAGGACCATCTACTCCTATGTTGGTCTTTGGCAGTGACTCTGAGGACGAGACCAACGCAGCATCCTCCGTCCGCCCATCAATACAAACCTTTGCTGAAGCTGAATAGAGTTTACAGATTACCCTTTTCCCGCAGCGACATTACAAAGAACTTGATACACTTGGTACGTACAGTGTGCAAGAGTTGCAGACCTTCTACATCCCTCCTAACCAAAGAAGTGAAAAGGCGATCCTTTTCTACAAATCCACGGAGACTAAAGTGGAGAAAGAAGTATGGCATGATGCTGAGCCTGCGCTCGACAGACTTCAACCAATCCTTCTTCCCAAATACTACGCAGAGGGATTGAAAAGGTTATTAAGATGCCAAGGCGTACCCTTCAAACAGACTGCTCGACAAGCCCGGTTTTATAACAAGATTTGGGACGTTTCCGGGACTCAGCGAAATATGCCTAACGGGAGAATGGAGACGACTGGCCTTGGATACGTTCGGTCCAAGAAACGGGAGCGATTCCATGGCTGCCATGTCATAAATAACTCCGGTGAAGAAGCGAATACATGTCCGGACAGCGTTGATGTCGAACCAGAACGAGATCCCGCCATACGAATATCAAGTCCGACATTCGAAGAGCATATTAACAAGCTAATAAGAGAAGCAGGTCAAAGGGTTCGGGATGACCACAGGCGCGAAATGGCCATTTACGAAAAAACCAGGATGCAACGTATCATTCAGCAGGCTACGAAGGATGACGATCCTTTTCATCCCCAACCCCCCTTTCACCCCCAACCCGCTGTGCGCTCTCATGGAAAAAAGAAAGCCCGACGCAGAAGCAATGATAAGATCAAGAACGAGGACGGCATTCAAAAAATAGCAAAGCGGATCCAAGAAGCCACGCGAGCGAGGAAAAGTCAGCTGGAACCCATCTTTCATGAAGAAGATGGGTCGGGAGTACTATGTCCCTCAAGAAAAGACAAGGAAAATATTTGACCTTATCATGAAGCATCAAATGATGACGCTCCCAGAGTCTCGATACACCGAACAAAGCCATCACCCGGATTATTGCTCCTACCACCGAGTAGTGGGACATCCTCTTGAAGACTGCTTCACTTTCAAAGACTGGATTGAAGATCAGTATCCGTAAGGCAGGTTTGCTCTATCCGACAGTTGGAGGGTAGCCCCGTCATGAAAGCATGAGCCGATAGCAACCTACACTGCGAGGGAAAGTCTAGATCAGCATCGAGCTTGGAAACGAGCTCGTACCTGCCATATGATAACATTCTCAAAGGAGGGAGAGCACGAGAATATGGACGACCTCTCCCAGTGCTTCGCAAATGAAGATAAGAATGGGGTGATCTCAGAATTTCCATCGGCACCAAAAGAGCTGGAAGATGGAATACACACCACAGCAGACAACCTGAGAAAAATCGACTTGGGGACGGCAAACGAGCCAAGGCCAACGTTTGTCAGTGAGCTGCTGTCTGAGAAACAGGTAGCCACGTTAAAAGACGTGCTTATGAAGTATAAAGACTGTTTCGCATGGAACTATTCCGAGATGCCGGTATTAGATCCAGAGATAGCTGTGCATAAATTGGCGATATCGCCGGACGACAAGCCAGTCAAACAGGCACCGAGAAGAATGCGGCTCGAGCTTGAGATGAGTATCAATGCCGAAGTCAAGAAGCTAATCAACTCCGGTTTCATCCAAGAAGTTCAATATTCTAACTGGATCGCCAATATTGTTCCGGTAATGAAGAAAAATGGGACAGTACGCATCTTCTTAGATTTTCGGGGTCTCAACAAAGCTTGTACGAAAGATGACTTCCTAGTGCCTGTTACCGAGTTGATGATCGATAACACATCCACCAATGAACTCTTCTCCTTCATGGACAGATCTTCAGGGTACAACCAAATCAAGATGCATCCTGAAGACCAAAAGCACACTGCTTTCCGGACTCCGCTGGGCATATTCTGCTACAAAGTGATGTCATTCGGTCTGAAGAACACTGGCGCCACCTACCAGAGAGCCATGACAAAGATCTTCGATGACCTCGTACATGATATTGTTGAATGTTATATCGACGACCTCGTGGTGAAAAGCAAATCATACGAGGAACACTGGGAGCATTTGAAAATAGTGTTCCAGCGTCTTCGGAAATACAATCTGAAGATGAACCCTCTGAAATGCGCATTTGGAGTTTCCTCAGGCAAGTTCCTAGGATTCATCGTACGACACCGGGGCATTGAAATAGACCCGTCGAAGATCAAGGCGGTTATGGGAAGCCTTCGCCAAGAACTCTCAAGCAATTGCGGTCTCTTTAAGGAAAACGTGCGTATATCCGGCGGTTCATAGCTAACCTCTCCGGCAAGTGCCGCCCCTACAGTCATCTAATGAAGAAGGGGACTCCATTCGTTTAGGATCGTAAATGCCAAAGCGCACTAGACGAAATCAAACAATATCTGCAGAACCCGCCGGTACTGACCGCGCCGGTCAAGGGAAAGCCCTTCATCCTGTACACAACAGCCTTTGAAGGTTCTTTAGGCGCGTTATAGGCACAAGAGAACGACCAGGGGAAGGAGAGAGCTCTCTATTATTTGAGTTGAGTTCTCCTGGGGGCAGAAAATAACTACTCCCCCATCGAAAAGCATTGCCTGGCACTGATCTTCGCAGTAACAAGGCTCCGACATTACGCCTTGGCAAATGAGGTCCATCTCATATCAAAAGTGGATCCTCTCAAGTACTTGATGTCAAGAGCCATGCTAACAGGAAGGCTTGCCAAATGGGCCATCCTCTTGATGGAGTTCTCGATAGTATATCGACCCCTCAAAGCAATAAAAGGCCAGGTCATCGCCGACTTTCTCGCTGAACATCCGTTACCTGTCGACTCTCCCTTGAACTGCGAGTTGCCGGACGAACACGCGTTTGACGCAATCGACGGGAAGAAAGAAGGGAGTGATACCCGATGGGAACTCTACTTCGATGGAGCATGCTCCTTGAAGAAGCGAAAGCAAAACACCCCCATGATTAAAACCGGGGTGGGCCTTATCTTCGTGACTCCCCAAAGAGGGATTATGCGTTTTGCCCTTTCCTTAACGGAGCCAAGAACAAACAATGAAGCTGAATATGAAGCTTTGATAGCAGGTCTTGAGATTGTTGTCGACATGGGCATTGAAAACCACCTCATATATGGAGACTCCCAGCTGGTCGTTAGCCAAGTAAATGGCGACTACCAGACGTGCAAGCCAGAACTGATCAGGTATGGTGAAAGAGTGCACCAATTGCTGACGCAAATCCCCTCCTACACCCTGGAAAGCATACCTCGTGCGGAAAATAGCAAAGCGGATGCGTTAGCCAAGCTCGCTAAAGAACAGGCCAATGAAAACCTCGATGACGTAAAGATCATTGTGCAAAGTCACCGGATTCTCGCACCGGCAGAGATATCTCCGAAGACGTCTGAAAGAAAGGAAGTGACCGAACAAGCAGCCTTCCAAATAGAGGACGAAGAAAAGTCTAAGGATTGGAGAGAAGTCTTCATAGACTACTTCAAATCCCATCGAACGCCCGAAGACGCGTCGTCAAGACATCAGCTCATGAAGCGAGCCCTGTCTTTCGCCTTCGTCAATGGTACTCTTTATAAGAGATCGTTCGATTGTCTATGTCACGCCCCGCTTCCCGGTATACGGCGAAGAGGATGGTACTGGTCCGCTACGTATTTACTGTGAAGTAAATACGCTAAGCGCATCTAAGCAATATAAAAATAAAGCACAAGAGACAAGATATAATAAAAACAGCAACAATGCATGGAAAGTAAATAAAACTGATAAAAAGCAATGCCTAAACAATGGCATAACAGAAATGAAAAGTACTGAATGGAAAGTGTACAATGACTAGAGCTCGGGGTCTTCATTGAACTGGTCCAAGTCTTCAGCAGTGGGCTCGATCTTTGACGGGTCCAAAACACCTGATGACATTCAAAGAAGAAAGAAATAGAATGTCGTCAGCGAACAGGTCGCTCGGTAAGTCCCAAAGATAAGAGAAAAGTAGATAGACAGAATAAGAAGGTATCTTTTAAAGTTGTATTATATTGTTGTAGTGTTGTATTAACACTGTTGTTTGTAGCTTGGTACAGAAGAATGCCAGTGTATACGAGAGGAGTCTCTATATGCCAGAGACTAGAGGCAAGTATAGTATAAGGAACCGTTTATGCAACGGTACAACAGCAACTGGATTCATGTTAGGTGTATTAAGTCTTACTATCTCGTACCACTTCTAACACCTTCCGTACCAATCTACCCCTTAAACCACGAGATGTCTTGTTTGTATTGTATTGTAAATTGTATTGATTGTATAATTGGATGACTGACCGAAACCATGATATCAGTAAACGGATGTAACCATAGAATCATGTAAATGGATGTAACTGGAGAATCATGTAAATGGAATGTATATCTATGGTTCGGTTAAGTCAAGTTGTATAATGAATTCATGGATTCATGTTGAATTGGAATATTGTAGATTGTAGATTGTAGATTGTAGATTGTACTTGAATCATATTCAAGTCGGATTATAATGAGACTCACTCTAAGTCAGACAATTAGAAAAGTAAATTGAAGTCCTGATTGTTTTGATATTATCGGTAACCGCTGCACATGCACGGCAGGATTTGTGTCTTTTTCAAAGACGATTACTGTATTGATTACACCATTATTAAGTTGTCTAGCTTAAATAGGCAAGCACCCACTTCTCCGTCTCCCTGAGGCTCAAGAGATTGGTCTCGCTTAAACCTATGTTTACTAGGGTCCTTAGGGTAATTTATAGAACTTGAGGGGTTTTTATGTAAAAATACTTTGTATAGTTTTCAAAACACACCCCAAGTATTTATTATCGTCTTTAGAGTTATAATGAATGTAGATTTTATAAATGTGATATTTCTAATGGGAATATGCTAAATTCATAATAAAAGGTATTTATTTGTAATATTGATTTATATGGAATTTATGGTATTTTAGTGTAAATGATTCTTGTGATTTTTGAAAAGAGTTAGAATATTTATAATAATTCAAAATAAATATTTTAATGTTACATATACATATATTTATATGAAAATAATTTTAGTATATATATTATATTCTAGAAATCTCATTTTTCTTAAGATATCGTATTTTAAATCTTTCGAGATCGAATACTCCTTGCGGAGGTCTGCATCTCGCACTACTAAGCCCGAGAATGTGCGATAATCCGCACCATCCTGAATGGGTTCCCCAAATGGGTTGTAGCGGCGTTTTGCAAAGATTTGTATAAATACTAATCATTAAGGAAAACGACTTTGTTAAGTAAATGGTATTAAAATGAAATTGTGTCGTTTTCCCGTATTCTATTTTCCCAAGGGTATTGTGCTATGTTGTATATGAGTGTGTGAGGAGGTAGGTCATTACCTCGTGATCTACTTAAAGGTATAGCAAGTTTTGTGATGTTATCTGTAGAATTGAAACTATGTGGTATTTAAATGAAAATACGATAAAATGAAATAGCAATTAATTTTGATTATGAAACTTGATCAATATGGTTGATTAGTATTTAATAGTCAATATGAAAAGGTTCAAGCATAATTGTATTAAAGAAAAGTGAAGGTTTATAAAGAAACTGAATCGAAAATCGGATTTGTTCCGATTCCGTCGGGTTTTGTAATTCTGTATTTTTAGAAAAGAATAAGGAAGATAGAATTGGGACTTACGGGTTTAGGACAACAAAGAGAGGGAGATGGATCGGCAGGAGTCGTCGGTACGTCGTTTCGTCGCCGGGAGCTCTTAGGATGGTCGTCGGAAGTTCGCTGGAAAATTCACCGTAGCTTCGCTTCTTGCTCATTTTCAAAGTACACAAGGTTTCTTGAAAATTCTTGAGAGTTGGCTCAGAGTTTTGGGGTGAGGGAGGGTAGTGTGTAGGGTTAGTATTTATAGGGTTGGGCTAGGGTTAGGATAGATGAAGGGTTTAAATTAAAAAAAGTAAAATTACATTAAAAGTTCATTAAAAATAAAGTAAATGGGGAATTCAACAGTCTCTGGAACTGATCCAAATAAATGGAGTGTGCAGGGAGGTAGGGGAGGGGAAGAGTCATATTTTTCCTGTCGGGGACTCGGCCGTCCGGCCGGCGGCGCCTGCCCGATTCTGTCGGTCCGCCGGCCGATTCGGCCGAGTCGGGGATGGGTAGGTGGGGGGTCGCCTGATGTAGCCTCTGGTATATTTAGTTTTTCATGTGTAGTGGAAATTTTAGGAGTTATCACATGTTGACTGTTGGACTTCTAAAAAATTCAAAACAAAATAATATTAAAAATAATGTGGGGTGTGAGATTTGAACTCTGGTGTCTTGGTTCAGCAGTGCAAGGTATTACCAATAAGCTACAAGCTCCTTCTTGTAATTAAATAGCTAATTAATTACTTATCTTGTGCTCAGGCAATAAATACCCCTTTATGGATTTTGAAATTTTTTTGTAAAAACTTGTATAGGAAATTTAGGGTTGTTACAGTCTATGGCTGAGATACTTGGGATCAGAAAAAGCAAAAAGGGTCGTTCAAGAAACTCATGAAGGACTCTGTGGTTCCCATCAAGCTGGGCCGAAGATGAAGCTGAAGATCAAAAGAATGGGTTACTATTGGCCCACGATGATTCAGGGCTGCCTTGAATATGCGAAGTAGTGTCACTCGTGCTAAATTCACAGGGACTTCATCCACCAGCATCCGAATCCGCTACACCCAATATTGGCTAGCTGGCCGTTCGAAATGTGTGGAACCGATATAATTGGGCCCATCGAGCTAGTATCGTCCAGGGGACATCGGTTCATATTGGCAACAACCGATTACTTTTCTAAATGGGCAGAAGCAATACCATTAAGGGAGGTGAAGACGGAGAACATCCTCCATTTCTTCAAGACACACATCCTCTACCGGTTCGGCACTCCGCGACGGATTATCTCTGTTAACGGGCCAGCCTACAGAAGCCATAAGATCAGCCACTTCGTACAGCAGCATAAAATAGATTGGTGATATTCTTCAGTTTATAATCCCCGAACTAACGGTCTAGCTGAGGCTTTCAACAAGACTTTGACAAAGATCATAAAGAAAACAGTGCGCAGAAATAAAAAGTACTGGCACGAGAGATTGCATGAAACTCTCTGAGCCTATCGGACTATGTTCAAGACGGCCACGAACACAACGCCATTTGCGTTAGTATTTAGCACGGAAGCGGTACTTCCTTTGGAGATAGAGCTTTCTTCTCTATGAGTGGCGGTTCGGTACGAACTAACGGACAAGAGAATGCCCATATTCGACTATAGGAGCTCGATGCCCTCGATGAAACTTGTCTCATGGCGCAGCAAAACCTAGAAGCTTACAAAGTAAGGATGACGCGCTCATACGAAAGATTGGCTAGGCCGAGAGCATTCCGCCAAGGCGAACTCGTGCAAGTTGTAAAAAGACCTATGATCCCCAACCGTTCCAAACGGGGGAAATTCGAGCCGAATTATGAGGGCCCGTACATCATAGACAAGGTCTACCAAGGTGGGGCCTACATGCTCATGGATATACATGGCGAAAGACCCTTCCGGCCAATAAACGGCCGGTTCCTTAAGAAATACAACGCTTAACAAGTCATGGCTCAGGATAATGATGGATGATGACGCTCGTGTCCGCTCGCTATCTTCCTGAGTCCAAACTCTATAAGTAGTATCCAACGAACTCGTGCCTCAAAATGCTACGGACCGCAACGTTCTCAAACTAGCTATAGACCAAGATGTTCTTAAACTAACAACGGACCGCAACGTCCTTAAACTAGCTATGGACCGCAACGTCCTTAAACTAACAATGGACTGCAACGTCCTTAAACTAGCTATAGAATGAGATGTCCTTAAAGTAACAACGGACCGCGACGTTCTTAAACTAGCAACGGACCGAGATGTCCTTAAACTAGCAACGAACCAAGACGTCTTTAAACTAACAACGGACCGAGATGTCCCTAAACTAACAACGTCGCCTCTAACACGGCGATAGTGGAGTGCAAGTCCACAAGTCCCAGCGGTGAGGACTGCAACTCAAATCCCACCGGCAAACGAATGGATCACATACGGCGAAACTATTCTCGAGAGTTTCATCGTGCAAAAAAAAATGGGGTACGTCCACAAGCGAAATGGGCACGGATGAAAACCCGAAAAGACGCCGTGAGTAAAAACAGTAGGACTACTGGCGAGTTAGTGAAAACCCGAAAGGGCGCAATCTCGTAAAAATAAAGACACTTGCAAGGTCCTCTCGACCTTGTGAGGAGAAAATACCTGCATGAGATCCTTACGACTCACAAGGGAGCAACACACTTAGAGATCCCCACGATTCCTAAGGAGAAATTGCACTTATGAGATCCTCACGACTCGTGAGGAGAATTCCCCCTGCAAGACCCTCACGGCTCGTAGGATTCGAAAACCTTAAGTTATAGGGATCTGAACCTGTTCTTAAGCCATCACATTCCCCAGATTGCCCTACAAGCGGTTCAATATTGACCCTTGTATACAATCCACGGGCACAAATAAATGTCTCCCCCACCAAGTTCCACCAATGGCGCGAAATTTCCCCATTTGGCGAACGACACTCGTAAGTCCTCTCGACTTATAAGGAGAAAACACTCTTATAAGATCCTTACGACTTATAAGAGAACATACATTTAGGAATCCTCATGACTCCTTAGAAGAAAACACACCTACGAGATCCTCACGACTCGTATGAAGAAACACCTTTATGAGACCCTTACGGCTCATGAAGTCAAAAGCCTTAATCGACAGGATCCTAACCCTATTTGCTAAGCCACCTTTGTCCGAACCGACAAAGTTAAATGATGATTCGCTCCTGGCAATGTCCCAGTGGTAGCGATGCTGATGCCTAAATCGATATCAAATTCCTAGTCCTTTCACGGCAAATGATGATTCGCTCCTGGCAATATTCCAGTCGCAGCGATATTGATGCTAAGATTGGTATCAGATCTTGAGTTCCATACTCACAGCAAAAAGTCAACGAGCCATAAATGCATATGAATTAGCCGAAATGATAGGGCAACTTGCAACAAAAATCAGCAATTAAAATATATGCATAAAAAATAGCCGAAATGATTGGGCAACTCGCAATAAAAAGCAGTGAGTAAAGAAAAAGAAAAATAGCCGAAATGATTGGGCACCGCGAAAAATAGCCGAAACGATTGGGCAATCGTGACTCTCGCGATATAAAAAGCTGAAATGATAAAGTATCGAAGAAATAAATAAAATAAAATGAAACTTTTGCCATACAAGCAGTTCAATATTGACTCTTGTATACAATCCATGGGCACAAATAGAAAGGGAACCATATCGTCCCACCAGGCTTCGTCAAAAGGAAGCCAGATCTCGATGGCTACACCTACAGCTTAGAAATCAATAACGACGTTCTTTCTCGTTCCAACCAGAAGCAGATACGACGTCAGCAAACGGAGCCACGGCGAAGTCCCCTAGTTCCAAGTCTCGACGGTTCACAGACAACCTAGAGACTAGCTCGGAGCCACGGCAAAGTCCCCAAGTTCCAAGTCTCGACGGTTCACAGACAACCTAGAGACTACCTTGGAGCCACGGCAAAGTCCCCTGGTTCCAAATCTCGATGGTTCACAGACAACCTAGAGACTACCTCTGAGCCACGGCAAAGTCCCCTAGTTCCAAATCTCGACAGTTCACAGACAGCCTAGAGACTACCTCAGAACCATGGCAAAGTCCCTAGTTCCAAGTCTCGATGGTGGCATCCACAGCCTAGAGATCAACCAACAGCGTTCTTCCTCCCTTCAGCGGGATACAGATGCGACATCAACAAACGGAGCCATGGCAAAGTCCTCTAGCTCCAAATCTCGACGGTTCTCAAACAACCCAGAGACAACCTCGACATTCGTCGCAATATTGCAGACACAACGTCAACCAACGAAGCAAAGGAAGATCCCTAGTTTCAGGGTCTTGACGGCAACTCAAATTAGTCCTGAAAGACTATCGGAGACCATCCCATTCCCGTTGGGCAGATTCGTGACTCTGCGTAACCCGTTCGATAGAGTCGAGCTTTCTGTTTCCCCCAATCAGAGCAAAGCTCTGTTTGAATTTCAAAAATTCAAAAAAAAAGTGAAGCAACGCTTCAAATTCCTTGCGCTGCGCGCAACGCGCCACCTGTCAAAAGATGATACGCCAGCGCAGCGCCTAAGACAGCGCACCCAATCAGAGCAAGGCTCTATTTAAAGTAAAAAACAAAAAAAACAACGCTTCAGTTGCGCTGCGCTCTGCGCTGCGCGACACGTGTCAAGCGCAGGTGCGTTTGCGCCAAACAGAAATTCCAGTAAGATCTTTCTGATCTTGTTAAAACAAGAAGATTGTCTTCTGTAAAACAGAAGCCCTTGGATCAAAGATCCAACGGTAGGGAAAAATCCCTAAATCACTCAGAGAAAGATCTCTTTAACTAATTTAACAAACTAATTGGCACTATATAAAGGCCCCTATACCCCAAGTCTAAAACACACAGAAACAGAGAGAGAATTCAGAGAACTCCTAAAAAAGAAAAGTTTGAGAAGAACTCAGAAAGGAAAAAAAAGGTAAACCTTTGAAAAAAAAGAATTTCTTCTGAAAAGATCAATGATCTAAGAACAAGATCAAGATCTTAAAATAAAAAGAAAAGATCAAATAATAAGAATAAAATAAGAAGTAAGATACTTCTTTATTAGATCATTTGATCTACATAAAGGCATTGCCTTTTGATGAACCACTAGTTCTGGAATCTTAAAAGATTCTTTTATTGAATCCAAAATTGGATCAAAATATTAAAATAGTGCCTTGCACTTATAAATCTGCACTGTTGCGCTCTTGGGTTGGCCACCAGAGAGCGCCACGTGTCAGCTCCAGAACAACTTGCGCTATGCTCTTTTAAAATAGAGTATTGCTATCTGAAATTGGCGCAACTCACCAGAGCACGCCACATGTCAGCAGCGCAACAGCGCAGCGCACTGGCACAGCGCACTGCGCTAACTGCGCTTGCGCTCACCAGAGCGTGACACATATCACCTCCACACGCACTTGCACTCATTAATTAATGCAGAGCGCCTGACAAGCCACGTAGCACTCTGTCAGTTTAATCAATGCTCTGCATTATTTAAAGAAGGGCTGGGCCCAATTAAAAAAAGGCCTAACATGCCTAATAAAATACAATGCATTGTTTTAAAAAGGGCAGAGCCCAAACAAAGGTCTGTCAGACCAAAACAGATGATGTGCATCATTTAAAAAGGAGCATAGCCCAAATAAAGGTCCAACAGAGACCAAGATTAATGCTATGCATTATGAAACCAAGGGCAGAGCCCAAGCAAAGGCCTAATAGGCCAGCTACAAACAAAAATGTTGAATATTCTCAACTGGACTTAGCCTAATTCTGGCCGTAAGTCCTCAAATTAAATTGACCGAGCACGACTGCTCCCTTAAATCAATTTACATCCGGTTCAAGGGTACATCTCCGAACTCCTCTAACATCCGTCGTTGTAATCCTTCAACGTCGTCAGAGAGGTGACGGGTCCCGACAACCACACATCGATACGGACTGTGGGGTCCTTAAACTCATGGACCAATGCGTCCTTAAACTCACGGATTTATGCATCCTTAAACCAACAATACGGATTGTGGGGTCCCTAAACTCACGGACTAATGTGTCCTTAAACTAATGGACTAATGCGTCCTTAAACACATTCATACGGACCGTGAGGTCCTTAAACTCATGTATTTATGCGTCCTTAAACTCACGGACTTATGCGTCCTTAAACCTAATATTCGTCCCCAAAATGGGAATGTTGGACCACCATGTCCCTAAACTGGCGATGGACCACCATGTCCCTAAACTGGCAGTTGTCACGCCCCGCTTCCCAAAGTATGCTAAGATGAGCACGTGACATAGCCAACTATGCTACCTGTGGGTAGGAAGTATCAATCCACAGTCACATTACGGCTGTAGAGATATCAAGAACAAAATATAACTATCTAATACATGTCCATAAGCCAAGATAACATGAGTCAAGAATAATAAAAGTGCGGAAGTAAGAGATCCAATACAAAATAACTGGAATGTATGTCCCATAATGCGGGCTCACATCAGGAATAAAATACTGAAAGTAAAAGAACTAACTACTACTGAATCCTCACTGCTCAGCCTGCTGGCTGAAGTACTCATGCTCGGTCTACAGCAAAGGTACGGAATCTGAGCTATGCAAAACCCAGACGTCAGCGCATCATGTCATCAAGCAGTAAAATATAAACAGGGTAACAGGCAATGCAAATATAATCATGAATGATAAAGCAGGTGTAATAGCAATATAAATCAGGGCAGTGAAGGGTAGTTGCAGTGGGTAAACTAAACTGGTCTATTGGGTTATCTACTCTTAAGTCTTTGAAATCAATTTGATGCATCATCGATGTAACTCAATAGTATCCCGTGCGTGCCCGGGAACACGGTCAAGATTCTCAGGCTGAATCCGAGACGTGCCTCTAGACAGTAAAAGGTAGCATGTACAGATGAGTGATGTCAGCATCATCACTCCGGGGCTGGCCTAGCCCGTAAGACTGATCAGAACAGGTATCGAACTGTTGAGTTACAAGTCAGGTTTCATCATTGATTTCCCCATACCCCCAAGTTATAAGTGTTCAAGTCAGGTATTTAAGTAATCAAGAACTAATGCCAACACAGGAGCAGGTGGGTGCAGGTTTGTCTGGATAGACAACAGAAACGGTCCGTAAGGACTACATGTCAGGTTTGTTGGCATTAGACACAAGATCAGGTAACAGGTCAAGCCATGGTACATCAGGTCAAGTCAAGTAGTATGTGTGTAGCAAGTCATGTCAGGATGTAAAAGATATCATGTGAGTGCTCATAATCAACTGACAAAATGATGGTTATAAATAAACAAGCATGGGTATCAATAATACAATAAATTGTCATATGTAATAGGTTAAGCAATATGTGCAGATTAAACTACTTAGCTGTACGGTCATCAGTTTGTGTTTTAAGAGATGGTTTCAGCACTATATGAATACAGTATGACAGATATGAATGTTAAAAATCAGGTTAATAAGTATTGAGTAATCTAGGGATGCGATGACATGTATAATATGTTCAATGGATGCAATTGTGACTAAACCAGTTAAAGATGCACACGGATGTCCGATAGGTTAAAACTAGAGAAAAAGGGTATCATGGCTATAAAACAATTATGATCATGTAGTCTAACATATACATGTGATTACTAGGTATAATCAACTAGATGCAACAATTAAGTTTCAAGTTCTAGATCTGCAATATGTAAACGGAACATCTTATAGTTAACTTGTAACTCAAGACTTTAGGTTTTATCTATAGATTTAATAGGAAAATAGATAAATTAATATACGAATAGTATGAATAGCATGTAGCAAGTTTCACTTGTCTCGACGGGTTGCGATACGGAAAACGGAACGTTACGCGTCGGCGGTGAAAATTTGCGACGCGTGCACGGTACACGGAATGAGCCCAAACGACGAACAGTGGAGTCACACGGGTCAGAGGTCACTGACAGCGGCTGGAAGTGGAGGTGGCCGAGACGAGTGGGTGTGCGGTTCTCGGCTGCTCGAGAGAGAAGAAAAAGGAGGAAGAAGAGAAGGTGGAGGTGAATGCGACGGGGGTGAGGGGGCGACGAGGCTTGTGCGGGCGTCGTCGGCGCTAGGTGAAGGCGAGAGACGGCGGCTAGGGTTTTCTGGGAATGGGTTCGTGAGGGAAAGAATGATACAGAGGAAATATATTAGAGGGGAGAGAGAGAGAGAAAGAGAGATACGCGGGGAGAGAGAGAAAGAGAGATACGCGGGAAGAGAGAGAAGAGATTCGAGAGGAGAGAGATAGAGAGAAAGAGAGAGATCGAGAGGAGAGAGAGAGGGGAGAGGAGAGATAAAGTTGGATTTTAGCGCAGGAGGGAGAGAGAGAAAGAGAAAGGGGAGAGAAAGAGAAAGGGCCAGCGAGGGAGAGAGAGAGTGTGTGGGCCCAGCGGAAGGAAACGGGGGTTTGTGATTGGCTAATAGGAGAAATATGAAAAGATATTTAATATAAAAGAAGATTTCCTTCCGCTGAAAAGATTTCCAACCCAACGAATTATTTTCTGTGCTGATAAAAAAAATAGGTTAAGTAAAATTAAAATATTAAATAATCATAATTTGGCGGGATACAAAATATTTCAGAATTGCGCCCGGGTCGGGTCCAAAAATTTGGATTTGAAATATGAAAATTATTAGCAAGTTCCAAAATTTAAAATGAAGGATTTTGTAACGAAAAAGTATACCCCCAAGAACGGACGCACGTACGTGCGCGTAGTCGTTCAAACACGTCCGTTTCACTGAACGAGACGAGAACACGATGCAAGGACGCTACCACAGGGTTAGGGATAACAAGCAGGCCATGACAATTATTTTTAAATTATTTTAAATGACTTAAACTGTTATATGCCCAAAAATGTAATGTCGGGGTAAACTATAACTAGTAACTGCCAAAACACGATAAATGAAATAAGTACCACAACAGCATACGGTAACTGAAATTGGTATAACTGGACTCGGTTGTTACAGCAGTGGACCACTATGTCCCTAAACTGGAACAACAGAGCCTCCAAATGCTCTTTTGTCGGATCTAAACGATCCCGTTTAAGTTGATCTTAGCCTCAAATATGGCTCATATATCCTTAAACCTTCAAACAGACTTTAGTCCCAAATTGGACTATAGACCCCCCAATCGACTTTGGTTCAAGGGTACATCTCTGAACTCCTCTAACACCTGTCGTTGTAATCCTTCAACGACGTTAGAGAGGTGACGGGTCCCGACGGCCATACATGCAATGGACCACCATGTCCTTAAACTGGCAATCGACCGCAAAGTTTCTAAACTAAACAATAGAGTCTAAATGCTTTCTTGTCGGATCTAAACGATCCCGTTAAGTCGATCTTAGTCTTAAATTAGACTAACGTATCCTTAACAAACGTTTAAGTTGATCTTAGCCTCAAATATGGCTAACGTATCCTTAAACCAAAAACCCAAACCCAAATCTAAGAAAATACGGATTTGGACTAATCCACGTCCAACGGACGACAACACAAATTAGTCTCCGTATACAATCCACGGGCATCCACAAACAAAACAAACACACACAACACGAAGTGAAATTCTGGAGAAGGAGAAAGTTGTTACCGCGATGCGGTAGCGTAATTAACTGCAGGGGCTTGCGTCTGCAGGGAAGAGCGTCCCTACAATCAAAAACCCCTCAAGCGAGGAGGAATCTAACGAAGTCTGCTACATCGGCCGCATCCGTCTAAACCTCCGATACACGGTGCCATAAATCAACTTGGCATCTTCGGAGAGGTGGACGGATAAAACCAAATAGCATCTGCCCTAAATCTCAGGCAAGACGTCCCTGTCTTGGCCGCCATTTGGAGGGGAACAGATTCTGGCACGCCCGGTGGGACCTTTTCCTCTTTCCACTCCACACTTCGTGTGTCGTCTTCACGAACGAATCCTGGTTTGTTAATAGTTGCCTTTGGGTTTCAAGTTACTAAGATTTGGTCTTTTACCTGGTGCAGAAATCAAGTATCAATGGTATCCAACTGCTCAAACTGCTCCAAGTGCAACTGCAACCAGCGCTCCGCTTCACCTGGAGGTGTGGCTTACGGGCCTCGAGCGGCCTCCATCTTTGCTATGCCGGTGGAACAAGTAACTTAGGCTACCACCGGTCTGCTCTTCGGGACCATGCTCCCGCCGGTGAACATTAACATCTCAATGCCCGTACCGGAAGCGCAAAAGAAGTCGGTCTTTGATCGGCTCACTACTACCACGACCCCTTTCAACGGGTTGTCCAATGTTAAGCCGGCAGCCTCGGTCTTTACCAGGCTGAACCTGAACTCTGATGGGTCTGCCAAGAAGCCCATGACCCCTGACATGGCCATCGCGAAGAAGACGGCCATCTCTATTCCCGAAGTCGTCAAGACGGCTTCTCCTGCTAGAGAGTCGGTCTTTTCAAGGCTGACTGTTCCGGCTCTTGTTTCTGTTCGAAGGTCTGCCTTTGACAGATTGGATACCGTTACTGAAAAGACAACATCAGTCTTTAAGAGGCTGGCACCAGCGGCGCCTCATCCGGACAGGGGGCAAGACGAAACTATCCCTATCGCCGAGCCAGCCCCAACAGCTCGTCACGCTCGACGTCGCCACTGGCGCCGAGTAAGGAAGGCTGGGAGCAACTCCCCCTCTGGGTTAACTCCACCGGCTCCAATGGTGAAAGTCAATGCTGCTGTTCCGACTGGGAACAGCTTTGAACCGCTAAGGAGGGTACGCAAGAACTCTCCGACTGCCACGCTGAAAAGATCTCCTCCACCCGCGGAGAGTGTAACAGATACAAAGCCGGAGCAGCTCCCTCAACGGTTGTCCTCCAAAATTTATAAGGTCTGGCGACGGGTCCAGGACTCAGTAATCGACCAAGATCACTCTCGCCAGCAGAAGAAGGTGAAGGCTCAGGAAGAAAAGAACCGTCCTGTCAAACAGCAAAGGACGACAACTACTTGGGTGCCCGCGGCAACGACCCCCTCAACTTCGACGGCCCACAAAAGAAGAAGACCGGAGAAAATCCCCAAGCCTGCGGCAAATGTCAAAGGCGGTGAGCCCAAACGCCTTAAGTCCGGGGGCATTGTAGTCCATACCGTCTACATGGCGTCCGGGAAAGAGGACAGCCGTACTTCTAAAGGTCATAGACCGCTTACGCGATCGGTGACTAAAGCTCAGGAGCAGCAGCAGAAGCTCCAAGAAATGATGAATGCGATGGCCGCACTCACTGGGCCAAAAGAAAGCCCCGAAGCGTCCTCGGATCAACGCCAGAAGCAAGAAACTGACGCCGAATTCCTTCGCAGGATACTGGAAAAGAAGGATAAAGAGGCCGCGGAACAAGCAGCCAATATAAAGCGAATGTCCCTTCTGTTCCAGGACATGGTGGGTATGATGATCCAACAAGATCCTCCTGCTGAAGATCCGCCGATCGTCCTTGAAGATGACAGGGGAGAAACGTCAAATCCTCCACCGGCTCTGTCAACAGCTAAGGAGGAGACAATCTCCAAAGCTGACTTGGACGAATATATAGCTCAGCAGATACAGGTTCATCAGGCGACTGAGGCAGCCGGTCAAGTTGTCAGAACAGGGCGACCATATCCGAGCTGGTATGATCAGATCAAGTACCCGCCGGGCTATACAATACCGAAATTCCATGTCTATAAGGGGACGGGCAATCCCCACCAGCATGTTGCCTAGTTCAGGGCGCTTTGTGGCAACACTGGAGGCGACGACAAGTTGTTGCTTCGCCAGTTCGTCGGTAGCTCATTGGAGACAGCATTTGAGTGGTACTCCGAGCTCCCAAATGACTCGATTAAGACATTTGCTGAAATGGAGTTGTTGTTTACCCAGCGCTTCGCAAGTGCCAGCGAACGCACCCCGATAACAGCATTGATTAATGCCAGGGTGAAGCCGGGCGAGACGTGGGTCCAATATGCAATACGGTGGAGGAACCAATGGTCGAAATGCGAACAAAGCATAGAAGAGGCTCCGGCAGTAGGCATGTTTGTGGGAACCCTCGATCCGCAGGCGACTATATCCCAATTCATGATATTCTTCAAGCCAACTACTTTCCAGGCCTTGATCGACAAGCTAGCTCAAATGGATCAGATGGGTCATAGACCGTCCCCTCCAAAGCCGGACTCTCGAAATGAGAAGGGGAAGGGAAAAGCGATCGTTGTCGCCAATGCTCAACAACAGCCGAGCAACTTGAAGCCAGTTGTCCGTCAAAATAATATGCGTCCATGCGTACCCCTCGAGGAGAGGTTAGGACGTCCTTACTCGTTTTCTCAAGATAAAACGAGAAGACTGTTTGAGCTGGCATTGCGCAACCGACTCATAAATCTGTCGGATCCAAGGCGTCCTCGCAGCCAAACGACGTCAATGATCCCAATTACTGTCCCTATCACCGAGTACTGGGTCATCCGATCGAGGATTGCTACGTCTTCAAAAATTGGATTGAAGACCAATACCAACAGGACAAGTTCGCGTTGTCCGAAAGATGGAAGGTGAACCCGCCGCAGCCTCACACCCCTAAAAAGGTGAATACGCAGGGGGCAATGTGCTCCCTCGTTGAAGAAGCTCTATGGGAGGTTGTGCTATCAGCCAAAATAAAGAGAATGTTGAACGATCTTCAAACATTCCCAGCGATCAGGTGGAAGAACCCATTGGAACCTCAGATCATTGAAAGGATGTTGAAGCCGCGTCCAACTCCAAAGATCGATGGTGGTAGCCCAAGAACTCATAACCAGCCGTCAAAATCTTCAAAGAAGAAGAAGAAGAAATCCAAGAAGCCCGTGAAGCCTGGCGACAAGCACACGGACTTACAAAACCAAATTGACGCACTGGAGGAGTACAACCAGAAAGCACGAACTCCCATCACATTCCAAGAGTTCCTCAACCACGTCTTTCAAGAGAAAGATGAGGGGGAGAGCTCGTCGAATGAATCCAAGGAATACGTGGCGAGCTGTCATATGATCTCCCACTCATTTACAGCTAATGAGGAAACTCCTTGCGCTGAGAAGCTGGGGGCAGATCCTAAGCTGGAAATTTTGGGGCCATCGGATGAAACAATTGACGCATTCCTCAACGAAGCTCTGTTGAAAAGTAAAGCTGATCGGGAACACGAGACGGTCATATTTGAAAGCGCCAAATGCCAGCGACTAGACGAAAAAGTTGAGACGCTCCCGCCGAATCAAAGTACATCCACCGCAGATAAAAACAAATTTAAGATGAGAAAAAGGTTTGCTAAAGCCATATCAATGGGTATGAAGCTACCACCCTCTGAAGGAAACGTTGCTGGTGAAGCGGAAATGCACCCTTCCTACTGCTTGTATCATCGGAAGATTTCGCACCCCACCGAAGAGTGCAGAGCTTTCAAAAAATGGTGGTAGGGGTATGTTGTTCACCGGCAACATTTTAAGCGGGAGAAACGCAAAACTCGTCGGGAGCGAAAAGGTACGACCGAGGAGCTTAACAGGACTACCGGCGATTGTCGCATGGTTAACACCGGGGGATCGCATGTTCTCACGTTCGGGAGCGACTCTGACGAGGAAATGGCTCTTAGCCCTCTCTTTAAAGAGCCTACCTCGGGAAAAGAGAAAGAGCCGAAGGCCTGCGAAAATATCCGGTTGCGTAATCGTACGCTACCCGAAAAGAATCTCGGACCCTCAAATAAAAAAGATAAAGGGAAAGAAAAGGTCTCTGAGGATATCGCCCTAGATGACCAAGTCATGGAAGAGCTAACCGCCAAGGACCCGCTGAATAAAAATAAGGTGGATTACAACGTTCTAGCGCATCTGAGAAAGCTACCCTCGCAGCTCAGCATTTTTGACGCCCTTTTTCTATCAAAAGAGGCAAGGGATTCGTTAATCAAGGCACTACAGGAGCCGAAGCAATTCCAAGCTTTTCTCGCCGAAGAAAAGATGAAGGATGAGTTGGAAGAAGTGCACACGGTCGATGTCACTTTTGGTGATGAAGACTTTCTCCTTGGGACGTGCGAACACAACCGTCCCCTCTATGTCTCAGGGTATTTCCATGATATAAAGATAGGCAAAATCTTGGTTGACAATGGGTCTTCCGTTAATCTCCTTAACGTGCGGGTGTTGAAAGAAATCTGCATGAGCGTCCAGCACCTAGCGCGGGATAAGATCACCATCTCCGTGTTCGACTCCCAATCATCAAGAACTCTCGGGTCTATGATACTGACGTTATGCTTCGGGCTGCTTGTCACGGACATTAAATTCCGAGTAATCGACGCCAAGACATGCTATAATGCTCTGCTCAGCCGGCCATGGTTACACGAGTACAACATCATCCCTTCTACACAACATCAGTGTATGAAATATTTTAAGGATGGTCTCGAGTATACCGTGGCGGGAGAACTGAACCCGTTCTCCGTGAACGAAGTCCGCAAATATGAAGATGCCAAATACTTCTTACCGGATTTTGAAGACACGGAGAGGTGTCACAAGACAGAGAACAAAGCTAACGCCACCATCCCTGTCTTCGGGAGTGATACCGAGGAGGAAGAGGAGATAGTTTATTCGGGTCCACCCCAATACAACAAGCCAGGACCATCTGCTCCTACGTTGATCTTTGGTAGTGACTCGGAAGATGAGGTCCATGCTATATTCTCTGCTCGGCCTTCAATACAAACATCCGTTGACGAAGAGCAAAGTCTGCAAGTCGCCATGGTGCCGCCTAAACACTATAAAGAACTAGGTAGGCTCGATACCTACACTGTAGAGGAGCTGCGGACGTTCTATGTCCCTCCCAGACGAGAAGGCGAAAAGGCAATTCTATTCTACCGCTATGAAGAAAACAAAGTGGAGAAAGAAACCTGGCACGGTGCGGATCCTACGCTTGATAGGCTTCAGCCCATCCGTTTACCTAGGTATTATACAGAAGGCTTGAAAAGGCTGCTGAAGTGCCAGGGGATACCCTTTAAACAGACCACTCGAAAAGCTAAGTTCTATGACAGGGTCTGGAACGTCCCCGGAACTCAGCACAACTTGCCTAATGGGAGGATGAAAACAATCGGGCTTGGATACATTCGGTCCAAGAAACGAGAGCTACTTCGCGACTGTTACATCGTACATGACTTCAATGCAGAAGGGGATGCTCAATGAGAGGACGCTAATCCTGAACCAGTAAAAGTTCCTGATGCAAAAGTGCCCAGTCCGTCGTTCGAAGAACAAATGGACAGGCTTATAAGGGAAGCCGGTCAAAAAGTCCGAGACGACCACAACCACGAAATGGCCATCTACGAGAAACCCAATCCTCCAACAGGCCGTGAAAGATGAAAGTGGCGCTCCCTGTCAACCTGTTATAAAAAAGGCTCGACGCAGAGGCAGAAACAAGTCGAAAAGCAGAAAAGGCGCTCGACAGCAACAAAGCGGGACTAAGAAGCCACGCAGTCGGGAATCGAACGGTTCCGATCTATCCCTTGTGAAGAAGATGAGTCGAGCGTACTCTTTTCCTCGAGACAAGACAAAGAGAATACTTGACCTCGCTCTAAAACATCAAATGTTTACATTGCCGGAGTCTAAACACCCCGAACATGCAGGCGAAGTCTCACACCCAAACTATTGCTCTTATCATCGGGTAATAGGACACCCTCTCGAAGATTGCTTCACCTTCAAGAATTAGGTCGAAGATCAGTATCAGCTCGGCAAGTTTGCTCTGTCTGACAGCTGGAGGGTAACGCCGCCACAGAAGTATGAACCCAAAGCCATGAGAGCAGAACCAGATCCACATCGGTCTTGGAAGCGAGCTCGTACTTGTCATATGATAACAATATCGAAAGAAGGGCCCGAGAATATGGATGACCTTCCCTGGTGTTTCGAAAGCAGCGATGACGGGGTGATCTCGGAATTTCCACCAGCACCGAAAGCGCTGGAAAATGGAATACACACCACTGCTGATAATCTCAAGAAAATTGAGTTGGGGACGGCAAACGACCCGTGACCGACGTTCGTTAGTGAGCTGCTATCTGAAGAAAGGGTGGCTTCATTAAAAGACGTGCTTATGCAGTATAGAGATTGCTTCGCGTGGAACTATTCCGAAATGTTAGGACTAGATCCAGATATTGCTGTCCATAAATTGGCGATATCCCCGGACGTTAAACCAATCAAACAAGCACCGAGAAGAATGCGGCTCGAGCTTGAGATGAGCATTAACGCCGAAGTCATGAAGCTGATCGATTCTGGGTTTATCCAAGAAGTTCAGTATCCCGATTGGATCGCCAACATCGTCCCGGTGATGAAGAAAAATGGGACGGTGCGCATATGTGTGACTTTCGGGATCTCAATAAAGCCTGCCCGAAGGATGATTTCCCAGTGCCAGTCACCGAGCTGATGATAGATAACACGTCCACTCATGAGGTTTTCTCCTTCATGGACGGCTCATCAGGATATAATCAGATAAAGATGCATCCCGAAGACCAGAAGCATACCGCTTTCCGGACCCCTCTGGGAATATTCTGCTACAAGGTGATACCCTTCGGTCTAAAGAATGCCGGTGCCACCTATCAGAGGGCTATGACAAAGATCTTCGATGACCTTATACATGAAATTGTCAAATGCTATATCGACGACCTCGTGGTTAAAAGCAAATCATACGAGGAACATCTCGAGCATCTGAAGACCGTATTTCAACGCCTTCGATAATACAACTTGAAGATGAACCCTCTCAAGTGTGCATTCGGAGTTTCCTCGGGCAAATTCCTAGGATTCATCGTCCGACACCGGGGTATCGAAATAGATCCGTCAAAGATCAATGCGATCATGGAAATGCCTCCGCCAAGGACTCTCAAGCAATTGCGGTCTCTCCAAGGGAAGCTCGCGTACATCCGGTGATTTATAGCTAACCTTTCAGGCAAGTGCCGCCGTTACAGTCACCTGATGAAGAAGGGAACCCCGTTCGTCTGGGATCATAAATGCCAAGATGCGCTGGACGAAATCAAGCAGTATCTGCAGAATCCGCCAGTGCTGGCTGCTCCGATCAAGGGAAAGCCTCTCATTCTTTATACAACCGCCCTCGAAGGTTCCTTAGGCGCATTATGGGCATAAGAGAACGACCAAGGGAAAGAAAGAGCTCTCTATTACTTAAGTCGGGTTTTACTGGGGGCAGAAAGCAACTATTCCCCCATTGAAAAACACTGCCTGGCGTTGATCTTTGCGATAACAAAGCTCAGGCATTATGCGTTAGCGCATGAAGTCCGTCTCATTTCGAAGGTGGACCCCCTTAAATATTTAATGTCAAAGGCTATATTGACAGGGAGGCTCGCTAAATGGGCCTTGCTTTTAATGGAGTTCTCGATAACCTATCAGCCTCTTAAGGCAGTGAAAGGCCAGGCCATCGCCGACTTCCTCGCTGAGCATCCGATACCGGCCGATTACTCTCTGAATTGTGAACTACCAGACGAACATGCATTTGATGCAATCGACGGTAGTGATACCCGATGGGAACTCTATTTTGATGGAGCGTCCTCCATGAAGAAGCACAAACAAAGTACCCCTATAATCAAATCGGGGGTAGGCCTCATCTTCATAACTCCACAAGGAGGGATAATGCGCTTTGCTTTCTCCTTAACAGAGCCGAGGACGAATAATGAAGCCGAATACGAAGCTTTGATAGCAGGCCTCGAGATCGCCATTGACACGGAATTGAAAACCTTCTTATATACGGAGATTCTCAACTGGTCGTCAGTCAAGTAAATGGCGACTACCAAACGTGCAAACCAGAGTTGGTAAAGTACGGCGTAAAGGTGCAACAACTCTTGACCCAAATTCCTTCCTACACTTTGGAAAACATACCGCGCGCGGAAAACAGCAAAGCGGACGCATTAGCCAAGCTCGCTAAAGAACTGGCTGATGAGAACCTCGATGACGTAAGAATCGTGGTACAAAGCAGTCGGGTGCTTGCCCCGGCAGAAATATCTCCAGAATCGTCCAAGGAAAAGGAAGCGACTAAGCAGACGACCTTGCAAATAAATGACCAAGAAAAGGCTGAAGATTGGAGAGAAGTCTTTATAGACTACTTCAAATCAAGTCGAATGCCAGAAGATGCGTCCTCAAGACATCGGCTTATGAAACGAGCTCTTTCTTTCGCCTTCGTCAATGATACTCTATCCAAGAGGTTGTTTGACTCTCTGTGGTTGAGATGGCTGGGACCTGACGAAGCGAAAAGAGTCGTTCGGGAAGTTCACGACGGACTCTGCGGTTCTCACCAAGCAGGCCCGAAGATGAAGTTGAAGATAAAACGGATGGGTTACTACTGGCCCACGATAATGCAGGACTGCCTCGAATATGCGAAGCAATGCCACTCATGCCAAATCCATGGGGACTTCATCCATCAGCACCCAAATCCACTTCACCCATCGAACCAGCATCGTCCAGGGGACATCGTTTCATCCTGGCGACGACTGATTACTTCTCCAAATGGGCAGAAGCAGTACCGCTGAGGGAAGTGAAGACGGAGAATATCCTCGATTTCTTCAAGACGCACGTTATTTATCGGTTTGGAACTCCGCGACGGATCATCTCCGATAACGGGCCACAAGATCAGTCGCTTCGCGCAACAGCATAATATAGACTGGAGATATTCCTCAGTTTATAATCCGCGAGCTTACGGTCTAGCGGAGGCTTTCAATAAGACCTTGACGAAGATCGTGAAGAAGACGGTGTCCCGAAATAAGAAGGACTGGCATGAGAGATTGCAAGAAGCTCTCTGGGCGTATCGAACCACGTTCAAAACGGCCACGAACACAACTCCGTATGCGTTGGTATTCGATACAGAAGCAGTACTCCCCCTCGAGATAGAGTTACCCTCTTTATGAGTGGCAGTCCACTACGAGCTGACGGACGAAGAAAATGCTCACCTTCGGCTTGAGGAGCTTGATGCCCTTGATGAAACCCGGCTCATAGCGCAACAAAGTCTAGAAGCTTATAAAGCAAAGATGACGCGCTCATATGAAAGATTGACCCGGCCGAGGATATTCCGCCAAGGCGAACTCGTGCTAGTGGTCAAAAGACCTATGATCCCCAATCGCGCCAAGCGGGGAAAATTCGAGCCAAACTATGAAGGCCCGTACATCATAGACAAGGTCTACCAGGGTCGAGCCTATCTACTCATGGATATGCACGGTGAAAGGCCTTTCAGGCCAATAAATGGTCGTTTCCTAAAGAAATACTACGCTTAATGAGTTACCGCCTAGGTCAATGATAGATGACGACGACTATGTCCGCTCGCTATCTTCCTAAGCCCAAACTCTATAAGTAGTGGTCGGCCTTCTTCAACAACGGACCGAAACGTCCTTAAACTAATGACGGACCACTACGTCCTAAAACTAGCTGTTGACCGAGATGTCGATAAACTACGATGGATTGAAACATCACAAAGCCGATAAAAAAGAAAGAATAAAAAAATAAAATATAAACGGTATGTCCATAAGCAAAATGGGCACGGATGAAAACCCGAAAGGGCTCCGTGAGTAAAAACAGTAGGGCTACCGGCGAGTGTTCGTGAAAACCCGAAAGGGTGCGGCCTCGTAAAAAAAAAGAATTAAAAGAATTAAAAAACGGTATGTCCATAAGCAAAATGGGCACGGATGAAAACCCGAAAGGGCTCTGTGAGTAAAAACAGCAGGACTACCGGCGAGTGTTTGTGAAAACCCGAAAGAGCGCAACCTCGTTAAAGGACACTTACAGGGTCCTCTCGACCTTGTAAGGAGAAACCACCCGCGTGAGATCCTTACGACTCACAAGGGAGCAACACACTTAGGGATCCCCACGATTCTTAAGGAGAAAATACACTTGCGAGATCCTCACGACTCGTAAGGAGAACTCTCTTATGGGACCCTTACGGCTCATAAGATTTGAAAGTCTTAAGTTACAGAGACCTAAACCTGTGCTTAAGCAACCCCCACAACTTTCAATATCGCCCTACAAGTGGTTTAATACCGACCCTTGTATACAATCCACGGGCGCGAATAAACATTTCCCTAACAAAGTCCCACCCGTGACTAGGGATATGTCCATATGGTGAACAACCCTTGTAAGTCCTTTCGATTTACAAGGAGAAAACCCTCTTGTAGGATCCTTACGATTTACAGAGGAATATGCACTTAGGAATCCTCACGATTCCTAAGGAGAAAATGCACCTACAAGATCCTCACGACTTGTAGGGAGAAATACCTTTGTGAGACCCTTACGGCTCATGAAGTTAAAAGCCTTAGTCGACAGGACCCTAACCCTGTTCGCTAAGCCACCTTTATTCAACATCGACAGAGGCAAATGATGATTCGCTCCTGGCAATATCCCAGTTGTAGCGGTGCTGATCCCGAAATCGGTGTCTAATTCCATGCTTATGGCGAAAAGCCAGCAAGCCATGCATGCATACGAAATAGCCGAAATGATGGAGCAACTTGCAGTAAAAATCAGTAAGTAAAAAAATGTATGCATGCAAAATAGCCGAAATGATTGGGCAACTCGCAATAAAAAGCAGCGAGTAAAAATAGAATAAATAGCCGAAATGATTGGGCACCGCGAAAATAAAATGAATGAAACTTATGCCCTACAAGCGATGTCACAGCAATCCCTGTATACAATCCAGGGGCGCAAACACAGAAGGAAATGCATCTTCCCCCCATGCTCCATCAGAAAACGGAGCCAAGTCTTGACGGCAACTCATATAAAGCCCGAAAGACAATCAGAGATCATCTCACCCCAGCGTAGACCACTTCGAAATTCGTCTCTACACAACAGATGAAATGTCACTACAACATCCCTCCTCCAACAGGATTCGGACACACCACAGCAAGCGAAGCGAAGGCCAAATTCCTAGCTTCAGGGTCTTGACGGCAACTCATATAAAACCTGAAAGACCACCAGAGATCATCTCAACTCTAGGGAAATCAGTGTCCTTGGCAACTGTCTCAACTTCGGGGAAACCAGTGTCCTTGATGAGAGCACCTCGATTTGCGTCGGCCCGCAGAGAAATCAGTGTCTTTGCAGGAATACTTCGATTCGTCTCAACCCTAGGGAAATCAGTGTCCTTGGCAACCTCATCGACTCAGGGAAATCAGTGTCCTTGATGAGAGCACCTCGATTCGTGTCGGCCCGCAGAGAAACCAGCGTCTTTGCAGGAATACCCCGATTCGTTTCAACCCCAGGGAAATCAGTGTCCTTGGCAACCTCCTCGACTCAGGGAAACCAGTATCCTTGACGAGAGCACCTCGATTCGCGTCGGCCCGCAGAGAAACTAGCGTCTTTGCAGGAATACCCCGATTCGTTTCAACCCCAGGGAAATCAGTGTCCTTGGCAACCTGCTCGACTCAGGGAAACCAGTGTCCTTGACGAGAGCACCTCGATTCACGTCGGCCCGCATAGAAACTAGCGTCTTTGCAGGAATACCCCGATTCGTTTCAACTCCAGGGAAATCAGTGTCCTTGGCAACCTCCTCGACTCAGGGAAACTAGCGTCCTTGATGAGAGCTTCTTGATTCGCGTCGACCCGCAGAGAAACCAGTGTCTTTGCAGAAGCACGTCGATTCGTTTCAACCTCGAGGAAACCAGTGTCCTCGGCAAAATACTTCGACTCAGGGAAACCAGTGTCCTTGACAAGAACATCTTGATTCGCGTCGACCCGCAGAGAAATAAGTATCTTTGCAGGAATACCCTGATTCATTTCAACTCCAGGGAAATCAGTGTCCTTGGCAACCTCCTCAACTCAGGGAAACTAGCGTCCTTGATGAGAGCTTCTTGATTCGCGTCGACCCGCAGAGAAACCAGTGTCTTTGCAGGGGCACGTCGATTCGTTTCGACCTCAAGGAAACCAGTGTCCTCGGCAAAATACTTCGACTCAGGGAATCAGTGTCCTTGACAAGAGCTGCTCGATTCGTCTCGACTCGTGAGGAAATTAGTGTCTTCGCGAGGACTTCCCGATTCATCTAGACTTGCAAGATAAAGCCTTAGGCAGCAGGGATTAAAAAACTTGTTTCTTAAGCACTGGGACCATGCAAGTCGGTCTAAAACGGTCTCTTGCATACTATCCACGGGTCTCACACTCCAAAGTCGAATCTCGACAAGGAAGGAAACAACCACTTACGAGTCCTCTCGACTCGTAAGAGGGAAAATTCTCTTATAAGATCCTTATGACTTATAAGAGAAAACACACTTAGGAATACTCACGATTCCTAAGGAGAAAATACACCTACGAGATCCTCTCGATCCGTAGGGAAAAAAGTCTTTATGAGACCCTCACGGCTCATAAAGTTGAAAAGTCTTAGACAGCAGATCTGAACCTGCGGCCTAAGCCATCGCTACCTCTTGAAGAAGCCAAGACAAGATGCTCGCTCTATCACCTGTCAACTATGTTTACTAAGACAGCATACTGAAAATAAAAGAAGGAAGAAAGAGCAGAGATGACACAAGACATTGCAAAAAAAAATGTGTATCTTTATTCATTAATTCAATCAAGTACAAGGTGAATCGTATAAAAGAATAAAGAATGGATACATCTTATTCGAAAAAAATTAATTACAAGTATATGATCGATACAAGGGCAGCTACTGGGAAGGAAGCGTCTTAAATAGCCCTATTAATTATTCGCGCACTTCCTTCCATGCCTTCTCCTGATCGGCCGCCACCGCCAATTCTGCTTCCACTTGAGCCCGCTGCTGCAAGAAGGATGAAAGCTGCTCCTCAACTGCCTACTGAGCTGCTTCGCAGCCTCGGGCATCAAGCTCGGCGGCATCGAGCTTCTGCTTCAGTGTTAGCCTATTGGAGATACTTTCCAGAAGGCCCTCGAAGATAGCCTTCACCTGGGCAGCGTTCGCCTCAACCTCAGCACGCAGACGAGCCATCTCGCTTGAGGTCTCTTGGCATTCCCTCAGCCTTAAAGCCACTTCTTGTTCCAAGTGGCGGAAGTAAGAAGCGCTTTGCTCGATCCATGCTGCTCGTTGAGTGCTTGCAGCTAAGGTCTCGGGGGCAGGGCGTATAAACTCCAATTGATGCAGGCGCACCTCGATTTCCCTGCAGTGATTAACCCAAATCTCGACGACGCCTTCATTATGAAAATTTACAAGCGCCGCCAACATCAGGTTAACCTTCGCAGCGAAATCTGCAGCACATGGGGGAGCGTCTGCGTCAAGCTCTTCGACGTATCCGCTCAGCATGCCCAAGCTCATTGCGGCACCTTTGAAGATGGACGTCTCAAGAAGGGGCCGCCGGCATTACGATGCGAGACTCGAAGGGCGCCGGAACCAGAACGACAGCTGAAAAAACAAAATACGATCAGATGACGATTCAAGAAATATCAGAAAGTCATCGATGGGATAGTGTACTATACCAGCTGCAGCTGGCGGCAAAGCCGGGAGGGCCGGTGGTGCGACCTGTCTTTCATCTCCTCCTTCGATTTATAGTGCTGCAATCAGGACGAGGAAGAGTCAGAAATAATTCCATTATTGAAAAAAGAAAGGCATCAATTGGAAACTATACTCACCAGCGCCACTGGAGGAGGCGAGTTCAGACGGGAAGGAGAAGTGCGGGTGCAACACCTGGTAGAGGTGATCAAAAAGCACTCCTGCAAAGACGCAGTAGTACAACATCAATACATAGATCATGCGGCCGAAAGATGAAACTGATGGGTCACGAATCCATACCTTCCAGCATCTGCGATGGTACGAGAGAAGGCTTAGAGGTGGCTACCGCCAAGGCAGTAGCTGACGGCACTCCCTCGAGCAATGGAGCGTCAGCACTGGCCGCACCTGCGTTAAAAACAAAGATACACCTGTCAGGAAGGATTGCAAGATAAAGAAAAAAGGACGGTAACCCGAGATTTACCTGATGAACCGCCAACCGAAACGGAGGCGTCTCCCTCCTCCATCGACGTGAGTCCACCTCCCGTGGCCTCATCACACGACTCTACGGGGGCTGTCGTGGTGCTCGCGCGGCTAGGAGACGGCGGAGGACTGTAGACGGAGAGAGCAATGATTGGAGCATTGCCAGACTCTTGAGAAAGAGCGGCTGGCTTGTCCCCGGGAGTCATGCCCGTCTCGCCCGCTACTCCCTCGAGCTCGGCGGTCGCTGCTGTCTCGTCCGCCGTCGCCATGGGGTCGCCGGTCTCAGGCGCTCCGTCCGCTGCTGCCCCAGACTCAGTTATAGCAACCGTCTCATTTGCCGCTACCTCGGGCTCGGCATCGACGACCTTCTCTGGCGCAATTTCCTCAGCCCCCGGCTCAGGTCCAGCAACCCCGGCGACGTCGCCCACCGTTGGCTCGGGTTCAGCCGGTGCCTCTTCCTCTATCCCTTTAGGCTCGACGGTTTCCGCCTCCCCTTCGGTTGGACTTGGCCCTACAGGACAAGACATATAAGAACTAATAGGTTTACAATTCTTACAACAAAAACTTAAAAGACACATTACCTGAGGTGGACTGATCGTTAGCCTCCCGAGCTGCACGCACCGCCTGTCTGTGAGCGGTAGACAAGGGGACCAGGGGCTCTTCCGAAGGGGTATCAGCATGAGGAACGGTGCTTGGGCCCGCTCCCACGGCCAAAGCAGCTCTGCGTTCTTTCGCCTCGTGCCTCAACCGTTTTCTTTCCTCCCGAGCCGTCAAGATGGACCTCTTCGACGCTTCTTTCATCAAAACGTCTTCGTCCTCGTATAGAGTTGCCTCCAGAGCCTTCAAGGCATCTCTCATCGGCGTCTCAAGTCGGGTTTCTCGCAGCGGCCCTGATGAGGCCGGGACTTCAGTAGTTGGCCTGAGGAGAGCCCCTGCATCGACTTGCAAAATAGGTCCCGCAGTCCCTGCAATAAGACAAAGAAAAGGTTAGATTGACCATAACAAAGTGGAATAAAGACTTAATGAATCGAAATATACCGAGGCTTAAGGATGCTCTGAGTCGTTCCTCCTCTTGAAAGGTTTTGAGGGAAGCAGCAATAGCTTCTTCAGTGGTGATGCCTGTTTAAAGAAAAGAGGGGAAAAGCATTAGTCAAAGACAATAATAAAGGTACGATGCAATAAAAAAATGCGACTAGTAATTACCCGATTGTGCAAGCTTAGCTAGCCATGCGTCGCGCCTCACCAATCGCTCTGAAGCTACGATGGCGGCCACCAGATCAGTGTCATCTGGCGGCATAACTAATCCTGTGTTGGTCCCGTGCTCGCCCAAGCCCTCGCTATAGGGAGCATGAGGTTCCTGACCGAACGCAACGTCAGCTGAGAGGATCGACTTCTTCTTCCTCTTCTGCCCGCCAGCCCTGAGTGCACCCAAGATCAACTTGCGCTTTGCAGGCACCTTAGGACGGCGGGTCCCGATATCCGCGCCCATGCCGGACTCCGGCGAAACCACATTTACCGTCTCTACTGGAGCACGGGGCGCTGGTGGCGCATCTACAGTATCACGAAGCGACAATCCGCACGGAGGGCTCAGCACGCACGGTGGCCCAGTTCCAGCATCTTTCAGCGGAGGAACGACCGGGGTCCTTAGCTTTAGGGGAGCCTTGCGGTCGCCGCCGGGAGGTGCACCCTTGCGGTCAACCAACATGCGCTTCTCCATATGGATAACTGGACCTATTACGTGCGCGTACCAAGCCACGTACGCGTAGAGGACCCGGGGAACGCAACTTGGCTCGCTGATGAAGAAGTAGGAGCCCGTGTTCAGCCGCATGAAATGGTGCATCGCGCTTCGTATCCCTTCCCTGCTGGCCGCGGGCTCGTCCAAAAACGCCTCCAGCGGGATCCCCTGGTTATAGCTGGATTGTTGGGCGAACCGAGGGGTGTACCTCATGAAGAGCGCCATCTCGTTCTGCCTGAACACCAGGTAGCCCGGCCGAATGGAGTAGAGGTGAAGAATCTCTCGGGCTTTCAGTACGGAGGCCCCGTCCTTGAAGTCGTCACGCAGCGCCACCACCGACTTGGAGGTTTCTGAGCCGATGGTTATGACTTTATCCATAAAAGAAATCCTCGCTCCGACCAGGTGTGGACGAAGGAGCAACCCCCTAGCCTCCTGCGAAGGTGCATTCACGATCGAGGCGCCGATCAACCGCATAACTCTTGGGTGTCTGCACCTCTCAAAAAACGAAGGGCTCTTATAGACGTCGAATACACCGTGCATATGCATTTCCATCCACGAAGTGAAGTAGTGCATCGGAAAATTGGCAGGCTGCACCCCGGGTTCATTAGCGTCCGCCGCCACGCTAAGTCCATTATATAGGTGAGTCAACCTGGCGATTCCTATCGATAACTGCAGGCCAGCCACCATCCGATGCGCTGGGTAGAAAACAGACGGCCGAATGTAGCGCGGGTGCATGGGAAGCGCGAAGCTGCACAGCCACAATCCCAGGAACCCTAAAAAGAAGGTTTCCTCATCAATGCCCGGGGCGGCGATTTCTGACAAGGGAATGATGGCGGCGTCAGGGAGATAGAAATCCTTCTGATCGTTTTCCGATATTGGTCGACGGTCCAAGCCGAAGACGAAAAGGTCGTCGAGCTTGGTGAACTTTTCACTCCGCTCCGATAGAATCTCCGGTCGAAGGAAGCGGGCGATCAAATCTGCGAAACTGACTCTCCGGACTCCTGATTCCAGATAGAGCCCTTCGTATATGTTCAGCACTTTCACCAAGCCCGGAAACAGGTGCTGAATAGCATTCTCCGGCGTCAAATCAAATACCAGCGGCTTGGTGGCAAAGACGTATTCGTCAGGAGGAAGCAGCTCCTCGTAATGCTCCCCCCTCACCGGCAAACCCGAGATTTCGACGAACTCTTCCAGGGAGATGGAGACTTCCCTGTCCGTCATATAGAAGGTGTGGGTGGGGATGTTCCATTGTTCGATGAAGGCCTTAACCCACCACGTTGGAGGAGCGGGGTACTCAAACAGCGAGACGTAGATTGTGGAGTACAGACCGATCTTCATCAGATGAGTTCTCTTCGCTGATAGGATATACCTGGCCCACTGCAAATATACGTCCGGTTGTCGCGGGGTCAATCCAATGTTGTAAGCCTATCCCCAAGGGCGTGCCTCACCCTGACATATTCGTCTCCCCAAAATGTCTACGGCCGGCGGCGGCTGCACGGGAATGGTACCAATCGCAGGCTGGAGAAGATCCTCCGAATTCCAATTCTTGACCTCCACGGCATACTTCACCGGAGGTTCATCCACATAGAGGATCGATGTGATAGGCTCAGACGGCGTAGCGGAACCGAAGCTTCGGCGACCCTTGATAATCTCATTATACCACCTACCCCACAGATGAAGGTTCTTGTGCTCGGGGTCATGATCGTTAATCAGAGCAAATACCTCCCAGTCTACCGGCGCCGCCGGAAATCCTTCCTCCGAGCGAACAAACGGGAATGACAGGTCAGCAGGCATGTTTCCTGCGGAGGGACAAAAATCAGCCGTCAGTGTTGTAATTCCAACACTTGGCATTTTAAAATTTATACCACACTGCAATGCAGTGGGTAGGGGACCAAAGGGGGACCCACAAAATCTGGATGACAGTGCATCAGTTAATAAGACAGCCCCATCATTGGATGAGACTGTCAATTAATGAAGAGATCCCCAAAAGAATATTCTTATTAATGAGAAATCTCTAGAGACAAGGAGAAAATCTCCTCTTTCAGAGCGAAGCTCTATTACAGAGTAACATTTGTCAAACTCTGGTCTCAAGGGAATAAAATTCCCTAAAAGAGCCTAGCTCTGTAATAATGATGGAAAAATCCATCAAAAGAAAAATTTAACTCTTAAAAAATTAAAAATGCTGGGATCTTAAAGATCCATGAAAACTCTTAAGAGTTCTTCATTTTTAGATCAAAAAGATCTACATTTGGTCCACGAGCGAAGCTCTGTTCATGGGTTAAAAACCATGAAACAAGATCTCTTTAGATCTATGGATTCTTGAGAGCAAGACTCTGTTGGTGAAACCCCAAAAGGGTTTTCTTTAGATCAAAGATTTATGAGAGCAAGGCTCTGTTGATTAAAATTAATTTAATTTAATTTAAGTTAAATTTTACCTAAGATGTTCTAAAGTTTGAACTCTGGAGTTCTTGAAAAACTAGAGCAAGGCTCTGAGAATAAAAGTTCTTGAAGATGGTAATCATCTACTGAGGGCCAAGGGTCCTATTTATTGGCGCTTGCGTCTGTTCAACTCCTGAGTTGATCCGACCGTTGGGATCTTGCCACCGCTGCCCTCACGTGTGCGCCATGTGAGCGCAAGGGTGGGGGAGGGCATTTGTTTCCCCCAATCAGAGCAAAACTCTGTTTGAATTTCAAAAATTCAAAAAAAAAAGTGAAGCAACGCTTCAAATTCCTTGCGCTGCACACAACGCGTCGCGTGTCAAAAACTGATACGCCAGCGCAGCGCCCAAGACAGCGCACCCAATCAGAGCAAGGCTCTATTTAAAGTAAAAAACAAAAGAAGCAACGCTTCAGATGATTTACGCTCAGAGCTGCGCGACACGTGTCAGCGCAGTTGCGCTGCGCGACACGTATCAAGCGCATGTGCGTTTGTGCCAAACAAAATTGAAATTCCAGTAAGATCTTTCTGATCTTATTAAAACAAAAAGATTGACTTCTGTAAAACAGAAGCCCTTGGATCAAAGATCCAACGGTAGGGAAAAATCCCTAAATCACTCAGAGAAAGATCTCTTTAACTAATTTAACAAACTAATTGGCACTATATAAAGGCCCCTAGACCCCAAGTCTAAAACACACAGAAACAGAGAGAGAATTCAGAGAACTCCTAAAAAAGAAAAGTTTGAGAAGAACTCAGAAAGAAAGAAAAAGGTAAACTTTTGGAAAGAACAATTTCTTCTGAAAAGATCAATGATCTAAGAACAAGATCAAGATCTTAAAATAAAAAGAAAAGATCAAATAATAAGAATAAAATAAGAAGTAAGATACTTCTTTATTAGATCATTTGATCTACACAAAGGCATTGCCTTTTGATGAACCACTGGTTCTGGAATCTTAAAAGATTCTTTCCTTGAATCCAAAATTGGATCAAGATATTAAAACAGTGCCTTGCACTTGTAAATCTGCACTGTTGCGCTCATGGGTTGGCCACCAGAGAGCGCCACGTGTCAGCTCCAGAACAACTTGCGCTATGCGTTTTTAAAATGGCGCAACTCACCAGAGCGCGCCACGTGTCAGCAGCGAACAGCGCAGCGCACTGGCACAGTGCGCTGCGCTAGCTGCGCTTGCGCTCACCAGAGCGTGACACGTGTCACCTCCACATGCGCTTGCGCTCATCAATTGGCGCAGAGCGCCTGACAGGACACGTGGCACTCTGTCAGTTTAATCAATGCTCTGCATTATTTAAAGAAGGGCTGAGCCCAATTAAAAAAGACCTAACATGCCTAATAAAATGCAATGCATTATTTTAAAAAGGGCAGAGCCCAAACAAAGGTCTGTCAGACCAAAACAGATGTTGTGCATCATTTAAAAAAGGACAGAGCCCAAATAAAGGTCCAACAGAGACCAAGATTAATGCTATGCATTATGAAACCAAGGGCAGAGCCCAAGCAAAGGCCTAATAGGCCAGCTACAAACAAAAATGTTGAACATTCTCGACTGGACTTAGCCCAATTCTGGCCGTAAGTTCTCAAATTAAATTGACCGAGCACGACTGCTCCCTTAAATCAATTTACATCCGGTTCAAGGGTACATCTCTGAACTCCTCTGACATCCGTCGTTGTAATCCTTCAACGTCGTCAGAGAGGTGACGGGTCCCGACAACCACACATCGATACGGACTGTGGGGTCCTTAAACTCATGGACTAATGCGTCCTTAAACTCACGGACTTATGCGTCCTTAAACCAACAATACGGACTGTGGGGTCCCTAAACTCACGGACTAATGCGTCCTTAAACTAATGGACTAATGCGTCCTTAAACACATTCATACGGACTGTGAGGTCCTTAAACTCATGGACTTATGCATCCTTAAACTCACGGACTTATGCGTCCTTAAATCTAATATTCGTCCCCAAAATGGGAATGTTGGACCACCATGTCCCTAAACTGGCGATGGACTACCATGTCCCTAAACTGGAACAATAGAGCCTCTAAATGCTCTTTTGTCGGATCTAAACGATCCCGTTTAAGTTGATCTTAGCCTCAAATATGCCTAACATATTCTTAAACCTTCAAACAGACTTTAGTCCCAAATTGGACTATAGACTCCCCCCAATCGACTTTGGTTCAAGGATACATCTCTGAACTCCTCTGACACATGTCGTTGTAATCCTTCAGCGACGTCAGAGAGGTGACGGGTCCCGACGGCCATACATGCAATGGACCACCATGTCCTTAAACTGGCAATCGACCGCAAAGTCTCTAAACTAAACAATAGAGTCTAAATGCTCTCTTATCGGATCTAAACGATCCCGTTAAGTCGATTTTAGTCTCAAATTAGACTAACGTATCCTTAACAAACGTTTAAGTTTATCTTAGCCTCAAATATAGCTAACGTATCCTTAAACCAAAACACCAAACCCAAATCTAAGAAAATACGGATTTGGACTAATCCACGTCCTACGGACGACGATATAAATTAGTCTCCGTATACAATCCACGGGCAACCACAAACAAAACAAACACCCACGACACGAAGTGAAATTCTGGAAAAGGAGAAAGTTGTTACCGCGATGCGGTAGCGTAATTAACTGCAGGGGCTTGCGCCTGCAGGGAAGAGCGTCCCCACAATCAAAAACCCCTCAAGTGAGGGGGAATCTGACGAAGTCTGCTAAATCGGCCGCATCCGTTCAAACCTCCGATACACGGTGCCATAAATCAACTTGGAATCTTCGGAGAGGTGGACGGATAAAACCAAATAGCATCTGCCCCGAATCTCAGGCAAGACGTCCCATGTCTTGGCCGCCGTTCGGAGGGGAACAGATTCTGTTTCCCCCAAACGGTGGGGGGCATTTGTTGGGGGGGCATTTGTTTCCCCAATCAGAACAAACCTCTGTTTGAATTTCAAAAATTCAAAAAAAAAAGTGAAGCAACGCTTCAAATTCCTTGCGCTGCGCGCAACGCGCCACGTGTCAAAAGCTGATACGCCAGCGCAGCGCCCAAGGCAGCGGACCCAATCAGAGCAAGGCTCCATTTAAAGTAAAAAACAAAAGAAGCAACGCTTCAGATGATTTGCGCTCAGCGCTGTGCGACACGTGTCAGCACAGTTACGCTAGCACAGTTACGCTAACGCAGTTCGCTGCGCGACACGTGTCAGCGCAGTTGCGCTAGCGCAGTTGCGCTGCGCGACACGTGTCAAGCGCAGGTGCGTTTGCGCCATACAGAATTGAAATTCCAGTAAGATCTTTCTGATCTTGTTAAAATAAGAAGATTGTCTTCTGTAAAACAGAAGCCCTTGGATCAAAGATCCAACGGTAGGAAAAAATCCCTAAATCACTCAGAGAAAGATCTCTTTAACTAATTTAACAAACTAATTGGCACTATATAAAGGCCCCTAGACCCCAAGTCTAAAACACACAGAAACAGAGAGAGAATTCAGAGAACTCCTAAAAAAGAAAAGTTTGAGAAGAACTCAGAAAGAAAAAAAAAGGTAAACGTTTGAAAAGAAAAATTTCTTCTGAAAAGATCAATGATCTAAGAATAAGAAAAGGATCTTAAAATAAAAAAAAAAGATCAAATAATAAGAATAAAATAAGAAGTAAGATACTTCTTTATTAGATCATTTGATCTACACAAAGGCATTGCCTTTTGATGAACCACTGGTTCTGGAATCTTAAAAGATTCTTTTCTTGAATCCAAAAATGGATCAAGATATTAAAATAGTGCCTTGTACTTGTAAATCTGCACTATTGCGCTCTTGGGTGGCCACCAGAGAGCATCACGTGTCAGCTCCAGAACAACTTGCGCTATGTGCTTTTAAAATAGAGTATTGCTCTCTGAAATTGGCGCAACTCACCAGAGCGCGCCACGTGTCAGCAGCGCAACAGCGCAGCGCACTAGCACAGCGCACTGCGCTAACTGCGCTTGCGCTCACCAGAGCGTGACACGTGTCACCTCCACATCCGCTTGCGCTCATTAATTAGCGCAGAGCGCCTGACAGGACACGTGGCACTCTGTCAGTTTAATCAATGCTCTGCATTATTTAAAGAAGGGCTGAGCCCAATTAAAAAAGGCCTAACAGGCCTAATAAAATGCAATGCATTATTTTAAAAAGGGCAGAGCCCAAACAAAGGTCTGTCGGACCAAAACAGATGCTGTGCATCATTTAAAAAGGGACAGAGCCCAAATAAAGGTCCAACAGAGACCAAGATTAATGCTATGCATTATGAAACCAAGGGCAGAGCCCAAGCAAAGGCCTAATAGGCCAGCTACTAACAAAAATGTTGAACATTCTCAACTGGACTTAGCCCAATTCTGGCCGTAAGTCCTCAAATTAAATTGACCGAGCACGACTGCTCCCTTAAATCAATTTACATCCGGTTCAAGGGTACATCTCCGAACTCCTCTGACATCCGTCGTTGTAATCCTTCAACGTCGTCAGAGAGGTGACGGGTCCCGACAACCACACATCAATACGGATTGTGGGTCCTTAAACTCATGGGCTAATGCGTCCTTAAACTCACGGACTTATGCGTCCTTAAACCAACAATACGGACTGTGGGGTCCCTAAACTCACGGACTAATGCATCCTTAAACTAATGGACTAATGCGTCCTTAAACACATTCGTACGGACTGTGAGGTTCTTAAACTCATGGACTTATGCGTCCTTAAACTCACGGACTTATGCGTCCTTAAACCTAATATTCGTCCCCAAAATTGGAATGTTGGACCACCATGTCCCTAAACTGGCGATAGACCACCATGTCACTAAACTGGTGATGGACCACCATGTCCCTAAACTGGAATAATAGAGCCTCCAAATGCTCTTTTGTCGGATCTAAACGATCCCGTTTAAATTGATCTTAGCCTCAAATATGGCTAACATATTCTTAAACCTTCAAACATACTTTAGTCCTAAATTGGACTATAGACCCCCCAATCGACTTTGGTTCAAGGGTACATCTCTGAACTCCTCTGAGACCTGTCGTTGTAATTCTTCAGCGACGTCAGTGAGGTAACGGGTCCCGACGGCCATACATGCAACGGACCACCATGTCCTTAAACTGACAATCGACCGCAAAGTCTCTAAACTAAACAATAGAATCTAAATGCTCTCTTGTCGGATCTAAACGATCCCGTTAAGTCGATCTTAGTCTCAAATTAGACTAACGTATCCTTAACAAACGTTTAAGTTGATCTTAGCCTCAAATATGGTTAACGTATCCTTAAACCAAAAACCCAAACCCAAATCTAAGAAAATACGAATTTGGACTAATCCACGTCCAACGGACGACAACACAAATTAGTCTCCGTATACAATCCACGGGCATCCACAAACAAAACAAACACACACGACACGAAGTGAAATTCTAGAGAAGGAGAAAGTTGTTACCGCGATGCGGTAGCATAATTAACTGCAGGGCCTTGCGCCTGCAGGGAAGAGTGTCCCCACAATCAAAAACCCCTCAAGCGAGGGGGAATCTGACGAAGTCTGCTACATCGGCCGCATCCGTCTAAACCTCCGATACACGGTGTCATAAATCAACTTGGCATCTTCGGAGAGGTGGACGGATAAAACCAAATAGCATCTGCCCCGAATCTCAGGCAAGACGTCCCTGTCTTGGCTGCCATTCGGAGGGGAACATTTCCGTCTCAATACAAGCTCGTCCGAGATACATCGCTGCAATGTGTCAAAGACAACTCTCAATTGTGCGGCGTTCGCTTCGACCTGGGCACGCAATTGGACAGACTCAGCGGAAGCCTCCTCGCATTCCTTCCGCCTCAAGGTTGCTTCTTGTTCGAAATGGCGGAGGAAGGACGCACTCTGCTCGACCCATGCGGCCCGCTGGGAGTTCAAAGCTTGAGTCTCAGGGGCAAAACGCATAAGTTCAAGCTGATTCAGACAGGTCTCGATCTTCCTGCAGTGATCAACCTAAGACTCGACGACGCCTTCATTATGGAAATTTACAAGCGTCGCCAGTATCGGATTGACCTCAGCAGCGAAATCTGCGGCATATGTAGGAGCCCCGCGTCAAGCTCCTCGACGTATTCGCTCAGCATACGCAGACTCGTCACAGCACCCATTGAGCATGGACGTCTGGAGAAGGGGCCTGCCGGCATCATAATGCGAGATTCGAAAGAGGCCGGAGTTGAAGCGACCGCTGCAAAACAAATCACAATCAGATGACGGATCAAGAACTATAAGAGATTCATGAAAAATGGGATTTACTATACCAGATGCAGTAGCTGGCAAAGCCGGGAGGACCAGCGGCGCAACTGATCCCTCATCTCCTCCTTCAATCTGTAGTACTGCAATCAAGGCAAAGAAGAATAAAAAATGATTTCATTGTCGGTAAAAGAAAGAGCATTAATTCAAAGTTGTATTCACCAGCGCCACTAGATGAAGCAACCTCCGACGAGAAGGAGAAGTGAGGATGCAGCGCCTGGTACAGGTGGTCAAAAAGGACTCCTGCAAAAACGCGATAACGCAACGTCAGTGCATGAATTATACAGCCGAGAAATAAGACAGATGGGTCACAAATCCATACCTTCCAGGATTTGCGACGGTGCGAGAGAAGGCAGAGAGGTGGTCACCGTCAGGGCGGTAACTGACGGCGCTGTCTCGAGTAGCGTGATATCAGCGCTAGCCGCACCTGCATTAGAAACAAGATAAACCCTGTCAGGAAAAATTGAAAAGAGATTGCAGAATAAAAAGAAGGGCGGTGACTTAAAATCTACCTGATGAGTCGCCGATCAGAGCCGTGACTAGGGCGTCACTCGATACAACAGCGGCGTCTCCCTCCTCCATCGGAGTGGTTTCACCTCCCGTCGCCTCGTCCCCTGACTCCACGAGAGCCGTCGTCACACTTGCAACGCCGGGAGATGACAAAGGACCGTAGGCGGGAAGGGCGATGATCGGAGCGGTGCCCGACTCTTAAGAAAGAGCGGCCTCCTCGGACCCAGCAATTGTACCCATTTCGCTCGCCGCCATCTCGGGCTCAGTAATTGTAACCGTCTCATCCACCGTCGCTTTAGGCTCTGCCGTGGTAGCCGTCTCATCAGCCACTACCTCGAGCCTGGCAATTGCGACCACGTCATCTGCCGCCGCCCCAGGTTCGGGAATAGCAGCTACCTCCTCCATCGCTCCCTCAGGCTCAGCGGTCGCTGCCACTTCTTCGGGAAGACTCGACTCGGCGAAGATAAGATATATGAGAACTGATAGCTTAAAACTTTGACAACGGAGCCTCAAGGCACATTACCTGGGGTTGATTTACCGTTTGCCTCCCGAGCCGCACGTGCCGCACGTCTGTAAGCTGTAGATAAGGCAACTGGAGACTCCTCTGAAGCAGTAACAGCAGGGGTAACGGCGCTTGAACCTGCTCCCGCAGCTAAAGCAGCACTGTGCTCCCTTGCTGCGCGCCTCAGGTGCTTCCTTTCCTTCCGAGCCGTCAAAACAGACCTTTTAGAAGCCTCCTTCAACAGGGCATTATCGTCCATATCCAGGGTTACCTCTGGAGGCGCCAAGGCTTCCGTCATTAGTTTTTTAAGTAAGGCCTCTTTCGGCAGTGCCGAAGAGGCCGGGACTTCGGTAGCTGGCTCGGGGAGAATCTCCGCATCAGCTTGCGGGATAGATATTGTGGTCCCTGTGATAAGACAAAGAGAGGGTCAGATTACTCATAAGAAACAGGAGCAAAAACATGGCGAACCGAAATGTACTGAGGCCTAAGGATGCTCGAAGTCGTTCCTCTTCCTCAAAAGTCTTGAGAGAAGCAGCGAGAGCTTCTTCGGTAGAAATGCCTATTAAAGAATGAAAAGCGTCAGTCAAAAAAAAATAATACAAGTATGATGCAATGGAGAAAAACACAACTAAAGATTACCTGATCGCGCGAGGATAGCCAACCTCTCTTCGCGTCTTGCCAATCGCTCGGAAGCTGCAATGGCAGCCGCCAGATCAGTATCATCTGGCGGCATGAACAAGCTCTCATTGGTCCCATACTCGCTCAAGCCCTTACTGTAAGGAGCATGAGGCTCCTGGCCAAGTACCACGTCAAGAGAAAACATCGACCTTTTTTTCTTCTGAGAGCGAGCTCCGGTCGCAGCCAACACCAGCTTGCGCTTAGTGGCCACCTTGGGACGGCGAGTCCCGATATCCGAGCCCACGCCGGATTCGGGCGAGGGTACATTCACCGTCCCCGCGCGAGCACGAGGCACCGATGGCGCATCCACCATCTCCATAGAATCACGGGGCAATCCGCGCGTCGGGCTTAGCACACGTGGAGGCTCAACTACAACAGCCTCTCTTAGCGGAGGGGTACGGCGATCCGTCGTCTTAAAGGGACGTTGTGATTGCTGGCAGGGGCGCACTCTTGCGATCGAGCAACAGCCGCCTCTCCTCCCTGACGACAGCACCCATCGCATGCTGATACCAGGCCCTGTATACGTTAAGGGCTCTCGGGATGCAACATGGCTCGCTAATGAAGAAGTGGGAGCCCGTTTTCAAGCACATAAAGTGATGCAGCGCACCCCGTATTCCCTCTCTGGTGGCAGCAAGTTCTTCTAAAAACGCCTCCAGTGGGACCCCCTGGTTATAACTTAGCTGCTGGGCAAAATGATGGGGGTTGTATCTCATAAAAAGCGCCGCATCATTTTCCCTGAATACGAGAAAGCCCGGCCTGATGGAGTATAGATGTAGAATCTCCCAGGCTTTCAACACGGAGGCCCCATCCTTAAAAGTGTCGCGCAATGCCAGCACCGTCTTGGAAGTTTCCTGCCCGATTGTCAGGACTTTGTCCGTGAAAGACATACCAGCCCCGACCATGCGCGGACGAAGAAGCAAGCCCCTAGCTTCCCGCTGAGACGGATTCACGATAGACGAGTCAACCAGTCGCATAATTCGCGGGAGCTTGCATTTCTCATAAAACGAGGGCCTTTTATGAATACCAAATACCCCGAGCACGTGCATTTCCATCTACGAAGTAAAGTAGTGCATTGGGAAGTTGGCAGCTTGCACCCCCGGTTCAGTTGTATCCGCCGCCACGCTAAGACCATGGTACAGATGGGCCAGCCCGGCAATCCCGATGGCCACTTGTATTCCGGCCACCATTCGATGTGCTGGGTAGAAGACGGACGGCCTCATATAGCGAGGGTGCATGGGGAGCGCGAACCAACATAACCATAGCCCGAGAAACCCGAGAAAGAAAGTCTCCTGTCAATGCCCGGAGCGGCGATTTCTGACAAAGGGATGATCGCGGCATCGGCAAGATAAAAGCCCTTCTGATCATCTTCCAACACTGGTCGACGGTCCAAGCCAAAGCCAAAAGGGTCATCGAGCTTGGCAAACTTTTCACCTCGTTGCGATAAAATCTCCAGATGAAGAAACCGGGCAATGAAGTCTGCGAAGCTGACCCCCCGGCCTCCGGATTCCAAAAAGAGACTCTCGTACATGTTCAGCACCTTTATCAGACTAGGAAACTGGTGCTGAATAGCGTTCTCCAGCGTTAGGCCCATCACCACCGGCTTGGTGGTAAAAACGTATTCATCCGAAGGAAGCAGCTCCTCATAGTGCTCCCCCCTCACCGGCAGACCGGAAATCTCAGCAAATTCTTCTAAGGGGATGGAGACTTCTCTGTCCAGTAGAAAAAAGGTATGGGTTGGGATGTTCCATTGCTCCAAGAACGCCTTAATCCACCATATCGGAGGAGCAGAATATTGGAACAGCGAAGCATAAACCGCAGGGTATAGACCGATCTTCAGCAGGTGCGTCTTCTTCGCTGACAAAATGTACCTGGCCCATTGCAAATACCCGGCCGAATGTCGGGGGGTCAACCCGATGTTGTAAGGTTGTCCCCAAGGGCGTGACTCGCCCTGGTATATGCGCCGCCCCAAAGTATCCAAAGCTGCCGGCAACTGCATGGGTATGGCGGCAATCGAAGGTTGAAGAAGACCCTCCGAAGTCCAATTGACAACCTCCACGGCATAGTTCACCAGGGGTGCATCTGCATACGAAATCTATGAGATCGGATCAGACGGCATCGCACAAGAGAAGCTTCGGCGACCTTTGATAATCTGGTCGTACCACCTACCCCACAAGTGAAGGTTTTTGTGTTCCGGGTCATAGTCTCTAATGAGCGTGAGAACCTCCCGGTCCACCAGTGCTTCAGGGAATCCTCCCTCTGAACGGAAAAACGGGAAAGAAAGAACGGAAGACATGTTGCCTGCGAGAAAGAACGGAATTTAATTATCAGTATTATAATTTAATTTTAAAATCCCGACGCTCGGCACTTTAAAATTTGTACCACACTGCAATGCAGTGGAAAGGGGACCAAAGGTGGACCCACAAAATCCAGATGACAATACATCAATTAATAAAACAGCCTCATCATTGGATGAGAATGTCAATTAATAAGGAAATCCTCAAGGAATATTCTCATTGAATGAGAAATCTCTCGGGAAAAGGAGAAAATCTCCCAAAACTGATTTAACAAATCATTTGGCCCTATATAAAGGACCCTAGACTTCAAGTCATAAAAAAAAAAAGAGAGAGAAAAACCCTCTGCAAATTTTGAGAAAAAGAAGAGCAAGCTCTTAGAAAAAAGAAGATTTTTCTTCATCTTCAAGGTAAAGAACTATGTTCTTGAATAACAAAGATGAAACCATCTCGTAAAAAGAAGAACCATCTTCTAAAAAGATCTTAGATCTATAAAAAGACTAAGGTCTTTAATTTAAAAGAAAGGATCAAAAAGATCTGATCATAAAAAGACTAAAAGAAGTATTTTACTTCATTCACAGATCTTTTGATCTATAAAGGCATAGTCTTTTATAAAAACAAGAACCTTTGTTCTTGGATCTTAAGGAAAAAGCCTCCTTTGAAGAGCATAAATTTGTTCTTTGATCTTAAAATTGATCAAATGCGCTTTCCGCTATTGAAAAGTGTCTTACACTCATGAATTGCGCCCTTGCGCTCGTTGGACCGGCGCTCGGCGCCAAAACCTGCCACGTGTCAATCAGAGACACAATCTGCGCTTTGCGCTTCTAAAACAGAGCACTGCGCTCATGGGCTGGCGCTCAGCGCTGCGCGCCACGTGTCACTCACTGGTGCGCCAACAGATCGGCGTAATGCGCTCATAAATTAAAAGCGCAATGCGCTAACAAACTAGCGCTTAGCGCTAAGTGCGACACGTGTCTTCTTCGTGTGCGCTACCTGACAGAAGCGCAATGCGCTCTTTGACTGGCGCAACGCGCCTGGCGTGCCACGTGGCGCACTGTCAGAACACAATTTGTTCTGATCAAGACAAAATATGTCAGAACTCAATACTTAGTATTATTAAAAGGGCCGAGCCCAAATAAAGGCTTAATAGTCAGAACAAAGATAAAATGTTAAACATTTTTAATTGGACTTAGCCCAATTCTGGCCATAAGTCCTCAATTTATATTGAACTGAGCCCATCTGCTCTTTCAACCACTTCACATCGGTTCGAGGGTATATCTCTTTACTCATCTGATGTCTGTCGTTGTAATCCTTCAACGTCGTCAGAGAGGTGACGGGTCCCGACAACCACACATTACTACGGACTGTGGGGTCCTTAAACCCATGGACTATGACGTCCTTAATCTCGACCGTGATGTCTTTAAACTAACATCGGACTGTGAGGTCCTTAAACCCACGGACTATGATGTCCTTAACCTCGACCGTGATGTCTTTAAACTAACATCGGACTGTGAGGTCCTTAAACTCACGGACTATGATGTCCTTAACCTCGACCGTGATGTCTTTAAACTAACATCGGACTGTGAGGTCCTTAAACTCATGGACTATGATGTCCTTAATCTCGACCGTGATGTCTTTAAACTAACATCGGACTGTGAGGTCCTTAAACTCACGAACTATGATATCCTTAACCTCGACCGTGATGTCTTTAAACTAACATCGGACTGTGGAGTTCTTAAATCCACGGACTATGATGTCCTTAACCTCGACCGTGATGTCTTTAAACTAATATCGGACTGTGGGGTCCTTAAACCCGCGGACTATGATGTCCTTAACCTCGACCGCGATGTCTTTAAACTAACGATGGACCGTAATGTCCTTAAACTAATTACCGACCGCAATGCCACTAAACTAAACAATAGAGTCAAAATGCTCTCTTGTCGGACCTAAACGATCCCGTTAAGTTGACCTTAGTCTAAAATTAGACTAACGTATCCTTAACAAACGTTTAAGTTAATCTTAGTCTCAAATGAGGCTAACGTATCGTTAAACTCAAACCCCCAAAACCCAAATCTAAGAAAGATATGGATTTTGACTAGTCCACGCCCTACGGGCGACAACATAACTTAGTCTCCGTATACAATCCACGGGTAACCAACCACAAAAAAAAAAAACACCCACGACACGAAGTGACCATATGGAGAAGGAGAAAGTTGTTACAGCGATGCGGTAGCGTAATTAACTGCAGAGGCTTGCGCCTGCAGGGAAGAGCGTCCCCACAATCAAAAACCCCTCAAACGAGAGGGAATCTAACGAAATCTGCTACATCGGCCGCATCCGTTTAAACCTTCGATACATGGTGCCATAAATCAACTTGGCATCTTCGGAAAGGTGGACGGATACCACCAATTAGCATCTGCCCTGAATTTCAGGCGAGACGGATCTACGCGGCCGCGTCTCCGTGTTCGGAGGGGAACAGGGACCACGTCCTTACGATGATTAGATATATTGAATAGCTCATGGACCATGGGACCACGTTGGAGAACGAGTTATGTACTGACTTGATTCTACAGCCGCTCTCCTCCACCTACGCCCAGTTTATGTTGAATTACAATATTCAAGGGAAGGAAGTTACACTTCCAAAACTCCTCAACATATTGAGGAGATCAAAGGGCACCCTGAAGGAATCCAGGGAGACACCCGCTCTGCTCATTGGAGAATCTTCTTCTTCTAGATCCAAGGCGGAAGCCAAGGGAGAGAAGAAGAAGGCCTCCACCAAGCCGATAGGCAGTGTTAATAAAGTAGAGGGAAAGGACATGGCAAAAGTTTCGGGGCTAACAGTAAGGAAAGAGAGATATTTCTGTTGTCACGGGAAAGTGCATTGTCAGAAAGACTGCAGGGCTTGGAAAGCCAGAAACCAAAATTCGAAGCAAGTTGAGGCTTCGGTTTCGGCTGTGTTGATGATTGAAAACTGTATGTCAATTAACTCTGCTTCCTGGGTACTAGATACCGGATCAGGATCTCATATCTGTAATTCTTTACAGGTTTTAAGAAACCGTAGAATTATCAAGGCAGGTGATATGACTCTCAGGGTTGCTAACAGAATGAGCGTGGACGCTATATCCGTAGGGGAATATCACCTAGGATTGACAGGTAGGCGGATATTAATTTTGCGTAACTGTTTGTATGTACCTAGTCTGGCTTGTAATATCATGTATGTATCTTTGCTTTCTAAAGAAGGATATGATTTTACATTTGCAAGTGATGTGGTACACATCCATCTTAATCAAAATTTGATTGGGTCAGTTACATTAGATAACGACATATACATATTAAATCAAGCTCAGGTTTTCAGTGTTCAGAACACAATTAAAAGAATATCTCCAGAATTAAATCAGGCTTTCTTATGGCATTGTAGACTGGATCACATCAATGAAACACGGTTGACGAAGTTACATAAAGAGGAATATTTGGATCCGTTCAAATATCGGTCCTATGCAACTTGTCAATCATGTTTCAAAGGAAAGATGACAAAGACTCCATTCATTGGACACGGAAAAAGAGCGAGCGAGCTCTTGGGACTCATACACAGCGATGTGTGTGGTCTAATGTCTATACATATAAGAAGTTGTTATTCCTATTTTATTACTTTTACGGAAGATTTCTCAAGGTATGGACATGTATTCTTGATGAAACATGAATCCGAGTCCTTTGAGAAATTCCGGAAATATAAGAATGAAGTGGAACACAAACCGGCAAAACTATCGACACGCTAAGATCTGATCAAGGTGGTGAATACTTAAGTGCTGAGTTCCTGGACTGCTTAAAAAATAATGGAATTCTCTCTCAGCTTACTCCTCCATACATACCTCAACACAATGGTGTATCAGAAAGACGGAACATAACCTTATTGGATATGGTACGTTCCATGATGAGTAATGCTGAGTTACCGCGATCCTTCTATAGCTATGCACTAGAATCAGCTGCATATCTTTTGAAAAAGATTCCTACCAAGACCGTGCCTACTACACCGTATCAGATGTGGAGTGGGAAGAAACCCTCTCTTCAGTATTTGAAAATATGGGGATGTCCAGCTTTTGTAAAAAAGCAGCATGCGGACAAACTCGAAACACGTTTGGTACTGTGTAAGTTTGTGGGATACCCAAAGAACTCCAGGATGTATCTTTTCTATTACGCAGAGGAACAAAAGGATTTTGTTTCTCGGCATGCCCACTTTTTGGAAACTCAATTTTTAGAAAAAGAAATAAATAGGAGCGCAATAGAACTGGAAGAAATTCCAGAACCACAAGATATTACTAAAAGTATGGTAGAACCAGAAGTTTCGAAAGAACCGGACACCCCCGCGCCACTCCGCAGGACTAGTAGGCAGTCTCATCCGTCCAAGAGATACTACGGTTTTCTCATATACGGGGATAGAGAGGATTGCATCATCGACGATGATGAGCCAACTAGCTTCCAGCAATCCATTCAGAGCAGGGACTCGGTAAAATGGTTGGATGCAATGCGGACCGAAATGGAGTCTATGTACACCAACAAAGTATAGACTTTGGATATTGCTCCAGAAAGGGTAAAACCCGTAGGCTGCAAATAGATCTTCGGAAAGAAGATTGGTGTGGATGGACAAGTTGAAACCTATAAGGTTAGACCTGTTGCAAAAAGTTTTCGTCAAAGACCAGATTTGGACTATGATGAAACCTTTTCTCCAATGGCTATACTCAAATCCATTCGGATCCTTCTTGCCATTGCTGCCTTCCACAATTATGAGATTTGGCAGATGGACGTAAAGACCGCTTTTCTAAATGGAAATTTAGAAGAATACGTCTATATGGATTAGCCGGAGGGTTTCATTCAGAGTGGGAGCAGCGGAAAAGTGTGCAAGTTGCTTAAGTCCATTTATGGACTGAAGCAGGCATCGCGGAGTTGGAGCATCTGTTTTGATGAGACGATTAAGCAATTTGACTTTATCAAAAATCCAGATGAACCATGCATCTATAGTAAAATTGTAGCGAGAACTGTGGTATTACTCGTCTTGTACATGGATGACATTCTCTTGATAGGAAATGATATTCCTATGCTACAATCAGTCAAGGGATTCTGTCACAAAGGTTCTCCATGAAGGACTTGGGTGATGCCTCCTACATTCTGGGGATCTAGATCTATCGTGATAGATCTAAACGGATGATGGGACTTTCACAGTCAAGATACATCGACACCATACTGAAAAGATTTAGTATGGAAGATTCAAAATGCGGTAATCTACCGGCTTGTCACGGAATCACCCTCTCCAAAAAGATGTCTCCCAAGACTGATTTGGAAAGGGACCGCATGTCTATTATACCCTACGCTTCTGCGGTAGGCTCTATAATGTATGCGATATTGTGTATCAGACCAGATGTAGCTTACACCCTAAGCGTTGTAAGCAGGTTCAGTCGAACCCAGGGGAGAAGCACTGGACAACAGTGAAGAACATTCTCAACTACCTAAGAAGGACTAAGGAGATGTTCTTGGTATACGGCAGAGAAGACCTCCAGGTTGAGGCCTTCGCCGATTCCAGCTTCCAGAGTGACAAGGATGACTTCAGGTCCATGTCGGGTTATGTATTTACTCTTAATGGAGGGGCGGTCTGTTGGAAGAGCTCCAAGCAGGACACCGTTACTGACTCGACCATGGAAGCGGACTATATCGCTGCATGTGATGCCATGAAAGAAGCAGCCTGGTTCAGGAAGCTCATGACAGAACTTCAGGTGGTTCCGTCCATTGTTGATCCAATACCGCTGTATTGTGACAACAACGGCGCTATAGCTTTGGCGAAGGAACCAAGGTCCCATCAGAAGTCCAGACACATCTTGAGGCGGTTCCACCTGATCAGGGAGATCATTGATCGCCGGGAGATTAAGGTGCGGAGAGTAGAAACAGAGAAAAACATTGCAAATCCACTCATAAAGGCCATCCCTCAGACACAGTTCGAGCGGCTAATCGAGATGATAGGTCTGCGATATGCCAATACATAGCCTTAGTGCAAGTGGGAGATTGTTAGTGATATATGCCCTAAAGGCCATTATTGTATCATACTGGATTGTATATTATATATTGGAAGCTTAGGATATTCACAGTTATAATAACAGTCTTGCTCAAAATGGTAGTATGCTACTTGGTTTGATTCTACCTCAATATGTGCATGTGTTTCTTTTAGCATATCGCTTATACATATTGGTAGAGCCCTTAGGATCTTTGCTTGACTACCAGCGCTGTGATGGCAGTCACACTAGTGGGGGCTGGGTAGTCTATAAGCACATCCTTATACAGGTCTCTACTCGTAGGATTATTGAGACGAGGCATCGATACTCCAGAGTAGACTAGTGTATACGCTTCTCATCCCAGCAGGGGAGATGGTCTGTCCCACAGCCATTACTACGTCATACAGGAAATAGTATACATGTGCTCATTAGGTAATGAGTTACACTGGATAGGACACGTCGGGAACTGCTGGTTGGCATTATATCTATCGTCAGGAAGCGGTTCCCAGATGACATGAGTACAGGTTAGTCCGTTGACCTGTCATCGCTATTTTGTCTCGAGTGTGTTCCCACTGCACTTAGATTACTATCCTACCATGGCTCAAAGGTGTCATGCAAACAGGTAGTAGTTGGGTGTTGTCCCGAAACACTTGGAGGCAGTAGCGGTCAGATAGGATTCGTCTCTCTCGGTATTAGGGGTTGATATCACGCTGTGTTCGAAAAGCCATTACACAAAGTCTCTGGCCAGGGTAGTCGAGAAATACTTGTAGGCACTCCAGTAGTTTCTCAGGGTGTATTGGTCTCTCCTCCGGGACGACTTATTGGGCTGTTAGGGGTCTGACGTTTACCATCCCCCTAGGCCCAATATGCGAGTATCTTAGACGAATAGACCGGACTGTATGGAGATTGTCACAGATAGGCTTAGTAGGAGTTCCGATGAGCTTGCTCATAGACCTTCTTATCGACAGATACCTGGGTAGCCATTACGTGCAGCTAGTACTGTTGACGTGCTTGTGGTTAAACCCACTGGCAGCGTACTGTCGAGTCTTTAGAGTCCCACACAGAGAGTTTCCCTGCTTCGGGCAAAAGATGTAGAGGCCGTATGGTTTTACGGCAGGGCTTCGATCACATACGTGTACTTGTACACGGATGATGTTCAGGCGGACAATACTAGTGGGTTTTGGTTTAAGCTGGATCCTAGTATTGTATTATTGGATTGTTATCACCTCAGTGTATTCGTATTTTTTGGAATACGAATACGGGTATGTATATACGGTGAGGGCATTCTTGTAATTTTACAAGGCATGTTTCTAGAAGGGGACGCCTCATTATTGGTATTATCCATTTTATTAAATGGATTAATGAGGTGGAAATGGAGGAGACTTTTGTGGCATGGTGTGAGGAATTGCTTAGGCATTAATTTATTAATTTGGATGCACTATTGAAGTATGGTTATTATTTTCTATGTGAAAATAATGGATGCTTCATTATTTGTTATGAGCCATTCTCTACACCAAGCCAACACTTGAGCTCATTTACTTCTGTCTCTTCATTTCATCTCCTTCTTCCTCAAGCAAAATCCTAACCTTCATATGTGTTGTAAGCCATAGGGTTTAGTGAGACAAAACAATCAAATAGCTTCTCTACATCACCTAGGCTACTTGTATTAGCGAACCATTTACCCTAGTTACCTCGGTTTAGAGGTTGAACCTCAAAACACATACTCTCGGGTGGATCATCTTTGACGCGAGGAGGCCGACGTCGCAAGCTCGATCCTTACTTCTAGGAGCCAAGGTGAGGAGGAAAAGAAGACTCGAAGGACTAGTACACGGACGTATAACACTCTTACCGAGTAGCTAAACCTCCTAGTAGTTTAGTTAGTTAAGGTTTTTCGAATAGATCCTGGAGTTAGCCGATGTTGCGAAGCATGTTAAAATCGTTTTTTGAAAATTCCGCCTCCCCACGAACCCGCAGGGTGCGCGACATCGGCTTACGGTAACAATATTTCCCTTCGTAGAATTATCTAAACTTAATTCGAAAACCCTCACGTGTTTGGTATGGATTTTGGAGTTTGGAAAAACTTTTGCCATCAAAATCCCTAAGCTTAGATAACCGTAAATTAGAAAACTCCAATTCCATCAAACTTTTCTAATTCCAAAATTTGTGAAGAGAACACATACTTTTGATATTACATAACTTCAAAGCAGTATTTTAGAGTTCAAAAAACTCCAAAGCTAAACACCCATCAAAATTAGGTTTCTAAAATGGAGATACAGTCTTACAAACTAGCGTGTATAGAGACTCCGCCTCCACTTAAAATTAAACTCCACCTTTTCTAACTCCATGCCTGAATAGAACTTAAAAATTAAAGTTTGATGAAGAGTTCGGTTTCGCAGTTATTTAAACTCCAAATCTTTCTTGGTATCTAAACTTTAAAATAGATGTTTTACTTATAAATTTTGGAGTTTAGAAAAACTTTTTTTTTATTTTGGAGTTTTGTAAAATCCACTATCTTAAATTTGAAGTTGTTTATGCTTAAGAGAAATGGTTGCATATGTGGAACTGCCAAACAAGCCAGCCCATCAACAGCTAAAAGTCAAAGATTGTGCCCTCGATTTATGACCAGACGTTGGGAGTTGCAACACTAATTAAGGGGCTTAACTGCTTGTTGGACCGCCGCTTAACGAGACCATAAACTACAAGAAAGGAAGAAGATGAGTCCTGGTCAACCGATTGACGATCAATTATCAATTTATCTTCACTTATCTTCAATTTACGCTTTAGCTCCAGTAGCGTTAACTTTCCTACCGTAAGAGTAGCTTAGCAGTTCGCAGCAACTTTCGATTATTTCAAAGGCCCCGACTATAACAACCCTAATTTTCCTATACAATTTTTTTTTAAATATTTCTTTCAAAATCCATAAAGGGGTATTTTAGCCTGAGCACAAGTTATAAGTAAATATTTTACTTTTTAATTACAAGTTAAAAGAATGTAACAACTCCATTTTTAGTGTACCAAAATTTGCTTGAAAATTAATGTATACTTGGGGTATTTACATTTTCTGTAACTATTTTAAGTAATTAAATAACTCCATAATTACAAGAAGGAGCTTGTGGCTCATTGGTAATATCTTGCATTGCTGAACCAAGCCACCAGAGTTTAAATCACATGCCCCACCTTATTTTTAATATTTATTTGTTTTAAAATTTTATAGAAGCCCAACAGTCCACACAAGATAACTCCCAAACTTTCTATTGAACCTGAAAAACTGAAGGTATCAGAGGCTTCATCAGGCGACCCCCCACCTCCCGACCTGGCGACTCGGCCCGGCGCCGCCGGCAGGACTCGGCCGGACGGCCGAGTCCCCAACATCTTTTTTGTGTCTCTTGGCCTTCTATACATCCCTATATACTTTAAATCTGTAGACCACTTCCAGAGACACAATTAATTCTCTTTTACTCTATTTTTAATGATTTTAATATATTTTATAATTTTTTTAAAACCCTTCACCTACCCTAACTTTAGCCTAATAAATACACCCCTACCATCTACTCTCTCACCTCAAACTCTGAGCCAACTCTAAAAAATTCTCAAGAAATCTTGTGTACTTTGAAATTGAACACGAAGCGAAGCTACGACGAATTTTCTGGCGAACTTCTGACGATCATTCTAGGAGTTCGCGGCGACGAAGCGACGCACCGGCGACTCCTCTTGTTCTATCTCTTTCTCCTAGTTGTCCAAAATCCGTAAGTCCCACTTTCCCCCTTCTCTACTCTTTCTAAAAATACGGAATTACAAAATCCGACAGAATCGGAGCAAATCCGATTTCCGATTCGGTTTCTTTCTAAAACTCTCACTTTTTTTTAATATAATCTTATTAAACCATTACATGCTGACTATTAAACACTAACTAATCATATTGAACAAGTTTCATATCAAAATAAACTGCTATTTCCATTTTACCGTACCTTTTCATTTAAATACCATATAGTTTCATTTCGACATTTAAACCATAAAAACCTTGCTATACCTTTAAGTAGATCACGAGGTAATGACCTACCTCCTCACACACTCATATAAAACATAGCACAATACCCTCGGGAATATAGAATACGGGAAATCGATATCTTTACAAATAAATACCATTTACTTAATAAAACCGTTTTCTAAAGGATTTAGTATTTATACAATCTTTGCAAAGCGCCTCTACAACCCATTTTGGGAAACCCGTTCGGGATGGTGCGGATTATCGCACATCCTCGGGCTTAGTAGTGCGAGATTCAGACTTCCGCAAGGAGCATTCGGTCTCGAAAGATTTTAAAATACGACATCTTAAGAAAATGAGATTTTTAGAATATAAAATATATATTAAAATTATTTTTGTATAAATATATGTATATTTATCTTTAAAATACCTATTTTGTTATGATATAAATATTCCACCTTTTTCTAAAAATCACAAGAATCAATTTTACACTAAAATACCATGAATTCCATACAAAACCAATATTACAAATAAATACCATTTATTATGAAATTAAGATATTTCCACTAGAAATATCACAATATAAAATCTGCATTCATTACAACTCTAAAGACGATTAATAAATACTTGGGGTGTATTTTGAAAACTATACAAGAGTATTTTTACATAAAAACCCCTCAAGTTCTATAATTTACCCTAAAGACCCTAGTAAATATAGGTTTAAGCGGGACCAATTTCTTGAGCCTCGGGGAGCCAGAGAAGTGGGTGCTTGCCTATCTAAGGTGGACAACTTAACAATGGTGTTATCAAAAAAGCAATCGTCTTTGAAAAAGACACAAATCTTGCCGCCCATGTGCAGCAGTTGCCGATAATATCAAAACAATCAGGACTTCAATTTACTTTGAGTTCCATTATAATCTGACTTGAATATGATTCAAGTACAATCTACAATCTATAATCTGCAATTTACAATCTACAATATTCTAATTCAACATTAATCCCTATATTCAATCTATTCAATCTATTCAATCTATATTGACTGAACCGAACCATGGATATACATCCATTTACATGATTCTCCAGATATTCCATTTACATGATTATACAGTTACATTCGTTTACTGATATCATAGTTTTGGTCAGTCATTCAACTATACAATCTATCCAACACAATACAACAATACAATCAAAACACTACGGGGTTTAAGGGGTAGATTGGTACGGAATGTGTCAGAAGTAGCACGAGACTGCAACCATAAGACACCTAACCTATATTCCGTTACTGCTGTACCGTGGCCCAACGGTTCCTTGAGTTTCTGATACCTTAGTCTCCGGGGCAAGTGAGACCCCTCTCGTATACACTGGTATCCTTCTGTACCAAGCTATAAACAGCAGCGTTAACACTAAATACAATAATATAATAATATAATACAACTGTAAAAGCTACTCTCTCTCCCTTACTCTCTGTCTATTATATTTCTCCTCTTATCTTTGGGACTTACCGAGCGATCTGTTGGCTGACGACATTCTCTTTCTTTCTTCTTTGAATGTCATCAGGTGATCTGGACACGTCAGAGATCGAGCCCACTGTTGAAGACTTGGACCAATTCAGTGAAGACCCCGAGCTCTAGTTCATTGTACACTTTCCATTCAGTACTTTTTATTTCTGTTATGCCATTGTTTAGGCATTGCTTTTTATCAGTTGTATTTACTTTCCATGTATTGTACAGAAAGAATGTGAATAAATAAAGTTGATATTTTATTATATCTTGTCTCTTATGATTTTACTATTATATTGCTTAGATACGCTTAGCGTATTTACTTCAGAGTAAATACGTAGCGGCCTCGTCGCGTCCCCTGCCCGTACACCGGGAAGCAGGGCGTGACAGGTTTTGTTGGCGGCCCATGCAGGTCAGAACTGTATGAAATCCTATCATGCAGTTCTATTCTGCGTGAACAACCTAAGCAATATAACACAAGAACCGACAACTAAAACATTATTTACAATTCATGTTCCTTGAATCTTACAATTTCATATTTCTTGAATCTTATCACTTTGAATCTGTCCTAGCCTAAATTTTTCTTCAAGGTTATGGATTCCCCAAACAACACCAGCACCAATGTCAACAACACACCTCCACCACTACCACTCACACCTGCCGTCCCTGCTCCGATCAACGAGCATACGGTTCTACTTGAGGCAATCCGAAGCCTCCTAGAGAGACAGCAGCAGCAGACTGCTCTTTTAATGAACCGTCCCGAGGCAGAAGCACCTGGGGTGAAGCAATTCAGGGATTTGCACCCCAAACAGTTCTCAGGAAAAGAGAGCCCACTGGAAGCTGAGGAATGAGCTCAGAGTATCGAAGATGATCTGGCAGCGGCACAAGTGCCAGAATTAGCTTGGGTTCGTGTTGCAAAATTACAGCTCACGGAAAATGCACGGGTCTGGTGGAAGGCGGAAGAAAGCCGTCTTGACCAACCTATCGAATGGAAGACTTTCCGAGACATGTTCGATGCAAAGTACATCCCTGAGACTGCCAGGTTTGACATGAAACAGCAGTTCATACAACTGCAACAAGGTTCAATGTGGACCAAGTCGGTAGATGAGTATGACGATGAGTTTACCATGCTCAGCAGGTAAGACATGTCTCAGTGTTCGATTTTAATATCACATACTACACGGCTAACACAAGACCGTAACAGGTTTGCGGCCGATCTCATACCGACTGCTGAGATCAGGGCTAGAAGATTTCAGAAAGGGTTGGACCCGGAAATCCAAGCTGTTATGGCTACAGGGGATTTCCCAACCCATGATTTGGCTTTAAAGGTTGCCCGAAAATATGAGGCAGTAGTAAAGAGGAAGGGCAGACCTCAATCTGCTGGTTTGAAACGCCCTGCCACTCAAATGGCAGGAGAAGCCTCTTCCGGGACAACGTTCGAACCCAGGAGAATTGAAGAACCCAATAACCAGCCAAGAACGCATTTTTGTTTCCATTGCAAGAGAGATGGACATTTGATAAAGGACTGTAGGCGCGCAAAAGGGCTGTGCCTAGTTTGTGGCGCGTCCAATCACAGAATTGAGACCTGTCCATATAGATACAACTCAGCTCACACACCTACTAACTACCCGCAGCGGCCAGCTATCCAGGCTCCTGCAACTTGTCCTGCACTCCCAGCACCACCTCCACATAGAACTCCTGCACAGCCTACTCGCCAATTCCAACAGGCAATAAGGGACATGTCTCGAGGGCAGAGAAACAGGTCTCAAGAACAGAATGTGCCTCCAGTTAGAAGGAATGTACCACAGCGACAAGACATTTACCTCAGCAGCCATAGAACCTGAGACTATGAACCAAGCTAACCCAAGTAACTCCCTCACAATTTTGACCAGAACTTTTTTAACAGTCTTTAGTTCTGTCACCAAGCTGTTACACTTTCCTTTTACAAATTTCGAGAACGAAATTTTTATAAGGAGGGTAGAATGTAACAACCCTAATTTTCCTATACAAATTTTTTTCAAATTTTTTTTTTCAAAATCTATAAAGGGGTATTTTAGCCTGAGCACAAGTTATAAGTAATTATTTTGCTTTTTAATTACAAGTTAAAAGAATATAACAACTCCATTTTTAGTGTACAAAAATTTGCTTGAAAATTAATGTACATTTGGGGTATTTACATTTTCTGTAACTACTTTAAGTAATTAAATAACTCCATAATTACAAGAAAGAGCTTGTGGCTCATTGGTAATACCTTGCATTGCTGAACCAATCTACCAGAGTTCAAATCCCATGCCCCCACCTTATTTTTAATATTTATTTGTTTTAAAATTTTATAGAAGCCCAACAGTCCACACAAGATAACTCCCAAACTTTCTACTGAACCTGAAAAACTGAAGGTACCAGAGGCTTCACCAGGCGACCCCCGATCTGGCGACTCAGCCCGACTCGGCCGAGTCAGCCGGCGGACCGGCCGACGGCGTCGGCCGGATTCGGCCGGACGGCCGAGTCCCCAACATCTTTTTTGTGTCTCTTGGCCTTCTATACATCCCTGTATACTTTAAATCTGCAGACCACTTCCAGAGACACAATTAATCCTCTTTTACTCCATTTTTAATGATTTTAATACATTTTACAATTTTTTTTAAAACCCTTCACCTACCCTAACCCTAGCCTAATCCTATAAATACACCTCTACTCTCTACCCTCTCACCCCAAACTCTAAGCCAATTCTAAAAAATCTCAAGAAATCTTGTGTACTTTGAAATCAAGCACGAAGCGAAGCTACGAGGAATTTTCCGGCGAACTTCCGACGATCATTCTAGGAGCTCCCGGCGACGAAGCGACGCACCGACGACTCCTCATGTTCTATCTCTTTCTCTTAGTTGTCCAAAACCCGTAAGCCCCACTTTCTCCCTTCTCTACTCTTTCTAAAAATACGGAATTACAAAATCCGACGGAATCGGAGCAAATACAATTTCCGATTCGGTTTCTTTCTAAAACTCTCACTTTTCTTTAATACAATCTTATTAAACCATTACATGTTGACTATTAAACACTAAGTAATCATATTGAACAAGTTCCATATCAAAATAAATTGTTATTTCCATTTTACCGTACTTTTTCATTTAAATACCATATAGTTTCATTTCGATATTTAAACCATAAAAACCTTCCTATACCTTTAAGTAGATCACGAGGTAATGACCTACCTCCTCACACACTCATATGCAACATAGCACAATACTCTCGGGAACATAGAATACGGGAAATCGACATCTTTACAAATAAATACCATTTACTTAATAAAACCGTTTTCTAAAGGATTTAGTATTTATACAATCTTTGCAAAGCGCCGCTACAACCCATTTTGGGAAACCCGTTCGGGATGGTGCGGATTATCGCACATCCTCGGGCTTAGTAGTGCGAAATTCAGACCTCCGCAATGAGCATTCGGTCTCGAAAGATTTTAAAATACGGCATTTTAAGAAAATGAGATTTTTAGAATATAAAATATATATTAAAATTATTTTTGTATAAATATATGTATATTTATCATTAAACTACCTATTTTGTTATAATATAAATATTCCACGTTTTTCTAAAAATCACAAGAATCAATTTTACACTAAAATACCATGAGTTCCATACAAAACCAATATTACAAATAAATACCATTTATTATGAAATTAGGATATTTTCACTAGAAACATCACAATATAAAATCTACATTCATTACAACTCTAAAAACGATTAATAAATACTTGGGGTGTATTTTGAAAACTATACAAGAGTATTTTTACATAAAACCTCCTCAAGTTCTATAATTTACCCTAAGGACCCTAGTAAATATAGGTTTAAGCGGGATCAATTTCTTGAGCCTCGGAGAGTCGGAGAAGTGGGTGCTTGCCTATTTAAGGTAGACAACTTAACAATGGTGTTATCAAAAAGGTAATCGTCTTTGAAAAAAACACAAATCTTGCCGCCCATGTGCAGCGGTTACCGATGATATCAAAACAATCAGGACTTCAATTTATTTTGAGTTTCATTTAATTTGACTTGAATATGATTCAAATACAATTTATAATCTGCAATTTACAATCTACAATATTCTGATTCAATATGAATCCCTATATTCAATCTATTCAATACATTCAATTTATATTGACCAAACCGAACCATGGATATACATCCATTTACATGATTTTCCAGATATTCCATTTACATGATTATACAGTTACATTCGTTTGCTGATATCATGATTTTGGTCAGTCATTCAACTATGCAATCTATCCAACACAATATAACAATACAATCAAAATATTACGGAGTTTAAGGGGTAGATTGGTACGGAAGGTATTAGAGGTGGCACGAAACTGCAGCCATAAGACGCCTAACCTATATTCCGTTGTTGTTGTATCGTGGCCCAACGGTTGCTTGAGTTTCTGATACCTTAGTCTCCGGGGCAAACGAGACTCCTCTCGTATACACTGGTATTCTTCTGTACCAAGCTATAAACAGCAGCGTTAACATTAAATATAACAATATAACAATATAATACAGCTGTAAAAGCTATTCTCTCTCTCTCCTTTACTCTCTGTCTATTCTATTTCTCCTCTTATCTTTGGGAGTTACCGAGCGATCTGTTCGCTGACGACATTCTCTTTCTTTCTTCTTTGAATGTCGTCAGATAATCTGGACACGTCAAGATCGAGCCCACTGTTGAAGGCTTTGACCAATTCAGTGAAGAACCCGAGCTCTAGTTCATTGTATACTTTCCATTCAGTACTTTTCATTTCTGTTATGCTATTGTTTAGGCATTGCTTTTTATCAGTTGTATTTACTTTCCATGTATTACAGAAAGAATGTGAATAAATAAAGTTGTTGTTTTATTATATCTTGTCTCTTGTGATTTTACTATTATATTGTTTAGATACGCTTAGCGTATTTACTTCAGAGTAAATACACAGCGGTTTCGTCGCGTCCCTGCCCGTACACCGGGAAGCGGGGTGTGACAATAGAGGAGCAGCCCTTTGCCATCGTTGCAAGCCCCGTCAGCGGTCGGCTGTCGATCATGGAAGAATGACCCTTTGTGTCAAGAGCAAGTTCTCGACCATGGACAACACCAGTATGAATGGGCGGCCCCTTACCCTAGAGTAAGTCCTCATCCTTGCGTCAGGGGAGTGGCCCTTTGCCCACATTGGAAGTCCGTGATTTCTATCGGCATCCGATATTCTAAATCTCTCGGACGCAACAACCTGAAGTGAGTTTAACATCATCGGGCCTCCGCCTGTGCCTCGCAGATTGAGCCGCGCCATGGCATATTACCTTTGACGTGACTCCCTGCTATAGCTTAAATTGCTAGATAACGGCCTAAGATGTCCGACCTTGCCATGCGTAAATCGTACTTGTAATATTATATACTGGCCTCTAGCCAACAATTTTTTTGGCTTATACACGTGCTTTGATACTAACATGTGCTTGATGTAATTTATTCATGCCCGGAATAATGAAATTCCTTTTTATTTTCATGTTAGGCTGCCTAATGTCCTCACTAATCACACGCTTTGACTCTGATAACAACCGAACTAATCAATCGATGCCCCAAATCGTACACTCAAAGAATACATGTAGACCACATGGATATTATAAGGAATCACACCCTCTATCTTATCTTGTAACCTGCACCGGCCTGGTAGACTAGAATCCATGTAGGTCGTATGGATTCTCATTGGTAAAAAGCGGGCATCATATCCACTACATAGAAAATTGCACTTTCTATCCCACTTTGTAACCAATAAGAGTAGGGTGAGCAAGATCCGATCCGGACCGGAAAACCGATCGAAAATCGATAAAAAATAACCGAACCGAAATATTTCGGAGCCGTTTAAACTGAACCGAGCCGACGGTTGAGAATATTGGATGCAAATAATATGGGTGCACAGGAATTTTTATCATAAATATAATTAATTATGTAATAATAGTATATATAAACAAGGACAACCATGCTTAATATATATTTAATACCATGTTATATTATATTTTGTTACTTGTTTTACGAAATTCCATATTGTAGAGAAATATTCTTATTATCAATTAATTAATTTGTGGAATTATTGTCTCAAATTTTAGCAATAATTATTTATTTACTAGGTTAATTTTGATCAAAGATTTTTACTTGAACTTTAAAGGAGTAGTCGATGAGTTTTTATATCGATTTAAAATGCCGAGATTAAACTGAAACCGATCCGTTGAATAAATTAAACCGAAGGTTTCGGTTCGAAATTTTTTGTCAAAAATCACGCCTAACTGTTCTCATCCTTAAATAAGAGTTATTTCTATATATAATACAAATACACTTAATTAGATATTTACCCTTCTCGTTTTTTCTTGAAAAATAGAAAAAATGAGAAAAAAAACCTTAACTCTCAAGCTCTCCACATCATCTTTCTCACATCTTAGGACCTCCACCCCATCTCTCCATTTTTAAAAGAAAATAAATAAGTAAACAAGACTTTAGAACTCTCCACGTTTCTTTCTCTTCCGTTCTCAAATTCTTTCAAACCCGTGCATAAATTCTAGTTACAGATGACCGTGATTCCACATGTCTTGTCCTCATCCCATCTTGAACTTAATGGTGGATTCTTGGAAGAGATTGTTTGGATATTGAATAATTTAATTGAGAAATTGTTTGAGTTCTGTGAGGGCACGTTTGGTTTCAAGATTATGAAATTTGGATTCCAAAATATTATGGTTGAAATTTTTTTATTTGGTAATTTGTTGTTTTGTTGGTTTTGGATTCCTGGTATTGGATTTGTAGATCCTTGTAATTTTTGTTTGGTTGATAAAAATAAAGTGTGATTTGGATTTTACGATTTTGAAGAGAGATAGATAGAGATGATTATTAAATAAATAAAGTATACGGGTCTCATCTAAAAATACAATGAATATTATCAAATCCTTGAAAATCCTTTAAAAAAAATTGGATTTAGGAATCCATGTTTTATTGTGGGCCCCTCCATTAAAAACAAAGGAATCCTAGAAATCCAAATCTCCCAACCAAACACAAAACTATGGAATCCTAGAATACACAATACAAATACAAAGAATCCTGCAACCAAACAGGCCCTGAGTATCTACTACTCAGAAGAGCAAGCATAAAAACGGTACAGTCCTCTCAAGGATATATGACAATAGAAGAGGTGGTAGCTTATTCTAAGCAGACGGGAAATAATTACATCCGGATAAGAAAGAAAATAGATTGAGAATCTCGGAAGCCCATTAGGCAGTTTGGTGGAGTCCATATTTATTTTCTTTGGGTAGTTTGATGGGGTCTATAGTCTTTTTTCTTTCTCCCTCATGTCCGGTATGGATGACACAGTGGATAATTTATCGTGGTAGACAGCTTACAGTTTGAATGACACCAGGTGCAATGCACTACTTTTGATTCATTTGTACATTATGGGCCCCCAATTTACTTGTTTTTTCCTTGCAATTATCAAATTGATGTTTCGTATATTTAATTTCTTGCATGCCAAATTTCAAATATGAGATTAATGGAGGAAAGAGGCAGGGAATTTCCTTCTATGGCGTCGAAAAAACACACTCTTCCTTATTTTTTCTGACGATCGGCACCCACCATCTTCACCGATATCATCTAAGATATGGATACACAGAATCTCATGTGATTCTACAACCTTTTCACCGTTGATTTAGTGGGTTCAAAATCAACGGTTTACCGACAATAGAACTTTTTACATTGCTAAATCAGCGGTGAAATGGTTGTAGAATCACATGAAATTTGGTGTACCAACATCTTAGATGATAACGATGAAGATGATAAGTGCCGATTGACGGGAAAAATGAGGAAGGTTGTATTTTTTTCGACGCCATAGGAGGAAATTCCCTCCTATGGCATCTTTCCTCCATTATTCTCTTCAAATATTTACATTTCAAGTTTGTATTTTTATTTATATATTTTTGGCTTAACAGACCGCAATCCAGTGCATCATGAGATTTCAACATTCATTAACTTATTTCACTAGAGTCTTCGACACTTCTTTGCTTTTGATTCGAGATTCCATTAATTTCAGGAAAAAAGAAACAACAAGCACATACAGTTATATATAGAGCCAAACAAATTCAAATTTATGTCAAATTAGAAACAACATGGGAAATATTTCGCGAAAGAGATTTTGTATAAATCTTAGAGAAAAATTTCTAAACCGGGTTTGCCGGCATCCTGCAAGCAGACTGGTGGCTCCTTTGACCAACAGGATTCTTACAAACTATTCGAAGCGGAACAAATATTGGAACCGGGACAAATTAAAGTTCGTGAAATTACGGTGGTAATATATAGGACATAATGATCTACGTACCTATGAAATCACAAAAGGTCATGGTATTTTAGTGTTACCTAAGCATACCCGTTGTCTTATCCATGCCGGCCTAAATACCCCAAAACTTTTCAAAAAGATTCCATCTCGGCGCCCAAATTAAATAAGCCGAAAGAAAAACCCAAAAAATAAAAAAATTCCCCCAAAATCCCCAAACCCGAGAAATAGAGAAACCCTAACCCCTCGGATACCGTCACCGCCCCATCGCCGATGGACGACCCCGCCACCCTCAACCTCACCCGCGATCTCGTCCTCCGCCTCATCTCCTCCAACGGCCGCCCCTCGACGGATCCCGCCGCCTCCGCCGACGCCTTGCGGTACTCTCACCGCCTCCTCTTCAGCCGCATGTCCCCCTCCATCGCCGCCGACGAGTCCTCCATGGCCGAGGCCATCAAGCGCTCCCTCGCCCAGAACGGCCGCCACGGCGACGCGCTGGCGTTCGCGGATCTGTACTCGAAGCTCACTCATCGCTCCTCGATCAAGAACCGCTGGGCTGTGCTTTATCTACTCAGATCGATCGCTGAGGATCGGAGGAAAACTCTAACCCTAAGATTAACCCCAGCCTCTTCGATCCCTGCTCTCCCTCTCCCTTCTAATAAAAAGACGGCAACTTCCGCCGGCGGAAGCGGCGGCGGAGGGGTTCTTTTGCTCTCGAAAGACCCGGACAACATTCGGGAGATTGCTTTAAGAGAATTTTCTGATTTGGTTGCTGAAGAGACTGAGGTGTCTGAATCTGCTTTGGTTAGGGACATTCTTTATGTTTCTCAAGGGATCGACGGTAGATATGTGAAATTCGACGAGAAATTGGATTCGTATGAGCTGCTTGAGAGCTTGAAGGTGCCAAGATCTACTCGGATAATGGTGAGAAAGCTTGCTGAGTTAGGGTTTCTTTTTAGGAAAGTTCGGAATTTTATAAATGATAGCATGAGTAGGTTTGTAGCTGAAGAGGTGGGGACCGTAGGCCAAGCGTTTGCTTCGGCTTTGCAGGATGAGTTGTCTGATTACTATAAGTTACTGGCGGTCCTCGAATCTCAGTCCTTGAATCCGATTCCGTCGACGGGCTCGGATTCAGGTTCGCCTGCGAACTATCTGTCTTTGAGACGGTTGGGGGTTTGGCTTGCCGAGCCTCTGGTGAGGATGAGGTTGATGGCGGTTCTTGTTGATAGGTGTTTGGATTTGAAAGGAGGAGCTATGGCTGGAGCAATCCATGGCCAAGCTCAGCATGGAGATCCTTTGGTTCAAGAGTTTATGGGTCGATTGCTTCGAAGGGTTTGCTCTCCTTTGTTTGAGATGGTGAGGGGTTGGGTTCTTGAAGGAGAGTTGGAGGATGTGTTTAATGAGTTCTTCATTGTGAGCCAACCAGTAAAGGCGGAATCTTTATGGAGAGAAGGGTACCGGATTCAATCATCGATGCTCCCTTCTTTCATTTCTTCGATGTTGGCTCAGAGAATTTTGAGGACTGGGAAATCAATTAATTTCCTTAGGGTTTGTTGTGAGGATAGTGGGTGGGCAGATGCTGCCGCCGAGTCAGCAGCTCATGTGGGGACCACCACGAGAAGAGGCGGGCTTGGTTATGGCGAAACCGATGCTTTAGAAGCGCTGGTGATTGAAGCTGCTAAAAGGATTGATCGACATTTAATGGATGTGATTCATAGAAAATTTCGGTTTAAAGACCATTGTTTGGCTATTAAAAGGTACCTCCTTTTAGGGCAAGGTGACTTTGTTCAATACCTGATGGATAAAGTAGGACCTGAATTGTCTGAGCCTGCGAACACTATAAGCTCGTTTCAACTTGCGGGTCTTCTTGAAGCGGCAATTAGAGCGTCGAATGCTCAGTATGATGATAGAGAGATTCTCGATCGGTTGAAGGTGAAGATGATGGAGCATGGAGATGGTGATCGAGGGTGGGATGTGTTTTCTTTAGAGTATGATGCTAGAGTGCCATTGGATACCGTTTTTACTGCATCCGTAATGAAAAGATACCTAAAAATCTTTAATTTCTTATGGAAGCTCAGAAGGGTTGAGCACGCATTGATTGGGGTGTGGAAGACAATGAAGCCTAACTGCATAATTTCGTGTTCTCTTGCTAAAGAAGCAGCAGTTAGGGTTCAGTTTGTATCCGTGCTTCGAAGATGCCAGGTGATTTGGAATGAAATGAACCATTTCGTGACAAATTTTCAGGATTATATAATGTTTGAGGTCCTTGAGGTTTCATGGGCGAGATTCTCTGAGGAAATGGATTCAGCCAAAGACTTGGATGATCTGCTTGCAGCGCATGACAAGTACCTAGGCTCTATTGTGGAGAAGTCTCTTCTTGGGGAGAGATCTCAAGGGATCATAAAGACACTTTTTGTGTTGTTTGATCATATATTGAAGTTTAGGAGTCTTGCTGATAGGTGGTTTGAGAGGATATATGAGTTACAAAACAGGTAATTCTGGTTCTTCGATCATACTACACTTTTTAGGATAAGTTTCACTAAAGTACCATGAACTATAATGTCACACAAATATATATCATTAACGTTGCAAATTGCAACTAAATACCGTGAACTTTGTTATATGCAAATAAATAACATGAACTTTCAGTAAATTTCAATTTAGTACATGCATTCTCTTTTAATTTAGCCATCAATTTTGTGCTTTGTGAACAATTACAATGGTAAAGCAGCATATTGTAGTATATCGAGAATACTAGAAGCTCATGGTTTATTTATTTATTTTTATAGAGCTCAGGGTACTTATCCGAAAATGCCCAGAGTTCATGATATTTTAATAAAATCAAGCATTCCTTTTCCTTTAACAAATATATTGACTTGGACCTACCTACTTCTTTTTATCAGAGGGAAGAGTAAATCAAAGTTACTTTCAAAGTCAGGTTCATGGCTTGATGGGAGTAGGAAAGCAATGATTCAGCTCGCTGAAGGGTTTCTTCGCAAAATGGGCGAAGACTTGGATTTGATTGCTAAAGAATATTCATCCTCCCTTGACGCATTTATTTCCCAATTACCCATGCAGCAGCATGTTGACTTGAAGTTTCTGCTGTTTCGATTAGATTTTACTGAGTATTATAGCCGTCTTTCTCCCAGTAAATAGCTACCATAACCATAGATGAAGAAATATGGCCAACATCAGTAAGCTGTAACCTTTCTTTGGACTCGTTTTGGATGTTCTTTCTGTATATAGAAAATGAAGGTAATATTTTGTTTATCTTGTTTTTTCCACTATTTGGTATTTTATTACCGAAACATTCATTTGTTTCTCATATTTTTTTGCAGATCTTTTTCTGGCAACGGCTACCACGAGTGTTCAGGTGAGCATTGTTGCTGTTTATTTGGGATTTCAATGTATTGATGCTCAATTCATGTTTCTTCCAGAATTTAATGTATTGATGTACATTAATTTCATGTATTTGATGGTGTTAGTGTTCTATTCCTTGATTTTTGGTGTATCATGACATATTCCTTCACTAAATCATGAAATCTTCCGATCGCGTGATTTGTTTTAATGTTGTCATGTGCATCCCCATTATACTGACTCATGCTTGGCTTTTGCTGATGCTAACAAGCTATGAAGAATACTCTTGTGCCAAGGAATTGCATTGCAACTGTTTTTATTATTGAGGAGAGGGAGAGAGGGAGAGGGAGAGAGAGAGAGAGAGAGAATTTTAGGGAAATGTAATGGGTAAATTAGCTAGGCTATAATTCCTCTCTTTATGTGAGCAAAAGCCATTATGCAGTTACATCCCTATTATTTATCTATTACATAATAATTCCGTGTATAATACGGGTTATTCTTAATACTCCCTTTCAGGCAGGAGCATACATATCAAAAATGCCTAGCTTGTTACAAAGAAAATACACTCTATTCTTTTCCAGAGGCTTCGTGAATAAATCTGCTAGTTGATGTGTTGATTGAACATAGTAGGTATCAACAATTCCGTCTTCAACTTTCTCTCTTACAAAATGACAATCCATTTCAATATGCTTTGTTCGCTCATGGAACACGGGATTGAAGGCAATATAAATTGCAGCCTTATTATCGCAATAGGGCGGCATAGGTAGAGTGGGCTAGAAGTCAAGCTCTTCAAGTAGAAATCGAATCCACACAAGCTCACAGGTGGTATTCGACATAGCTCGGTACTCTAACTCGGCACTGAAGCGAGACACAACGCTTTGTTTCTTGCTTTTCCAGGAGACCAAGTTACCTCCCACAAATACGCAGTACCCTGTAGTAGATCTGCGGTCGGATGGAGATCCGGTCTAATCTGCATCCGTAAAGCTCGCAACTCTCAAATGACCATGGTCTGAGTACAATATGTCTTTTCCTAGAGTATTCTTTAAGTAGCGAAGTATGCAAATCACCGCATCCCAATGAGTCACTCGAGGATCAGCAATGAATTGGTTCACAACGCTAACGGAATATGATACATCCCGTCGAGTGATAGTGAAGTAATTCAATTTGCCGACCAGCCGTCGGTATCTTTCGGGATCATCAATCGAGTGTACTTGTCCCGGAATAAGTTTAGTATCCGGATCCATTGGAGCCTCGATAGGTTTGCATCCCAGCTTCAGTCATCATATCCAGCACATACTTTCGCTGTGAGATGTAGATGCTCTCTTTCGACCGGGTAACTTCAATGCCCAAAAAATACTTAAGGCTCCTAAGATCCTTAATTTGAAGCTTCGTTTGCAGGTGGTGCTTGAGCTGTGTAATACCGGCTGCATCATCACCAGTAATCACTATATCATCAACATATACCACTAAAATAATGTGAAGGCCATTTAATTGATTGCGGTAGAACACCAAATGATCATGTGCATTGAGTCCAAACGAGGTTACGACCTCGGTAAATTTTTCAAACCATGCTCGAGAAGACCGTTTCAAGTCATACAAAGATTTCTTCAAACGAGAAACCAAAGCAGGATCCCCCTGAGCAACAAAACCATGTGGTTGCTCCATATAAACTTTCTCACCCAATGAGCTATGGAGGAAGGCGTTCTTCACATCAAGCTGATGAAGCGTCCAATGATAAGTAGCCGCAAAAGATAGAAGACGCACAGAGGTCATCTTAGCCACCTGAGAGGTCTCTTCATAATCAATGCCATAAGTTTGGGAATATCCTTTTGGCAACCAACCGTGCTTTCAACCGAGAGAGTGTCCCATCAGGGTTCACAATGTATACCCAACGACACTCTACAGCCTTGTTGGAAGTGAAACCAAATCCCATGTCTAATTCAGTTCGAGGGTAAGCATCTCATCAATCATAGCATCGGTCCATCGTTTCTGAGACAAAGCATCCGAGAGACGGGCAGAGCATAAGAGTCGAGTGAGGAGATAAATGCTCAATATATTGAAGATAGGTGTCATGTGGCTATATGGTGAGCTATAAGATGAGAAGTGCAGCTCTGGATGCTTTTCCGTAACGCAATGGGGAGATCAAGATCAATCTCCGGCGGAGCTTGAGACTCAGAGAGATCAGCCACAGGAGGCTGCGGCCGAGGAGCTGTACGAGTCCGACGAGCATATACCCTGATAACCGGTGGTGTGGGGTCCAACAGTGGGGAATTAGGAGTGGGAGTTGGTTCAATAGGAACGGTATGTGTGACCTCCAACACAGAAGGTGGAGAATCAACCGATTCCGACGAATGGATGAAAAATATGAGGAGTCCACAGGAAAATCAGTATCCATGTCTACAGTGGTGTGAGATGTAGAAAAGTAAAGGGTGGACTCATGAAAAGTTGCGTCAGCCGAAATAAAACGACACGCAAAACTGGACTATAGCAACGATGTCTCTTTTGAGTCCGAAAATACCCAAGGAAGCTGTATTTAATGGCCTTGGGGTCAAGTTTCGAACTCCTGGGTTGCAGATTATGGACAAAACACACATCCAAAAATTCGTGGAGGTATAGGGAAAAAACCCTTTGATGGAAACAATAAAGAAAGAGGAATCTGTCCATCAAGAACAGAAATGGGCACTCTATTGATCAAGTAACTGATAGTAAGAACTGCATCCCAAAAAGATTTAGACACTCACATATGAAACAAAAGAGTGCGAGTGATTTCTAATAAATGCCTATTCTTCCTTTCTGTCACCTCATTCTGTTGGGATATAATGACAAGAAGACTCATGGATAATGCCAAGCTGTGTCATATATGTTTTAAAAGGTGTAGTAAAAATTCCATGGCATTATTACTCCGCAATGCACTCACAGTGACACCAACTTGAGTTTTAACCTCAGAACAAAAATTTTGAAAATGCGAACACTTTAGTTCTAGATTTCATTAAATAAAGCCATATGATGGGAAAAGATATGGTTGCCAAAGGCCTCAATCAAAGTATATTGTTCGATAGGAGTGAGTGAAGGCGGAGGATTCATGTACTGGACCCGGCGTGATTCTCATGTTGATTCATGTAGCCTACCCCATATGCTTGGGATAAAAGGCTCAATTGTTGTAAAGCCATGTGACACGAAAGAAATCATCAATAAAAGTCACAAAGTAGCGAAAGCCATCTTGGGCAACAACGGGGCATGGCCGTCAAATATCAGAATGCGAGCGATGATGCTTACCCAGCTAACAAGACTCGCACTCTAAACTAGACAATGGATCGGGAGAGGGAACAATTCTCTTCAAGGTCTGTAAAGATGGATGACCAAACCGGCAGTGAGCATCAAGAGGAGATGTGGATACTGTTGGGCAGGCTACGGAGCGTGCATACTCATCAAGGTAGTACAGCCCATCAACTACAGTTTTTGTGCCAATCGCCCGTCTCTTCCCAAGCTCCTGAAAAACACATCCACCAGAAAAGAAAGTTGCGTCATAATTTAAATCTCGAGTTAACCGACCTATAGAAAGTAAATTGAATGGAAAACTAGGTAAATACAAGACATTGGAGAGAGGTAGCTTGGGTGTGGCAAGAACAGAGCCCAAACTGAGATAGTGTCATTCGCTAGGGTCACTGGGGTGGACCCAGGCCGTAGCCAATATAAAGACAATATGCGTCTCTCTCCTATCATGTGATCGGTTGTACCGGTATCGATCACCTAAGGACGATGTATAGTCGTCGGAGTAATAGAAGCTGTATGGTTACCTCTCGTAATCCTTAGAGTAGTGACAGCGGAAGTAAGGGGTGTAGTTGAGCCAGTCGAGCTATTAGAGACAGACGAGATAACAAGCATCAATCGAGTATTCTCCTCCTCCAAGGCTCTGGTGGAACTCACAGATGACGCTTAGTCTGACGAAGTGGTGGAGGATACATGAGACGTTGTCCCAACATGTGCACGAGTGGCGGGACGAGACGGTTGAGGTGGCTGAGGAGGCCTCCCATTCAGTTTCCAGCCGATGCTGCGAATATGCCCCTTTTGACGACAATAATCGCAGAAATGTGGCTCTCCACGGTCTCTGCCCCTAGTTTTGCCTCCAAAACGACCTGCTTCCCTCTCCCCCGTGAAAGATAGGAAGCGCGAGTAGAAGAACTCTCTGGCCTAACCAGGGCTCTGTGCTCGTCAAATGCCGCCCCCTGCTCATCAATAATCTCAGACGGGAAAATCTGATGGAGTGTATGATAGGTAGCGACAAGAGTGATATCTGGCTTCCCGAGCAAGGTCGGGCGAGCTAACTAGCAGTCAGGTCGTAGCTCCCCAATAAAAATAATCACCAGAAGGGACTCATGCCGCCTCCTTATCTCAATATCGCTAGTAATAGGGAACATCTTTGAGACGAGCTGATCAAGATGCGAGAACTCCAAATAATTCTGATGCAGCAATCAAGTCCCATGCTGGATCTAATACAGCTGATGTACCAGATCATATGCCTTCGAGAGGCTCTGCTGTGAAAAGTAGAGTTCCCAAATAGCCTTCACGGACCCCAAGCGTACAAGACCGTCCATAATGCGACGATCCATGAAACTCAGCATGAGATGGCTCAATTGTGCATCGTCGGCCTCCCAATCATCGGTAACAGGGTCAGGAGGAGGCTTCGTCAAGTGTGCACCTTTCCTCCGTCCCTTCACATAGGGCTCAACCATGAGCTTCCAGCTATGAAGATTGTTATCAAGTTTGAATTCCACCATCTTGGTGGCTACAACACTCGTCGAGAGCGACACCCCTTCTTTAGTCTCCATCATCAAACTTCATGACAAGAATTACTCCAACTCAATTAAACTCAAACGAATGTGATCGATCTCTCAAGATCCGATCCAGACAAACCAACAAACCCTTCAACAAGCTCGAATAATCATCTCCGAGAGCACAAGCCCCTCAACAACGTACTCATCACGACAATCCATCAGAAATAAAAAAAACTCCAAACAAACTCTCGAGAAATCAAGAACTCATCCAAAAAGATAAACCAAACAACTAAAGAAATCACCTTATCTCTCCATGCTCAGCCGAAGGAATCAAGAACCATCGAGTCAGTTTAAATCGAGGAAAGAAGGGAGCCAGTTTAGATATGCGATGACAACTACGAGGAGATCAAGTGAGGACCTGCGATCGATCAGGGGAGCAGCGGTCGAGTAGCGTGAGGCGAGGCGATGGCGACTACGAGCAGGGTGAGGTGAGGCGATGGCGATTGCGAGCAAGGCGAGGCGTCGATGGAGGTAGCAGGGGATGGCGTCAGTGGCGAGGGAAAGGTGTTGATGGCGAGGCATCCATGGCGACGAGATGGTGTCGATAGGTTGGTCGAGGCAGCGGCGTGGTGGAGATGGGCTAGGGCTTGTTTGATGGATGGCTAGGATTTGATCACCAAATCTGAACAGTTCAGATTTGGCTCTGACGCCATATTTTTATTATTGAGGAGAAATAGAGAGAATTTTAGGGAAATATAATAGATGAATTAGCTAGGCTCTAATTCCCCTTTTTATATAGGCAAAAGCCATTATGCAGTTATATCCCTATTATTTATCTATTACATAATAATCCCGTGTATAATACGGGTTATTCTTAACAGCAACAAACTCGAGAGATGAACATAAAGTATATTATATTAGAAATTGCATTCATCTATATGGAACAATATTAAACCTAAGAGGAAAGGTTGAACACTCCTACACTATTGCCATTGGATTAGTTCATTTTAAATTTATTAATAGTTCCCTCCAGAATATGATGCAATATATATACATGCATCACAATGAAACTTTAACCTTTTTTTTTCTGGTTTGATGTAACCCTCTCCAGATATACCTTGACCTTACATTTATCTAGTAAACAAAGAGCTTACAGGAAGATAAATGCTTATACTTTATAGCTCTCTCTTCGTTGGATTATTTTTTTTTGTGTGTGTGTGTGTGGTGGTGGTGGTGGTGGGGGATATAAATTTGTAGTAGATTCAATGATTTAGAGAAGTATGCAACTAACTCCTTTTTCAGTGTCATCTGATCTCTGTTATCACGTCTTGCTCATTATCATTTGATATTGCATTTCTTACAGTGTTTTTGTTATACCTTTGGATCCCGATATAGAACCAATTTGTTTTCCGCGATCAGTTAGGATCCACACACTTCTTCAAGATTGCATTTGATCTTTATCTTTTGGTAATGGTGTCTGAAGTTGTAATTATTCATCGTCTGATCCACGATTTATTTAAAACCAGGACCAGATTCGCAAAACGTGCACCATAAATTAAAGTATCTTTGCACAACACACCATCATATTTATAAGGTTTGCCATCATGCTTTTCCATGCGTTCTAGCAAACTATATGTTTCATTACTCCGGAGTTATGGACTATTGTTAATTTTCGACCTTATTTAGCATCAACCACTTCTTTAGCTTAGATAAAAAGTCACTAAGTTGCAATTGGTGCATGTCTCTAAGTTGCAATATAAGATCATTGAGATTGATAATATACACAACTTTTTTTTGTCAATTTGAAGACGTGGCGTAATTTCTTTGACCTGTCTCCACTTTCAATTGTCAAGGAAGAAGAATTCATTTCCTGCAACTGCTTATGTCATGGTACAATGGAAGGCTAGAAGTGTATTATTGAAGGCAACAAACAAATTAGATTCATACCCTAGAAAACTGATAGTCATATCGATGTTTCTGTTAATGCCCTTGTTATGTAAGTTATGCCAATTCATACGTCAAGAAAAAAAAGAAGAAAAGAAAAGAAAATTAATACATGAAATGAGAGTATCTAAGAGCAAAGGGTGAGGTGTTTACTGACAGGAAGAAAAAGAAGACAGCAACTGTAAACTTTAGCACGAACCAGGGTTACGTTTTTATTTTCATGTCATGCCCAAGCTATGGTTCAAAGATAAAAGAGTGTAGAACTGTAATTAGAGGATAGTATTATCTGATTTGTACATAATTCTCGTCGAAGGTCTTATTGAAACACTTAGTTGTGTAATTTCTTTCTGGTGAATTATTCTTTGGGGGTAGTTATTCTCAGGTATTCATGAAGTGCATAGCTTGTTCAAGCGGAAAGAAACCGTACATTTACTATGGACGATTTCTCGAAACAGATGCAATTGCTAGGAGAGGAGGTGAGTCGGTGACCGCTTCGGTAAGTAAATGCAGCCCATTTTGGTTTCTATAAAACTCAAGTGATCCTACGTCGGCCTGCAAATGACCCAATCCGTATTGTATTCTATCACATAAGTAGCTCCGGAAAGGGGACGACTTCTTTTCAATAATCAATAATAATGTGCAAAATCATGTCATGAAGCAAATGTTTGCAGCACAATTTCCTGAACTATTGACATTAAGGGATTGCTTATTGCAGAAGGAATGGTTCTCAGTAAGAATGAAAATGCAAATGAAAAGTAAACGAGGGCCTGCGTTCTCCCTTCCCCCCACCCCCGCCTTTTATTTTTTCCTATAACCAGATTTTGTACGAACATTATTCTATAACAATGTTCTTCCTTTTTACTCAAGGTTTTCATATATTTGTTTTTTAAGTTCATTTTGATTTATACTCGGTAACATTCAATTTGGTCGTGTGATTTGATGATTCGACTGGATTGTTCACTTGATACATAATAATGTCTTTGCTAGACTTCAGTTTCATTAGTTAGTAAATTTTGTAGATTGACTGGATTTTCAGGACATCTGCAGGGGCGATGAGCTGAATTGCTGGGGCCCGTTGTTTAACCCAAAGATTTTGGTTATTGAATCAGATATTATACTGGTTAAATTTCAGTATTCACTCGAACGAATTAATGTAGCTTTTTGATGGAAACAGAGAAATTGAGTATATCACTTCGGTTATTATCATGGTGTCATGCTTTGTGCTAGGCAATTTTGGGGAGAAATTTTCTTCCCATGCTCTTGGCATTGTCCTGAAACCCGATCCATGCTCAAAAGACAAATTTTTACAAAACACTAACAGGGAACTCCAAAAATCTTTACATACACAGGCTACTGTAATGCAATGCCATACGCACTCATTTCTCCACATAAATCATTTTTATGAGCCAAAGGTTCTTCCATTTCTACAGCGCAAAATCTCCCGCTTTCAGAAACATAAACTCAAGACATTGCATTACTACAAGAAAAATCAAACCATATGCACTGCACTCATTTCTCCACATAAATCATTTTTATGAGCCAGAGATTTCTTCCATTTCTACAGCGCAGAATCTCCCGCTTTCAGAAACACTCAAGGCATTGCATTACTACCAGAAAAATCAAACCAGTTTGGAGATTACTCTTCAAATACAACCGATTCACCATAGAAATAACAAGTCAATCACAGGCATTATATGGTGCTAAATTTGACATGATATTACTGCTCACCAACCATAAGCAAGGAATGACATTATCAGAATTTCTCAAAAGACAGCACAAGTATCGCATAAAGATGCATCTATCACCCCAGCAGGCATCCCTTCTTTCAAATCAAAGAAAGAAATATGAACTTATTTCAACTGAGTTTGCTGATGACACGCCTGCGAGCGCCACATATCAACAATTAGGGCAAAAGTGCATCTTCACCTTCAGCAAGCTCCAAATAAATTCATAGAACATCACAAGAGTGCTAAAAATGCAGTCGTCCCTCATGACAAAGAAAACAGCTCCAAATAAATTCATCGAACATCACAACTATTCTTTTTTTCTTCCGTAATTCAAATGCTGCGTAATTCATCGATGGAAATTCAACTGCCTACTGTAAAGTGTTGCTGAATAGAATCATGCATATGCCAGTTAAACTACACAGTATCATTTGTAAGATTAGCATGATCATACAAAGGGAAAAAAAGGTACTCAGCTGTACTACATAAATCTTTTAGATTCTGTATGAGATTTTATTTGCTAAATATTTATACCTAAAATCACTTAAACAAGGAGCTTATTAGCATAATAAATTTTTATCAGAAATAACCTCATAACCTTCGCCACGAACATGAGTTGACAGCATTGTCAGCCCCTCGGACATCGCCAATTGCTTCTTCCCTCATCACGGCTGCACGCATGTAGATTTGTACCCAACATACACAGCACCAACCCTCTCTATTTCCCTTGGCCGAATTGCCAAACTAGACGTCCCCTTTTCTGAGATGCTGAAAAAGGCTGCGAGAGAACCGGTATAAATGCATCCCACTACCCCTATCCCATAGGGAGGGCATTTGAATCAATTGAGAACCTTTTCTTCTACATGAATTACCCACAATATGTCCCATCACCGTGGCAACATTTGGAGTTGCATAGTCACGAATTGAAATAGTGTTGCATTTCATATCAATTCTGCGAGATCCACAGGGTAAAAAACTAAACCTTCTTTGCCACTTGACTTTTACGACTAAAACCTAATAAATGTAAAAGAACATAGCACAATTTCACACATCCTACTTGTAGTTATACCATTAGGTTTTTAATGCGGCTTCTACATTAAGTATCCTAATTACATATTTTCATTTGATTCTTATTATTGCTAGAATCAAATTGTTAGATTTCAAACATAACTATTGACCGTGATTCTACTTTCAAACATAACTATTGCCCCCTAATACATCTTTCTTGTCTCCTTCATAATATAGTTGAGTTGCATTTTATATATTATTCTTTTAAATTCGTCTAGGGTTAACTAGTTAGTCATTTTAGGATTTGATTTAGCCTACACTCTTCCGTCAAGAAATTATGTTAGCATTTGAATGTATAACTTGAAAATAGCAATAAGGCTCCAATTTGGCTTTCATATCACACAGTAAAGCTCGAGGCTCATATTTGTCATCCAAAAAAATTAAATTTCAATATGTTTTCCACCATCGATATAAAGAAGAATAAATACATGAAGTTAAAATGAATTTATCTGCACTCAACAATCGTATTTCAGATCTGATCTACATATCTTCTGACCTGCTTTGCTTCTTCAAAAACTAGATCTCAAGATTTTGATGTCGAAAATAGTCGAAGCTTGGAATAGAACAAAGAATATTTTAAAGGACGAGGTTACGGGAATACTTTGTTTGTTGAACCTATAAATGAGTTGACAAGATTTCTTTTTAGGAAATGTGAGTAATTTTTAGGTTGGGCTGTGAATTTTTTTCACTAATAATTTTTAGAATAATGGGTTATGAATTCTTCCTAACAATGTTTGGCCTAAGTATTTTTCTAGATGGTTGAGATTAGAATCTCTTAGTTCAAATTAGAATCTTTTGTAAAACTTGATATGCTTTTAAGACTGTAGTTTAGAAGTTCTGGATGGTTGAGGTCTAACTATCAGATTCGGTATTATAAATTAATTGTAACAATAAACTTATAAGAATAATAACATGATTCGGAAACATTTTGATTATTGTTTATTTTATTTCCAACATTGTGAATTAATCGTAACAATCAACTTATAGAAATAATATCACAATTAAGAAACATTCTTATTATCTTTTATTTTGTTTTATGGGTTCAGCACGCCAAGGATAGCACGCCAAGGATCCCCATCACCTTTACAGTTCCCATCATCTTTTCCATTAAAAAATTATTAGCTCTATTCCAAAATGCGACTCTCTTCACCATCAAAATCTTGAGATTTGATCTTCTAAGAAGCTCATATCTAGACTTCGACATCAAAATCCTGCGTTCTAGTCTTTAAAAAAGCAAAGCGTGGCTCTAAAGATATGAATATCCATATCCATTGCTGAGATCAGACGGATTCTCTTTCACTTCCATGTATTTATTTTTTCTTTCTATTCCTTCGTATCGGTGGCGAAAAACATATTGAAATTTAATTTCTTGGATGATAAATCCGAGCCTCCAGATATACTATTGTAATATCCCAAATATTGCTTTTGACTTAAAGAGTAAACAAAGGATATATAAGAGTGTTTAGTGCAAAGATGTCAAATTATTTTATCACATTTTCCTTTAACCCTAACCTAACCCTAGTCGCTGATCTCTCTTGCTCTCTTGTTTCTTTTTCGGCCCTTCTCTCTCTCAGTCATCTCTTCCCCTCTCGATTTTGCTTCCTCCCTCTCCTCTCTTCGATTCCCTCTCTCCATCTCTCGGTACTAGCTCCATGTCTCTTTCATACATCTCATCTTAGCCTAAATGCCTAATTTATATTGAAGGTTATTTCTTGGAGTAATCTCGACGTTTGCATGCTAGGAGTCAGAAGGCTGATAGCTTTTGTCATGGATACTCTTTGATATCTACAACAAGATATGGATCAATTCTAACTATTTATGTTAGGATTAGGGTTTGAGATTGAACACCATATATGATTCACTTTTAAGCCTAGGGTTTGTCGGTTTAGCGGTCGTCGTAGCTGCAGACTATCAAACTATGGTCCGCTAGAATTTTTTGTTGACTGGAGAAGCAAACCAAGATCGATGTCGATTCCTCTCGAAAGTACTAGCAAGAAGTACTTTTTCTTATCGTTTCAATCTCTTCGAACCCAATGATCTAGTACATGTATACTGTCATCAATATTTTATTAATTTAATTTCTATAAATCTTGTTATGTTAATAGATAGAAATGATATAAGAATATGGTTTAGGGTGAATTATTTCTTTGCGTTCAATGATTTAAAGAGGCATGATGTATGAATAATATTTATTATATGTTGTTCTAAAGATCCACTTGCAATATGAGACGAAGATATGAAGTCGCACGAATCTGTAGGCCTCCGCAAGTACTGTAAGTGGTGTTACATTGTTTATCAATTTTTATGATTTTAAATCCTATAAAATCATGTTCTACACACGTTTCACAACGCCATTAATAATTAAGAGTTATGTATGTGATAATTATTATATTGATTGTCTTGTATGATTGGTTGTACTAACGCTATATATATGCATAAAATAAATGAATGCCAATGAATATATGCTATAATATGCTTATGCATTATATCTGATATGCTTATTGTTTAAATTATCGAGGTTATATTTGTATCATATTATGAGACGAGCTCATTATATAAAAAGTGTATTTTTTTATATAGTTAAGGATGTGCACACACTCATGTGTTGTAGTTTGAGTTGGTGTTGTGTATATTACACAACTGATGGCATGTAATTGCCGTTATCTAAATGGATTCTTATATTCATTTTGGCACATATTGTGGTATGCATCATATAGGTCAATACCGGTATGAATGTGGAAGATTAAGTGGGTAACAAACCCATGTTATTAGTGTAGCTTCATTAGGGTTATTGCGCACCGTATGACAACCTTACCGCGGGTCAAATATCGGTTCTCCCTACCACATGCTATTAATAGTGGAGTTTTACTTATGTTAACCGAGCTAGAGGTGTTGACAGTACTTAGTCGTAACCCAGTCTAATCTTCCTATGGATGAAAATAATATTTTAAAAAAGCATTGCATATGCTCGTAGATGAGCTTGGTTACATTGATAAGATATCATTAATTGATTTATATGCTATAAAGAGATTATTGTTATTATCTGATATCTCCAATCGATATATTCATTTAAATATTTTTGTTATACATTGTATCCACTTCTTACTAGGCTGTAAAACCCACCCACCTTTTATGTGGCCACTAATCCAATATGTGGGGTGTTTAAGTATGCATTCAACTATCGCAACACTTGGATCTACAACCGTTATAACGTTTATGGACTTGCAATCAACCTATGGAATATTTAACAATTTCGAATTTCGAGTATAATTTTTTTGGATATTTGAAATTTTATATTGCATGTAGATTTTTTAAGATAGGCATTGCGATCTTCTATGAGGAGAAGATTGTGGCACGTCATGCTTGGAATGTGAAATTTTATGTATATGGTTTTGGGGCCTGACAACTATGATGATGTGAAGGCCAAATCTAAGCCTCATTGCTATTTTCCAGGGTTCTAAGTTCAAGTTAAAATCTTTTGTACAACTTGATATGCTTTTAAGAATGTTGTTTAAAGGAACTTATTGTTGAGGTTTAACTAGGAATTTTACTCTTGAATAACACTCAGAAGCCAAATCTTTCGACGAGTTAAGCAAAATAAATTTATTATTTAGTAACCAAATGTACAAATTCAGGATCCTTCTAAAAGAGAGCTTGGGTATAAATGTTGCAAATAGAATCTCAACCAGAATCTAAAGGATGTAGAGAACCTACTTTTGAATCAACAAGAAAATCAAGTGAACAAAATAAATGGCCTCGCACGAACCATTCACCTCCTTTGTTGGGGGCATCCCTTCCAACCCCCATAACACTACAAAGTTAAGATGCATATCTCCTTTGAGATTTTATAAGCTCTTGACGTACCTACTATGGAATAGTTAAAGTCACAATGTTCTAAATGTCGGCCGACATCGCCGGAATATCGATTTTGAGAAGAAAACGACACATGCAAAAAAATTCGGGGTAACTATGTTTGGTGAATGTCAGCCGACTTTTGGTGATTTCGACCGAAATATCATATCGTTATAACGGCGTTCAAGCCAAAATTTACCATTGAGGGGAATTTCTTTTGGGTGTTGGGTATTGTAAATAATCCAGTTCATTTGGACCAACTTACTTTGCAGGAATCTCGTTTCATCTCTTGTTTCATCGATTGAGCTATTAAGGATGATATAAATTTAATAAAACAAAAAATCTAAATAACTTAATATTTTTTTAAAAACTAAGTTATATAAACGACGTTTACATTACAAAAATGTAGAACCCGATATTTGATAACACTACCCGATATTTCACGATGTCTTATATTTGACATCAAAATCTTCGGGCAAACATGACACCGGCATCCAAAATTTAGAACATTGGTTAAAGATATATTTCTCTAATCATGTATTTTTCTAATCATGTTTTCCAAGAGAGAATGCTTCTGCTACAAGAGTATCTATTTCGCCTTCGCCCCTTCCAAAGGAAATTATAAAATGCCATGCAACATCTAACATCTTAAAGGTTAGGACAGAAAAGGTCGACCCCCTAAGAGTATCATACGATGAGAACTTTTAACTAAAATAAGTGCTACAATATCCGTGTATAATGAAAAAAATAACCGCATGTAATTATAAAGTCCCTCCTATTTGAGATGCAAAACCTGTACACCTAAGAAATACTCATGCGGTCTTTGATCAACAACCGTTCTACAACCTCAGAGAATTTTGCTATGAGGCTAATTAACAAACCATATCACTTCCTGACAGATGCTGTATTTAGCTGCTCAAAGATCGACCGCAATAGTAAATATTGGCAGCAAAACATGGAAATTCTAGCAACAATTATGGTGTAAATGACTCGAAACTAGCATGGGTATAAAACAAAATAAACAGAATTGCATCAGTAACAATGCATGCATGAGATGAGATTGCAAGAGCACTGGAATAACCTTAAAATACAAGTATTTGATAGAAATAGATTGAAGAACATAGTCCCATATATAAGAAAACAGAAAACTTTGTTTGCTATGTTTAAAAAAAATCTTAGGGTAAGAGTACATGGGGAGAAGGACAACCCTAAACTAAACAAACTAAGCATCAAAGATTGATCATAGTTCCCAACATGGCAACGACACACCACTGATTGCACCATATTCAGTTTTTCAACGTAACTCTACCAATAATCATAACTTCAAGAAAGATGTACCAAACTTCTTGCTTGAAATTTTAGATTCCGAATCCAAAAACGGCTCGGATCCTCTGAAAGATGAGATCTCTCCAACCCCTCTCGGTGTTCTCAACCACCGTAGAATTCCCATACCTGCACAAACAAGCAAATATTGTTGTAAAACAACGTTTAAAATCGGGCACTTCAATCTTTTTTGTCTAACAACTGCTTTTGATACGATTAAATGAACAATTTATCGTCCCACCTTGTAAAAATATGTGCGAATGAAATTAATTAGGCCTACAGTTAACTAACCAATATCCAAACCCTTGTAACCCAAACTTAATATTAAAGCATGAACTAAATATTATATCAGGGCTATTTGGTTTGCAACAATAGGGAATGCAACACATGTTGCACAAACATCTGTTGCAAGCAAAAACCTACTACCTATTGTCCTTGTGTTTTTTCGTGCTGTTTGATTTTCAAATCCTAACCACCTTTTGTGTTCGGTTGAACAATAAACAATTGCTTTGCGTTTGCTCAGATTTCTCAAAGTTAAAGATATTTTTTACAAGTAAATGGTTGGAAAAAACATTCTAAGAGTTTTTGCATGATGAATCACATTTCCATTAATATGAAGAAATCCATTTCTATTGCAAACAAATGTTGCACACAACGCCATACACAAGAAACCAAACAGCCCAAAAATGAATGCTCAATTCTTTGCTTCTTGTTAATGTTGTCATATTTTCTTCTGCCTTTTAATGAAGCCGGTTATTTTATTTTTTTTATTGATGTAATGATCAAATTTGTTTACCCAAATAGCAAACGAAAACATGTTTTACGATATTCCAAGCCCGAGAGTTGACAGACAACAAACATATGAGCACCGATTCTGATCCAATAGAAAATTTACCTATCTTCCTCTGGCACATTGGTCTGAACTAGCTTTATAACCGTAACCCCCGGCTCCGGTTCATCAAATGTCATCCTCACCTGCATTCATACAATTCGTAAAAATCGCAAAAAGCCACCAAATATACAAATTATAGAATTATGAAACAAAATCATCGCTCACAGTCGAATAAATCCCATCGGGCCAGCTCCCGAACCGCCACTTCTGCACAATCAGCTTCCCTTCCTGCAGCTCCTCGTTCGTCCCCACCACCGACCCATCGAAAAGACTGATCTGCCCTCCGACCTCTTTACTGATCCTCGCATTACTTTGAGTGAACCCCTTCCATCGATTCTCATCCATCAGGATCTCGAACAAATCCTTCGCCCTGCAGCTGAACTTCTCCGTCACCGTTATGGTCTTGAACCCCTCCTTCTCCTTCTTCATCTTCTCCACCTTCTCCGGCGCCGGCGCCGACGGAGGTGGAGCGGCAGCGGCAATCGCCGGAGACGTCGCCGCCTTGGAAGATGGCTTCTTTACCTCGAGGTCGTCCTTGGCGGGGCCGCCCTTGGCCATGGCCTGCACATAGGCCCTGATCTTCTCCAAAATTACCGGCTTGCCCCTGGCGAGGACGGCGTCCTTGACCCGCTGCCCTAGGGGCCCCTCGTCCTTGACGACGACGCGGATCTCGGGGTCCTCGTCGGCGTTCTCGTCGGCGATGTAGGGGATCTCGACGGATCCGGCGACGGCGAGGCCGGATGAGTCGAGGATGGAGGCGTCGAAGGAGAGGGAGAGGGAGAGGTCGTAGCCGGGGATGACCTTGCCCTTGCGGATGTTGACGTAGGCCTCGCCGTCGAGCTTGTCGAGGGACCTGGTGGCGATCCGCAGGCCGCCCTGGCCGTCGACGAGGGTAAGGCCGAGGAGAAGGGAAGAGAGGAGGGAGCGCGACCACTCCAGGCAGTCGCGCTCCGCCCAGTGCCAGTTGTGGACGTTGGCGCCGTCGGGGCGGTCCTCCACGATCCACCGCTTGTCCCCCTCGCCGTACTTCGCCATTGGAGATCGAACGATCGGTTTTATTTTGGGGTTAGGGTTAGGGTTTTCGAGAGATCTTGGAGATGATTTGAGGAGAGAGCTATTTAAAAGGAGGGGGAGGGGACGGGAGAAAGGGGTTCTAGATTGTTCTGGGGAGACAACTACAACTTGTATGATAAATTGGGTCTCGAATGTCAAGATTAGGCTGTGTTAAAAGAGTTTGAATCTCGTCCGCTCAAATTGGAACGGCTCCATAAAAACTTGTTTAAACAAGTCAGGTTTAAGCATGAAGCTTGTTAAAATAAACGCCCGACTCGAATAGTTTATTGCTTAGTTAGTATTTAATAGAAATAATAAAATAGTTATTTATTCTAGATAAATTAGAGGATATATATATATATATTAACTCATCAATATCATTCGAAATTCAGATCGTCATGAATATTTAATCAAGTATTGTTATACTACAATATCGAAGAATGTAGATTTTGAGAATGTTTTCGATGGTGCCGTCAACAAGCACGGGACCTAGAATCTCGGGCTTGGTAGTATTTTCGTTGGTGCTTAACCTTTGGTGTAATGAACCGCAATCCCTTCAGAAAGAAAGACAGATAAGACTTTCGACTTGTTCATTTAGCAATACCAACGATATTTCTCACTACTCAGGCTGTTAAAAATAATGTAGAACATTTATTTGTTTTTCATATATTTTTTGTAATTATTTATAGCTATGTTATTGATTTTAATAAATTTTATAAAGCTCGAGACTCGGCTCCGGCTTGGTGGAAGCTCGCTCGTGCTCGTTTGGCAAATAAACAAGCCAAGTTTGAACAAGTTTTTGAGCTCATTTAAATAAAAGAGTTAAGCCGAATAACCTAAAACTCGAGTCGTTTGGCTTGTTCAACAGCCCTCAAGATTTCTTCGCTGGTCTCACTTATAATAATTAATTACGTTACTCAGGAGATTAGCTCTTTTAAGAGACGAGCCGTTCATGAATGTTTAGGCCTAGACGCCTCGGTGCCTACTTCGGCTAGACCCCAAACACACGTATTCATGTTGTACACCCGAAATCCATCTCCATGAAAAAACTAGAATTTACACTATACATCCAAAGGCTGATCTGGATATACTCAGGGTTGTTTATGTTGGTCGAAGATGGGATTCTATCGTTGAAGAGCTCGAGTTCAACACCGGCAAAGGCCTCACCTTCAACCGCACCATGGAAATGGCAGGAGTTAACTGTTGACGAAGGGTTCACATTCTACTCCGGCAGACCCTCCGATACGATAGCTGTAACATTTCAGAAAATATAAAATATTATTTTTGGAATTTAATATTAAAATAATATATTTCCCGAAAACTGCCCGATTTGCGAAACTGGGGTTCTCGAAAAAGTGTATGAATACATACCAATAATTGTGAAATAATTGGGAATTAAAATGATTTATTCATTTAAAAATATATTTAAAAGATTTGGCATTTTTAAAATTTATTATATGCAGTTTTGATAATACCCGATTAGTGCACTGCTAATCGCGATTAAACCAAATCCGTATTTCTACAGTTTTCCATGGCTAGTGCACCATGACATGTTATATGTTGTTTTATTTCATTGTGTTATGTGTTATGGTTTTATTGTGGGGAGAAAAGAAAAAGAAAAGAGAAAGGGTTAAAAAAGGACAAATGATTGGAGAGAGAGAGTGAGATATGAGTGAGGGTGAGAATAAGAGGAAGAGAGAGAGGGGGGGGGGGCAGCCATATCCTTAGTTCCCTCCCCCATTATTTTCCTTCTTCATCTTCCCTAAACTCATCTCTCTCCACCTTCAACCCTAGATCCATCTCAAAATACTTCTCAAAACTCTAAACCCTTTTTACAAAAAATGACCACCTCTTCATCCTCTACAAAATGGACCAAGCAAAATTGGATTTTGATGACATTGGGAAGTTAGGGTTTCTCTTGAGTTTCAACCATGAGGTATAATCCCTTCCATCTAGTTTAGTTATGTATTCATAGCATTTTAGTTTGGTTTAGAATTCGTTTAGTAATGGATTTGTGATGTTGGAATTTTCAAGAGAGGAATTATGGCTTGTTTGGAATTGGTGTTGGGTAGTGGCTACCTACAGAATTTAGTGTCGACTTTACTGGCCAATACCCGGATTTGAAAACAAAACACGAACCTAGAAATTTTCCCGACATCGAATATTGACGGTTTGTGATAGTATTATGGAATCTGGAGTAACCCAGGGGCACTAAAAATAATTTAGCAAAGACAGTGAGATGAGTAGGTGTTGTGAGTGCACCCTAAAAACCCGAGACCCCACAACCCCTTACAAGTTGCAGATTTAATCCCCCAGGCCGCAAATTGCGGCCTGGTCTTGATGGTTTGGTTTGGTGTTTTCTCCATGTCTTCCTTATCTGATATCTAGAGCAACCCCATATGCAAAATTGTCTAGTTTGACCTGAGTCAAAATCTGAGAGCACTTTGGTGTGATTTTGGCTATGTTTTTCCGCATTCTGAAATGTTTTGTTTTGCTAATTGGATTTGTATTTGGTTGTTGGATGTTTGTACACCAACAACAAGGATTGTTTGATTGTTTTGCACGCGTAGGCTATAGGTTCTAACCTATGAGCGCGCCATATGCCGTATCGGTTTTCCGGATTCGATTTTAATAGCGATTGCGATTATTTATTATTGTAGGTACTCTCGCGTGGATTGCGAGGCAACGGAGCGTGGCGTCACCGACTTCGGCAATCGAGGATCAAGGTGAGTGGATCTATATCCACGGGGGAAATTGGATGGATGGCGTATAACACCCTCGCAAAGTTTTGGTGGAGACCGATTTGTAGTACATGGTTAAGAAAACCTAGAGTAGCAACTAAGGTTAGAATTAAAAGATAGCTATAGAAACTGTAGGGTGTTTTTCATCACCCCATTGAGATGGGAATACGCGCGCGGTTGTCAGGTATACTACAGATTCCCCCTGCCTAGGGTAGGCCGGGGTTTAATGATTGTGGGGATCCGAATCTCCGGCAGCCGCGGACTAAGCTGCCGTTAATTACCCCTCACCTTTGGGGTGAGGGAACCTCCGATTAACGGGTTAAACTGGTCACGCGAACTCAATGTGCAGTGTACGTGTGTTTTGTTTTGGAGGGGGGTTTGGATATATCGGGAGCTACGCAGAGTTTTTTACGGGGGTCCCGCTACCCGGATAGCGGGCTGGGGGTCAAGGGGGCTAGCAGCCCCCTTGCGGGGTGCGGGGCAGCGCCCCGTTAGAATTTTTTTTCTAACAGGGACAGTATCGTGGTGTATGTGTGCGTGCACATATGTATGCATATGTGTATATTTATATATATATATGTATATATGTATGTATGTGTGTGTGTGTATATATATATATATATATATATATATATATATATATAAGAAAGAGAGGGAAAAGGCATCCAAAGGATGCGTGGGGCCAGCGCCTTGAGCGCTGTGCGCTCAGGCGCAAGCGCGCCACGTGTCGGCACGTGGGCGCTTTGCGCTCGAGCGCAGTGCGCCTGAGCGCAAGAGCGCCACGTGTCGGCACGTGGGCGCTTTGCGCTCGAGCGCAGTGCGCCTGGGCGCAGCGCGCCACGTGTCGGCACGTGGGCGCTTTGCGCTCGAGCGCAGTGCGCCTGGGCGCAAGCGCGCCACGTGTCGGCACGTGGGCGCTTTGCGCTCGAGCGCTGGGCGCTGGCGAGACAAAGGGGCTTTTAGTCCCAGAACCAGAAGTTATGCTTCAGAAAGGAAGTATTTATTATATATATATATATCTATGTAAATATATGGAGTTAAACTCCTAAAATGTTTTGGTTGATGAAAGAGGTTCTTCCTCTTCCTCCTCTGTTGGCTGGATCTTGATGATCAAGAGATGTGGGATTTAAAAATCTCTCCTTTTTGAGATCTAATGGTAGATCCAAGTTCCCCTTTGTGGGTTTTGTGGTGGAAGACTTCTTAGGTTTTGAAAAGAAAGAGTAAAACTCTTGATTTGATTCAAAAGAAATGAGAAGGTTTAGAACCTTGGAGAAGGAGCAGGAGGCACAAAAGATCTCAGATCTAAAATTTTTGTGGTGAGAATGAAAAAGTATCCTTTTTTATTCATCATGCTGCCTTTTATAGGCTTACATATTTGCATATAGCCCCTTGGGCTTCACAAAATGGCATTTTGCCTATCCCATGGCTCATGTGCCATTTCATTTTTGCACATAAGCCATGGGCTTACAGAAATTTGGCTTTCTGCCCGTTTTGTATACATTCATGTATAAAAAATTACATAAAAATAATTTATTACATGATCTATATTTTGGCATGGAGGAGGCTGGCCGCGGGCTCGACTTGAGCATGGGCCCGCTTGACCTGGGCTTGGGCCCACCTGGCTTGGTGTTGACCTTGACTTTGACTCGGTCAACGGGGGTGTAAATTTTTACCCCAACAAAGTGCCCCCCATCAATAAATGCACACCGCACATTTGAGTTGTGTGCATGAAATTGATGGATCTTTAAGCTGAACTTCAAGGTGGAATATCATTCCGGAGGCGAAGCATCATCCCGGGGAGCATGATTCCCAGGGATCGGAGCATCATTCTGATTCGCGGAGCATAATTCCAGGGTCGGAGTATCCCTCGGGGAGCATGATTCCCAAGGATCGGAGCATCATTCCGATGAGCGGAGTATGATTCCAGGGATCGGAGCATCATTTCGATGAGCGGAGCATGACTCCAGGGTTCGGAGCATCATTCCGAAGAGCGGAGCATGACTCCAGGGTTCGGAGCATCATTCCGAAGAGTGGAGCATGATTCTAAGGATCGGAGCATCATTCCGATGAGCGGAGCATGATTCCAGAGTTCGGAGCATCTTTCCGAAGAGCGGATCATAATTCCAAAGATCGGAGCATCGTTCCGATGAGCGAAGCATGATTCCAGAGTTCGGAGCATCTTTCCGAAGAGCGGAACATAATTCCAAGATTCGGAGCATCATTCCGAAGGGCGGAGCATGATTCCAGAGTTCGGAGCATCATTCCGATGAGCGGAGCATGACTCCAAGGATCGGAGCATCATTCCGATGAGCGGAGCATGACTCCAGGGTTCGGAGCATCATTCCGAAGAGCGGAGCATGACTCCAGGGTTCGGAGCATCATTCCGAAGAGCGGAGCATGATTCCAAGGATTGGAGCATCATTCCGATGAGCGGAGCATGATTCCAGAGTTTGGAGCATCTTTCCGAAGAGCGGATCATAATTCCAAAGATCGGAGCATCGTCCCGATGAGCGGAGCATGATTCCAGAGTTCGGAGCACTTTCCGAAGAGCGGAGCATAATTCCAGGATTCGGAGCATCATTCCGAAGGGCGGAGCATGATTCCAGAGTTCGGAGCATCATTCCGATGAGCGGAGCATGACTCCAAGGATCGGAGCATCATTCCGATGAGCGGAGCATGATTCCAAGGTTCGGAGCATCTTTCCGAAGAGCGGATCATAATTCCAAAGATCGGAGCATCGTTCCGATGAGTGGAGCATGACTCCAGAGTTCGGAGCATCTTTCCGAAGAGCGGAGCATAATTCCAGGATTCGGAGCATCATTCCGAAGGGCGGAGCATGATTCCAGAGTTCGGAGCATCATTCCGAAGAGCGGAGCATCATTCCAAGGATCGGAGCATCTTTCCGAAGAGCGGAGCATAATTCCGACGAGGAGGTCGTTATCCCGAGGCGAAGCATGATTTCGACACGGGGTAAATTCTGGGACGAAGCATGATTCCGCCGCAAAGGTTGTTGGTTTGATTTGATTTGGGTTGACATCAGCATCGCTACACTGGGATATGGTACCAGGAGCGAATCATCATTTGTCATGAGAGCATTTGGGAATTGTTTTTTTTTTGTTTGGCATCAGCATCGCTACACTGGAATATGGTACCAGGAGCGAATCATCATTTGCGTTTGCTTATTAGGAAACGATGGCTTAGGAGACAGGTTTTAGGTCCCTATCACCTAAGACTTTTCAATTTTGTGAGCCGTAAGGGTCTCACAAAGCATTTTCTCCCTACGAGTCGTAAGGATCCCGTAAATGCATTTTCTCCTTGGGAGTCGTGGGGACTCCCGAGTGTGTTGCTCCTTTGTGAGTCGTAAGGATCTCACGCGGGAATTTTCTCCTCACAAAGTCGAGAGGACCTTGTGAGTGCATTTCATCTCTTTCTCACGAGTTTGCGCCCTTTCGGGTTTTCACAAACTCGCCGGCAGTCCTGCTGTTTTTACTCACGGAGCCCTTTCGGGTTTTTCATCCGTGCCCATTTTGCTTGTGGACATACCCTTTTTTTTATTTTTTTATTTTATTATTTTTGGAGAGATTGGGATCGTTTTACGTCCGTGGATTGTATACGGTTTTGCAGGATGTATGATCCAGACCGTAGGGCCAAAAATATTTTGGGACTTTGTTGGCATCTGATTCGTATGTCAAAAACTATTTGTAACCGCAATCAAGAACGGCGTCGCATGAAGCTAGCCGGTGAGTACGGGTCGGTCCACAGGGATGTTGTGAATCTCCTATCCGCGCTAACGAGTTAATTCCGATGGGTGTTCGGATTGGTTATTAAATCTAAAAACCTAATTATTCTATACTACGATTATCTAGATCTATTCTTGCTAGGGTTAGGTTTAGGGATGGTTTGGAAATGCAAGTAAATCTCAACGCTTTCATACCCGAATGAAGATCTATGAGGAGTTATGGTAATTATCAATAAAGGGGATTAGATCCATTCGGGAAGGTGTTCCTTCCTCTAGGTTCTTGTCCTTCCTTTAGAGATCCTTACCCTAACTTCCATGGAAAACGCGCGTAACCGGGCCTTCACACTACGGTGTCATCGTTACCTCGAGGGGTAGGATGTCGTAGGGCGCGGTGTGTGCGTGTATGCATGGAGTCCTATTGTAAATATTTGGTGGGTAAGAAAGAGATGAGAGATCTCATCTCTCAAAATCCTTCCCAAAGCTAAACCCTAAACAAGTTCCTAGGGCATGAAATTAAATCTACCCAGGGCAAAGAATTAAAATCTACACTAGGGCGAGAAATTAAATCTACTTACAGATGCATCCCTCCAATCATCCATACAGGGTTGTCAGATCTGAATTTCTGAATGGAAAGGAAACACCGATGCTCTCCAAAAAGAGATCTGAAATTTATTATTAAAAGGAGGCATAAAGTTTACAATGATTTAGAGTTCCTATTTATAAAGAATAGGAAACCCTAGGGTTACATTTGTTCCGTATGTCTGAAATTACAAAAATAGCCCTTTGAAGACCAGTCAACGCCACCACCAAATTATGGTAAAGTTTTGCGCCCGTAATTCCTTCTATCCACCGTGGAACCGCGGCCCCATCCAGGGTTTGGCCGCGGTTCCGCGGCCATCCTGGTGGTTTGGGCTGTGAAAAATTCTGTGTTGTCTTCTGGTGACTTTGTCTTCCTGTTTCTATATGTCTTTTTCTATTTGGGCTTCTAGGTTGGTTCCAGATCTTCAGTGAACAATTTGCAATGGCTTTTTAACCGTTTGCCTTGACATTTTGGGATCTTGCGTTGCCTTGTTAATTGTGAACTGTCTTTCGATATAGGCTTGATTAAGATCCTCCCATTTGTTGGTCAAAAGTCCATATTTTCATCGTCTTTACATCGTTTTCACTGTTTCCTGTCCAAGAACCTGTAACCTGTAATATGTAGCAGACATGCGTCAAAAGTAGCTGTTTATTTATAAAAAGAATAAGAATGGGGAATATAATAATGCAATATTATGGTGTGAACAAATACCCCCAAACTTATCTTTTTCTCGTCCTCGAGCAAACTTATTTTTATTCACTAAAATCCTAACCTAACCGCACTTTCGCAGGGAAACACGATTGCACTGAGCACGTGCAACAAGCCGTTAAACCTCTAGGTGTCTCTAGTAGGAGGAGTGTTGTCTCCTGAGGGTTTTCAGCGGATTACACCCACAAAATCCTATCAATTCGGCCCATTGACTTTTTTTTTCCAATTAGGTTTTCCCAACAAGGAATTCTATTATCTTTGACCCGTAAATTATCCACCCACATTCTTCACACTTCCTCATTATTTAACTTAAGATTATATATGTTATGTAGATCTACTTAGCTTTCGGCATCTCTTAAGTTTTCCTTCTAGGGTTCCATCTTCACTTAGGAATTTCTATCAACCTTACTAAAGATACAAGTTCTATTCTTCATTCCTTTCTCTCATCTAAACTCCAATTACATACCCCTACGTGTGTGTATAGATTACCCCTACACTTGGAAATTCAAATCAAGCAATCATACTCTCGTCCGTTGTCCAAAGTACTTATTAATAGGTGAATTTTTAATTGAATTTTGCTTACACATCCTTCATGCGACCGTTAATACTTCTTGAGGTACCAACGACCGATTACAAGATGCGTTAGCACTTTAAAGTGTACTTTCTAGTTTTGCAACACCCAAGGCTTTTAGCAGTGACTCCCAAACCAGTTGGTCTAAGGCACTAGGTGATGAAGCACCCTCGCTAAATATTTTATCTATTTTTGCAGCTTTAAGTAATCACAAAAACCAGTGTTCATTTTTTTAATTCTATATTCACACTTTTTTCTTTTATTTTCATTGTACTAAGGACTTTAGACAAGAGCATTTCAAGGTCTCTTCTACTATTCCAAGTTTCAAGGTGCGTGATTGTGCAGATTGTAGGGTATACATTTTTAGAATCTAGACTTAAGTTAGAAACTATTTTTTAAACTCATACTCTAATAAGAACATCAATACTCTTTCCTCATTTTGACTTAACCCAAGAAGTGAACCCAAAATTTGCCTATTTCTAAATAAACTACAAGGCATATAGTTTCTACCGTTAAACTTTAAGGAATGTTATTTTTAGGGGTTTTAATTCACTAAGTCTAAGATCTAGTTGTTCCTAGCCAGTTAACCTATTAGTCAAACTCAAGTCAATTAGCCAAAATTGACTACAATTATTTTTATAATTTTTGAAATTTTTCAATTTTTATGGGTTTTCAAATAAGTATGCAAATGCAAAAATATGTACAAATGAATGCGAAGGAAGAAGACGTACCGAGCATACCCCCAAACTTGAACTTGACAGTGTCCTCACTGTCATACTAAACCAAGAGGGTCAAAATGTCGGCACTCCCCTGTTTATTTATTTACAATTTTTTTATTTATTATTTTTTTTTATGTTTTGAATTTTTTTTTTATTTTTTTATAGAAAAAGAAAACAAAAAGATATATACATATATACAACAACTTTCCCCCCAAACTTAAGCTTGGCCTTACACAAGCCAAAAGTTAGCACCAACCATTCAAAAATCTTATCGTGGTAATGGTATAGTCGGTGCAAGAATGGGGTGGAAAGAAAAGAAATGAGAAACACGCGAGACCGTGTGGAAAGAAGAATGGTAGAATATGTTCTCGGTGGGGGAGAAGAAGGGCAGAAAGGAGAAAGAAGAGTCGCGCGATCTCGAGGGTGTAAATCGAGTGAATAAATTAGCGCAATATGTGATGACCGATATGTTATAAGCGATTGCGCTAACCTATCAACCCGTCGGGAAATGGAGTCAAATCCCTCAAGATTCGCAAGAAAATATGGGTACGCCGAACTTGGTATACGAGATGAAAGCGTAACGGTCTCTTGTACGGTCGGAACAATGGGAAGGACGACAGGGAGTGAATTAGGGATAGCCTCATTCTCACCGTAGTAAACTGTCTCGAACTTGAAAGATTCCATTAATGGTTCGAAACTACTGTGATCAACCGAGTCTGATGGCTCATCTGAAAATGTAAAGGACTCAAACTCGGGCGGTGAGTCATCAGCATCGTCCGAAAAAGTGAAACACTCATAGGTGTTATCGTCCGTGAGAAATGTGTCAGATTCAAAGGAAAAGGTTTCAAACTCACAGTCTTCAAGCGGGGTCGGAACGATGGGAAGGAGGGAGGGTGATATAACAGTTAAAGGTTCAGGAGGATGAATTGGAAAATCAGACATATCAAACAAAAATGATTCAACCTCAATATTATCCTCAAGACTCTCCTCAATACTATCCTCAATATTTAACTCATCCATGCCATTATCATCAAAATCTAGACGCATATGAGATTCGGGAGAGACATCTAATAACTCGGGATGATGATTTGAACATAAAATTTCAATCAAACCGACAGGTTCATCATCCGAAATATCTCCGGCGTCTATATCCTCAATCAAGTGAAAATTAATTTCTTTAGACACCTCATCAAAAGCATGGATATGTATCGATTTAGGTTCTAAAGTGGAGGTGTAAAGGTTGAAAGGATTAAGTGTGGTTTCACTCGAAAGGGGTTCTTCACAATTTGGCAAATCAAGCACTACAAAATCACACAACTCATTTTTATTTTCAACAGGTGAACTATTTAGGGCAATCGATGGAAAACAGGAGTTGTGGGCTTCAATTGGATAAGGGTAGGTTTGATTTGAAAATCCTCTCACATTCTCACTCTGTCCAACCGCCTCCTTATGCATTGAAAAATTTGGAGCTAGCGGAAAACTAGCTACCGGTTCAGCATGTTGCATAAGGGCGGCCACGGACGCTTCCACATTCCTAGTCATTTTGTTTGTTGCTGTGATATACGCCTCCAACGACTCTTCCAAACTAGACTTAGGTGGTGAGGGGGTTTCGGTGAAAGATTCGAAATGGTGTGGATATGCAAAACTCCCAACAGGCTGTGTAGAAACAGTGTCTAGTGAAGGTGGGAAGGTCGGGTAAGACTGGTAGGAAGTGGGTGATTGGACAGGGGTAGGGTCAACATATGGATAAAAAGATGAATAATCGTGTGGATCCCTAGAACTAGATGAGTGGAGAGGGGTGAAAGATCGGCTACGAGATTGAGCAATATGCTCAGCAATGGACATCGGCCTAAGAGTGACAGAAGGACTTGAAGAAGTGGTATCAACATATGTAGGTGGTAAAGGTTGACTTGGTTGACACAAAGTGGGTTGAAAAGTCAAACTGTTTCTCCTAGACGCCTCTATTTGATCTTTCAAAGATTTTTTAGGCAAGGAAGGATCGTCTTTAAATTGACCGAACAAATTGACGTATGACGCAAAATTAGGTTCGGGATACCAAAGTTCGGCTAATGATTTATTGTGTGGGGTACCTATATTAGAGGAAGGGGAAAGGAAAGAAAGTTTATGGTGCAAGGATTTATTTGCGGCAAAAATTTTTGCAAGTTTCTATAAAAGATTTTCCTTATTCTTTTTTTTTATATTCTTTTTCTCTTTATTAGGAAAAATTTGTTGCAAAAAGATTTTCAACACAAGATATGCAACAGCAAAATATTACTTGCAATCTAATTTCATTTCAAGCGGGGCCTAAAAATCCTGCACAAGATCGTTATTTGGAAGGGAATATATTTTTTAAAGTGCACAAAATCCTGCAGGTATTTTTCAGAAAATATATTTCAAAAATTACAGAGGAGGAACCAGAGAAGCTTACAGAGGAAATTTCCTGCGCTGAGGACACTAGGTAGCCGCGGAATCGCGGTCGTAGGTGGCTTGGCGCGGCGGAAGCGTGGCGGCTGAAGCGGCGCAGATCCCGAGATTTGACCAGATGACCGCGGGAGGGCGGCAGGAGGCTGCTAATGCCGCGGAATCGCGGTGGACTGGGCAGTTCTGAACTGGAGAATTTTTCTGTTGTTCTGTTTCTGGAATTCTCCTCTGTTCTGATCTTCTCTTTTCTGTTTTGCTTTCTGGAAATTTCCAGATCCGTCTTTGTTTGTAAATCCTGCAAAATTCAAACAACAAAGTATCCCTTCCAAAAATAACAGATTATATATATTTTTATATTTTTTTGATTTTTCAGATTTTTATGATTTTTTTAATTTTAAGATTAACCCGAAATTGCGAAAAGGAAATTTCTACGCCATCCCCGGCAACGGCGCCATTTGATTCGTATGTCAAAAACTATCTGTAACCGCAATCAAGAACGGCGTCGCATGAAGCTAGCCGGTGAGTACGGGTCGGTCCACAGGGATGTTGTGAATCTCCTATCCGCGCTAACGAGTTAATTCCGATGGGTGTTCGGATTGGTTATTAAATCTAAAAACCTAATTATTCTATACTACGATTATCTAGATCTATTCTTGCTAGGGTTAGGTTTAGGGATGGTTTGGAAATGCAAGTAAATCTCAACGCTTTCATACCCGAATGAAGATCTATGAGGAGTTATGGTAATTATCAATAAAGGGGATTAGATCCATTCGGGAAGGTGTTCCTTCCTCTAGGTTCTTGTCCTTCCTTTAGAGATCCTTACCCTAACTTCCATGGAAAACGCGCGCAACCGGGCCTTCACACTACGGTGTCATCGTTACCTCGAGGGGTAGGATGTCGTAGGGCGCGGTGTGTGCGTGTATGCATGGAGTCCTATTGTAAATATTTGGTGGGTAAGAAAGAGATGAGAGATCTCATCTCTCAAAATCCTTCCCAAAGCTAAACCCTAAACAAGTTCCTAGGGCATGAAATTAAATCTACCCAGGGCAAAGAATTAAAATCAGAAATTAAATCTACTTACAGATGCATCCCTCCAATCATCCATACAGGGTTGTCAGATCTGAATTTCTGAATGGAAAGGAAACACCGATGCTCTCCAAAAAGAGATCTGAAATTTATTATTAAAAGGAGGCATAAAGTTTACAATGATTTAGAGTTCCTATTTATAAAGAATAGGAAACCCTAGGGTTACATTTGTTTCGTATGTCTGAAATTACAAAAATAGCCCTTTGAAGACCAGTCAACGCCACCACCAAATTATGGTAAAGTTTTGCGCCCGTAATTCCTTCTATCCACCGTGGAACCGCGGCCCCATCCAGGGTTTGGCCGCGGTTCCGCGGCCATCCTGGTGGTTTGGGCTGTGAAAAATTCTGTGTTGTCTTCTGGTGACTTTGTCTTCCTGTTTCTATATGTCTTTTTCTATTTGGGCTTCTAGGTTGGTTCCAGATCTTCAGTGAACAATTTGCAATGGCTTTTTAACCGTTTGCCTTGACATTTTGGGATCTTGCGTTGCCTTGTTAATTGTGAACTGTCTTTCGATATAGGCTTGACTAAGATCCTCCCATTTGTTGGTCAAAAGTCCATATTTTCATCGTCTTTACATCGTTTTCACTGTTTCCTGTCCAAGAACCTGTAACCTGTAACATGTAGCAGACATGCGTCAAAAGTAGCTGTTTATTTATAAAAAGAATAAGAATGGGGAATATAATAATGCAATATTATGGTGTGAACAGCGTCTGCATCGCTGCACTGAAATATGGTACCAGGAGCGACTCATCATTCGCCGTTGGGGTATGGGATTTGGAATTTGGTTGGCGTCTGCATCGCTACACTGGAATATGGTACCAGGAGCGACTCATCATTCGCCATTTAGGGATTGGAATTTGGAATTTGGTTGGTGTCTGCATCGCTGCACTGGAATATGGTACCAGGAGCGACTCATCATTCGCCACTTGGGGATTGGGGAGCGATGGCTTAGAAGACAGGTTTAGATCCCCATCACCTAAGGCTTTTCAATTTTATGGGCCGTGAGGGTCCCATAAAAGCATTTTCTCCCTACGAGCCGTAAGGATCTCGTAGGTGTATTTTCTCCTTCGGAGTCGTGAGGACCCCCAAGTGTGTTTTTCCTTGGTGAGTCGTAAGGATCCCACGAAGGTTTGTTCTCCTCATGTATCGTGAGGACACATGAGTGGGTCTTCTCAATGGAGCATAATTCCAAAGGTGGAGACCAGCCGCGTAACTGGTGGTTGCGGTGGGGCATGGGTATGCTGAGAATTATTTGAGCCCGTGGATTGTATACGGCAGTCAATTTGGGGACTGGCTGTAGGGCCGGAGAATTTTGAGAAATTGGATTTTGGTTGGCGTCTGCATCGCTGCACTGGAATATGGTACCAGGAGTGACTCATCATTCGCCGTTTTTTTTCTTTTCTTTTCTTTTCTCTTTTTTTTTTACTGCGATTGCTCTATCATTTCAGTTTTTCTTATCGCGAAGATCGCGATTGCCCCATCATTTCGGCTTTTCTTTTTTTCTTTTTATTTACACATTTTTTTTTACAATTTTTTTACATTCCCAGTTTAACGACTTAGAGGTCGATTGTTCCTAGTTTAGTGACATGGTGGTCAATTGTTTTCAGAGAAAGGCAAATGTCTGAGAGAATCGGTTTCACGAAGAACTTCGGTCTTCGTTTGTATGAAATTGGCGGTCGCAGCTGAACTGTTTGTTAACACGCCTTTAGACAGTTCTATCTCTCCTGCCTTGTATTGCTTTTCGACCCAATCTTTGAAGACGAAGCAGTCCTCGATGGCATGACCTATCACTCTGTGATAGGGGCAGTATTTGGGGTCGTCGGTCATATTCGCTTCCTGTGGTCTCTTCGACTCTGGCAGTTGTAGACCGTTCTTCAGGGCGTCTTTGAATATTTTACGGATTTTGTCCCTTCTGAAGGAATAGACCTTATCCAGCTTCTCTTTTAGTGGAGATTCTCCTCCCACTCCGAACACTGGCTTCCGAGGCTGGTTGGCATTAGGCCCGCTCATCCCTTGCTTATTTCGGTTAGCCGAAGTGTTAAAAGATTCAGTATCGTCAGAACCTCCGCCTTTGCGATATTCGTCCTTTCGGTTTCTCCAGGACCTATTGTTATTTTGGGAGTCAGAGGAGGACTCCTGCCTTGAGCGTTCCAACATCTGGACTTTTCTGGTCAGCTCTTGGAATGTTTTGAGGCCCGCAGTACATAGAAACGGGGCCATCCAGTTGTTGAGATTTCCGACAAGGAGACTGACAGATTGGTCCTGCTCTATCGGCGGTTCGCATTTGACGGAGAGATTGCGCCATCGGGTTATAAAATCCGTGCTGCTTTCGTTGTTCTTGGGCTTGGTCCTTACGAGCTCGGCAATGGTGATCTTATCGCTGACGCTCATGAACCTCTGCCGAAACAGAGACTCCATTTAGAAAAAAGTTATGACGGAGCCATCCGATATGCTCGCGTACCAGTCGAAAGCAATATCGGTCAAGCTATTAACGAACTGGCGGAGGAGAAGCGCATCGTTGCCCCCAGTATTCCCGCATGAGGCTTTGAAGTGGGCGATATGTTGATTCGCATTTCCTGTCCCATCGAATCTTCCGAATTTAGGGATGACATAGCCGCTAGGAAATTCTACCAGATCATATTGAGCAGGATATGGTCTCCCGCTACTGCTAACATCTTTTTGCGCTTCAGCTTCGGCTACCAGTGTTTTGACTTTGTTGGCAACCAACTCCATGATTTGATCTTGAGTTAGTGGGCTACTGTCATCGGTAGCCAAGACATTTCCCGAGATAGGACGCGACTGGTTTTCATGTAGTTCGCCCACTTTTGGATTTGAGGGAATAGGCGTCGGCTGCTTTGGGACACCATTTCCCGGTTCACGAGCAGAACCCTCCGCTTGATTGGGCGGCTGAGAGGCAAGTTGGGCCGTAAGCCGTAAGACGACATTTGTCAAGTCGTCGATCTTTGAGTAGAGCTTGGTCATCTCCTTGTCTTTGCTTCTGAGCTGCTTTCGGAGCTCTTGGAGAAGTTGCTGCTCTGCGGTCTTAGGACGGAAAGTTGGCTCATCTTCGCTTTCCGAGCCTGACACCTCATGAATTGAGGGCTCTCTCTGCCTATCGGCCTCATCGAGAGGGTTTTCATCATCCAGCGGAGGCGGCTGTTCTTGGGAAGTGGCAACCACATTCAAGCCAGATTGGATTTGAGATGTGGTGGCCCCGTCCTTGCTCTTGCTGCGCGTGCCCACCACGTAGACATCGTGGATAACACATTCAGCCATCCCCTCATCTTTAGCGGGGTAACCCTGTTCTTCGAACCTCATGAGGTTCAGCCTGGCGGAGCCCTAGCCCTTTTGTTGGCTCTATATCTGAGCCTTTTCTCCCTCAGCTTATCGATTTTGAAGGCTTGGTGGAAATCCGCTACCCGGGAAGCCATTGTGAGTTGATCAGAGGGGAGCTTAGAGAAGACACCCGATCGAGTAGTGGTCAAGGGCACCGCTGGAGCTTGCTCGGGACGTGTTGTAGCTTTGTTGGTGTTGATGGCCTTGCCTCCAGCTGGGGCCAAGGAAAGTCGCTCAGACACCAACTTGCGTTTGGGTTGGGGCGCCCTTGAGATCACCACATTTGGTTTCCTGCCTTTCGAGACCGGTTTGTCTGCCACCAGGGCTTGAGGAGCTGGGATGGCGCCAACTGGCATGAACACAATAGAGCCGAATGGTAGCAGCGGCTCCTCCCATTGTCGCCCGAGACTGGCCGGAAGGACCGTCTTAGAGTCTATCCTCATCGTGTAGGAGACGGGCGCTGAGTTCGTCATTGAAGACATCGTCGGAAGGTGATTGCTTGAAAATCTGCAAGAAAAGGCATTATTTTTAGTATAAATACAGGTATGTATATTGATTGAGTTCGCATGAACGCTTAACCCGAAATATGGGAGGAGAGATTGGTCCCACCGGGCGTGCCAGAATCTGTAGGGTGTTTTTCGTCACCCCATTAAGATGGGAATACGCGCGCGCTTATCAGGCGTACTACAGATTCCCCCTGCCTAGGGTAGGCTGGGGTTTAATGATTGTGGGGATCCGAATCTCCGGCAGCCGCGGACTAAGCTGCCGTTAATTACCCCTCATCTTTGGGGTGTGGGAACCTCCGATTAACGGGTTAAACTGGTCACGCGAATTCAATGTGCAGTGTACGTGTGTTTTGTTTTGGAGGGGGCGTTTGGATATATCGGGAGCCACACAGAGTTTTTTACGGGTGTCCCGCTACCCGGATAGCGGGCTGGGGGTCAAGGGGGCTAGCAGCCTCCTTGCGGGATGCGGGGCAGCGCCCCGTTAGAAATTTTTTTCTAACAGGGACAGTATTGTGGTGTATGTGTGTGTGCACATATGTATGCATATGTGTATATATATATATGTATATATGTATATATATATATATATATATATATAAGAAAGAGGGGGAAAAGGCATCCAAAGGATGTGTGGGGCCAGCGCCTTGAGCGTTGTGCGCTTAGGTGCTGTGCGCTCAGGCGCAAGCGCGCCACGTGTCGGCACGTGGGCGCTTTGCGCTCGAGCGCAGTGCGCCTGAGCGCAAGCGCGCCACGTGTCGGTACGTGGGCGCTTTGCGCTCGAGCGCAGTGCGCCTGAGCGCAGCGCGCCACGTGGGCGCTTTGCACTCGAGCGCAAGCGCGCCACGTGTCGGCACGTGGGCGCTTTGCGCTCGAGCGCAGTGCGCCTGAGCGCAAGCGCGCCACGTGTCGGCACGTGCGCGTTTTGCGCTCGAGCGCTGGGCGCTGGCGAGACAAAGGGGCTTTTAGTCCCAGAACCAGAAGCTATGCTTCAGAAAGGAAATATTTATTATATATATATATATATCTATGTAAATATATGGAGTTAAACTCCTAAAATGTTTTCGTTGATGAAAGGGGTTCTTCCTCTTCCTCCTCTGTTGGCTGGATCTTGATGATCAAGAGATGTGAGATCTAAAAATCTCTCCTTTCTAAGATCTAATGGTAGATCCAAGTTCCCCTTTGTGGATTTTGTGGTGGAAGACTTCTTAGTTTTTGAAAAGAAAGAGTAAAACTCTTGATTTGATTCAAAAGAAATGAGAAGGTTTAGAACCTTGGAGAAGGAGCAGGAGGCACAAAAGATCTCAGATCTAAAATTTTTGTGGTGAGAATGAAAAAGTATCCTTTTTTATTCATCATGCTGCCTTTTATAGGCTTACATATTTGCATATAGCCCCTTGGGCTTCACAAAATGGCATTTTGCCTATCCCATGGCTCATGTGCCATTTCATTTTTGCACATAAGCCATGGGCTTACAGAAATTTGGCTTTCTGCCCGTTTTGTATACATTCATGTATAAAAAATTACATAAAAATAATTTATTACTTGATCTATATTTTGGCATGGAGAAGGCTGGCCGCGGGCTCGACTTGAGCATGGGCCCGCTTGACCTGGGCTTGGGCCCACCTGGCTTGGTGTTGACCTTGACCTTGACTCGGTCAACGGGGGTGTAAATTTTTACCCCAACAGAAACCATATTAAAAACTAAAGGATAGTTAGAAGTGTTTGATACGACTAATACATGATGATGGGATTTGAGAATGACGTTTGACGATATTGTCGTTTAGGGTACTATAGGACTAGATAGCCGACGTAGATGTGTCATCCGAACCATTCCAAACTAAAGAATCGTATGCATCTTTTAAACATGTACCGTGAGGGATGTTACGGATTTTCAAATGATATCTTTTCCTTAAAAACACCGTAGCCCCTACTTTCAAAACTACGATTCGCTTCTTTTAAAAACTGTTTGTATGGTTCGGGTGTGTATGTTAGATTAGATACTTATGCTTATAGTAATGGTAGAATGTATTGTAAAATTGACCTTTGTGAGATATAAATGCGATGAAAAGAGAATACGATTTGACATGTGATATGATGATATGTTGGTATACGGATGCGAGTCGATTGAGATGATTGATACCTTGCTGGTCCCCTGATATGAGATTGTTATGGATGTGACCTGGGACATAGCTATATAGATAAATTTATATATGTTGTGAATCACGAGTGATAGCCGTACGAGACGTTAGGTCCGTACCCTCTTCGTCTTATAGGTTGATAGGATCCCTGATAGTTTAATGCCGCCATACGATAATTTTCCGTACGTGATGAGTTTGACTTGAGGTTTGATCCATACCCCTGACTAGAGGATGCCGCACGATGGAGTATACCGTACGTGATGTTGTGAGGCTCGATGCCTATTGATAGATTCACCGACTCGATCATGTTAGATACGTATACCTTATAGCTTTTAGCTGATGATTTACCTTAGGCTGCATTCATGTTTTTCGTATTGCATTACCATACCTGTGCTAGTGCACCTGCACCATTATCGATGATGCGTATGTTACACGTACACAGATTGGCCGGCTCACACACTTCATCATCGATAATTGGCATGTCACTACACAGTAGAATTGCTGCATCAGGACATGACTCCTTGCATGACCATACTTGCGCACATGCATATTTTACACCATACTTGCGCATGTATATATTGTACACCATACTTGAGCACGTACATACCGTACACCATACTTCCGCACATACATACCGTACACCATACTTCCGCACATACATACTGTACACCATACTTGCACACATGCATATTGTACACCATACTTGCGCGCATACATATTGTACACCATACTTGCGCACGTACATATTGTACACCATACATATTGTACACCATACTTGCGTACATACATATTGTACACCATACTTGCGCACATACATATTGTGCACCATCCTTGCGTACATACATATTGTACGTCCATACTTGCGTATATACACATATGCACCTTTATACGGTATTGCATTCGATTTTGGAGATTTGGGAACCGCATGATATATTTTAAAAATGGATTCATTTAAAAGAGTGGTTTCCCCTCGATATGTGCATATTACTGTTCCATATTGCATGATATACGGATATTCTTACATTCTGTTATATGTCGCATACATCATGCTTTACGCTTTTACGCATTGAGATATGCTGTTTTCATGAGATTTCTGGATTTGAGAACCGTGGCGATTTTAAAGGAAAGCATGAACTATTTTAAAAAACTCGGTTTCTCTTGATATGATATTTCAGTGCGTTCACCATGTGTTTTCTCGGTTCTGAGAGTGACATGTGAAACCCGATTCGTGGAGTGGTAGGCACCGTCTGCGGGTACATGGTGGACCCGGTGAGGTACCCCAGGACAAGAAGACCTGTATTGTTAGACGGTGAGCCTGGCAGGGGAGCACTACCCATCGGTGATAGTATTTGGGCTCGGCGGATATCCGGAGGATACCGACCGGAGTCGAGAGATGACATGGGCCGATCCGGACTGACGGAGCCCGTGGGCCGATCCGGACCGACGGAGTCCAAGAGATATGGGAATTTGCGTATCGATACTGGACACGGGTTTCATGATTTTGAGGTGTCGCGAGGGACACATGTTGATTTATATCCTCATATTTTCATGCATATGCTTTTATGATATTTACATGCATGATGTTGTTGTGTCAGTGGTTGACACGTGGACGAGATCCACATGCATACATACATTGATTATATGGGTAGACGAGATCCACATGCATACATACATTGATTATATGGTTGGACGAGATCCACATGCATACATGTATTGATTATACTGTTGGATGTTATCCACATGCTTATAGGCATTGATTACCTTGTTGGCACGTATACAGACCCGGTCACCCTAGATATCATAGTATTACCTTCATGATATAGTGACTTAGGAGTCGTTGTTTATTCGATTTCTGCTTGTTGATATTTTCTACTCACGAGTTGGCAACTCACCCCCGTTGTGCCACAGTTCTTGCAGGTTGACCGCACGGATCAGTAGCGACATCGCTGGCACATAGCTACTTTCGGGTGTTTTGCTTTGGTAGGTGGGACATTTGTATCGTACCCACTCTTGTATTTATATTTCATATTGTATCTAGTAAACTCCATCAATCAAATTTAGTAATTGTATAAGTAATGAGACTTAGTGAGACTTGTGGTTGCGAGACTTAGAGCGAGGGGTTTTCCGCTACTTGTGATTTTGATGTCTTGCTTTTCTTTATCTTTGTGGTGATCTTCGCCGTTGGGCGTCGTATACTTATATATATTGTCTTGCGTGGTTGTGGTCCACCGTTTGGCGAAGAGCTAGCTCCCGCTTGGGGATGCCTTTATCATTGTCTTGTATATGTGGTTTTGGATCAAAATATACAAAAGAGGTGCTGCCTAAATTTTTAAAAAGACGAAACATGTTTTTAAACTTACATAATCCACTTGCATTTTTCATGTTCATATTCTATGCATTAAGAAAACTTGATTTCATTATACCCTTATTTAAAAACTTCACCTCCTTTATTTTTCTTAAAAGGTTTAGATTTCTGGGTTTCAGCTTACTTGAATTATGTTACGTCTTTAGAGGTTGCGTGATTTAAGTGCTGGTCATGAGCTAATATTTCGGGTCGTGACAAAGTTGGTATCAGAGCGCTAGGTTTAATCTTGGTTCGAGTATATGTTTGACTATGCGGAGTTTAGAGCGGGTATGTATTTCGGAACCTAGGCTTGACCTTACGGAACTTAGACTTGGACCGGGGGGGAGGGTATTAGACCCGAACTTTCATTTTATAGGCTGACCCTGATTGATGGAGTAGCTAGCTTGAATAGAGTGACGTACCGTACGTATGTTCCGCAGCATATTTACGATATGATACTCCACTTAAGAAACCTTTGGATGTACATATTTTTGAGACTTATGATCCTTTTCATATCCATGATTATACATCCATTTAAGATCATTGATTATATTTGTTTCCATGATCATACCCTCTTTGATGCTATTCCTTTTTATGATCATGTATCCATTCTGGATCTGTCATTTTCTTTCATACCCTTGATCTGTTTTATCGATACACGCTTGAGGTTCTTGTCACCATGGTTTGAGCGCAGATTGAGCTGCTGCTAGTGAGGCGGTCAGGACGAGCTATTCTGGTATGAGGGCTGACCATTGTGTTTTCTGGTGATATGGGAACGTCTCGATGTAGTGTTATGTTGTGACCTCTTGTGGAGGCGAGTGCTTGGTTTTACACCGGATGATCGGGCCATTGTTAGAGCTGCCAGTTGCGAGAGGACTGCTGATATACAACATACCTCAGAGATTTTGATGTCGCCTACCGTGCAGACAGATGACCTAGCTGTTGCTGAGATGATGGGATGTCGCTTTCAGGGCTTACGAGCTGAGATCGCTGGAGCTTCCAGGCAGAGATGCGACAGGTGATAGCTAGTCTACCCCGATTTGAGAGACGAAGGTAACTCGTCAGATTGATGCGCCGACGCAGGCCTAGATGAGTGGAAGATTTTCAGTGTGGAGAGTCTTACTCAGATCTAGAGCAGACCGATCCAGAGATGACCGATGATATATCGTCTTTCCTGGAGGATCGAAGCATTGTTTAGCGTGCGGACGAAGGGTATTCGCATGTCGCCTAGGCGAAGCTAAAGAGTTCGAGCGAGTGTCAGAAACCCATTTTTCCCAAGTTTAAAGTTTTCAGAGGAACATGCAGGTAATTCTGTGGACCCTCTAGAAGAATGAAACCCTAACTCGACATGATGACCATGGAACCGCTTTTGAACCTTAGGGTTTGCGGCAGTTTAGCGGTGCCATCAGTGAGGCTTGGGTTTTCCCTTCTACGGCTGGTCCAGAAGTACTGTGGTATGTACCAGATATTTTAGACTGTGCTCAGGTGTTGATCTTTCGGGAAATTTTGGGACCTTGATGACCCGATCGAAAGTTTGACGTCGTCCGGATACCATATGATAAGAGACCAGTAAGTTGACCAGCTTTGGATAGAGGACCTCACCCAGATGCGTTGTGAGTTGATCGAGGACGGGTGAATTTTGAGTATTCCTCCGATGGTTGGGACGAGTTCCCGAGAACGTGTTTGGCCAGATATCCTCTACAGAGTGATGAAAATACCGAGTTCGTGATTTCGAGTCCGTGTGAGAGACTTCGGATTGGACGTGTCCGAAAAACCGTTGCAGTGCGCAAATAGCATGGTGTGACATCAAGGTGGACGATGATGAAGACGAGCGGAATCAGAGTTTCGTGCGAGATGCGGACAAGCTGTTGTTACTCTCTATCGAGATTAGAGATCTGATAAGTATACGGAGGCGTTGGGATACGGCCAGTTCCCGAGGAAATGTTGTGCTGAGAACGCAGATGTCCAGAAAACGAGAAAAGATTATGTAAGAGTACCAGCCTCCGTACAGTTCGGTATAGGCGAGATCGGAAGAGACCTTAAGTAGGATTCCTTCCAGGACACTGCTGCAATGAGATTTGCACCCAGGATCAGTTATGTCGCGAGTATTCAGAGGGCCAGAGGCCGATGCCAGTGATGTGCTGCTTTACGAGTGGTCGTGATGATTGGCCGAGAGATGACCAGAGAAGTGCCAGGACGGAATCGTCCCCGTTAGCACACTTGACTGGGCCGATGAGTCGAAAGATTGCAAGATTGGTAAATCCAAAGAGAAGATAAGGACCCAGAGACCGAGGACGCCAGACCGTGAGCAGGAGGCAAGCGGATGTTCTTGTTCTGTCGGTTTTAGGCGCACCGATTTATTCTTCGATATTGTAGGAGGTGTACCTCAATGTCCTTTGTTGCGATTTGCGTTTGTGATCTGAGTATCACGCTTATATCGCTTGGATTTGAGTTTTGATGACGAGTTCCTGATATTGATTTCGTGCACCATGGCTGCACCTACTGGGTATTTACATTTTGTGCATAGTTATTGCACTTGAGATATGTTTTTATACACCGCTGTGTTGATTTTTAATTTGTGCATATTTATTGCACTTGATATCGGTTTTGTCCCTTGGCTGCACATGTTTATGATTTCGTGGATTTCATACAGTTGATTCGATTTTGTGCGTGTGGTACGCACTCGATTTGATTTTGCACTCAGTATAGCTTATATATGCTTGTAGTACATTGATATGTGTTTTGTGCACGCAGTTGCACACGTTTATGATTCTATACACTTTGGTACACTCGGTGTTGCTGTTTACGCATTTGAGTTATTGATCGTTATTTTGTGCACAGGATGCACTATATTAGTATTTCGTGCACTGGATGCACTGGATTTGTATTTCGTGCACTGGATGCACCGTATTTGTATTTCGTGCCCTTGATGCACCGGATTTGTATTTATGCATTTATGCACTGTATTTCGTGCTCTGGATACACCGGATTTATGTTTCGTGCATTTGTTGCACTAGATTTTCTTTTCGTGAATTGTGGCACTGGATTTATGTTTTGTGCATTGGTTGCGCCAGTTCGGTATTTTGTGTATAGGTTGCACTAGATTTATACTCCGTATATTGTTACACCGATTTATGTCTTTGAGCCCTTGTGTTATCCGATTTGTGTTTTCGTGCGCGTTGGCACTTGCCGTTCATTTTCATGCATGCTACTGCACTATATGCTTTTACGGACCCGACGTGCTTTGGTTGAATTTTTGCGCATATTGGGTGCTTGATTTTGGATTTTCGTGCACATCGGATGCACTTGAGTGAGATTGTACTCGTGCATGTTGGATGCCCTTGCTTTAGATTTCATTCGTGCATGTTGGATGCACTTGATTTAGATTTCTTTTGTGCATGTCAGATGCACTTGATTTGGATTTTCGCGCATGTTGGGCGCATGATATGATATGTGATTTTGTGCACACTGGATGCACTCGATTGGGATTTTCATTCGTGCATGTTAGTTGCACCGGATGCACTCTAGATGCACTCTAGATGCACTTGATATGGTTGTCGTGTAGATCTGTTGCACTGGACAGATGCTTTCGTGCACACCCTTGCACTGAGTTTTGCTTTTGTGCATATTGTGGCATTTGTATTTGGATTTGATTTCCGTGTGCATCAGACGCACGCGATTATTAGATACGCCTTTTGAGACTGATTTTGTTTTTGAGTACCTTGTTTTCATGATAGGCACTATATTATGAAGTAGCCAAACAGGACCGATCCGAGGACAGTACCTGAGTACTTTGCATGCATTAAAAGTTTACCGAGAGGTTTTTGAAAAAGAGCTATAGTCTCGTTATTTCCTACGTGTCCATGAGAGACACGAACGTTTATAAAGGAAAATCTTTTAGGATATTTTAAAAACGACGGAACGTGTATTTAGGAAAACATATATGGACATATATTATTATTTTAAAATGAACATCCATCACTTATGCCGTGAGTTACGCATTCACGCGGCGATTTAGAAAAATTTTTGCATGAGTTTTATTTAGTTCTTGAAAGTTTTTCTAGGATGTGTACTATACACGTATTATAGTATTTGACTAGTGTATATTAGATTTCAGTAGTGGATTTCGAGATCTGCATCTCCACTGTAACTCCGAGGATATGCATGCAAATCTGATGATTTGCGTGATGCTTGACGTAGTTCGATTCTGAGTTTCGTATTCGTTTTCAGGCGCACGCGATGCGCGGTGCTATTTCTGTATCTTCCGTGATTTCGGAGCCCCGTCGATTTAAGTTGATTATTGAAATGTTTTAGATTTTGGGGGTTTAAATAAAAATTCGGGGACCGAATTTATTTAAAGGGGGAAGATTGCAACATTTCAGGAAATATAAAATATTATTTTTGGAATTTAATATTAAAATAATATATTTCCCGAAAACTGCCCGATTTGCGAAATTGGGGTTTTCGAAAAATGGTATAAATATATACCAATAATTATGAAATAATTGGAAATTAAAATGATTTATTCATTTAAAAATATATTTAAAGGATTTGGCATTTTTAAAATTTATTATATGCAGTTTTGATAAAAATCCGATTAGTGCACTGCTAATCGCGATTAAGCCAAATCCGTGTTTTTACAGTTTTCCATGACTAGTGCACCATGACATGTTACATGTTGTTTCATTTCATTGTGTTATGTGTTATGGTTTTATTGTGGTGAGAAAAGAAAAAGAAAAGAGAAAGGGTTAAAAAAGGAGAAATGATTGGAGAGAGAGAGTAAGATATGAGTGAGGATGAGAATAAGAGGAAGAGAGAGAGAGAGAGGGGGCAGCCATATCCTTAGTTCTCTCCCCCATTATTTTCCTTCTTTGTCTTCCCTAAACTCATCTCTCTCCACCTTCAACCCTAAATCCATCTCAAAATACTTCTCAAAACCCTAAACCCTTTTTACAAAAAATGACCACCTCTTCATTCTTTACAAAATGGACCAAGCAAAGTTGGATTTTGATGACATTGGGAAGCTAGGGTTTCTCTTGAGTTTCAACCATGAGGTATAATCCCTTCCATTTAGTTTAGTTATGTATTCATAGCACTTTAGTTTAGTTTAGAATTCGTTTAGTGATGGATTTGTGATGTTGGAATTTTCAAGAGAGGAAATAGGGCTTGTTTGGAATTGGTGTTGGGTAGTGGCTGCCTACAGAACTTAGTGTCGACTTTACTAGCCAATACCCGGATTTGAAAACAAAACACGAACTTAGAATTTTTCCCGACATCGAATATTGACGGTTTGTGATAGTATTATGGAATCTGGAGTAACCCGGGGGCACTAAAAATAATTTAGCAAATACAGTGAGATGAGCAGGTGATTATGAGTGCACCCTAGAAACCCGAGACCCCACAACCCCTTACACGCCGTAGATTTAATCCCCCAGGCCGCAATTTGCGGCCTTGTCTCGATGGTTTGGTTTGGTGTTTACTCCATGTCTTCCTTATCTGATATCTAGAGCAACCCCATATACAAAATTGTCTAGTTTGACCCGAGTCAAAATCTGGGAGCACTTTGGTGTGATTTTGGTTATGTTTTTCCGTATTTTGAAATGTTTGGTTTTGCTAATTGGATTTGTATTTGGTTGTTGGATATTTGTACACCAACAACAAGGATTGTTTGATTGTTTTGCATGCGTAGGCCATAGGTTCTAACCTATGAGCGCGCCGTGTGCCGTATCGGTTTTCCGGATTCGATTTTAATAGCGATTTCGATTGTTTATTATTGTAGGTACTCTCGCGTGGATTCCGAGGCGACGGAGCGTGGCGTCACCGACTTCGGCAATCGAGGATCAAGGTGAGTGGATCTATATCCACGGGGGAAGTCGGGTGGATGACGTATAGCACCCCCGCAAAGTTTTGGTGGAAACCGATTTGTAGCATATGGTTAAGAAAACCTAGAGTAGCAACTAGGGTTAGAATTAAAAGATAGCTATAGAAACCATATTAAAAACTAAAGGATAGTTAGAAGTGTTTGATACGACTGATACATGATAATGGGATTTGAGGATGAAGTTTGACGATATTGCCGTTTAGGGTAACTATAGGACTAGATAGCCGACGTAGATATGTCATCCGAACCATATCTATTTCCAAACTAAAGAATCGTATGCATCTTTTAAACATGTACCGTGAGGGATGTTATGGATTTTCAAATGATATCTTTTCCTTAAAAACATCGTAGCCCCTACTTTTAAAACTACGATTCGTTTCTTTTAAAAACTGTTTGTATGGTTCAGGTGTGTATGTTAGATTAGATACTTATGCTTATAGTAAAAGTAGAATGTATTGTAAAATTGACCTTTGTGAGATATAAATGCGATGAAAAGAGAATACGATTTGACATGTGATATGATGATATGTTGGTATACGGATGCGAGTCGATTGAGATGATTGATACCTTGCCGGTCCCTTGATATGAGATTGTTATGGATATGACCTGGGACATAGGTATATAGTGTTGTCTATAGTGCCCTCAAGGCAATTATCATAGTCGCGCACTTGTGATTATGATGATTGAGTGAGGACCTATACCGATAAAACAGTTTTACTCAAGATGATAGTATGCTATCTGGTTTGTCTTTATCATCATTTACGTGTTGATAGAGCCCATAGGATTCTTGCTTGACTGCCAGCATTATGATGGCGATCATATATATGGGGCTGGGGTCTATAAGCACATCCTTAAATGTCCCTAGTCGTAGGAGTATCGAGACCGAGCATCGATACTCCAGTGTAGACTAGTGTATACTGATCGAGACCCCGACGAGGGGCGGTGGCCAGGTCTCATAAGCCATTAGTGTTAGTTTGTTCACCTAAAATAGTATACAGGTGCTTATTGGGTTATGAGTACACTGGACGGACTCGCCGGGAACCTACTAGTTGGTATTATACCTATTGTCAGATAGCAGTTTCCAGGTGACATGTGTATAGGTTAGTTTGTCGACCCGAGATCGTCATTTGTCTCGTGTGAGTTCTTACTGTGCTTTGATTACTACCCTACCACGGCTCAAAGGAGTCGTGCAAAAAGGTTTTAGTTGGGTACAGTCCCGAGCCATATGGAGGAAGTGATCGGATCGTCGGGGATTCGTCTCTCCCGGTATTGGGGGTTGATGTTACGTTGTGTACGGATGGCCATCACCAAATATTCGTGGCCACGGTGGACGAGAATTACCGATCCAGGATCGATAGTTGCTCAGGTGGTGATGGGTTTCATACCGACACTAAATGTCGCGTTGTTAGGGGTCTGACTTTATCCACCCCCTTAGACTCGATATGCGATACTCTTAGATGAACAGACTGAACTGTACGGATATTGTCACTGTCAGGCTCAGTAAGGCTTCAGGATGAGTTTGCTCGTCGGCCTCCCTTTCGCTCAATACCTGGGTAGCCGTTACGTACAGCTAGTGCCGCTGACGTGCTTGTGGTTAAACCCACTGCCAGTATATTGACGAGTCTTTAGAGTCCCACACAGAAGGTTTTCATAGTTCAGGCGATATGGTGTACATGACGTATGTTGATACATACAGGTGTCCGATTAAATATATGCACAAGCTGCGCAGATTTTAATCGGACGGTTGATAATACTAGCGGCTTAGGATTAAGCCAGATTATTAAATCGGGTTTTGATTTAATAATTTATATATGTATTTGTATATATGTATTCTAGTATTATTGTTCACTATTCGTTTTCTCTCTTGGCTATTCGTATTTTTGGTACGAATACGCGTATATGTATTTCGGTAATGTTCCGGGAAGTATTCCGTATTTTATACGGAATAGATTCTACAAGGTGGCCACCTCATTTGTATGATTTTCCATTTTTGGAAAATTCATTTGACTCACAAATGAGGTGTAGGTGTGGGGTGGCATGTGCATAGTATTGAGCATGGTTCAAAGTATGGTGTGAATTGTTTGTTTGGATAATTGGTAAGATTTTTTGGTGGGAATAAGAGAGGGGGGGCGACCACTTTGGGGGTGGGGATTGATTTCATTTTGTGGAGGATTATACTTGCATTACTCCCACTCTCTCATTCACTCAAAAAAAACGAAAAGAAAAAGACACTTAGCCATTTTTGCTCATGCCAAAGTTCATCTCCTTCTTCATCTTTCTTGAGTTTCTCATTGAGTTCATGGGTTGAGTGAAAATTTTAGTGACACTTTCATACACCCCCATTCTCCATCACTAGCAACTTTGGAGCGTCGGTTGTCTCGTTCGACGAGACTGGAGCTTGCGCCGTTTCCCTCAGGTGGATCATCGGAGATGGAGGAAGACCGGCAACCAAATATCATTAAAGAATCACTAGGAGCTTGGAATGAAGACTGAAGGACACGGATCAACTCGGTATAACGATTCTTACTCTTAGTTTAGCTTGCTAGTTCAGGGTTTAAGGTCGATCCGGAAATCGGGTAACGGTAGCGCCAGTTTAGAAATTTTTTTTCCGCATTTTGGCCGTGTTTTGACGGCCGAGGCGCTGCTGTAACCCTTCATGGTATCAGAGCCACCCTTTAAACCCTTAGCTAGCTAGTTTAGACAATGTTGATGCATTGAAATCGAAACAACACGATAACAGTGCACTGCAGTTTTCATTCTCTGTCGATTTTCAAAGTGTTCAAAAAATTTTGCAAACAAGTGCAGAAGACTTCTTACATGACTACTTGACCATACCCCAAACACGAACCCATTCCATGCAAATTGGGCCGAGCACATTGCTTGAAAAACCGGGGAGGCCGGCCCTATGAGGGTATTTAGGCTTCGTTTTCTTGGGTATGGTTTGGCCTCTGGAAACTTGGTGCAGTGGTATTGTTTTTTTTGCCCATTTTTTATATTTTGTTATCAGTTGTTCGGGGGCTATTCGGGGTGTTTCGAAGTCGTTTTTTTAACACCGTTTAAATGCTTAAATCAGTACATACATTATAATCTACGATCGTGAATGTCATTCGAGCGGAAAATCTTGTCTAATTGTTATAGCTCTTTTAGACGGGTTTGTGAACGTGATATTCACGTTGATGTTCTGTGTTGTGTTGCGATGTTGGTTGGATCGTCGTGGTGGATAGCTATGGTGCAATGTTAGTACAGTTTTATTTCATTTGTACATTTGATATTGCGGGGCGAGCGTCCGACATGTGGACTGCCGTCACTGCCTGTTTGTATATTATTCTTTTGGGACACGACCGGGTTGAGGTCGATGTACCCGTTGTATATTATTTTATTTTCTGTACTAGGATTACCCCGCGGTGGGGTGCACGGATAGCCGGGTTCTAGAGGGCAACGGGCCCGCATCTCATGGTTTTGAGACGAAGGGGGCTTCACTCTAGAATTGGTGGGCTATTCGCCACACTCGTAGGGGGTATAGGTTGACCCAAGAAGGGGTGCTCAAGTTACCGGATTCCGTGAAGTGCTGGGTGGTCCATTCATTTTGTTGAAGGGGGCTGCCTCGCTTCTGGTTTTAGTGGGTAACTTGCCGCACTCATAGGGGTCTAGGTTTTCATTGCACAGGCTATCCACACGACCAGGGGAACGTCGGGGTTGACTTGCGGTTCAACGAAACCCGGGGCTCCCTGATTATCTGTATTGTTCTGTGATGTTTATTACTTATCTGTGATGTTGCATTTATCATGCCTGGAGCGATTATTATATGTTGATATATATATTTGTAGATTTGTATATGTTTTGCACCCGCGCTACTCCAGTCCCCGCTCTGTCGTTAGTTAAGTAACCTAACGGATGATGACGGGACCCAGTGGCGAATGCGGATGGCATATACGTACATTTTATTTTCTTTCTTTTCTGGTGTGATTAATTAATGGGACTGCATTGATTCTTATCAATACAAGGATAAAACAAACCTATATATGATGTTGTTGGAACCAAGTTTTTAAAAAATGACATTACAGACGTTCTCTTTTGTTTTGCACAGTGGTATTCAGTTTGGAATATCCGGCACCTCATTCGACGAGGTAAGGGCCGAGATCCTTTCGTCGGGAGTGACCCCTTGAGTAAAAGTTTGCGTCAACGTAATAACTTCACTATAGTCGTCTCCTTTTGCTTTGCATCGTGGTATTCAGTTTGGAATATCCTGCACCTCATTCGACAGGGAAAGAGCCGAGATCCCTTCACAGGGAGTGACATCTTTAGTAAAAGTTTTCGCTACTATAGATTTATAAAACCACTTGGATTCTTTCAACGAGATCAAGTTCATTACGTTAAGCGTTTTTCGCCAAAAACCAGCCGTAGCCCTCCATCATTTCAGATAAGTATCTTGTAGTATTCGTGCTATGTACGTTGGTCTCTATCAAGGCATAGTGTACGGTAGCTGCGTGATACGTGTCTGTAGCATGGATATGCGATTATCTAGGACAGCCGCATAGTCACGTTGGTCTGTATCAAGGGCTTGTGCGGGTGGGTTTAGATCAATCTTGGATAATGACGGGTTGAACTTGACTAGCGACTTATGGCACGTTGGTCTCTATCAAGGCCATGAAGTCGTTAGGGGTAAAAATCATATCGGAAGTTTCAAACATACAGGAAACTTGCCAGGCATGTGCATACCTTCTGGAGTGTGGTGACTTGAGCGGCTTCCATCAAGTTATCATGCGATGATAGTTGGATCCCGATTTCCACTGATGAGTAGGATTGCTCCTTGGTTGATTCTGACTAATTCTCCTTTTGGGTTTGGAGGAGAATTCGAGGAAACAGTGGGAGCCATCCAGATTAGATAAAATGATTAACCATTCTGATCTAGGTTAGAGTACACGCTGAGTGTTTCTTCTCTCTCTCTCTGGCTGCGACTATGACCCGACCTTTGACTAAAACTCATGAAACCAAGTTGACCGAACCTTCTTAAAGCACTTTGGCTTTTGGAATGTCACGATGTCACATACATCATGACACTTCTATATCACCTTTGCATTTCTCCAAAACACCCCGTATCACTACGAACATCCACATCTATTGGATAAATCCGTCGCATAGTTACATACGAACTCGAAGGAACTTTTTCGAGGATGGATTCTGGTTCTGGAGAGATTGAATAGGATTATTCGGTTGTCTTTTCCCTTTAGCTTCTCTCAGGTTGTGAGGGCTCCTAGGATTAGGAGAAGGTACACATATTGAGCTTATTGGATAGTCTTCTTCCAAACCATAGGCAGGTGGCGAACGGTAGGGAAGGAAGAAAACCAATTAAGCTTAAGGTGGTGTACAGAAGGTAATTATTAAAGACATATAAAGGGATTAGAATAATAGCAAAGGAAATTGCGATCACCATCATTCACGACAAAGACCGTGTATACTCCTGCCACTCTTACATCCACTTTACTTTTCTCTAGAACACTCCGTATCACTACGGATATCCACTTCCATTGGATATGCCATCGTATAGTTACATACAAACTCGAAGGAGTTCGTTCCAGATTCGAGGATGGTTTCCGGTTCAAAAGAAATTGAATAGGATTATTCAGATGCCTTTTCTCTTTACCCTTTCTCAGGTTGCGAGGGCTCCTAAGATTAGGAGAGTACACCTATTATGCTTATTGGATAGTCTTCTTCCAAATCTTAGGCTGGTGCCGAAAGGTAGGGAAGGAAGAAAACCAATTAGCCTAAAGAAGGTGTACAGAAGGTAATAAGTAAAGACATAATAAAGGGATTGGAGTGAGGGCAGGTAAGTATAAGGTTATTGTCATGAATCCGAATTGTGGAAGAGGCATTACTAGGAATACCCCGTTACCCCTTTTGAAACATTTTCATGTTTCAATTTGACTGTGCGATGTTAATTGAAAACTGTTTTCCCAATTGGAATCTAACTCCAGGGTATGTATTTACCAGATCAGTTTCTCACATCTGTATGTTATTATAGATGGTGAGTGGGAGTAAGATATTGGGAATTGGATGATTAGATCCTCATTATATCGGAATTCGTTGTAATTGGTGATATTTGAGGAAATCGTCTGGTTTTTGCCGGACGGCAAATATTTGGTTTTGAATATCCGTTGTTATGCACCAATTTCAAACTGATATATCTGTACGTTTATTTTATAAAGTGAGATATAATTTTTTGAAATTATGTCTGTGACATTTACCTATATCAGTTGGTGATTAGGTAAGGTGCATTCAACAGCGGTATAATTCTTCTTAACCATACTACAGTTTTTCAACCTACGACGCACAGGGTTTGAGTTGTTGAACTCAGGGGACTTATACAAAGTTTTGTATGTTGTCCAGTGTCCATTAGGACAATGGGGCCGGTACTCGTATTATATTCTGTTTACTGATGACTTCTCTTATTTTAGACAGGTATTTCGTTGAAATACAAGGTTCAGATTTTGAGAAGTTATAGGTATAAGAATAAAGTAGAGAACCATTTATTAGAAGTATCGGGATTCTTCGAAGTAGTCGAAGATGTAGATACTTGTATATGGTGTTCCGTTGATAGTAATGGTTTTGAGAACCCGCTTCTCTTTCGGGTTACTCGTATATGGATGCACTCCTAGATGAGTAAAGTTGATTATCATTTTTCCATTTGGTTGATATGCACTGGAGACAGCTGCGTGATTTTGAATCTGGTTCCAATTAAATTAGTGCTTTTGTTTCTATATTAGATTTATATAGAATCAATTTATATCTTAACGATATTAAGGTATAGGGAGTTGTCCGGCTGATACTTAAAACCAGAATCCGGATAAACTCGAGGCACGTTTCAGTAATGGCAGTTTGTGGGTTATCCCGGGCTTTGACGAGAGTTAACTTTCTACCATCAGGAAGATCAATATTTACATTGTTCTTGACTCGCCAGTTTTAGTAAAATGGATTTTTTCAGAAAAACAAAAGTGGGAGTATAGTAGAACTGGAAGTGATTCCAGAACCACAAACGATCACTGAAGATTTAATAGAACCTAAGGATTCAATTGTTTTTGACGTTCTATTATCCACTCCGCAGATTTTAGTGGGTAACCTCAGGCACCCGAGAGGTACTTCGGTCTTCTCAGAGATGGTGACAGGGAGGTTCTTGTTTACCCAGACTTTCCATTGCTGCTGTTCTAGACTATAAGACCTGGCAGGAGGATGAGTATAACGTCATTCTAAACTAGCTTTAGAAGTGCACGTGTATATGACTCTGCCAGAGGGTTGTTGTAGTCAGTGGGAGCAGCGGAAACATAGAAGGCAAGTAGCTTATGTCTATTTATAGACTAAAGCAGTTATAGCGGAAACAGATCATCTAATTTTGATATGACGGTCATAGTCTTTGACTTCATCAGAATAGGAGATGGGTCTGGTAAGAAGGTAGTAGAGAGTGATGTTCAGGTATTGGGATGACATGCACTTGATAGGAAGGGATATTCCTATACTACGATCGGTTATATTGTAGTTGTCACAAAGTTGTTTCTCCACATAGGATATGGATATAATATCAGGGTTTCTGATTACTAGATCTATGGTTTTAGATTTAGATTTGGGAAGTATCCCAATCTGGGTACTTTGACATTATTCTAAAAGGTATTTTAGAATGGACGACTCCTGGCATGGTAGTGCACCTGCAGGTGATGGAGTCACCCTCTCTAAAGGTGTCTTACAGACTAAAGGGGAGAGGGATCTGCATGATTAGCATATCACTTGCTTAGGCAATTGAGTTAATCATGAAATATCATGTACCACACCAGATGTTTTTGCACTAGCTGCAATAAACATATATTAATCCAATTCTGGAGAAACATTGGGAAGCAGTTTATGAACATAAGTGAATGTTCTTGGGATATGGTAACGGCAGCCTCCTTCAGGAGACGGTTATCATTTCAGGCTTCCAAGGTGACCTGGATGACAGAGTGACTGTCAGAGTTACAGTTTTTTCTTCCTTTGAGGGACAGTATGTTGGACAGGTGGTCCAAGCGGATACTGAGGAAGGCATGGCGCATGTTACTGATTAAATTCAGTGGATGATACAGCCTAGGAGGTTTGCTGGATTTAGAGTTCGTTTGTGAAATGGGTCCCATCAGATATCCAGACAAATTCTAAGACAGGTATTGCTCATTTCGGGAGATAGTTTTCTCCGCGAAGTTGAGATACAGAGAGATACAGAAAGAAACATTAGAGCGGATCCACTCACTGAGGCTATTTCTCGAACGCAATCATTTTCGCAAACGGATTTTGCGAAACTGATTAGTAGAGAAGTTGGGTGTTCGGTATCACACGGGCTGTGAGTATGCGACCTCGCAATAATTGGCCTTAAGTGCAAGTGGGAGATTGTTGTCTATAATACCCTCAAGGCAATTATCATAGTCGCGGACTTGTGATTATGATGATTGAGTGAGGACCTATACCGATAAAACAGTCTTACTCAAGATGATAGTATACTATCCGGTTTGTCTTTATCATCATATACGTGTTGATAGAGCCCACAGGATTCTTGCTTGACTGCCAGTATTATGATGGCGATCATATATGTGGGAGCTGAGGTCTATAAGCACATCCTTAAATGTCCCTAGTCGTAGGAGTATCGAGACCGGGCATCGATACTCCAGTGTAAACTAGTGTATACTGATCGAGACCTCGACGAGGGGCGGTGGCCAGGTCTCACAAGCCATTGGTGTTAGTTTGTTCACCTAAGATAGTATATAGGTGCTTATTGGGTTATGAGTACACTGGATGGACTCACCGGGAACCTGCTAGTTGGTATTATACCTATTGTCAGTTAGCAGTTCTCAGGTGACATGTGTACAGGTTAGTCTGTCGACCTAAGATCGTCATTTGTCTCGTGTGAGTTCCCACTGTGCTTTGATTACTACCCTACCACAGCTTAAATAGGTCGTGCAAACAGGTTTTAGTTTGGTACAGTCCTGAGCCACATGGAGGCAATGATCGGATCGTCGGAGATTCGTCTCTCCCGGTATTGGGGGTTGATGTCGCGTTGTGTACGGACGGCCATCACCAAAAATCCGTGGCCACGGTGGACGAGAATTACCGATCCAGAATCGATAGTTTCTTAGGTGGTGATGGGTTTCATACCGACACTAAATGTCGCGTTGTCAGGGGTCTGATTTTATCCACCCCTTTAGACTCGATATGCGATACTCTTAGACGAACAGACCGGACTGTATGGATATTGTCATTGTCAGGCTCAGTAGGAGTTCAGGATGAGTTTGCTCGTCCGCCTCCCTTTCGCTCAATACCTGGGTAGCCGTTACGTACAGCTAGTGCCGCTGACGTGCTTGTGGTTAAATCCACTACCAGTGTAACAGCCCTAATTTTCTTATACACTTTTTCCATACAAATTTTTAAATTGTTTTTTAAAAATCCATAAAGGGGTATTTATTGCCTGAGCACAAGACTTAAGTAATTAATTAGCAATTTAATTACAAGAAGGAGCTTGTAGCTCATTGGTAATACCTTGCACCGATGAACCAAGCCACCAGAGTTCAAATCCCATACCCCACATTATTTTTTGTATTTATTTTATTTTAAATTTTATAGAAGTCCAACAGTCCACACACAATAACTCCCAAAATTCCTACCGAACCTGAAAATCTGAAAGCACCAGTGCCTTACACAAGAGACTCCCCACCTACCCGACCCCCGACTCGGCCGAGTCGGCCGGCGGACCGACCTACTCGGGCCGGCGCCGCCGGCCGGATTCGGCCGGACGGTCGAGTCGTCAACTGAAAAGTCGTGTCTCTTCATCTCCTTAACCCCCCTGCACACTCTAATTTATGAGATCGGTTTCAGAGAACTAATTATACCCTATTTAATCCATTTTTAAATATATTTTTAAATTTTTTTAATTAAAAACCCCACACCTACCCTAACCCTAGCCTAACCCTATAAATTCACCCCTACCCTCTACTCTCTCATCCCAAAATTCTGAGCCCATTCTCTCAAAATTTCCAAGAATCTTGTCCACTTTGAAAACGAGCTCGGGGCGAAACTCCGACGAATTCCCGGCGGAACTTCCGGCGATCGTTCTAAGAACTCCCGGCGACGACGCAACACATCGGTGATTCCTCGGCTTCCCTCTCACCCTCTTGTGTGTCCTAAAACCGTAAGTCCCATTTTCTATCTCTCCTTTCTATTCTAAAATACGGATTTACAAAACCCGACGGAATCGGAACAAATCCGATTTCCGATTCGGTTTCTTATAAAACTTAACTTCTCGTTAATATAATTATGCTTAAACTCTCTCATGTTGACTATTAAACACTAATCAACCAAATTGATCAAGTTTCATTACATGAAATGATGGCTATTTCAATTTATCGTATTTTTCACTTAAATACCATATTGTTTCAATTATACATTTAACCCCATTAAACTTGCTATACCTTTAAAGTAGATCACAAGGTAAGGACCTACCTCCTCACACACTCATATGCAACATAACACAATACCATCGAAAACTTAAAATACGGGAAAACAAACATTTTCATTTAAATACCTTTTACTTAATAAAACCATTTCTAAAAGATTTAGTATTGATACACTTTTTAAATAAATACCACTTATTATGAAAATATGATAAGTTGTGGACATCAGTCGTTTATCTAAACCTGACTTTGTGGTGTCTAGGCTAGGCAAGTGAGAAAGGTAACTTTAAAAGGCCCGTCTCACGGTATTCGTGAGCGGATCCCTCCTTTCTTCACTTGTACTTACCTGGCCACAATTGGCGGTGAAGAGGCAATTTGAGGTATCTCACAACTTGTCGCTTTGGACCAGTTGGGAGCAGTCTAGTTGACTTAGAATACCCTAGAACATAGAATACGGGAAAACGACACTTTTTCATTTAAATACCATAATTAATAAAATCGTTTTCCTTAATGATTAGTATTTATACAAATCTTTGTAAAGTGCCGCTACAACCCATTTGGAACCCGTCAGGGATGGTGCGGATTATCGCACATCCTCAGGCTTAATAGTGCGAGATTCAGACCTCTGCAAGGAGCATTCGGTCTCGAAAGATTTAAAATACGACATCTTAAGAAAGCGAGATTTCTAGAATATTATATATATACTAAAATTATTTTCATATAAATATATGTTTATGTAACATAAAAATATCTATTTTGAATTATTATAAATATTCTATCTTTTTCTAAAAATGTCAAAAGAATCAAGTTTACACTAAAATACCATGAATTCCACACAAATCAATATTACAAATAAATACCTTTGTTTCTGAAATTAGGATATCTTCACTAGAAATATTACAATATAAAATCTACATTCATTACAACTATAAACACGATTAATAAATACTTGGGGTGTATTTTGAAAAGTATATAAAAGTATTTTTACATAAACCCCCCTCAAGTTCTATAAATTACCCTAAGGACCCTAGTAAACATAGGTTTAAGCGGGACCAATCTCTTGAGCCTCAGGGAGCCGGAGAAGTGGGTGCTTGCCTATCTAAGGTAGATAATCAACAACCGGTGTTATCAACACGGTAATCGTCTTTGAAAAAGACACAAATCCTGCCGTCCATGTGCAGCGTTTACCGATAACATCAAAACAATCAGGACTTCAATTTACTTTACTAATTGTCTGACTCAGTTTGAGTCTCGTTATAATCTGACTTGAATATGATTCAAGTACAATCCACAATCTACAATCTACAATTTACAATATTACAATTCAACATGAATCCATGAATCCATTATTCAATCTATCAACTTGACTTAACCGAACCATGGATATACATTCCATTTACATGATTTTCCAGTTACATCCATTTACCTGATTCTACGGTTACATCCGTTTACTGATATCATGGTCTCGGTCAGTCAATCAATTATACAATTATACAGTTTACAATACAAGACAATACAATACAACAATACAATCAAGATAACACTACGGGGTTTAAGGGGTAGACTGGTACGGAATATGTTAAAGGTGGCACGAGGTGGTCACTTAAGACGTAATTACATCTATGTCGTTGTTCCGTGGTATTATTGACGGAGCCTTATACTACAGGTTACCAAAGTCTCCGGTGTAAGTGGGACTCCCCTCGTATACACTGGCATCTTCTGTACCAAACTACAAACAACAACGTTAACACTAAATACAACAATATAACAATATAATACAACTGCAAAAGTTACTCTCTCTTTCTCTTACTCTCTGTCTATTCTATTTCTCCTCTTATTTTTGGAACTTACGTAGCGATCTGTTCGCTAACGATATTCTCTTTCTTTCTTCTTTAAATGTTGTCAGGTGATTTGGACCCGTCAGAGATTGAGCCAACTGCTGAAGACTTGGATCAGTTTGCTGAAGACCCAGCGTTTTAGTTTCATTGTATACATTTCCTCTCAGTACTTTACATTCCTGTTATGCCATTGTTTAGGCATCGCTTTTATTTCAGTTGTATTTACTTTTCATGCATTGTACAAAAGAATGTTAATAAATAAAGTTGCTGTTCAGTTTATATATCTTGTCTCTTGTGTATATTTTCTTTTATATTGCTTAGTTATGCTTAGCGTATTTGCTTCTGAGTAAATACGTAGCGGACCTGTCGTGTCCCCTTCGTCTTATACCGAGAAGCGGGGCATGACAGCCAGCGTATTGACGAGTCTTTAGAGTCCCACACAGAGAGTTAACATGGTTCAGACGATATGGTGTACATGACGTATGTTGATACATACAGGTGTCTGATTAAATATGTGCACAAGCTGCGCAGACTTTAATCGGACGGTTGATAATACCAGCTTCTTAGGATTAAGCTGGATTATTAAACCGGGTTTTGATTTAATAATTTATATATGTATTTGTATATACGTATTCTAGTATTATTGTTCACTATTCGTTTTCTCTCTTGGCTATTCGTATTTTTGGTACGAATACGCGTATATGTATTTCGATACATGTACCGGAAAGTATTCCGTATTTTATACGGAATAGCTTCTAGAAGGTGGCCACCTCATTTGTATGATTTTCCATTTTTGGAAAATTCATTTGACTCACAAATGAGGTGGAGGTGTGAGGTGGCATGTGCATAGTATTGAGCATGGTTTTGAGCATGGTTCAAAGTATTGTGTGAATTGTTTATTTGGATAATTGGTAAGATTTTTTGGTGAGCATGAGAGAGGGGGGCCCGGCCACTTTGGGGTGGGGATTGATTTCATTTTGTGAAGGATTATACTTGCATTACTCCCACTCTCCCATTCACTCAAAAAAAAAGAAAAAGAAAAGGACACTTAGCCATTTTTGCTCATGCCAAAGTTCACCACCTTCTTCATCTTTCTTGAGTTTTTCATTGAGCTCATGGGTTGAGAGAAAATTGTAGTGACACTTTCATACACCCCCACTCTCCATCACTAGCAACTTTGGAGCGTCGATTGTCTCGTTCGACGAGGCTGGAGCTTGCGCCGTTTTCCTCAAGTGGATCATCGGAGATGGAGGAAGACCGGCAACCAAACATCATCAAAGAATCACCAGGAGCTTGGAATGAAGACCGAAGGACACGGATCAACTCGGTATAACGATTCTAACTCTTAGTTTAGCTTGCTAGTTCAGGGTTTAAGGTCGATCCGGAAATCGGGTAACGGTAGCGCCAGTTTAGAAATTTTTGTTCTGCATTTTGGCCGCGTTTTGACGGCCGGGACGCTGCCGTAACCCTTCATATAGATAAATTTATATAGGTTATGAATCGCGAGTGATAGCCGTATGAGACGTTAGGTCCATACCCTCCTCGTCTTATAGGTTGATAGGATCCCTGATAGCTTAATGCCGCCGTACGATGATTTTCCGTACGTGATGAGTTTGACTTGAGGTTTGATCCATACCCCTGACTAGAGGGTGCCGTACGATGGAGTATACCGTATGTGATGTTATGAGGCTCGTTGCTGATTGATAGATTCACCGACTCAATCATGTTAGATGCATATACCTTATAACTTTTAGCTGATGATTTACCTTAGGCTGCATTCATGTTTTTTGTATTGCATTACCATACCTGTGCTAGTATACTTGCACCATTATCGATGATGCGTATTTTACACGTACACAGATTGGCCGGCTCACACACTTCATCATCGATAATTGTCATGTCATTACATAGTAGAATTGCTGCATCAGGATATGACTCCTTGCATGACCATACTTGCGCACATGCATATTGTACACCATACTTGCGCACGTACATATTGTACACCATACTTGCGCACGCACATATTGTACGTCCATACTTGCGTATATACACATATGCACCTTTATACGATATTGCATTCGATTTTGGAGATTTGGGAACCGCATGATATATTTTAAAACTGGATTCATTTAAAAGAGCGGTTTCCCCTCGATATGTGCATATTACCGTTCCATGTTGCATGATATACGGATATGCTTACATTCTGTTATATGTCGCATACATCATGCTTTACGCTTTTACGCATTGAGATATGCTGTTTTTATGAGATTTCTGGATTTGAGAACCGTGGCGATTTCAAAGGAAAGCATGTATTGTTTTAAAAAACCAGGTTTCTCTTGATATGATATTTCAGTGCGTCCACCATGTGTTTTCTGGGTTCTGAGAGTGGCATGTGAAACCCGATTCGAGGAGCGGTAGGCACCATCTGCGGGTACATGGTGGACCCGGTGAGGTACCCCGGGACAAGAAAACTCGTATTGTTAGACGGTGAGCCTGGCATGGGAGCACTACCCATCGGTGATAGTATTTGGGCTCGGTGGATATCCGGAGGATACCGACCGGAGTCGAGAGATTATATGGGCCGATCCGGACTGACGGAGCTCGAGAGATATGAGGACTTGCGTGTCGATGCTGGACACGGGTTGCATGATTTTGAGGTGTCGCGAGGGACACATGTTGATTTATATCCTCATATTTTCATGCATATGCTTTCATGATATTTACATGCATGATGTTGTTGTGTCAGTGGTTGACACGTGGACGAGATCCACATGCATACATACATTGATTATATGGGTGGACTTGATCCACATGCATACATACATTGATTATATGGGTGGACTTGATCCACATGCATACATACATTGATTATATGGTTGGACGAAATCCACATGCATACATGTATTGATTATACTGTTGGATGTTATCCACATGCTTATAGGTATTGACTACCTTGTTGGCACATATACAGACCCGGTCACCCTAGATATCGTAATATTACTTTCATGATATAGTGATTTAGGAGTCGTTGTTTATTCGATTTCTGCTTGTTGATGTTTTCTACTCACGAGTTGGCAACTCACCCCCGTTGTGCCTCAGTTCTTGCAGGTTGACCGCACGGATCAATAGCGGCATCGCTGACACATAGCTACTTTCGGGTGTCTTGCTTCGGTAGGTGGGACATTTGTATCGTACCCACTCTTGTATTTATATTTCATATTATATCTAGTAAACTCCATCAATCAAATTTAGTAATTGTATAAGTATGAGACTTAGTGAGACTTGTGGTTGCGAGACTTAGAGCGAGGGGTTTTCCGCTACTTGTGGTTTTGATGTTTTGCTTTTCTTTATCTTGTGGTGATCTTCGCCGTTGGGCGTCGTATACTTATATATATTGTCTTGCGTGGTTGTGGTCCGCCGTTTGGCGAAAAGCTAGCTCCCGCTTGGGGATGCCTTTATCATTATCTTGTATATGTGTTTTTGGATCAAAATATACAAAGGAGGTGCTGCCTAAATTTTTAAAAAGACGAAACATGTTTTTAAACTTGCATAATCTACTTGCATTTTTCATGTTCCTATTCTATGCATTAAGAAAACTTGATTTCATTATACCCTTATTTAAAAACTTCACCTCCTTTATTTTTCTTAAAAGGTTTAGATTTCTGGGTTTCAGCTTACTTGAATTACGTTACGTTTTTAGACATTGCGTGATTTAAGTGCTGGTCACAAGCTAATATTTCGGGTCGTGACAATAACACTGGTTGATTAAGCTAAGTTACTCCTATGATAGGCCAAGGCATTGATATTTACTAACGTGATTGATTAATTGGGGGTCCTTTCTTCTTTTGACTTTTCAGCTTTAATAGCATTTGTAACAACTCCAATTTTAGTGTACAAAAATTTATTTAAAAATTAATCTATACTTGGGGTATTTGCATTTCCTGTGAGTACTATAAGTATTTGTTTTGCTTTTTAACAGCAAGAAAGTACTTGTAGCTCATTTGTAAGACCTTGCACTGCTGAACCAAAGCACTAGAGTTCAAGTCCCACCACCCACATTATTTTTTAATATTGTTTTCTTTTAAATTTTCAGAATCCCAAGAGCCTACACCTGCATAACTCGTAAAAAACAAAAATCACATATAAAACAAACTGACCCAGGAGCTACACCAACAGACACAGGACACGAGGCAGCGAGGATCGGCGCGACTCGGCCGGTGCCGCTAGCCGAACTCGTGAGAATCGGGTTGGTCCCTTCTTGAGTCCGGTGTTTTTTTGTATCCCCATAACCCCTGTCATGTTTAATTTTCCTGAATTATTACAGAGAATTAAAAATCTCATTAAAACTCTTTTTAATACAAATTTAAATACATTTTTTTCACACACCTTCATCTAATCCTAACCCTAATCTTTTCGTATAAATACCACTCCATTCCACACCCCCTCACTCATAAACTTTGTCCAAACTCTCAAGAAATTCCTTTAGAACTTTTGTGTACAATTGGAGTTAGCGAAGGGCGGAATTCCGGCGAAATTCCGACGACGACCCTAGGAGCTCCCGGCGACGAAACGACGCACCGGAACCTACTTCCACTCCTTCTTCCTATCCTCTAAACCAAAAGCCAGTAAACCCTCCTCCCTCTCCTCTTTTCTATTCTTAAAACATGTATTTCTAAAACCCGACGGAATCGGAGTTAATCCGTCTTCCGATTCGGTTTTTCTTAAAAATTCCACATTTTCTTAAATACAAACATACCAAACCCTTACATGTTGACTATTAAATATTAACAAAATATCATGAACAAGTTTCATAGCAAAATATTTCATATTGCAATTTTTATCGTACTTTTTCAGTAAAATACTATGTAGTTTAGTTTCGATATTAAAACATCATAATTCTTGCTATACCTTTAAATAGATCACAAGGTAATGACCTACCTCCTCACAACACTCATATGCAACATAGCACGATGCCTTTCGAGAACATAGAATACGAGAATACGAAATTACAATTAAATACTTTTAATTTATAAAAAACCATTTTCTATAAGATTACGTATTTTTAAACAAATCTTTGCAAAGCGCCGTTACAACTCATTTGAGGAACCTGTTCGGGATGGTGCGGATTATCGCACATTCTCGGGCTTAGTAGTGCGAGATGTAGATCTCCGCAAGGAGCATTCGGTCTCGAAAGATTTAAAATACAAATATCTTAAAAAAATATGATTTTTAGATAAATAATAAATTTAATTATTTTATAAATATTTATATATGTATTATCAAAATATCTATTTTTTGATATATTATAAATATTCCAATCTTTCTAAATAAAAAAGAATCATTTTACATGAAAATACCATGCAATTCCATACAAATTCAACACTTTACAATTAAATACCATGTATTATGAAAAATAGGTTTATTCACTAGAAATGTCACAATGATAAATCTACATCTATGAAAACTTTAAAGACGATAATAAAATTTTTAAGGTGTATTTGGAAAATTATACAAAATTATTTTTACGTAAAACCCCCTCAAATTTTATAAATTACAATAAGGACCCTAGTAAATATAGGTTTAAGCGGGACCAGTCTCTTGAGCCTCAGATAGCCGGAGATATAGGTGCTTGCCTATTTAAGATAGACAACATAATAAACGGTGTTATCAACACGGTAATCGTCTTTGAAAAAAACACAAATCCTGCCGCCCATGTGCAGCGGTTACCGATAACACCAAAACCTAATTCAGGACTTCAATTTTATTTTCTAATTGTTCTGACTCAGACTGGGTCTCATTATAATAATCTGACTTGAATATGATTCAAGTACAAACTACCATTCAATATGAATCCATGAATACGTATATTCAATCTGTATTGACCGAACCGGACCATGGATATACTTTCCATCTACATGATTCTCCAGTTACATCCATTTACTGATATCATGATTCCGGCAAGTCATCCATCTATGCAATTCAAATTACAAGACAATACAATACAAACAATACAATCAAGACATCGCGGGGTTTTAAGGGGTAGATTGGTACGGAAGGTATTAGAAGTGGCACGAGACTGCAACCTTTAAGACACCTAACCTGAATTCATTTGCTGTTATACCGCGGCATAAACGGTTCTTTATATTACACTTGCCTTTAGTCTTTGGCATATAGAGACTCCTCTCGTATACACTGGCATCCTTCTGTACCAAACTACAAACAACAGCGTTAACAATATAATATAACTTTAAAACCTACATTCTCTCTCTGTCTATTCTATTTCTCCCTTATTTTTGGGACTTACCTAGCGATTGTTCGCTGACGACATTCCTTTTCTTTCTTCCTTGGAATGTTGTCAGGTGATTTGGATCTTCAGTAGACCGAGCCCACCAGAGAGGATTTGGATCAGCTAGCCTATGACCCAGAACTTTAGTTTCATTGTACACATTTCAGTTCAGTACTTTACATTTCTGTTATGCCACTATTTAGGCATTACTTTCATTCAGATGTATTTACTTTTCCATGTTTTGTAAAAATAATGTGAATAAATGAAGTTGTTGTTCAATTATATCTTTTGTCTGCTGTGCATTTTTATTTATATTGCTTAGTTACGCTTAGCGTATTTGCTTCAAAGTAAATACGTAGCGGCCAGTCGCGTCCTGTACCCGTACACTGGGAAGCGGGGTGTGACAGGTTTTGTTGGTGGCCCATGCAGGTCAGAGCTGTATGAAACACTACCATGCAGTTCTGTTCTGCGTGAACAACCTAAGCAATATAACACAAGAACCAGCAACTAAAATATTCTTTACAATTCATACTTCTTGAATCTTATCATTTCATATACTTTGAATCTGTCATAACCTAAATTTTTCATTCAAGATTATGGATTCCCCGAACAACACCAGTACCAACTTCAACAACATTCCACCTCCACTATCGATCACACCTGCCGTCCTTGCTCCAATCAACGAGCAGACGGTTCTATTTGAGGCGATCCGCAGCCTCTCAGAAAGACAGCAGCAGCAGACTGCTCTTTTAATGAACCATCCAGAGGCAGAAGTACCTGGGGTGAAGCAATTCAGAGTTTTGCACCCCAAACAGTTCTCAGGAAAGGAGAGCCCACTGGAAGCTGAGGAATGGGCTCAGAGCATCGAGGATGATCTGGCAGCGGCACAAGTGCCAGAGGTAGCTTGGGTCTGTGTTGCGAAACTGCAGCTCACGGACAATGCACGAAATTGGAGGAAGGCGGAAGAAAGCCGTCTTGAACAACCCATCGAATGGAAGACTTTCCGCGACATGTTCGACGCAAAGTACTTCCCTGAGACTGCCAGGTTCGACATGGAACAACAGTTCATCCATTTGCAACAAGGTTCAATATGGACCAAGTCAGTAGATGAATATGACGCTGAGTTCACCATGCTCAGTTGGTAAGATATATCTCAATAATTCGAATCGTTCAATATATCACATACTACACAGCTAACACAATACTTTAACAGATTTGCGGCACACCTGATGCCGACGGATGAGATCAGAGCCCGTCGATTTCAACAAGGTTTGGATTCGGAAATCCAGGCTGCACTGGCCATAAGAGATTTTTCGACTCATGAATCGGCTCTGAAAGCTACCCTCCGTTATGAGGTAGTGGTAAAGACGAGGGACAGTCCTCAATCTGCAGGAGTTAAGCGCCCTGTCAACCAGATGACAGGAGGAGCCTCGTCAAGGCCACCATTTGTGCCAAAGAGACCGAGAGTACCAAACAATAGGCCCAGCCCAGCCTTTTGTAACTACTGCAAGAGAGATTAGCATATGATGAAGACTGCCGGCGTGCAAACCACCTTTGCTTAGTCTGCGGCTCAGCTACTCACGATATTGTGTCTTGTCCTCATAGACAAAACTCATATGCTGCATCCAGTCCAGCAATCACTTACCCACAGCGCTCAGCCATCCAGGCACCTGCCCCAAGACTTGCACTACCTGCTCCACCACCTAGAGGACCACCGGCTGCACCTCCTCCTCGCCAGTTCCATCAAGCTTAACGGAACGTTCCAAGAAATGCTCCTCCGGCCAGGAGGAATGTACCACGGCAACAGGCTTTCACAATGACCGTGGAAGAAGTTGAGGCCACTGGCCAAGTCATCACTGTAACCCTTTCTTTTCAAGCTTTTCTTTCAGTCTTAATACCTATCCATATATTTTCTCTATACCTAAAACATATCCCGCATATCTTAGGTACAATCTTAGTAGCCTCACTTCCTGCACTAGCACTCTTCGATACTGGAACATCTTGTTGCTTTATGTCGCAACGGTTCGTCTGAACTCACGCGATTCCAGTCACACAGCTTGTATCCAGCTGGAATGTCAGCTCAGGAAATGGCGTTCTAAAGGCAACAATGGGATACGGCTTATGTCCAGTAGTCATCTGCAGCAGAGAATTTTATGCCGATGTCAATGTGCTGGACATACCAAACTTCGATGTGGTTCTAGGTATCGATTGGCTCGGAACCTTCTATGCTACTATCGACTGTCGTCAAAGAAGGGTAGTATTCGAGATTCCAGACCATCCGGTCTTCTATTTCAAAAGTGGATACCGTACCCTGGAGCCAAGCACTTACAAGGCAAAACCAAAGAAGGCAGTAATTGCAGCAACTCAAGAAGAGGAAGGATCAAAGCCAGATGTGGTTCGAGAGTTCGACGACGTGTTTCCTGACGATATATCAGGTTTGCCTTCCGATCGAGCTCTTGAATTCAGCATTGATTTAGTACCAGGAGCACAACCGGTGATAAAGCACCTTATCAATTAAAACCGGAAGGTTTGAAGGAAGTCCGAACTCAGTTGGACGAATTATTGGCGAAAGGATGGATTCGTCCCAGCACTTCAAGTTGGGGATCACCAGTATTACTTGTGAAGAAGTAGGAATGTTCATACAAAATATGTATCGATTATAGAGCCTTGAATGAAGTAACGATAAAGAGCAAGTATCCACTCCTGCGCATCGACGGTTTATTCGACCAGCTAAGCGGATCATGTGTTTTCTCAAGTTAAATCTTCGTTCAGGTTATTATCAGGTGAAGGTCAAGGAAGCTGATATTCATAAAACTGCTTTCAGAACTCGCTATGGACATTACGAATTCCTAGTGATGTCATTTGGAGTGACCAACGCACCAGCAATATTCATGAATCTGATGAATCAAGTTTTCCGGGAGTACTTAGACAGGTTTGTTATCATCTTCATCGACGACATCCTGGTGTATTTAAAGAGTCGGAAAGAGCATGTCGAGCACCTACGAATTGTCCTGGAAACTCTACGACAATATCAATTATACGCCAAGTACAGCAAGTGCGAGTTTTAGCTAAATCAAGTTGGTTTTCTTGGACATATCGTATCAGGTGAAGGAATCTCTGTGGATCTAGCGAAAGTTTCAGCAGTAAGCGAATAGCCGATACCAAAGTCAGTGAAGGACATTCGAAGTTTCTAAGGTCTAGCTGGATATTACTGAAGGTTCATTGAAGGCTTTTCTAAGATAGCAACACCCCTGAACAAATTCATACGTAAAAATGAAGAATTTGTGTGGTCAGAAGCATGCGAACAGGCTTTCGTAGAACTCAAGTCAAGGTTGACATCAGCGCCTATACTCATTATACCGGACCAATATGGAGGTTTCGAAGTGCATTGCGATGCATCCGGTAAGGGATTAGGATGTGTTCTATATCAGCACGGTAAGGTTGTGGCTTATGCTTCTAGACAGCTGAAGACTCACGAGCGCAATTATCCGACGCATGATTTGGAATTGGCAGCCATTATTTTTGCTCTTAAGATTTGGCGCCATTATCTTCTTGGTGAACGAGTGAACATATACACAGATCACAAGAGTCTAAAATGTGTGTTTACTCAGAAGGAACTTAATATGCGGCAGGGACGATGGTTAGAACTCACGGCGGACTTCGACATCAACCTGCAATATCACCCAGGGAAGGTGAATGTGGTACCTGATGCCTTTAGTCGCCAACCATTAGCAATGCATCTCACCGCTCAGTGGAATCTACAACAGGACTTGCATCAGATGGAGATTGAAGTAGTCATGCCAGGTAACGCTTCAAGTTTTATGAATTTACAAGTTCAATCTACCATTGTCGATCAGATCAAAGCAGCTCAAGCAAGTGATGCTAAGTTGCAAAAGATCAGAGAACAAGTAGAGAATGGACTCAGAACAGACTTCATCATCCATGAAGACGGATCTTCGAGATACGGCAGCAGATTATCTGTACCAAAAGGTTCTGTTCGGGAAGAGTTAATGAAAGAAGCTCATAAATCTCCCTACTCAGTACACCCTGGAGGTATAAAAATGTACAAAGATCTACGTCAGAATTACTGGTGGCATGGAATGAAGCGTGAAGTAGCCAGAAGCGTTGCTAAATGTTTGGTGTGTCAGCAAGTAAAGGCTGCACATCACAGGACTGCTGGATTACTTCAACCGTTACCTATCCCAGAATGGAAGTGACAACACATCATAATGGATTTTGTGATTGCACTTCCTCGCAGCACAAAGGGTAACGATGCGGTATGGGTTATTGTGGATCGACTCACAAAATCAGCTCACTTCATCCCATTTCGAGTTGGCCAATCAATTGAGACATTAGCAAAGAAGTACATGGAGGTAAAGATCTACTTAAGATTTAAACTCTTCAAATATATACTATCTCTGATACCCATGAACTCATACAAGAAATTGTGCGACTTCATGGAGTACCGGTCTGCATTGTCTCCGATCGTGACACCAGGTTCCGATCGCAATTTTGGCAGAGTCTGCAAGCGAGCTTGGGAACAAGTCTGAACTTTAGCACGGCTTATCATGCACAAACAGATGGTCAATCTGAGCGAACTATTCAGATCTTGGAGGATATGCTCAGAGCGTGTATGTTAAACTTCGGAGAATCGTGGGAAGATCACTGTACCCCTCCGAATGGCGGCGGACGTGAGGACGTCTAGCCTGAGATTCGGGACAGATGCTATATGGTTTTATCCGTCTACCTCTCCGAAGATGCCAAGTTGATTTATGGCACCGTGTATCGGAGGTTTAGACGGATGCGGCCGATGTAGCAGATTTCGTCAGATTCCCCCTCGCTTGAGGGGTTTTTGATTGTGGGGACGCTCTTCTCTGCAGGCGCAAGCCCCTGCAGTTAATTACGCTACCGCATCGCGGTAACAACTTTCTCCTTCTCCAGAATTTCACTTCGTGTCGTGGGTGTTTGTTTTGTTTGTAGTTGCCCGTGGATTGTATACGGAGACTGAGTAATGCCGTCGCCCGTAGGACGTGGATTAGTCCAAATCCGTATTTACTTAGATTTGGGTTTGGTGTTTTTAGTTTAAGGATACGTTAGCCGTGTTGAGGCTAAGATCAACTTAAACTTTCGTTAAGGACACGTTAGTCCTGTTTGAGACTAAGATCAACTTAACGTTGTGATCCATTTAATATATGGCCGTCGGGACTCGTCACCTCTTTGACGTCGTTGAAGGATTACAACGATAGATGTCAGAGGAGTTCGGAGATGTATCCTTGAACCGAAGTTGATTAGGGAATATGTAGTCTGTTTGAATGTTTAAGGATACGTTAGCCGTGTTTGGGGCTAAGATCAACTTAAACGGGATCGTTTAGATCCGACAAAAGAGCATTGGAGGCTCTATTGTTCCAGTTTAAGGACGTAGTGGTCTGTGTTCCAGTTTAGGGACATGGGGGTCCATTGCCAGTTTAGGGACGTGGTGGTCCGTATTCCAGTTTAGGGACGTGGTGGTCCGTCATTAGTTTAAGGACATTTCGGTCCAATATTAGTTTAAGGACGTTTCGGTCCAACGTTCCCATTTTGGGACGAGTATTAGTTTAAGGACATTTCGGTCCATCATTAGTTTAAGGACGTTTCGGTCCACGAGTTTAAGGACCCCGCAGTCCGTATCGATGTGTGGTCGTCGGGACCCGTCACCTCTCTGACGTCGTTGAAGAATTACAACGATAGGTGTCAGAGGAGTTCGGAGATGTACCCTCGAACCGGTTGTAAATTGATTTAGGAAGCAGCCGTGCTCAGTCAATTTAATTTGAGGACTTACGGCCATGATTGGGCTAAGTCCAGTTGAAAAATATTCAACGTTTTTATTTATTTTTGGTCTATTAGACCTGTGCTAGGGCTTTGCCCACATTTAAATAATGCATTGCATTGCTTTTTATTTTTGTTTGAGCTCTGCCCAGAAAGGATGCAGAGCATCAATTTGTTTTGGGCTCTGCCCATTTATAAGTGATGCAGAGCATCAATTTGTTTTGGGCTCTGCCCTTTTATTGCTTTGCAATTTATTTTGTCCTGCTGGGTCTTTTTGACTTAGGCCTGGCCCTTTAACACAAGAAATGCATTGCATTTTCAGGCGCTTTGCGCCAATCAAAGAGCGCAAGCGCTTGTGGTGATGACACGTGTCATGCAAGCGCAGTGCGCTGCGCTGGTGCGCTACGCTTGCGCTGCTGACACGTGGCGTGCTTTGGTGAGTTGCGCCAATTTCAGAGAGCAAAGCTCTATCTTAAAGCGCATAGCGCAAGTAGTTCAGATGCTGACACGTGGCGCTCTCTGGTGACTTGCGCCAACCCAAGAGCGCAACAGTGCAGATTTACAAGTGCAAGGCACTATTAACTTGAGAATCTTTTAGATTCTAGAACCAAAGGTTCATAAAAGAAGTGCAAACCCCTTTTTGTTTTCTTGATCTGATTTAGATCAAAGAAAACAAGTTCCTCTTGTTTTTCTTATTTCAGAGAACCCGAGGTTCATAAAAAGTGCAAAGCACTATTTTTATTTGTTTTTTTTTATTGAAGATCATTGATCTTGTTCTTAGATCAATGATCTATTAGAAGAAATTCTTCTATTTTAAATGTTTTTACTTTTTTCTTCTTCTTGAAATTTCTTCAGAGTTTTCTCTGTTTGAAGTTCTTGATTTTTCACCAAAATGTTCATGCCTTTGACTTGAGATCTAGGGTCCTTTTTATAGTGCCCATAAATTAGTTAAATTTGTTAAAGAGATCTTTCTCTGAGTGATTTGGGGAATTTTCCCCACCGTTGGATCTTTGATCCAAGGGCTTCTGTTTTACAGAAGAAAATCTTCTTATTTTAACAAGAACAGAAAGATTTCTTTAAAAATCTTAATTCTGTTTGGCGCAAATGCCCCAGCGCGTGACACGTGTCGCGCAGTGCAGAGCACAGCGCGACTGCGCCAGCGTAACTGCGCTGACACGTGTCGCGCAGCGCACAGCGCAGCGCGACTGCGCTAGCGCATCTGTGTTGACACGTGTAGCGCAGCGCAGTGCTTGCGCAACTGAAGCGTTGCATCCTTTAATTTTGTTTTAAATAGAGCTTTGCTCTGGTTGGGCGCGCTGCCTTGGGCGCTGCGCTGACGTATCAGCGCCTGACACGTGGCGCGTTGCGCCCGAGATTTGAAGCGTTGCTTTAAAATTTGAATTTTGAATTTCAACAGAGCTTTGTTCTGATTGGGGGAAACAATCACCTACATCTTGTGGAGTTTTCATACAACAACAGCTTCCAAGTAAGTATAGGAATGACACCTTTTGCAGCACTTTATGGAAGAAAGTATCGATCGCCATTAAGTTGGGACGACATCGGAGATAGCAAACTTCTTGGACCTGAGATGATAGTAGCAACTGTTGATGTGGTTCGTACTATTAGGGAAAGAATGCGCATAGCCTAAGATCGACAGAAGCACTGGGTGCAGGGTGTTTTTCGTCACACCATTGAGATGGGAATACGCGTGTGCTTGTCAGGCGCAGTACAGATTCCCCCTGCCTAGGATAGGCAGGGGTTTATTGATTGCGGGGATCCGAATCTCCGGCAGCCGCGGACTAAGTTGCCGTTAATTACCCCTCGCCTTTGGAGCGAGGGAACCTCCAATTAACGGATTAAACTGGTCATGCGAACTCAATGTGCAGTGTGCGTGTGTTGTATTTTAAAAGGGGTTTTGGATATATTGGGGGCCTCACAGAGATTTTACGGGGGTCCCACTACCCGGATAGCGGGCTGGGGGTCAAGGGGGCTAGCAGCCCACTTACGGGGTGCGGGGCAGCGCCCCGTTAGAAATTTTTTCTAACGGGGGAGCTGTTTTTAGTGTAGAGTATGTGTGCGTGTATATACATATATATAAAAAAAGGAAAGGGCATCCAAAGGATACGTGGGGGGCCAGCGCCTCGCGTGTCTAACACGTGATTGCTGAGCGCTTAGGCGCTAGCGCACCATGTGCCCGGCACGTGGGCGCAGGGCGCTCGAGCGCAAGCGCACCACGTGCCCGCACGTGGGCGCTGGGCGCTTGAGCGCCAGGCGCTCTAGCGCGAGCGCACCACGTGCCCGGCACGTGGGCGCTGGGCGCTTTGAGCGCCAGGCGCTCGAGCGCTAGCGCACCATGTGCCCGGCACGTGGGCGCTGGACGCTTGAGCGTTCGGACGCCAGGCGCTCGGGCGCTCGGGCTCCGGCGAGAAAAAGGGGGCTTTTAGTCCCAGAAATAGGATTTAAAATCTCAAAAGAGGATTTAGAGTGGAGTTAAACTCCTAATATATTTTGGAGTTGATGAAAGGGGTTCTTCTTTGGAGCCGTGGGTCTTCCCAAAAATGAGGTTTTCGGAGATGGGCCTCCTTCTTCCTCCTCTGTTGGCAGGATCTTGAAGATCAAAAGATGTGAGATTTTAAAAATCTCTTCTTTTTGAGATCTGATGGGAGATCTAAGCTCCCCTTTGTGGGTTTTGTGGTGAAAAACTATTTAGTTTTGGGAAAGAAAGAGTAAAACTCTTGATTTAATTCAAAAGAATGAAGAAGGTTTAGAACATTCAGAAAGGGAAAAGAGGCACAAACCTTAGATTTTGAGGGGAATGAAAAGTCTATCCTTTATTCATCATCATGTTACCTTATATAGGCTTACATATTTACATATAGTCCCTTGGGTTTTACAAAATGACATTTTGCCCATCCCATGGCTCATGTGCCATTTCTTTTTGCACATAAGCTATGGGCTTTACAAAAATTTGGCTTTTTGTCCATTTTGCTTATATTCATGTAAAAAAAACTACATTAAAATTATTTGTTACATGATTTTTTTTATGTTGGCATGGGAAGGCTGGCCACGGGCTCGACTTGGGCATGGGCCCGCTTGATCTGGGCTTGGGCCCGCTTGACTTGGGGTTGACCTTGACTTTGACCTGGTCAACCGGGGTGCAATTTTCGACCCCAACAAAGTGCCCCCCATCAATAAATACACACCACACATTTGAGTTGTGTGCATGAAATTGATGGATCTTAAAGCTGGACTTCGAGGTGGAACACCATTCCGGGGGCGGAGCATCCCTCAAGGAGCATGATTCCCGGGGATTGGAGCATCATTCCGATTTGCGGAGCATAATTCCGGGATCGGAGCATCATTCCGAAGAGCGGAGCATGATTCCAGGGATCGGAGCATCATTCCGAAGGGCGGAGCATGATTCCAGGGATTGGAGCATCATTTCGAACGGAGCATCATTCCGAAGAGCGGGGCATGATTCCAGGGATCGGAGAATCATTCCGAAAGGCGGAGCATGATTCCAGGGATCGGAGCATCATTCCGAAGGGCGGAGCATGATTCCACGGATTGGAGCATCATTCCGAAGGGCGGGGCATGATTCCAGGGATCGGAGCATCATTCCGAAGAGCAGAGCATGATTACAGGGATCGGAGCATCATTCCGAAGAGCGGAGCATCATTCCAGGGATCGAAGCATCATTCCGAAGGGCAGAGCACAATTCCAGGGTTCGGAGCATCATTCGGGATCGGAGCATCATTCTAAAGGGCAGATCATGATTCCAGGGTTCGGAACATCATTCCGAAGAGTGGAGCATGATTCTAGGGATCGGAGCATCATTCCGAAGATCGGAGCATCATTCCAGGGTTCGGAGTATCATTCCGAAGAGCGGAGTATTATTCCAGGGATCGGAGCATTATTCCGAAGAGCGGCAGACATTCTGACCGAAGCATAATTTCGATGCCGAGGTTGATTCCTAGGTGAAGCATAATTCCTACAGGGAAGGCAAATACTCCGAGGCGAAGCACAATTTCGACATGGGATACATTCTGAGACGAAGCATGATTTCGGCGCAGAGCTTGTTGGCAGACTTGATTCCGAGATGAAGCATAATTTCGACAGGGAAGGCAGATACACCGAGGCGAAGCTTGATTTCGACGCGGGGGACACTCTGAGACGAAGCATGATTCCGACGCAGAGCTTGTTGGTTGATTCCAAGCCGAAGCATAATTCCGACAGGGAAGGCAGATTCACCGAGGCGAAGCTTGATTTTGACGCGGGGTACACTCTGAGACGAAGTATGATTTCGACGCAGAGCTGGTTGGTTGATTTGATTCCGAGACGGAGCATAATTCCGGCAAGGAAGGTAGATATCCCGATGTTGGGGTAAAAATTTACACCCCGGTTGACCGAGTCAAAGTCAAGGTCAACCCCCAAGCTAGGTGGGCCCAAGCCCAGGTCAAGCGGGCCCATGCCCAAGTCGTGCCCGCGGCCAGCCTCCTCCATGCCAAAATATAGACCATGTAATAAATAATTTTTATGTAATTTTTTATACATGAATGTATACAAAACGGGCAGAATGCCAAATTTTTGTAAGCCCATGGCTTATATGCAAAAATGAAATGACACATGAGCCATGGGATAGGCAAAATGCCATTTTGTGAAGCCCAAGGGGCTATATATAAATATGTAAGCTTATAAAAGGCACAATGATGAATAAAAAAGCACAACACTTTCATTCTCTCAAAAACCTGGGGTTTGTATTTCTTTCCCTTTTCTGAAGGTCTCAAACCTTCTTCTTTCTTCTGAATTAAATCAAGAGTTTTACTCTTCCTTTTCCAAAACAAAATAGTTTTTCACCACGAAACCCACAAAGGGGAACTTGGATCTGTCTTTAGATCTCCGAAAGGAGAGATTTTGAGATCTCACATCTCTTGATCTTCAAGATCCAGCTAACAGAGGAGGAAGAAGAAGAACCCCTTTCACTAAACCCAAAAAAAAAACACACTCAGGAGTCCAACTCCTCTCTGATTTCTCTTCCGAGAAATTTTTTTGGCTAAAAGTCTCTTTTTCTCGCCGGCGCTCAAGCGCAGAGCGCCCGCGTGCCGACACGTGGCGCGCTTGCGCTCAAGCGCTCAGCGCCCACGTGCCGACACGTGGCGTGCTTGCACTACAGCGCCCTGCGCTCGAGCGCAAGTCGTCCACGTGCCGACACGTGGCGCGCTTGCGCTCCAGCGCAGGCGCTCGAGCGCAAGTCGCCCCGGTGCCGACACGTGGCACGCAGGCGCTCGAGCGCAAGTCGCCCCGGTGCCGACACGTGGCACGCTTGCGCTCAAGCGCAGGCGCTCGAGCGCAAGTCGCCCCGTGCCGACACGTAGCAGCGCAAACGCTCCAGCGCAAACGCTCCAGCGCAAGTCGCCCCCGTGCCTACACGTGGCGCGCTTGCGCTCGAGCGTCAGGCGCTGAAGCGCAAAGCGCCCACGTGCCGACACGTAGCGCACTTGCGCTCAAGCGCCCAGCACTCAAGCGCAGAGCGCCTACGTGCCGACACGTGGCACTCCAGCGCCTGAGCGCACAGCACCTAAGCGCACAGCGCCCAAGATGCTGCCCACTACGCATTCTTTAGAAGCCTTTTCTTCCCTTTTTTTTTATATACATACATACATATATACACACACACACACACACACATATGTATACATATGTGCATACACACATACACCACGACACTGTCCCTGTTAGAAAAAAAATTTCTAACGGGGCGCTGCCCCGCACCCCGCAAAGGGGCTGCTAGCCCCCTTGACCCCCAGCCCGCTATCCGGGTAGCGGGACCCCCGTAAAAACTCTGCGTGGCTCCCGACATATCCAAAAAACCCCTTTCAAAACACATCACACGCACACTGCATATTGAGTTCGCATGACCAATTTAACCCGTCAATCGGAGGTTCTCTCGCTCCAAAGGCGAGGGGTAATTAACGGCAGCTTAGTCCGCGGCTGCCGGAGATTCAGATCCCCACAATCATTAAACCCTGGCCTACCGTAGGCAGGGGGAATCTGTTGTACGCCTGGCAAGCGCGCGCGTATTCCCATCTCAATGGGGTGACGAAAACACCCTATACCCGAGGCGAAGTATGATTTCGACACGGGGTAAATTCTAGGATGGAGCATGATTCTGCCGCAGAGGTTGTTGGTTTGATTTGATTTAGGTTGACATCAGGATCGCTACACTGGAATATGGTACCAGGAGCGAATTATCATTTGCCATGAGTGGATTTGAGGATTTCGGTTTTTGTTTGGCATCTGCATTGCTGCATTGGAATAATGCCAGGAGCAACTCATCATTTGCCCCGAGAGGATTTGGGAATTGATGGCTTAGGAGGCAGGTTTAGATCCCTATCACCTAAGGCTTTTCAATTTTATGGGCCGTAAGGGTCCCATAAAAGTATTTTCTCCCTACGAGTCGAAAGGATTTCGTAGGTGTATTTTCTCCTTAGGAGTCGTGGGGACTCCTAAGTGTGTTGCTCTTTTGTGAGTCGTAAAGATCTCACGCGGGAATTTTCTCCTCACAAAGTCGAAAGAAAGAATTTTAAGGGGATTATTAAAGGTCTAGCCATCTTCATCTCTTTTTTACGAGTTTGCGCCCTTACGGGTTTTCACAAACTCGCCGGCAGTCCTGCTGTTTTTACTCACGGAGCCTTTTCGGGTTTTCATCCGTGCCCATTTTACTTGTGGACATACCATTTTTTTTTGGACTTTGAATGTGGTCTCACCGGTAGGACTCGGGAGAGATTGGGATTGTTTTACGTCCGTGGATTGTATACGGTTTTGCAGGATGTATAATCCAGACTTTAGGGCCTGAAAAATTTCGAGACTTTGTTGGCGTCTGCATCGCTGCACTGGAATATGGTACCAGGAGCGACTCATCATTCGCCATTGGGACATTCAGAGTTCGGTTGGCATCTGCATCGCTGCACTGGAATATGGTACCAGGAGCGACTCATCATTCGCCACTTGGGGGTTTGGATTTTGGCCGGCGTCTGCATCGCTGCACTGGAATATGGTACCAGGAGCGACTCATCATTCGCCATTGCCTATTGGGAAGCGATGACTTAGGAGACATGTTTAGATCTCTATCACCTAAGGCTTTTCAATTTTATGGGCCGTAAGGGTCCCATAAAAGCATTTTCACCCTACGAGTCGTAAGGATCCTGTAGGTGCATTTTCTCCTTAGGAGTCGTGAGGACTTCTAAGTGTGTTTTTCCTTTGTGAGTCGTAAGGATCCTATGAAGATTTGTTCTCCTCATGTATCGTGAGGACACATGAGTGGGTCTTCCCAATGGAGCATAATTCCAAGGGCGGAGACCAGCCGCGTAACTGGTGATTATAGTGGGGTATGGGTATGATGAGAATTATTTGAGCCCCTGGATTGTATACGGTAGTCAATTTGGGGACTGGCCGTAGGGCCGGAGAATTTTGGGAAATTGAATTTTTGTTGGCGTCTGCATCGATGCATTGGAATATTGTACCAGGAGCGACTCATCATTCGCCACCATTTTTTTTGTTTTACCGCGATTGCTCTATTATTTCAGCTTTTCTTATCGCGAAGATCGCGATTGCCCTATCATTTCGGCTTCTATTCGCGGTTGCTCCATCATTTCGGCTTTATTTTCATCTTTATTTTGTTAGTGTATATGCCCTAGAGGCCATTACTGTATCATACTAGTATGTATATTACTTGATGGAAGCTTGGGATATTCACAGTTGTATATACAATCTTGCTCGAAATGGTAGTATGCTACTTGGTTTGTCTCTGCTTTAATATGTGCATGTGTTTCTTTTAGCATATCGCTTATATACATATTAGTAGAGCCCTTAGGATCTTTGCTTAATTACCAGCGTTGTGATGGCGCTCACACTCGTGGGGGCTGGGTAATCCATAAGCACATCCTTATACAGGTCCCTAGTCGTTGGACTATCGAGACAGGGCATCGATACTCCGGAGTAGACTAGCGTATGCGCTTCTCATCCCAGTATGGGAGACGGTCTGTCCCACAGCCGTCAGTACGTCGTACTTGAGATAGTATGCGGGTGCTCGTTAGGTTACGAGTACACTAGACAGGACTCGTCGGGAACTGTTGGTTGGTATTATACCTATCGTCAGTTATCAGTTCCCAGGTGACATGAGTACGGCTTAGTCCGCTGACTTGACACTGTCACTTCGCCTCGAGTGTGTTCCCACTGTACTTTGATTACTACCCTACCACGGCTCAAAGGAGTCGTGCAAACAGGTAGTAGTTGGGTGCAGTTCCGAAGCACTTGGAGGCAGTGACGGTTAGAAAGGATTCGTCTCTCCCGGTATTGGGGGTTGACATCGCGCTGTGTCTAGGAGAGCCATTACACGAGTAGTCCCTGGCCAGGGCAAGCGAGATATACTGGTAGGTTTCCAGTGTTATCTCAGGGTGTTCTGGGCTACACTCCGACACGACTTGTACCGCTATTAGGGGACTGACGTTTACCGTCCCCTAGGCCCGCCATGCGATGTATCAGATGAACAGACCGGACTGTACGGAGACTGTCACATACAGGCTCAGTAGGAGTTCAGATGGGGTCACCTCGTCAGTCTTCTTATCGGCATCTACCTGGGGACCGTTACGTACAGCTAGTGCCGCTTGCGGTCTGTGGTTAAACCCACTGCCAGTGTAGTGTCGAGTCTTTAGAGTCCCACACAGAGAGCTATTCGCCTTTAGGCAAAATGAGTAGAGGTCGCATGGTTTTGCGACAGGGTTCGTTCACATCCGCGCACTTGTGCACGTTTTCTGTCCGGACAGCTTATGCTAGCGGGCTTTGGTTTAAGCCAGATCCTAGTATATGATTTGGGATTGGTTTTATCTCTTTGTATTCGTGTTTCTCGGATCATGAATACGGGTGCGTATGCACAGTTGATTGAGACAGAGGAAGAGGATTTTGATTAGGGTTAATAACCATTGTCATTTTATCAACCCTAATGCTTATGTGTGTATTATGATTAATTGATATTAGTTTAATATAATTGTGCATGGTTAGGGTTGTTGACCATTTGACATTCTTGACTTGTTGACCTAGGTTGACACTTTGACCATCATCATTTCATATAAAAGATGCTCTTTGATCCTTGCAATTTGCATTAAAAATGAAATGATAATGGTCATGTCTTGATTAAGCCATGACAATTATCTTGCTAATTATCAATTTACATAATTCACCCATATATGAGAGAATGGTTCATTTTATTCTCTCATTCTATCATATGCTTTCTCTCTCCTCCTCTTCCTCTCTCTCAAGCTCTCCCCTCTCATGTGTTGAGAAACACTTGAGCTTGAGAAAAACCTCTTCTTGATAATCTCTACTCTCATCTAAGGTTCTAGGATTAGCACTTCTAGCACTTTAGTTACTTCTAGGTTGAAGTTGAAGCCAAAGGTTGAGGCTCTCGGGTGATCCTTCTTCGACGAGAGAAGACGACAAGGAGATCACTTCCGTTCACTACAAGGAGCAAGGAGAGAAGGACATAAAGCCCTAGGTATAACCATTTTTCCATGTAGCTAATTTCTAGTTAGCTTTAGTTAGTTTTTGTTTAGTAAAGATCCCGTCTTTGTCTAGTCCATGTTGCCTAGAGTAGAAAAATTCGATTTTTATACCGTTTCCGCCTTCCCGCAAGCACCGGGGTGGGCAACGTGGACTTACATATTTTACTCGCTGATTTTTATTGGGAGTTGCCCCATCATTTCGGCTTTTTTTTATTTTTCTTTTATTTACACATTTTTTTGTTTATTTACATATATTTTTTTTACATTCCCAGTTTAACGACTTAGAGGTCGACTATTCCCAGTTTAATGACGTGGTGGTCGATTGTTTTCAGAGAAAGGCAGATATCTAAGAGAATCAGTTTCACGAAGAATTTCAGTCTCCGTTTGTATGAAATTGGCGGTCGCAGCTGGACTGTTTGTTAACACGCCTTTAGACAGTTCTCTCCTGCCTTGTATTGCTTTTCGACCCAATTTTTGAAGACGAAGCAGTCCACAATGGCATGACCTACACTCTGTGATAAGGGGAGTATTTGGGGTTGTCGGTCATATTCACTTCCTGCGGTCTTTTTGACTCTGGCAGTTGTAGACCGTTCTTCAGGGCGTCTTTGAATGTTTTATGGATTTTGTCCTTTCTGAAGGAATAGACATGATCTAGTTTCTCTTTGAGTGGAAATTCTCCTCCCTCTCCGAACACTGGCTTCCGAGGCTGGTTGGCACTAGGCCCGCTCATCCCTTGCTCATTTCGGTTAGCCGAGGTATTGAAAGATTCAGAATCGTCAAAATTTCCGCCTTTGCGATTATCGTCCTTTCGGTTTCTCCAGGACTTATTGTTATTTTAGGAATCCGATAAGGACTCCTGCTTTGAGCGCTCCAATATCTGGACTTTTCTGGTCAGCTCTTGGAATGTTTTGTAACACACGAGTTCATTTATACCAATTCCAGTTCTCATATTTCTTTATTCGTGATATTCTTGATTTAACGTATTGTGGGTGCGAATGGTATTTTACACTTTACTTTGCATTCGGTCCGACCCGCTTGCTTGAACCTGTTTAATTCTTATTTATAGATTACCTTGACTTGTTGCATGGACACGTGCATTTAGTGTAAACTGCATACCGGCATTTCATCTGACATCGCATGTTATATCATATAACATTTTAGGTCATGTAAAATAAATTAAAATTATATTTCTAGCCTGCATGATACTCCTAACCCCGTGGTAGCGTCCGCGCATCTTGTTCTCGTCCCGTTCAGTGAAACGGACGTGTTTGGATGGCTACGCGCACGTACGTGCATCCGTTCTTGGGGGTATACATTTTCATTACCTGAGCTTTCATTTTGAAATTTGGAAGTCGCATATAATTTTCATATTTCAAATCTGAATTTTTAGACTCGACCCGGGCTTGTTTCGGAGTAAATTTGTATTTGCTAAAATCTCAAATGGACTAGTATTATAATATTATATTCGATATAGTTAAATATTTAATATACGTTTATATATATATATATTTCTTAAACTAAAAATATCTTTTAAATATTTCAAATCTTATTCTAACCGCTGTACATATTTCTCTCTCTCTCTCTTATATGTTTATATATTACCTTTTAATATTAATTAAACCCCATTTCTATGGAAACCCCCCACGTCTCACTGTTCCTTCCCCTTCTCTGTTTCCATTTTCCAGCCTTCGCCTCGTCTTCGTCTCGAACCCACGCCCTCGCTCGCCGTCGTCGCCACCATCGCCTCCACCCTCGATGTCGCCTCCTCTCCGCGGCCACCTCACCTCACCTCTCTTCATCTCCGACGATGAGAAACCCTACTCCGATCAAACACACCGCGACCATCTCCTCCTTTACCTCCACCCTTATCGCCGACGACCCGCCGTCGCCATCGCCCTTGCCCTCACCCTGTCTTCACCTCCTCACCTCCCTCTCCAACTCCCAAAACCACCACCACCACCCTACAAACCCTCGACAACCCCTGACGAACTCATGCAGCAAACCTCGACCCCAACCTCGCCGTTACTCATCGCCAGAGACCCGTCATCATCACCACCGTTGTCTCATTGTCCCTCTCTCCTCTCCCCGACACCACAAAACACCACCACCATTGACCTCACCACCTTCCCGACGACCCCGACAGCAACCCCAGAGAACCCATTACTCCTCATCGTCGATGGCAGCCCCTCGTTGTTGTCACCTTCTCCTATGTTCTCTGACTTCAGAACCTAGAACCGAGCAACCCTGGTCTTCTTCTTCTACTACTTCTTCTTCTCCTTCCTTCTTGTTTTTCCGACCATCGCCGGAAAACCCGCCTGCGCCTTACTGTCGACGGCTCATTGTCGACGACACGCCCTCGCATCGTCTCGGATCCAGATCACGCCCAAATCGCGCACCAGATCGCATCCAGATCGTGCACCAGATCGCGCCCAGACCGTGCACCAGATCGTGTCTAGAACGCGACCAGACCACCACCAGATCGTGTCCAAATCGCGCCCAGACCATGCACCAGATCGCGACTAGACCCAGTACCGTGTCGTGCCGTTTCACACACCGTATCGTGTCATGTCGCACCAGGCCGCCTGCATCTCGACCTTCGTTCTAAGGCAAGTGAAACTTGCTACATGCTATTCATACTATTCCTATATTAATTTATCTATTTTCTTATTAAATCTATAGATAGAATCTAAAGCCATGAGTTCCAAGTTAACAGCACGATATTCCGTTTACATATTTCAGATCTAGAACTTGAAACCTAACTGTTGCATTTAATTGACTATACCTAGTAACCACAGTTACATTTTAATCACATAATAACTATTGTACATAGGCTATGATACCCTTTCTCTAGTTTTACTCTACCGGGCATCCGTGTGCATTTTTAACCGGTTTTAGTTATAATTGCATCCATTGAACATATTATACAGGTCATTGCATCCCTAGATTACTTAATACTTATTAACATGAGTGTAACATCCATATTTTTCATACTGTATTCATATAATGTTGAAACTATCTCTTAAACAAAACTGATAACCGTACAGCTAAGTAGTTTAGTCTGCACATATTGCTTAACATATTACATGTGCTAATTTATTGTTCTAATAATACCCATTCTTGTTTATTTATAACCATAATTATGCTAGTTGATTATGAGCACCCACATGATATCTTGTACACCCTGACATGACTAACTACGCATATTACTTGACTAGATATGGTACCGTACAACTCTTGACATAACGTGACACCTTTATATATTACCTGGCTTGACCTGATGTACCATGGTCTTATCTGTTACCCGATCTTGTGTCTAATGCCAACAAACCCGACCAGTTGTCCTTACGGACCGTTCCTGTTGTCTATCCAGACAAACCTGTACCTGCCTGATCATGTGTTGGCATTAGCTCTAAATTATTTAATATATGACTTGACCACATATAACTTAGGGGTATGGGGAAATCAATGATGAAACCTGACTTGTAACTCGAAAGTTGCTTGCATTTAGTGATCAGTTTTAGAGGACGATGCTGCTGACATCGTTCGTCTTTACATATTTCCTGTTTTAGTGCCTAGCGGCACGTCTCGGTATCAGCCCGAGAGTCTTAGACTGTGGTCCCGGGCATGCACGGGATACTATTGAGTTACATCGATGATTCATTAAATTGATTTCAAAGACTTGAAAGTAGTAACCAAATAGACCGGTTTAGATTACTCACTGCACACTACCTTCACTGTCCTGATTTATATTGCTGTTATACCTGCTTTACCTCTATGATCATACCTGCATGTATTGCTACCCATGTTTATAGTATTGCTTGATGTTATGACGCGCTGACGTCTGGGTTTTGCATGGCCCAGATCCTCTACCTTTGTTGCAGACTGATCAGGAGTATTACCGCTGTTAGACCGAGCGGTGAAGATCCTGTCGGTATGCGGTTTCACTTTCCAGGTGTTTCATTTATTGTATCTTTTGCTTCCGCATATTATATTATTTTCTTGACTCTTTTACTCTAGCTTATGGACATGTACTAGATAGTTAGATACTCTCCTGTTCTTGATATCTCTACAGCCGTAATACGACTGTGGAAGGATTTTTCCTACCCACGGGTAGCATGGTTGGCTATGTCACGTGCCCATCTTAGCGCACTCTGGGAAGCGGGGCGTGACATGATTCTTTTGGTATCAGAGCAATAGGATATAGGTTAATCGAGTTTGATTCTTTTGTAGTTGGGTATTTGACCCAATACACGAATCAGAATACTCGTGATTAGGAACATGTCCTGCCACCTTGTTATCGTGATTCTTGAATCATATCTTTCTCGTATCCTTTGCCTTGACGATATGCAAACAACTTTGCATCTCGGCTTGAAATCTTTTTGGATTCACCATTGTTTCTTCTTGTTTCTTGATTCTGATACTAGGATTTGAGCAACTTGGGTGGAGTTATGTAATTGTACCCATGAACTGCAGCATGGTTACAATGCGATACTCTATTTAAGTAACTTGGAGTCCTAGTCTTGATTCACTTCCTTATTCCATGATCGTTATATTACCTTGCTTCCTTCGATTTCATTGCTTACCAGTTCTTGTTTTATCGCCAGCTTGAGTCATGTCTACCGTGCTTAATCCTCTTCGGTATCTTGACTTCGGATGAAGTCATCTCGGTGTCTTACTTGTTCTTGTTTTCCCCGCATTAGGATTATTCAATTCTAGTGCATCCCTTGTTTGCCGTCGTCTTGGGAATGGATTTTCGCGGCACTTTCCACGCTCATATTGATTGTAAGGAAAGGAAAGTGATTTTCCAGATTCCCGGACATCTGGAGTTTGTTTTGCTGGAGGAAGCAGTTCTGTCGGGCCAGTCGAGTTTAGGGCTAGGCCGACAACCAATGTTCTTTCGTCGATGGAAGTTGATAAGAGTGAAGCGTCGGCTATAGTTTGAGAATTTATGGATGTGCTCGAAGACACCTCGGGTTTATCGCCAAAACGAGATGTGGAGTTTACGATTGAACTTGTTCCTGGTACAGCGCCAATCTCAAAGGCGTACTATCCAATGGCACCAGTGGAGTTGGAAGAAGTCAAGAAGCAAGTTATTGAAATACTTAAGAAGGGTTGGATTCGCAGCAGTAACTCGCCTTGGGAAGTTCCAGTTCTTCTAGTAAAGAAGATGATGTCACGAGGAGGATGTGCATCGACTGTCGAGAATTAAACCGGGTGACTATTAAGAATAAGTACCCGATCCCTCGCATTGGCGAATTGTTCGAGCTGCTTAGTGGCGCGAGGGTATTCTCGAAGCTGGATTTGCGATCCGGATATCATCAGGTCCGAGTTAAATCAGAAGATATTTGCAAGACTGCGTTCAGAACTCGGTATGGACATTACGAGTATTTGGTGATGCCCTTCGGAGTAACGAATGCGCCGGCAATATTTATGGACTTGATGAACCGAATCTTTTCACCGATCTTGGACCAGTTTATAGTGGTGTTCGTTGATGATATTCTGGTCTACTCAAAGGAGTATTGAAGAGCATGCAAACCACTTGAAGATCGCACTGCAGACCTTGAGGCAAGGAAATTGTATGTAAAGATGAGTAAGTGCGAGTTTTGGCTTGAAGAAGTGAAGTTTTGGGGCACGTTGTGGCTGGAGATGGAATCGCCGTTGATCCGAAAGATTACAGCCGTTCGAGGTTGGCCGATTCCGAAGAATGTTGCGAAGATAAGGAGCTTCTTGGACTGGCCGGTTATTATAGAAGGTTCGTGAAGAATTTTTCTCGTTTGGCTGAGCCTTTGACCAAGCTTACGCGCAAGGAGGTACCTTTTGTGTGGACGGATAGGTATGCGTCAGCTTCTGAGGCGCTAAAGAAAAAGTTGATAACCGCTCCTATTCTGACCGTGCCAGACAATTCCGGAGGATTAGTGATTCACAGCGACGCACCTGGGAAAGGATTGGGATGCGTTTTGATGCAGCATGGGAAGGTTACAACTTACGCATCGAGACAGTTGAAGACCCATGAGGAGAACTACCCAACTCATGACTTGGAGTTAGCAGCTGTGATTTTCGCTTTGAAAATTTTGAGACACTACTTATTGGGCGAAAGGGTCGAAGTATTCACCGATCACAAAAACCTAAAGTATGTGTTCACACAGAAAGAGCTTAACATGAAGCAGCGTAGATGGTTGGAGCTGATGGCTGACTACGATCTTGATCTTGAGTACCATCCGGGGAAAGTTAATGTTGTGCCGGATGTGCTTAGTCGGTTGCCAGCAATTCAGATGTTGACTGCACAAAGGGAACTTATTGAAGGCTTTCAGAGATTCGAGTTGGAGATCGTGCTACCGCATTCTTCGGGATGGATGATGCAGCTGCAAGTACAGTTGTCGTTGATCGAGAATATTGAAGCAGCGCAGTCATAGGACCCAAGATTACAGAAGTTCGAGAACTTGTTGAAGCTGGACTTCGAACGGACTCATTGGTTCTTGAAGAGGGTTCGTTACGATATGGTAGTCGTTGTGTGTGCCAAAGGGAGACATCCGCGAAGAAGTTATGAAGGAGGCGCACAGTTCCGCATATTCCGTACATCCAGGAGGCACAAAAATGTACCGAGATCTACGACAACATTTCTGGTGGGAAGGCATGAAACGGGAGATTGCCCGCTTTGTAGCAAAGTGTTTGGTGTGTCAGCAAATTAAGGCTGAACATCAACTGGTTGCTGGTTTATTGCGACCACTTCCAATTCCTCAATGGAAGTGGGAACATATAACCATGGATTTCGTGACGGCTTTACCGCGGAGTCCAAAAGGCAATAATGCAGTTGGGTGATTGATAATTCTTGGTCAATCAACGGAAGCTTTGGCAGAAAGGTACATGCAGGAGAATGTAAGATTGCATGGAGTACCGGTGAGCATCGTGTCCGACCGTGACACCCGATTCTTATCGCACTTATAGAGGAGCTTACGGGAAAGTTTGGGGGACTTGATTGAAGTTTAGTACCGCTAATCATTCTCAGACAGATGGCCAGTCGGAGAGAACGATCCAAACTCTTGAAGATATGTTGAGAGCTTACATGTTGGACTTCAAGGGTTCATGGGGGGATCATCTACATTTAGTGGAGTTTTCTTACAACAACAGTTTTCAGGCGACTATTCAGATGGCTCCATTCGAGGCGTTATATGGTTGCAAGTGTCGTTCACCGTTTGTTGGGACGGTGTTGGTGAACGAAGATTATTGGGACCAGATTTGGTTGTGCAGACAGTTGAGAAGGTTAATAGATTTTGGAATCATATTAAAGCAGCACGAGACCGACAAAGAGTTGGGCAGATACGTTGAGAAGACCTCTAGAGTTCGCCGTTGGTGATTTTGTATTCTTGAAGGTATCACCGACTAGAGGGTTGATTCGTTTCGGAAGTCGAGAAAAGTTTAGTCCTCGATTTGTTGGACCTTTCGAGATTTTGGAGCATATTGGAGAAGTGGCGTATCGTTTGGCATTACCGCAATCGTTGGAGAATGTTCATGACGTGTCTCATGTATCTCAGCTCCATAAGTATGTTCGAGATGAAACACACATGCTGGATCATGCAGAGCTGACTGTACGAGAAGATTTATCCTTTGAGGAACGACTGATGTCGATTGTGGATCGAAAGGAAAAGATTCTTAAGAACAAAGTTATCTCTCTCGTACTTGTTTTCTGGGGAAATCGCTCCCACGGAGAATCAACTTGGGAACGTGAAGATGAAATCCGGCAGAAATTTCCACTTCTATTCTTGTAGTTTCTTGATTGTTTATCCTTTCTGTTCTTGGAATTTCGAGGACGAAATTCTTTTTGTAGTTGGGTATAATGTAACACCCGAGTTCATTTATACCAATTCCAGTTCTCGTATTTCTTTATTCGTGATATTCTTGATTTAACGTATTGTGGGTGCGAATGGTATTTTACACTTTACTTTGCATTCGGCCCGACCAGCTTGCTTGAACCTGTTTAATTCTTATTTATAAATTACCTTGACTTGTTGCATGGACACGTGCATTTAGTGTAAACTGCATACCGGCATTTCATCTGACATCGCATGTTATATCATATAACATTTTAGGTCATGTAAAATAAATTAAAATTGCATTTCATAGCCTGCATGATACCCCTAACCCCGTGGTAGTGTCCGTGCATCTTGTTCTCGTCCCGTTCAGTGAAACGGACGTGTTTGGATGGCTACGCGCACGTACGTGCATCCGTTCTTGGGGGTATACATTTTCATTACCTGAGCTTTCATTTTGAAATTTGGAAGTCGCATATAATTTTCATATTTCAAATCTGAATTTTTAGACTCGATCCGGGCTTGTTTCGGAGTAAATTTGTATTTGCTAAAATCTCAAATGGACTAGTATTATAATATTATATTCGATATAGTTAAATATTTAATATACGTTTATATATATATATATATATTTCTTAAACTAAAAATATCTTTTAAATATTTCAAATCTTATTCTAACTGCTGCACATATTTCTCTCTCTCTCTCTCTCTCTTATATGTTTATATATTACCTTTTAATATTAATTAAACCCTATTTCTATGCAAACCCCCCCACGTCTCACTGTTCCTTCCCCTTCTCTGTTTCCATTTTCCCGCCTTCGCCTCGTCTTCGTCTCGAACCCAAGCCCTCGCTCGCCGTCGTCACCACCATCGCCTCCACCCTCGACGTCGCCTCCTCTCCGCCGCCACCTCACCTCTCCTCTCTTCTTCTCCGACGATTAGAAACCCTACTCCGATCAAACACACCGCGACCATCTCCTCCTTTACCTCCACCCTCATCGCCGACGACCCACCGCCGCCATCGCCCTAGCTCTCACCCTGTCTTCACCTCCTCACCTCCCTCTCCAACTCCCGAAACCACCACCACCACCCTACAAACCCTCGACAACCCCTGATGAACTCCTGCAGCAAACCTCAACCCCAACCTCGCCGTTACTCATCGCCGGAGACCCGTCATCGTCACCACCATCGTCTCATTGTCCCTCCCTCCTCTCCCCGACACCACAAAACACCACCACCATTGACCTCACCACCTTCCCGACGACCCCGACAGCAACCCCAGAGAACCCATTACTCCTCGTCGTCGATGGAAGCCCCTCGTTGTCGTCACCTTCTCCTATGTTCTCTAACTCCAGAGCCTAGAACCGAGCAACCCTAGTCTTCTTCTTCTACTACTTCTTCTTCTCCTTCCTTCTTGTTTTTCCGACCATCGCCGGAAAACCCGCCTGCACCTTGTTGTCGACGGCTCATTGTCGACGACACCCCCTCGCATCGTCTCGGATCCAGATCGCACCTAAATCGTGCACCAGAGCGCGTCCAGATCGCGCCCAGACCGTGCACCAGATCGCGTCTAGATTTCGCCCAGACCGTGCACCAGATCGTGTCTAGAACGAGACCAGACCACCACCAGATCGTGTCTAGATCGCGCCCAGACCATGCACCAGATCGCGACTAGACCCAGTACCGTGTCGAGCCGTTTCACACACCGTATCGTGTCATGTCGCACCAGGCCGCCTACACATCGACCTTCGTTCTAAGGCAAGTTTCATCCTATATTAATTTATCTATTTTCTTATTAAATCTATAGATAGAATCTAAAGCCATGAGTTCCAAGTTAACAGCACGATGTTCCGTTTACATATTTCAGATCTAGAACTTGAAACCTAACTGTTGCATTTAGTTGACTATACCTAGTAACCACAGTTACATTTTAATCACATAATAACTATTGTACATAGGCTATGATACCCTTTCTCTAGTTTTACTCTACCGGACATCCGTGTGCATCTTTAACCGGTTTTAGTTATAATTGCATCCATTGAACATATTATACAGGTCATTGCATCCCTAGATTACTTAATACTTATTAACATGAGTGTAACATCCATATTTTTCATACTGTATTCATATAATGTTGAAACTATCTCTTAAACAAAACTGATAACCGTACAGCTAAGTAGTTTAGTCTGCACATATTGCTTAACATATTACATGTGCCAATTTATTGTTCTAATAATACCCATGCTTGTTTATTTATAACCATGATTATGCTAGTTGATTATGAGCACCCACATGATATCTTGTACACCCTGACATGACTAACTACACATATTACTTGACTAGATATGGTACCGTACAACTCTTGACATAACGTGACACCTTTATATATTACCTGGCTTGACCTGATGTACCATGGTCTTATCTGTTACCCGATCTTGTGTTTAATGCCAACAAACCCGACCAGTTGTCCTTACGGACCGTTCCTGTTGTCTGTCCAGACAAACCTGTACCTGCCTGATCATGTGTTGGCATTAGCTCTAAATTATTTAATACATGACTTGACCACATATAACTTGGGGGTATGGGGAAATCAATGATGAAACCTGACTTGTAACTCGAAAGTTGCTTGCATTTAGTGATCAGTTTTAGAGGACGATGCTGCTGACATCGTTCGTCTTTACATATTTCCTGTTTTAGTGCCTAGCGGCACGTCTCGGTATCAGCCCGAGAGTCTTAGACTGTGGTCCCGGGCATGCACGGGATACTATTGAGTTACATCGATGATTCATCAAATTGATTTCAAAGACTTGAAAGTAGTAACCAAATAGACCGGTTTAGATTACTCACTGCACACTACCTTCACTGCCCTGATTTATATTGCTGTTATACCTGCTTTACCTCTATGATCATACCTGCATGTATTGCTACCCATGTTTATAGTATTGCTTGATGTTATGACGCGCCGACGTCTGGGTTTTGCATGGCCCAGATCCTCTACCTTTGTTGCAGACTGATCAGGAGTATTACCGCTGTTAGACCGAGCGGTGAAGATCCTGTCGGTATGCGGTTTCACTTTCCAGGTGTTTCATTTATTGTATCTTTTGCTTCCGCATATTATATTATTTTCTTGACTCTTTTACTCTAGCTTATGGACATGTACTAGATAGTTAGATACTCTCCTGTTCTTGATATCTCTACAGCCGTAATACGACTGTGGAAGGATTTTTCCTACCCACGGGTAGCATGGTTGGCTATGTCACGTGCCCATCTTAGCGCACTCTGGGAAGCGGGGCGTGACATGATTCTTTTGGTATCAGAGCAATAGGATATAGGTTAATCGAGTTTGATTCTTTTGTAGTTGGGTATTTGACCCAATACACGAATCAGAATACTCGTGATTAGGAACATGTCCTGCCACCTTGTTATCGTGATTCTTGAATCATATCTTTCTCGTATCCTTTGCCTTGACGATATGCAAACAACTTTGCATCTCGGCTTGAAATCTTTTTGGATTCACCATTGTTTCTTCTTGTTTCTTGATTCTGATACTAGGATTTGAGCAACTTGGGTGGAGTTATGTAATTGTACCCATGAACTGCAGCATGGTTACAATGCGATACTCTATTTAAGTAACTTGGAGTCCTAGTCTTGATTCACTTCCTTATTCCATGATCGTTATATTACCTTGCTTCCTTCGATTTCATTGCTTACCAGTTCTTGTTTTATCGCCAACTTGAGTCATGTCTACCGTGCTTAATCCTCTTCGGTATCTTGACTTCGGATGAAGTCATCTCGGTGTCTTACTTGTTCTTGTTTTCCCCGCATTAGGATTATTCAATTCTAGTGCATCCCTTGTTTGCTGTCGTCTTGGGAATGGATTTTCGCGGCACTTTCCACGCTCATATTGATTGTAAGGAAAGGAAAGTGATTTTCCTGATTCCCGGACATCTGGAGTTTGTTTTGCTGGAGGAAGCAGTTCTGTCGGGCCAGTCGAGTTTAGGGCTAGGCCGACAACCAATGTTCTTTCGTCGATGGAAGTTGATAAGAGTGAAGCGTCGGCTATAGTTTGAGAATTTATGGATGTGCTCGAAGACACCTCGGGTTTATCGCCAAAACGAGATGTGGAGTTTACGATTGAACTTGTTCCTGGTACAGCGCCAATCTCAAAGGCGTACTATCCAATGGCACCAGTGGAGTTGGAAGAAGTCAAGAAGCAAGTTATTGAAATACTTAAGAAGGGTTGGATTCGCAGCAGTAACTCGCCTTGGGAAGTTCCAGTTCTTCTAGTAAAGAAGATGATGTCACGAGGAGGATGTGCATCGACTGTCGAGAATTAAACCGGGTGACTATTAAGAACAAGTACCCGATCCCTCGCATTGGCGAATTGTTCGAGCTGCTTAGTGGCGCGAGGGTATTCTCGAAGCTGGATTTGCGATCCGGATATCATCAGGTCCGAGTTAAATCAGAAGATATTTGCAAGACTGCGTTCAGAACTCGGTATGGACATTACGAGTATTTGGTGATGCCCTTCGGAGTAACGAATGCGCCGGCAATATTTATGGACTTGATGAACCGAATCTTTTCACCGATCTTGGACCAGTTTATAGTGGTGTTCGTTGATGATATTCTGGTCTACTCAAAGGAGTATTGAAGAGCATGCAAACCACTTGAAGATCGCACTGCAGACCCTGAGGCAAGGAAATTGTATGTAAAGATGAGTAAGTGCGAGTTTTGGCTTGAAGAAGTGAAGTTTTGGGGCACGTTGTGGCTGGAGATGGAATCGCCGTTGATCCGAAAGATTACAGCAGTTCGAGGTTGGCCGATTCCGAAGAATGTTGCGAAGATAAGGAGCTTCTTGGACTGGCCGGTTATTATAGAAGGTTCGTGAAGAATTTTTCTCGTTTGGCTGAGCCTTTGACCAAGCTTACGCGCAAGGAGGTACCTTTTGTGTGGACGGATAGGTTTGCGTCAGCTTTTGAGGCGCTAAAGAAAAAGTTGATAACCGCTCCTATTCTGACCGTGCCAGACAATTCCGGAGGATTAGTGATTCACAGCGACGCACCTGGGAAAGGATTGGGATACGTTTTGATGCAGCATGGGAAGGTTACAACTTACGCATCGAGACAGTTGAAGACCCATGAGGAGAACTACCCAACTCATGACTTGGAGTTAGCAGCTGTGATTTTCGCTTTGAAAATTTTGAGACACTACTTATTGGGCGAAAGGGTCGAAGTATTCACCGATCACAAAAACCTAAAGTATGTGTTCACACAGAAAGAGCTTAACATGAAGCAGCGTAGATGGTTGGAGCTGATGGCTGACTACGATCTTGATCTTGAGTACCATCCGGGGAAAGTTAATGTTGTGCCGGATGTGCTTAGTCGGTTGCCAGCAATTCAGATGTTGACTGCACAAAGGGAACTTATTGAAGGCTTTCAGAGATTCGAGTTGGAGATCGTGCTACCGCATTCTTCGGGATGGATGATGCAGCTGCAAGTACAGTTGTCGTTGATCGAGAATATTGAAGCAGCGCAGTCATAGGACCCAAGATTACAGAAGTTCGAGAACTTGTTGAAGCTGGACTTCGAACGGACTCATTGGTTCTTGAAGAGGGTTCGTTACGATATGGTAGTCGTTGTGTGTGCCAAAGGGAGACGTCCGCGAAGAAGTTATGAAGGAGGCGCACAGTTCCGCATATTCCGTACATCCAGGAGGCACAAAAATGTACCGAGATCTACGACAGCATTTCTGGTGGGAAGGCATGAAACGGGAGATTGCCTGCTTTGTAGCAAAGTGTTTGGTGTGTCAGCAAATTAAGGCTGAACATCAACTGGTTGCTGGTTTATTGCGACCACTTCCAATTCCTCAATGGAAGTGGGAACATATAACCATGGATTTCGTGACGGCTTTACCGCGGAGTCCAAAAGGCAATAATGCAGTTGGGTGATTGATAATTCTTGGTCAATCAACGGAAGCTTTGGCAGAAAGGTACATGCAGGAGAATGTAAGATTGCATGGAGTACCGGTGAGCATCGTGTCCGACCGTGACACCCGATTCTTATCGCACTTATGGAGGAGCTTACGGGAAAGTTTGGGGGACTTGATTGAAGTTTAGTACCGCTAATCATTCTCAGACAGATGGTCAGTCGGAGAGAACGATCCAAACTCTTGAAGATATGTTGAGAGCTTACATGTCGGACTTCAAGGGTTCTTGGGGGGATCATCTACATTTAGTGGAGTTTTCTTACAACAACAGTTTTCAGGCGACTATTCAGATGGCTCCATTCGAGGCGTTATATGGTTGCAAGTGTCGTTCACCGTTTGTTGGGACGGTGTTGGTGAACGAAGATTATTGGGACCAGATTTGGTTGTGCAGACAGTTGAGAAGGTTAATAGATTTTGGAATCATATTAAAGCAGCACGAGACCGACAAAGAGTTGGGCAGATACGTTGAGAAGACCTCTAAAGTTCGCCGTTGGTGATTTTGTATTCTTGAAGGTATCACCGACTAGAGGGGTGAATCGTTTCGGAAGTCGAGAAAAGTTTAGTCCTCGATTTGTTGGACCTTTCGAGATTTTGGAGCATATTGGAAAAGTGGCGTATCGTTTGGCATTACCGCAATCGTTGGAGAATGTTCATGACGTGTCTCATGTATCTCAGCTCCATAAGTATGTTCGAGATGAAACACACATGCTGGATCATGCAGAGCTTACTGTACGAGAAGATTTATCCTTTGAGGAACGACTGATGTCGATTGTGGATCGAAAGGAAAAGATTCTTAAGAACAAAGTTATCTCTCTCGTACTTGTTTTCTGGGGAAATCGCTCGCACGGAGAATCAACTTGGGAACGTGAAGATGAAATCCGGCAGAAATTTCCACATCTATTCTTGTAGTTTCTTGATTGTTTATCCTTTCTGTTCTTGGAATTTCGAGGACGAAATTCTTTTTGTAGTTGGGTATAATGTAACACCCGAGTTCATTTATACCAATTCCAGTTCTCGTATTTCTTTATTCGTGATATTCTTGATTTAACGTATTGTGGGTGCGAATGGTATTTTACACTTTACTTTGCATTCGGCCCGACCAGCTTGCTTGAATCTGTTTAATTCTTATTTATAAATTACCTTGACTTGTTGCATGGACACGTGCATTTAGTGTAAACTGCATACCGGCATTTCATCTGACATCGCATGTTATATCATATAACATTTTAGGTCATGTAAAATAAATTAAAAGTGCATTTCATAGCCTGCATGATACCCCTAACCCCGTGGTAGTGTCCGTGCATCTTGTTCTCGTCCCGTTCAGTGAAACGGACGTGTTTGGATGGCTACGCGCACGTACGTGCATCCGTTCTTGGGGGTATACATTTTCATTACCTGAGCTTTCATTTTGAAATTTGGAAGTCGCATATAATTTTCATATTTCAAATCTGAATTTTTAGACTCGATCCGGGGCTGTTTCGGAGTAAATTTGTATTTGCTAAAATCTCAAATGGACTAGTATTATAATATTATATTCGATATAGTTAAATATTTAATATACGTTTATATATATATATATTTCTTAAACTAAAAATATCTTTTAAATATTTCAAATCTTATTCTAACTGCTGCACATATTTCTCTCTCTCTCTCTCTCTCTCTCTTATATGTTTATATATTACCTTTTAATATTAATTAAACCCTATTTCTATGCAAACCCCCCCACGTCTCACTGTTCCTTCCCCTTCTCTGTTTCCATTTTCCCGCCTTCGCCTCGTCTTCGTCTCGAACCCAAGCCCTCGCTCGCCGTCGTCACCACCATCGCCTCCACCCTCGACGTCGCCTCCTCTCCGCCGCCACCTCACCTCTCCTCTCTTCTTCTCCGACGATGAGAAACCCTACTCCGATCAAACACACCGCGACCATCTCCTCCTTTACCTCCACCCTCATCGCCGACGACCCACCGCCGCCATCGCCCTAGCTCTCACCCTGTCTTCACCTCCTCACCTCCCTCTCCAACTCCCGAAACCACCACCACCACCCTACAAACCCTCGACAACCCCTGATGAACTCCTGCAGCAAACCTCAACCCCAACCTCGCCGTTACTCATCGCCGGAGACCCGTCATCGTCACCACCATCGTCTCATTGTCCCTCCCTCCTCTCCCCGACACCACAAAACACCACCACCATTGACCTCACCACCTTCCCGACGACCCCGACAGCAACCCCAGAGAACCCATTACTCCTCGTCGTCGATGGAAGCCCCTCGTTGTCGTCACCTTCTCCTATGTTCTCTAACTCCAGAGCCTAGAACCGAGCAACCCTAGTCTTCTTCTTCTACTACTTCTTCTTCTCCTTCCTTCTTGTTTTTCCGACCATCGCCGGAAAACCCGCCTGCACCTTGTTGTCGACGGCTCATTGTCGACGACACCCCCTCGCATCGTCTCGGATCCAGATCGCACCTAAATCGTGCACCAGAGCGCGTCCAGATCGCGCCCAGACCGTGCACCAGATCGCGTCTAGATTTCGCCCAGACCGTGCACCAGATCGTGTCTAGAACGAGACCAGACCACCACCAGATCGTGTCTAGATCGCGCCCAGACCATGCACCAGATCGCGACTAGACCCAGTACCGTGTCGAGCCGTTTCACACACCGTATCGTGTCATGTCGCACCAGGCCGCCTACACATCGACCTTCGTTCTAAGGCAAGTTTCATCCTATATTAATTTATCTATTTTCTTATTAAATCTATAGATAGAATCTAAAGCCATGAGTTCCAAGTTAACAGCACGATGTTCCGTTTACATATTTCAGATCTAGAACTTGAAACCTAACTGTTGCATTTAGTTGACTATACCTAGTAACCACAGTTACATTTTAATCACATAATAACTATTGTACATAGGCTATGATACCCTTTCTCTAGTTTTACTCTACCGGACATCCGTGTGCATCTTTAACCGGTTTTAGTTATAATTGCATCCATTGAACATATTATACAGGTCATTGCATCCCTAGATTACTTAATACTTATTAACATGAGTGTAACATCCATATTTTTCATACTGTATTCATATAATGTTGAAACTATCTCTTAAACAAAACTGATAACCGTACAGCTAAGTAGTTTAGTCTGCACATATTGCTTAACATATTACATGTGCCAATTTATTGTTCTAATAATACCCATGCTTGTTTATTTATAACCATGATTATGCTAGTTGATTATGAGCACCCACATGATATCTTGTACACCCTGACATGACTAACTACACATATTACTTGACTAGATATGGTACCGTACAACTCTTGACATAACGTGACACCTTTATATATTACCTGGCTTGACCTGATGTACCATGGTCTTATCTGTTACCCGATCTTGTGTTTAATGCCAACAAACCCGACCAGTTGTCCTTACGGACCGTTCCTGTTGTCTGTCCAGACAAACCTGTACCTGCCTGATCATGTGTTGGCATTAGCTCTAAATTATTTAATACATGACTTGACCACATATAACTTGGGGGTATGGGGAAATCAATGATGAAACCTGACTTGTAACTCGAAAGTTGCTTGCATTTAGTGATCAGTTTTAGAGGACGATGCTGCTGACATCGTTCGTCTTTACATATTTCCTGTTTTAGTGCCTAGCGGCACGTCTCGGTATCAGCCCGAGAGTCTTAGACTGTGGTCCCGGGCATGCACGGGATACTATTGAGTTACATCGATGATTCATCAAATTGATTTCAAAGACTTGAAAGTAGTAACCAAATAGACCGGTTTAGATTACTCACTGCACACTACCTTCACTGCCCTGATTTATATTGCTGTTATACCTGCTTTACCTCTATGATCATACCTGCATGTATTGCTACCCATGTTTATAGTATTGCTTGATGTTATGACGCGCCGACGTCTGGGTTTTGCATGGCCCAGATCCTCTACCTTTGTTGCAGACTGATCAGGAGTATTACCGCTGTTAGACCGAGCGGTGAAGATCCTGTCGGTATGCGGTTTCACTTTCCAGGTGTTTCATTTATTGTATCTTTTGCTTCCGCATATTATATTATTTTCTTGACTCTTTTACTCTAGCTTATGGACATGTACTAGATAGTTAGATACTCTCCTGTTCTTGATATCTCTACAGCCGTAATACGACTGTGGAAGGATTTTTCCTACCCACGGGTAGCATGGTTGGCTATGTCACGTGCCCATCTTAGCGCACTCTGGGAAGCGGGGCGTGACATGATTCTTTTGGTATCAGAGCAATAGGATATAGGTTAATCGAGTTTGATTCTTTTGTAGTTGGGTATTGGACCCAATACACGAATCAGAATACTCGTGATTAGGAACATATCCTGCCATCTTGTTATCGTGATTCTTGAATCATATCTTTCTCGTATCCTTTGCCTTGACGATATGCAAACAACTTTGCATCTCGGCTTGAAATCTTTTTGGATTCACCATTGTTTCTTCTTGTTTCTTGATTCTGATACTAGGATTTGAGCAACTTGGGTGGAGTTATGTAATTGTACCCATGAACTGCAGCATGGTTACAATGCGATACTCTATTTAAGTAACTTGGAGTCCTAGTCTTGATTCACTTCCTTATTCCATGATCGTTATATTACCTTGCTTCCTTCGATTTCATTGCTTACCAGTTCTTGTTTTATCGCCAGCTTGAGTCATGTCTACCGTGCTTAATCCTCTTCGGTATCTTGACTTCGGATGAAGTCATCTCGGTGTCTTACTTGTTCTTGTTTTCCCCGCATTAGGATTATTCAATTCTAGTGCATCCCTTGTTTGCTGTCGTCTTGGGAATGGATTTTCGCGGCACTTTCCACGCTCATATTGATTGTAAGGAAAGGAAAGTGATTTTCCAGATTCCCGGGCATCTGGAGTTTGTTTTGCTGGAGGAAGCAGTTCTGTCGGGCCAGTCGAGTTTAGGGCTAGGCCGACAACCAATGTTCTTTCGTCGATGGAAGTTGATAAGAGTGAAGCGTCGGCTATAGTTCGAGAATTTATGGACGTGCTCGAAGACACCTCGGGTTTATCGCCAAAACGAGATGTGGAGTTTGCGATTGAACTTGTTCCTGGTACAGCGCCAATCTCAAAGGCGTACTATCCAATGGCACCAGTGGAGTTGGAAGAAGTCAAGAAGCAAGTTATTGAATTACTTGAGAAGGGTTGGATTCGCAGCAGTAACTCGCCTAGGGGAGCTCCAGTTCTTCTAGTAAAGAAGATGATGTCACGAGGAGGATGTGCATCGACTGTCGAGAATTAAACCGGGTGACTATTAAGAACAAGTACCCGATCCCTCGCATTGGCGAATTGTTCGAGCTGCTTAGTGACGCGAGGGTATTCTTGAAGCTGGATTTGCGATCCGGATATCATCAGGTCCGAGTTAAATCAGAAGATATTTGCAAGACTGCGTTCAGAACTCGGTATGGACATTACGAGTATTTGGTGATGCCCTTCGGAGTAACGAATGCGCCGGCAATATTTATGGACTTGATGAACCGAATCTTTTCACCGATCTTGGACCAGTTTATAGTGGTGTTCGTTGATGATATTCTGGTCTACTCAAAGGAGTATTGAAGAGCATGCAAACCACTTGAAGATCGCACTGCAGACCTTGAGGCAAGGAATTGTATGTAAAGATGAGTAAGTGTGAGTTTTGGCTTGAAGAAGTGAAGTTTTGGGGCACGTTATGGCTGGATATGGAATCGCCGTTGATCCGAAAGATTACAGCAGTTCGAGATTGGCCGATTCCAAAGAATGTTGCGAAGATAAGGAGCTTCTTGGACTGGCTGGTTATTATAGAAGGTTCGTGGAGAATTTTTCTCGTTTGGCTGAGCCTTTGACCAAGTTTACGCGCAAGGCGGTACCTTTTGTGTGGACGGATAGGTGTGCGTCAGCTTTTGAGGCGCTAAAGAAAAAGTTGATAACCGCTCCTATTCTGACCGTGCCAGACAATTCCGGAGGATTAGTGATTCACAGCGACGCACCTGGGAAAGGATTGGGATGTGTTTTGATGTAGCATGGGAAGGTTACAACTTACGCATCGAGACAGTTGAAGACCCATGAGGAGAACTACCCAACTCATGACTTGGAGTTAGCAGCTGTGATTTTCGCTTTGAAGATTTTGAGACACTACTTATTGGGTGAAAGGGTCGAAGTATTCACCGATCATAAAATCCTAAAGTATGTGTTCACACAGAAAGAGCTTAACATGAGGCAGCGTAGATGGTTGGAGCTGATGGCTGACTACGATCTTGATCTTGAGTACCATCCGGGGAAAGTTAATGTTGTGCCGGATGTGCTTAGTCGGTTGCCAGCAATTCAGATGTTGACTGCACAAAGGAAACTTATTGAAGGTGTTTCCTGATTTAAAATCAGGAAAATATACGGAGGAGGCATCACGTGCTAGCACGTGACCATTGGTCACGTGTTGGCACGTGACATCTAAAAAGCAGCGGCACAAAGCACTTCCATTCCCTGATTAAATGTCAAGAAGAAGCTCCGGAGGAAGCATCACGTGCTAGCACGTGACCAGCGGTCACGTGTTGACACGTGATGGCTAAGCAGCGGCAAAGAACAGAGCGCAGAAGGAAGGGAAGCCCATTTCAGGGGGGGTCACGTGCCTACACGTGACCAGTGGTCACGTGCGCACACGTGACCAACGGTCACGTGGCCGTACGTGACCGGCCTCAAGACCCTTATTTCTATGACAGAATTAAATTCTGAGAAAAGATCTCTCAAGTCTTTCCGAAATGGAGAAAGATTATTTGAAACCGTTGGATTAAAAAATCTAAAGGTGATTAAATATCACCAATTTATGGAAAAATCTTGGATTTGGAAAGATTTTCCCCCTAAATCTAACCTAAATAAAAAAGAGATATCTTTGGATTTAAAATCCAATGGTGAATAAAATTCACCTAACAATCTAAAGGCCCAGATTATTGATAAATATAAATCAAATCTCTCAATGAGAGATTTACTTAGCAGATTGATTCTTTTCCTTCTCCTATAAATAGGAGCTAAGAAAAGAAGAGAGGGACTTTTGGTTTTGGGAGACCTTTGGACCTTTTCTTTTGATACCAGAGAGAGAGACATACAGAGAGAGAAATAGAGCCTTGAGATTTTGGAAGAATTTGATCCTCTGCAAAAGAAAACCCTAGGTAAGAAGAGATAGGCTTCGAAAGAGAATTTAATTCTCAAAAGAGTTTAACTCTTATATTAAAAAAAAATAACTTAGTTCTTCCTCTGGTAGAGGATCTGCAAAGTGCACATCTCCCCATGAATTGAGAATTTAATTCTCATTGGGTAGAGATCCTGCCATGCAGATCTAAAACATAGAGAAGGAATTAAATTTTGAGAATTTAATTCTCACAAAGTTACAGGAATTTAATTCCTCCAAGATAAAATTAGTGTTTAACCCTATATGAGAATTCAATTCTCCAAAACTACAGGAATTTAATTCCTTCAAAATGGAAAGAACTAGGGTTTAACCCTAATTGAGAACTTAATTCTCTCAAACTCACAGGAATTTAATTCCCTTAAAAGGAAATTAGGGTTTCACTCTATGTCAGAACTTAATTCTTCACATATATGGGAATTTAATTCCTACAGAATGTAAATCAGGATTTAACCCTATCTGAGAATATAATTCTTCAAAAAAAAAGAAAGCGGGAATTTAATCCCTCTAAAGTTATTGCTAGGGTTTAACCCTATGAAGAATTTAATTCTTAAAAGATGAACAGATCTTTAAAAACATGCAAAGAATCAGAGTCACGTGCCCCATGTGACCCCTGCAAAGATCCACAGTAAAGGAGCTTTGAGGCAACGCCTCACGTGCGCCACGTGACCTTTGAACCACACAGAGAAAAAGCAAAAGAAACAAAAGCTCTAGGGCGCTCTCACGTGCTACCACGTGACCCCTTGGCTGAAGCTCTAACAAAGAAAATACCTAAATTCCCATCACGTGACAGCATATGATGCTGTTTTTGATAGGACTAAATATAGAGAAGCAGGGCGCACTCACGTGCTACCACGTGACCCCTTTTGCCTTAGTGTTAAACACTAATCTGGAACCTCCGTTTCCAGTGTTTAACACTGATTTGCTTTAGTGTTTAACACTAATTTGAAAGATCTGTTTCTAGTGTTTAAACACTGATTATCTCTTAGTGTTAAACACTAACTTTAGCCCAATTGGCTAAGTTTCTAAAGGCAAAGTCTCCCTTTCAACGAGCCGACAGAGGGCCAATATTCTAAACATGATGGGGCTTAGCCCAAGGTGGCCATAAGTCCTCAATGCAGACTTAATTAAGCTAATGGGCTCATAATATAATTAACCGGTCTTGGTTCTAAATTGGGCCAAAGATTATTTAATCTACCTTTGTTTAAGGGTACATCTCTTCACTCCTTTGATACTTGGCGTTGTAATTCCTCAACGTCTTCAAAGAGGTGACGGGTCCCGATAACCACACATTGATACGGACTGTGGGGTCCTTAAACTCACGGACTATGACGTCCTTAACCTTGACCGAGATGTCATAAAACTAACACCGGACTGTGGAGTCCTTAAAATCCACGGACTATGAGGTCCTTAACCTTGACCGGAATGTCTTAAAACTAACAACGGACTATGACGTCCTTAACCTTGACCGTGATGTCTTAAAACTAACACCGGACTGTGGAGTCCTTAAAATCCACGGACTATGATGTCTTTAACTTTGACCGCAACGTCTTAAAACTAACATTGGACCGCAATGTCTTTAAACTACCTATGGACCACTATGTCCCTAAACTGGAACAGTAGAGCCCCCAAATGCTCTTTTATCGGATCTAAACGATCCCGTTAAGTCGATCTTAATCTCAAACTAGACTAATGTATCCTTAACTAACGTTCAAGTTGATCTTGGTCTCAAACGAGGCTAACGTATCCTTAAACCCAAACCCCCAAACCCAAATTCAAGATAATACAGATTTGGACTAGTCCACGCTCTACGGGCGACGACATAACTCAGTCTCCGTATACAATCTACGGGCAACCAAACACGAAACAAACACACACGACACGAAGTGACCATCTGGAGAAGGAAAAAGTTGTTACCGCAATGCGGTAGCATAATTAACTGCAGGGGCTTGCGCCTGCACGGAAGAGCGTCCCCACAATCCAAAACCCTTCTAACGAGGGGGAATCTGTACGAAGTCTGCTATATCGGACGCATCCGTTTAAACTTTCGATATACGGTGCCATAAATCAACTTGGCATCTTCGGAGAGGTGGACGGTTAGCATCAATTAGCATCTATCCCGAATCTCAGGCAAGATGTCTGCGTCGCGCCGTCATCCGGAGGGGAACCGATTCTGGCACGCCCGGTGGGACCTTTTCCTCTTTCCACTCCACACTTCGTGTGTCGTGATTCACGAACCAACCACGGTTTGCTAATGGTTACCCTCGGGTTTCGAAGTACTAAGACTTGGTGTTTCGTTTGCTGCAGAAAGCAAAAGGATCAATGGCTGACAACTGCTTGAACTGCTCGAACTGCTCCAAATGCAACCGACGCTCCGCCTCACCTGGAGGTGTAGCATATGGACCGCAGGCTGCTTCCCTATTCACTATGCCTGTGGAGCAAGTGACTCAGGCTATCACCGGTCTATTCTTTGGGACCATGCTCCCGCCGGTAAACATTAACATCCCAATGCCCGTACCGGAAGCGTCAAAGAAATCGGTCTTTGATCGACTTGCTACTCCGACGGCCCCTCTCAGCGGGTCATCCAACTCCTCGATCTTCACTAGACTGAGCCTGAACTCCCAAGGGCCCGCCAAGAAGCCCATGATACCTGAGAAGGCCATCCTAAAGAGGACAGCTGCTCCCAGAGTCGTCAAGGCGGCTTCTCCTCCCAGAGGGTCGGTCTTCACGAGATTGACTACCCCCATTCCCGCTCCCGCTCCCGCTCCGAGATCTGTAGCTTCTCAACGAACGTCAGTCTTCGAAAGGCTGACACCAGCAGCAACCCTTTCCTATAACAGGGGGCAAGATGAAGCCGTCGCTGAATCAATCCCAACAACCCGCCATGCCCGACGTCGCCATTGGCACCGGATAAGGAAGACTGGAGGCAACTCCCCCTCTGGACTAACTCCACCAGCTCCAACAGTGGAAATTGAGGGTGCTATTCCAACCGGGAACAGTTTCGAGCTGCTGAGCAGGGTACGCAGAAATTCGCCAACTGCGGTTCTCAAAAGATCCCCTCCACCTGCGGAGAATGTTATAGAAACAAAGCCGGAGCAGCCCCCTCAACGGCTGTCCTCCAAAATTTATAAGGTCTGGCGACGGGTTCAGGACTCGGTAATTATTCAAGATCACTCTCGCCGGCAGAAAAGGACGAAAGTGCAGGAAGAAAAAAACCGTCACGTCAAATAACAAAGGACGACAACCGCTTGGGTGCCCGCTGCAACGGCTCCCTCCACGTCGACTGCTCAAAAGAGAAGAAGGCCGGTGAAAGTCCCCACTCCTGCAGCAAATGTCAAGGACAATAAGCCGAAACGCCCCAAGTCTGGGGGCATGATGGTGCATACGGTATACATGGCGTTGGGAAAAGAGGACAGCCGTGCATCCACGGGTCATAGACCGCTTACACGGTCAGTGACCAAAGCTCAGGAGCAACAGCAGAAGCTCCAAGAAATGATGAACGCGATGGACGCACTCACTGGTCCGTAAGAAAGCCCCGAAGCGTCATCTGATCAACGCCAGGAATAAGAAACTGACGCTGAATTCCTTCGTAGGATATTGGAGAAGAAGGATAAAGAAGCTGCGGAACAAGCAGCCAATATACAACGATTGGCCCTCCTGTTCCGGGATATGGTGGGAATGATGATCCAACAAGATTCTCGTGCTGAAGATCCTCCAATCGTTCTTGAAGACGACAGGGGGGAAACGTCAAATCCTCCACCCGCTCTGTCAACAGCCAAGGAGGAAACAATCTCCAAGGCTGACCTGGACGAATACATAGCCCAACAGATACGAGTTCACCAGGCGACTGAGGCAGCGGGTCAAGTTGTCAGAACAGGGCGACCATATCCGAGCTGGTATGATCAGATCAAGTACCCGCCGGGCTATACAATACCGAAATTTCATGTCTATAAGGGGACGGGCAATCCCCACCAGCACGTTGCCCAGTTTAGGGTGCTTTGTGGCAACACCGGCGGTGATAATTGTTGCTTCGTTAGTTTGTCGGTAGCTTGTCAGAAACGGCGTTCGAGTGGTACTCTGAGCTCCCAAACGACTCTATTAAAACATTCACGAAAATGGAGTTGCTATTTACTCAGCGATTCGCGAGAGCCAGCGAACGTACCCCGATAACGGCATTGATTAATGCCAGGGTGAAATCAGGCGAGACGTGGGTCCAATACGCTATACGCTGGCGAAACTTGTGGTCAAAATGCGAACAACGATTGAGGAGGCGTCCGCGGTGGGCATGTTCGTAGGTACCCTAGATCCTCATGCAACCATCTCACAGTTCATGATGTTTTTTAAGCCAACCACGTTCCAGGCTTTGATCGACAAGTTGGCCCAGATGGGTCACAGACCGCCTCCCCCGAAGCTAGAACCTCGGAATGACAAGGGTAAAGGGAAGGCAACCTTCGTTGCAAACGCTCAACAGCAACCCAGTGCCCCAAAGATAGCAGATCAACTGGAAGAAAGGCGGCGGTATTATAATGAGAAAATGAAGCGCCCCTACTCGTTCCCGCGGGACAAGACGAAACGGTTATTCGAGCTGGCGGTACACAACAGGCTTATCAACTTGCCAAACGCGAGGCGACTGCCGCAACCCACCGAGGTGAATAACCCCAACTACTGCCCTTACCACCAAACGGTAAGCCATCCGATTGAGGATTGCTTCGTCTTCAAAGGATGGATTGAAGATCAATACCTACAGGGCAAGTTTGCGCTGTCCGAGAAGTGGAAGGTGAACCCTCCACAGCCGCATACTCCTAAGAAGGAGGATGCACCAGGGGCAACCTGTTCTTTCATTGAAGAAGCGTTATGGGAGGTCGTGCTATCAGCTAAAACCAAAAAGATGCTGAGTGATCTTCATACATGTCCGGCGGTCGAATGGAAGAACCCACTTGAATCTTAAATCATCGAAGGGATGCTGAAGCCGCGCCCAACTCCAAAGATCGATGGTGATACTCCGAGCACTCACAACCAGCCGTAAAAATCTTCAAGGAAAAGAAGAAGCAATCCAAGAAGCCCGTGAAGTCTGGAGACAAGCACACGGACTTGCAGAAACAGATTGACGCGCTGGAGGAGTACAATCAAAAGGCGTGGACTCCTATCACACTCCAAGAGTTCCTCAACCACTTCTTTCAGGAGGAAGATAACGGGGAGAGCTCGTCGGATGAATCCGAGGGATACGTGGCGAGTTATAATGTGATTTCCCACTCGTTTACGGATGGTGAAAAAACTCCTGCACTAAGAAACTGGGGGCAGAGCCTGAACCGGAGCTTGTGGGGCCGACAGACAAAATGATCGACACCTTTCTAGACGAGATTCGTCTGAAAAGTAAAGCCGATCGGGAGCGTGAGATGGCCACATCGGAAGGAGCCAAACGCAGGCGACTAAACGAAAGAGTCGAAGCACTCCCGCCAGATCAAAAGACATCCGATGCGGATAAAAACATATTCAAGACGAGGAAAAGGTTTGCCAAAGCCATGTCAATGGGAATGAAGCTACCACCCTCGGAAGAAAACACGCTCAATGGGGCGGAGAGGCACCCTAATTACTGCTCGTATCATCGGAAGATTTCACACCCTATTGAGGAGTGCAACGCTTTTAAGATATGGTGGCAGGGGTATGTTGCCCACCGACAATATTTTAAGCGAATGAAATGCAAAACTCGTCGGGAGCAGAGAGATACAACCAACAGGCACAAAAGAACTACCGGCAACTGTTACACGGTCAACGCCGGAGGACCACAGGTTCTCACCTTTGGGAGAGACTCTGATGAGGAAATGGCTCTGGGCCCTCTCTTTAAAGAATTCGTTTTAGGGAAAGAGGAAGAACCAGAGGCCTGCGAAAACATTCAGCTGCGCAATCGCACGTTCCCGGAAAAGAATCTCGGACCCGAAACTAGAAAAGATAAGGGAAAGGAAAAGGTCGCTGAGGATATCGCCTTAGATGACCAAGTCATGAAAGAGCTAACTGCTAAGAACCCACCCAGGAAGAGTAAAGTGGACTATAACATCCTAGCGCACCTGAGGAAGCTACCCTCGCAGCTCAGCATTCTTGACGCCCTCTTATTATCAAAAGAAGCGAGAGATTCATTAATCAAGGCGCTACAAAAGCTCGAGCAATTCCAAGCCTTCCTCGCCGAAGAAAGGATGAAGGATGAACTGGAAGAAGTGCACACAACCGATATCACGTTTGGTGATGAAGACCTTCTCCTTGGTACGTGCGACCACAACCGTCCCCTGTACGTCTCAGGATACTGCCACGATATAAAGATAGGCAAAATCATGGTCGATAATGGATCCTCCGTCAATCTCCTTAATGTTCGGGTGTTGAAGGAAATCTGCATGAGCGTTCAGCACCTCGCTCGTGATAAAATTACCATCTCCGGCTTTGACTCCCAGTCGTCACGGACTCTTGGATCTGTAATACTAACAGTACGTTTCGGACTACTCATCACGGATATTAAATTCCATGTCATTGACGCCAAGACATGCTATAACACTTTACTCGGCCGGCCTTGGATACACGAGTACAACATCATCCCGTCTACACAACATCAGTGTATGAAATACTTTAAGGGTGGTTTCGAGTATACCGTAATAGGAGAGCTGAATCCATTCTCCGTGAATGAAGTCCGCAAGTACGAAGATGCAAAATAATTTTTTCCAGATTTCGAGGACACGGAGAGGTGTCGCAAACCGGAGAACAAAGCCGCCGCCACCATTCCTGTTTTCGGGAGTGATACCGAAGAAGAAGAGATAGTTTACGCTGGGCCATCTCGGCGCAACAACCCGGGACCGTCCGTCCCCATATTGATCTTCGGAAGCGACTCGGAAGATGAGGTGAATGCTGTGTTCTCCAGTCGGCCGTCAGTACAAGCATTCTCTGGTGATGATCAGAGTTTGCAAATTACCATAGTTCCCCGGGGCACTACAAAGATCTTGACGCACTTGAAGCTCACAATGTGCAAGATCTGTAGACATTTTACGTCCCTCCCAGGCGAAAAGTTGAAAAGGCAATCCTGTTCTACTGGACCACGAAAACAAGAGTGGAGAAAAAAATCTGGCACGGCGTGGATTCTACACTTGACAGGCTCCAACCCATCCGTTTGCCCAGATATTACACGAATGGACTAAAAAGGCTATTGAAGCGCCAAGGGGTACCCTTAAAACAGACCATTCGACAAGCTCGATTCTATAACAGGATTTGGGACGTCCCTAGGACTCAGCGCAAGCTGCCCAATGGAAGAATGGAGACGCTCGGGCTTGGATACGTGAGACCCGGAAAACGGGAGCGAATCCACAGTAGTTACGCCACATATAACTTCGACGAAGAAGAGGACGCCCTTTCAGAAAGCGCCGACCCCGTGTCAAAACGAGATCTCGCAATCAGAATACCGAGTCCGTCATTTGAGGAAAGAATGAACAAGATTATCAAGAGAGCGGGTCAAAAGGCCCGGGACGACCACAATCATGAAATGGCCATCTACGAGAAAGCCAGAACGCAACGTCTTCTTCAACAGGCTGCAAAAGACGAAGATGCTCCTCCCTGTCAACCTACTGTGCAAAAAGCCTAACGCAGAGGCAGAGATAAGTCAAAGAGCAGAAAAGGCACTCGACGACGACAAAGAGGGACTGGGAAGTCACGTAATCGGGAATTAGGCAGTCGGGATTTGTCCCTCATAAAGAAGATGAGTCGATCATACTCCTTTCCTCGGGACAAGACGAAGAAGATACTTGATCTCGCTTTAAAACATTGAATGATCACGTTGCCGGAGTCCAAGCACCCTGAGCAAGCTAACGAGGTCTTTCATCCGGGCTACTGCTCTTATCATCGAGCCATAGGATACCCTATCGAAGACTGCTTTACCTTCAAGAATTGGGTCGAAGACCAATATCAGCTCGGTAAGTTCGCTCTGTCTGACAACTGGAGGGTAACGCCGCCACAGAAGCACGAACCCAAAGTCACGGAAGTAGAACCAGTTCCACGTTGGGCTGGGAAGCGGATGCGCACTTGTCACATGATAACAATATCGAAAGAAGAGCTCGAGAACATGAATGACCTTCCCTGGTGCTTCGAAAACAGCAACGATGAGGTGATCTCAGAATTTCCACCAGCACCGAAAGAGCTGGAAGATGGCATACATACTACCGCAGACAACCTCAAAAAGATTGAATTGAGGACAGCGAACGACCCGCGGCCAACATTTGTCAGCGAATTGCTATCTGAAGAAAGGGTAGCCGCGCTAAAAGACAAGCTTATGCAGTATAGAGATTGCTTCGCGTGGAACTATTCCGAAATGCCAGATTTAGATCCAGAAATAGCTGTCCATAAATTGGCAATATCCCCGGACATCAAACCAGTCAAACAGGCGCCAAGAAGAATGCGGCTTGAGCTTGAGATGAGCATCAACGCCGAAGTCAAGAAGCTAATCGACTCTGGGTTCATCCAGGAGGTTCAGTATCCCGATTGGATCGCCAACATCATCCAGGATCTTCCAGGATCTCAATAAAGCCTGCCCGACCCTAAGACTATGACTCAGTGACTTCCAGGATCTCAATAAAGCCTGCCCGAAGGACGATTTTCCAGTGCCAGTCACCGAACTGATGATAGACAATACGTCCACTCATGAGGTTTTCTCCTTCATGGACGGCTCATCAGGGTATAATCAGATAAAGATGCATCCCGAAGACCAGAAGCACACCGCCTTCAGGACTCCTTTGGGTATATTCTGCTACAAGGTGATGCCCTTCGGTTTAAAGAACGCCGGTGCCACTTATCAGAGAGCCAGGACGCAGATCTTTGATGACCTTATATACGAAATCGTCGAATGCTATATTGACGATCTCGTGGTTAAAAGCAAATCATACGGGGAACATCTCGAGCATCTGAAGACCATATTGCAACGCCTTCGACAATACAACTTGAAGATGAACTCTCTCAAGTATGCATTCGGAGTTTCCTCGGGCAAATTCCTAGGATTCATCGTCCGACACCGAGATATTGAGATAGATCCGTCGAAGATCAAGGCGATCATGGAAATGCCTCCGCCAAGAACTCTCAAACAGCTGCGGTCTATCCAAGGAAAACTTGCGTATATACGGCGATTTATAGCCAACCTTTCAGGCAAGTGCCGTCCTTACAGCCACCTGATGAAGAAGGGAACTCCGTTCGTCTGGGACCAAAAATGCCAAAGCGCGCTAGACGAGATCAAGCAATACCTGCAGAACCCGCCAGTGTTGGCTGCTCCGGTCAAGGGAAAGCCCCTCATTCTTTATACAACCGCCCTCGAAGGTGCCTTAGGTGCATTATGGGCACAAGAGAACGATCAAGGGAAGGAGAGAGCTCTCTATTACTTGAGTCGAGTCTTACTGGGGGGCAGAAAGCAACTATTCCCCCATTGAGAAACATTGCCTAGCGTTGATCTTCGCGGTAACAAAGCTCAGGCACTATGCGTTGGCGCATGAGGTCCGTCTAATTTCGAAGGTGGACCCCCTTAAATATTTAATGTCGAAGGCCATATTGACGGGGCGACTCGCTAAATGGGCCCTGCTCTTGATGGAGTTCTCGATAACCTATCAACCTCTCACGGCAGTGAAAGGCCGGGCCATTGCCGACTTCATCGCTGAACATCCGATACCTGCCGATACTCCTCTGAATTGCGATCTGCCAGACGAACATGCGTTTGACACGATCGACGGTGGTGATACCCGATGGGAGCTTTATTTTGATGGAGCATCTTCCATGAAGAAGCGCAAACAAAGTATCCCTATAATCAAATCAGGGGTAGGCCTCATCTTCGTAACTCCACAAGGAGGGATAATGCGCTTTGCTTTCTCCTTGACAGAACCAAGGACGAACAATGAAGCTGAATATGAAGCTTTGATAGCAGGCCTTGAGATCGCCATCGACATGGGAATTGAAAACCTCTTCATATTCGGAGACTCCCAGCTAGTCGTCAGTCAAGTAAACGGCGACTACCAAACATGCAAACCAGAGCTGGTGAAGTATGGAGAAAAGGTGTAACAGCTGTTGACCCAAATTCCCTCCTATACTTTGAAGAACATACCGCGCGCGGAAAACAGCAAAGCGGACGCGTTGGCCAAGCTCGCTAAGGAACTGGCTGATGAGAACCTCGATGACGTAAGAATCGTGGTACAAAACCGTCGGGTTCTTGCTTCGGCAGAAATATCTCCGGAATCATCCGAAGAAAAGGGAGCGACTGATCAAATGGCCATGCAAATAAATGACCGAGAAAAAGCCGAGGATTGGAGAGAAGTTTTCATAGACTACTTCAAATCCCGCCGAGCGCCTGAGGACGCGTCCTCAAGACACCAGCTCATGAAGCGAGCCCTATCTCTTGCCTTCGTCAATAATACTCTATACAAGAGGCCATTTGACTCTCTGTGGTTGAGATGCCTAGGACCTGACGAAACGAAAAGAGTCGTTCAGGAAGTTCATGACGGAATCTGCGGTTCTCACCAAGCAGGCCCGAAGATGAAGCTGAAGATTAAACAGATGGGCTACTACTGGCCCACGATGATTCAGGACTGTCTCGAATATGCGAAGCAATGTCATTCGTGACAGATTCATGGGGACTTCATCCATCAGCATCCAAATCCACCACATCCAAAGGTGGCTAGCTGGCCATTCGAGATGTGGGGAACTGATATAGTCGGCCCTATCGAACCAGTATCGTCCAGGGGACATCGTTTCATTCTAGCGACCACTGATTACTTCTCCAAATATACCGAAGCAGTACCATTGAGGGAAGTGAAGACGTAGAATATCCTCCATTTCTTCAAGACGCACGTCATCTATCGGTTTGGAACTTCGAGACGGATCATCTCCGATAACGGGCCAGCCTACAGAAGCCACAAGATCAGTTGCTTCGTGCAGCAGCACAATATAGACTGGAGATACTCCTCAGTTTATAATCCACGAGCTAATGGTCTAGCCGAAGCCTTCAACAAGACCTTGACAAAGATCGTAAAGAAGACGGTGTCCCGAAATAAGAAGGACTGGCACGAAAGGCTGGAAGAAGCTCTTTGGGCGTATCGAACCACGTTCAAGACGGCCACGAACACGACGCCATATGCGTTGGTATTCGGTACCGAAGCAGTACTCCCCCTCGAGATAGAATTACCCTCTCTGCGAGTGGCAGTCCACTACGAGCTGACGGACGAAGAAAATGCTCACCTTCGGCTTGAGCAGCTTGACGCCCTTGATGAAACCCGGCTCATAGCGCAACAAAATCTAGAAGCTTATAAAGCGAAGATAACGCGCTCATATGAAAGATTGACCCGACCGAGGACATTCCGCCAAGGCGAACTCGTGCTAGTGGTCAAAAGGCCTATGATCCCCAACCATGCCAAGCGGGGAAAATTCGAGCCGAACTATGAAGACCCGTACATCATAGACAAGGTCTACCAGGATGGAGCCTATCTGCTCATGGATATGCACGGTGAAAGGCCTTTCCGGCCAATAAATGGTCGCTTCCTGAAGAAATACTATGCTTAATGAGCCGTAGCCTAGATCAATGATAGATGACGACGACTATGTCCGCTCGCTATCTTCCTAAGCTCGAACTCTATAAGCAGTGACTGGCCTTTTCCTGAACGGACCGGAACATCCTTAAACTAATGACGGACCGAAACGTGTTTAAACTACTGACGGACCGAAACGTCCTTAAACTACTACCGCAGCATCCTTAGGCTGACGACATAAAAAAAATAATAATGAAAAATAATAATAAAAAAACGGTATGTCCATAAGCAAAAAGGGCACGGATGAAAACCCGAAAGGGCTCCGTGAGTAAAAACAGCAGGACTACCAGCGAGTGTTCATGAAAACCCGAAAGGGCGCGACCTCGTAAAAAAAAAGAAGAAAAAAAAGGGAATAAAAAAAACGGTATGTCCACAAGCAAAATGGGCACGGATGAAAACCCGAAAGGGCTCCGTGAGTAAAAACAGCAGGGCTACCGGCGAGTGTTTGTGAAAACCCGAAAAGGCGCAACCTCGTTAAAAGACACTTACGAGGTCCTCTCGACCTTGTAAGGAGAAACCACCTGCGTGAGATCCTTACGACTCATAAGGGAGCAACACACTTAGGAATCCTCACGATTCCTAAGGAGAAATTACACTTGCGAGATCCTCACGACTCGTAAGGAGAACTCTCTTATGGGACCCTTACGGCTCATAAGATTTGAAAGTTTTAAGTTGCAGAGACCTGAACCTGTGCTCAAGCAACTCCCCCACAAACTTCGATAATGCCCTACAAGTGGCTCAATACTGACCCTTGTATACAATCCATGGGCGCGAATAAACATTTCCCTAACCAAGTCCCATCCGTTGCTAGGGATATGTCCATATGGTGAGCAGCCCTTGTAAGTCCTCTCGACTTATGAGGAGAAAACCCTCCTGGAGGATCCTTACGACTTACAGAGGAACATACACTTAGGAATCCTCACGATTCCTAAGGAGAAAATACACCTACGAGATCCTCACGACTTGTAGGGAGAAATATCTTTGTGAGACCCTTACGGCTCATGAAGTCAAAAGCCTTAGTCGACAGGACCCTTAACCCTGTTTACTAAGCCACCTTTGTTCAACGTCGACAGAGGCAAATGATGATTTGCTCCTGGCAGTATCCCAGTTGTAGCGGTACTGATGCCGAAATCGGCGTCTAGATCCAAACTTGCAGCGAAAAGGGCTAGCAAGTCACACAAGCATACGAAATAGCCGAAATGATGGGGCAACTTGCAATATAAAAATAGCAAGTAAAAATGTATGCATGAAAAATAGCCGAAAAGATGGGGCAGCTCGCAATAAAAAGCAGCGAGTAAAAATAAAATAAATAGCTGAAATGGTCGGGCACCGCGAAAAATAGCCGAAATGATGGGCAATCGCGACCTTCGGGATATAAAAGCTGAAATGATAGAGCATCGCGGAAAAAGAAATAAAATGAAAATGAAAATTCTTGCCCTACAGGTGATGTTACATCAACCCCTGTATACAATCCAAGGGCACAAACAAAAAGGAATCACACTCTTCCCCCCAGGTTTCATCAAAAGAAGAAGCCAAGTCTCGACGGGCCGCAAGTGACCTAGAGATCATCTCAACAACATCAAGCGAAGCGGAACAGCGGCAACCCCCAGTTCCATGGCGCGGCGATATACATATCACCAAGAGTCAAACCTCCATTCCGTGAAGTGCGGATATAATCAGCAAAATTCCTGGTCACGTGGAACGCGGATAATGTCACTCTTTGACCCCGTGGAAAACGTCCAGAGCGGATCCTGGTCCTCGCAGACGACGGCAGTGAACCCGTGTAAAGCATCCAGAGCGGAGCCTAGTCCTCGCCGAACACGGCAGTGAACCCGTGTGAAGCATCTAGTGCAAAATTCCTGGTCACGTGGAACGCGGATAATGTCACTCTTTGACCCCGTGGAAAACGTCCAGAGCGGATCCTGGTCCTCGCAGAGCACGGCAGTGAACCCGTGTGAAGCATCCAAAGCGGAGCCTAGTCCTCGCCGAACACAGCAGTGAACCCGTGTGAAGCATCTAGTGCAAAATTCCTAGTCACGTGGAACGCGGATAATGTCACTCTTTGACCCCGTGGAAAATGTCCAGAGCGGATCCTGGTCCTCGCAGAGCACTGCAGTGAACCCGTGTGAAGCATCCAGAGCGGAGCCTAGTCCTCGCCGAACACGGCAGTGAACCCGTGTGAAGCATCTAGTGCAAAATTCCTGGTCACGTGGAACGCGGATAATGTCACTCTTTGACCCCGTGGTAAATGTCCAGAGCGGATCCTGGTCCTCGCAGAGCACGGCAGTGAACCCGTGTGAAGCATCCAGAGCGGAGCCTAGTCCTCGCCGAACACGGCAGTGAACCCGTGTGAAGCATCTAGTATAAAATTCCTGGTCACGTGGAACGCGGATAATGTCACTCTTTGACCCCGTGGAAAACATCCAGAGCGGATCCTGGTCCTTTCAGAGCACTGCAGTGAACCCGTGTGAAGCATCCAAAGCAGAGCCTAGTCCTCGCCGAACACGGCAGTGAACCCGTGTGAAGCATCTAGTGCAAAATTCCTGGTCACGTGGAACGCGGATAATGTCACTCTTTGACCCCGTGGAAAACGTCCAGAGCGGATCCTGGTCTTCGCAGAGCACGGCAGTGAACCCGTGTGAAGCACCCAGAGCGAAGCCTGGTCCTCGCCAAGCACGACAGTGAACCCGTGTGAAGCATCCAGAGTAAACACCGGACTGTAGAGTCCTTAAAATCCACGGACTATGATGTCCTTAACCTTAACCGCAATGTCTTAAAACTAACGATCAACCATGATGATTCTAGACTGATTTTACCTTGGTTCAAGGGTACATCTCTTCACTCCTTTGATATTTGACGTTGTAATTCCTCAACGTCTTCAAAGAGGTGAAGGGTCTCAGTAACCAAACATTGGACTGTGGAGTCCTTAAATCCACGGACTATGAGGTCCTTAACCTTGACCGAGATGTCTTAAAACTAACACCGGACGGTGGGGTCCTTAAACCCATGGATTATGAGGTCCTTATCCTTGACCGTAATGTCTTAAAACTAACATCGGACGGTGGAGTCCTTAAACCCACGGACTATGAGGTCCTTAACCTTGACCGTGATGTCTTAAAACTAACATTGGACGGTGGAGTCCATAAACCCACGGACTATGAGGTCCTTAACCTCGACCGTGATGTCTTAAAACTAACATCGGACTGTGGAGTCCTTAAATCCATGGACTATGAGGTCCTTAACCTTGACCGTAATGTCTTAAAACTAACATTGGACTGTGGGGTCCTTAAACCCACGGACTATGAGGTCCTTAACCTTGACCGCAATGTCTTTAAACTACGGTACCTTGAAAAACATCCCAAAGCAACCCCTGACCCCGTGAACTACGGACAAGGGCGACCGCACCCAACACTTGCGGGTCCTCACGACCCGTAAGAAAAAAAACTCCCTTGTGAGATCCTTACGACTCCCAAGGGAAAACCCGCTTAAGAATCCCACGATTCTTAAGAAGATCTTACACCTACGGGATCCCTTCGACCTGTAGGGAGAAAAACTCTTTATGAGACCCTCACGGCTCATAAAACTCAAAAGTCTTAGGAGGCAGATCTTAACCCTGAATCCTAAGCCATCGCTACCCTGCAAGGAGGCCAAGATAAATTGCCCACAGAACAAGTTCAACCGAGAGAAATACGCCATTGAGAAAAAATATATGTCTTTATTCATAGGCCAAAGTGGATACAAGATACAATTCAAGAAAGTACAAAAAGAAAATACTCTCATTTAAGAGTATGTATAAGAAGAAAGAAAAAGATACAAGTTTTCAAGCCGGCGGGCGATTTAGCAATTTTGCTAGCTCATCCCTCTTTCGCTGGGCCTCGCCTTCATGGTTCAATATCGCCAGAAGACGAGCCTCCGCTTGAGCTTGCTGGGCCTGATATGAGGCGAGCCGGCCTTCAAGCTCTTTCTCGGTAGCCTTGTGAGCCTCAACCCTTTCACGAGTGAACATGGCGGCTTTATCGATAGCCACCACCTTCTTGATAGACTCTTGAAGCACTCGCCATAGTTCATACGCCTCGTTGGCCTTGGCCGTGAGGTTGGCTTGGAGCTCGTTCAATGCTTTCGAGGCCAGCTCCCTCTCTGAGAATTTGCAGTCGAGCCTCTTCTCGCACGACACCATCGCTCTATCAGATCACGCAAGTCCGCTGTCATGACCGCAGCCTCTGAAACAGGAGAGGTACGCTCGGGACTGTTGGTAGCAATAGTCGATCTAAAGCACGCGCACATCATCGAGTTTGGAAAGTAACAAGAAAATTTCCGATGTATATTCTATCAATCATGCATCTGCAACTATATGAATATCCGAGAAGAAATAATACTCGAAGCTCTGATGTGCATGCAACATGGTGATAGGGTTCGTAATTAAAGAAAGTTCTTACGGGAAGAATACAAAGTTCATTTGTGCAAGCAGAAACACACATGCGAGTGCCCAGCGTACATGAGAGTTCAACGTAAAGCATGCGAAAACTAATTTGAATATACTACGCTAGCGGAAAAAGGTCACCAAACAAAGGATCAGTGGCACAGGGGTTAACAAAACAAAGAGCGAAATTCTCCATCTCTCTCTCTGCTCTCTCCAACACGTTAAAGCGACGGTTCTCGCCAAAAGTCGCTCCCCACCGATTGGCGCCATGTTCATCCGCAAAAGCAGACATAACAGCCCGCCGGGCTCTTATTTCGCTCAAAAGGTGAACCGAGCGATCTTTCAAGGCCTGAGTAATCAGGCACGCCTCGTGAAAACCCTCGAGCTTTTCTTCAGCCACGTCGAGCATCGCCAGGGTCATCTCCACCGGGTGAGGAGGGATATCGGCAAGCACGGCAGCAAGAGTCATCCGGAGCCAGAGGGAGCCCATTGGGAGGGGAGACCCCCTGCGGATCGAGAGTTCATATGCCGCTGAGTCGCACCCGTCGTCAGTAAGGAGGGGATCCACCAATCGTGCGGCAAAGCGAGGGATCATCTCCTCGATAGGAACTTCCCATGGCTGTCGACGAGCATGGGGGCGGTTGCAGGCCATGGCACTCAGTTATTTCCTCAAGATAAATCGCACTAAAGTGAGAATAAATTTCTCTGTGAAGAGAAAAAGAAGGCCATGGCCTCAGGTTATAAAGAGGGGCATTAAATGCCGCTCACGGGGAATATTGCATGATGGGACTATTTCCGAGGCCTAAAAAGGGAAAGCATTGGAAATCAAGGAAAGGGAACTATTTCCAAGGCTCCTTTTCTGCATCTAATGCCATGCATAAAAGATAGGGCAGGGAAAGTTGAACAGCCCCATCGAAGGGACCCCACGTGCAGAGTACGTGAGCACCATGCTTGGTGTGTATTAGAAAGTGAAACAATGCCTTGCACAACTAAACACATCAGTAGCAACAATAAAAAATATATATATATATATAAAGGACAAAATCCCACGAAAAAGGGGGGGCATGCAAACACAGAAAGACACGATAAGATTTATCATTCATATTTTAAAAGATTCATACAAAATAAAAAAAAGAAACGATTACAACGGTAAGACCTCGGACGCAGGGCATGGATTGAGAAACTCGAATGTAACTTAGTCCAAGATCTTCCAGGCATTTCGAACCATCCTGGTATGCTTTCTCTCGCGGTCACAAGCGTCGGGGTCCTCACGAATGTCCTCTACCCTCCGATAGGCAGCAAGTATGGCTGACTGCTGAAAAGCCTGGTGCAAGAGATCAATGAGGTCGTCTCGCCTCCTCTTTGAAATCAGGCTCATCAGGTACACCGAATGTACCTTATCCTCGGCGGCGTCCAATGCCTCGAGCGGCACGCCGGTACAAAAAAGAGGGAGCGCCTCCAAGATCGCCAGCACGATGAGTCTCAGAAGAGAAGAGCGACGAGGGAGTAGCCGATGGTTGTACTCGTCGAAGCGGCTCATGATCTCAGCGCACTGAGCATTGGTAAACTCCTGGTTCTGACTGCGGCCCAGTGCACGAATATGTAAGTCCATGCTACCTCTCCCGGTACTTTCGGGCATGCGGAATTTGGTGAAAAACAATTTTCTAGAGGCGGTAACATGGACTCAAAACCGGATCTTTGTTAAACATCTAACTAACAACCTAACTAGGAGTTGTTAACTACTCGGTTAGGGGGTTATACCTTTCTTTCTTGAACTCCTTCGTCTTCAAGCCTCGATAGTTGTCCGGATCGGCTTCACCCCGTCGTCTCCTTGCGCCGAAGATCGATCCACCTGAAAGCTTCTACCTTTGGCTTCTTCTTCGTACTTTGAAGAAACTAGTTCACTCGGTTTGCCAAACCTTGTGAACTAGAGTGAGTAGAGGAGAGTGTGTTGGGATTTTCTCTATGGTTCTTGGTTCTCAACACATGAGACAAGTGAACCATAGACTAAAGAGAGGGAGAGCAAGAGGAAGGAGATGAGAGCTCAAGAACACAAGAGAGAGAATGAAAATGATAGAATGAGCAAGACTTTTCTCACTTGGCTCTCATAATCCAAAACCATCATCACAAAAATAGTAATCAAGTATTGTGTAAATGGTTTAAGTCAAAATGGCTATATCATTTCATGCACTCATATTGCACAAGAGAACAAGCAAGTGAAAAGTCTTTGCCATGAAATGATAGCCATTGTCATCATGATGGTCAACTAGTCCAACCTAGTCAACCGGTCAACAAAGTCAACAAAGTCAACCCCTCAACAACCATGTCACCACAATACTTAATTAATATTATTGTTAATTACATATCATATTCTCATTAGGGTTGAGCAAAAAGTCAATAGTCAACAGTCAACGGTCAACAACCCTAATGAGAATCCTCTGCCTCTGTCTCTCCGTCAACTGTGCATACACACCCGCATCCGCGTTCCGAGGAACACGAATACAAACTGGATAAAACCAATCCCAATACGTACACTAGGATCTGGCTTAAACCAAAGCCTGCTAGTGTAAACTGTCCGGACACTAAACGTGCACAAGTGCACGGATGTGACTGAACCCTGTCGCAAAACCATGCGACCTGTCGCAAAACCATGCGACCTCTACTCTTTTGCCTAAAGGCGAATAGCTTTCTGTGTGGGACTCTAAAGACTCGACACTACGCTGGCAATGGGTTTAACCACAGACTGCAAGCGGCACTAGCTGTGCGTAACGGTCCCCAGGTAGATGCCGACAAGAAGACTGACGAGGTGAAACCCATCTGAACTCCTACTGAGTCTGACTGTGACAATCTCCGTACAGTCCGGTCTGTTCGTCTGATACATCGCATGGCGGGCCTAGGGGGGCGGTAAACGTCAGTCCCCTAATAGCGGTACAAGTCGTGTCGGAGTGAAGCCCAATACACCCTGAGATAACACTGGAAGCCTACCAGTATATCCCGCTTGCCCTGGCCAGGGACTACTCGTGTAATGGCTCTCCTAGACACAGCGCGATGTCAACCCCCAATACCGGGAGAGACGAATCCTGTCTAACCGTCACTGCCTCCAAGTGCTTCGGGACTGCACCCAACTACTACCTGTTTGCACGACTCCTTTGAGTCGTGGTAGGGTAGTAATCAAAGTACAGTGGGAACACACTCGAGGCGAAGTGACAGTGTCAAGTCAGCGGACTAAGCTGTACTCATGTCACCTGGGAACTGATAACTGACGATAGGTATAATACCAACCGGTCAGTTCCCGACGAGTCCTGTCCAGTGTACTCGTAACCCAACGAGCACCCGCATACTATCTCCAGTACGACGTATTGACGGCTGTGGGACAGACTGTCTCCCACACTGGGATGAGAAGCGCATGCGCTCGTCTACTCCGGAGTATCGATGCCCTGTCTCGATAGTCCTGCGACTAGGGACCAGCATAAGGATGTGCTTATAGATTACCCAGCCCCACTAGTATGACTGTCATCACAACGCTGGTAATCAAGCAAAGATCCTAAAGGCTCCACTAATGCGTATAGGTGATATAATAAAATAAACACATGTACACATTGAAGTAGAAACAAACCAAGTAGCATACTACTATTTTGAGCAAGATTGTATATACAAGGTGAATATCCCAAGCTTCCATTAAGTAATATACAAACTAGTATGATACAGTAATGGCCTCTAGGGCATATACACTAACAATCTCCCACTTGCACTAAGGCCATGTACTGGCGTATCGAAGACCTATCATCTCGATCAGCCGCTCGAACTGAGTCTGGAGCAAAGCCTTGGTGAATGGATCTGCAGTGTTATCTTCTGAAGCAACCCTCCGAACCTCGATCTCCTGGCGATCCACGATCTCCCTGATCAGGTGATACCGCCTTAAGATGTGTCTGGATCTCTGATGGGACCTGGGTTCCTTCGCTAAAGCTATAGCCCCGTTGTTGTCCCAATACAGAGGTATTGGATCAACAATGGAAGGAACCACCTGAAGTTCTTTCAAGAACTTCCTCATCCAGACAGCTTCTTTTGCGGCATCAGATGCAGCGATGTATTCCGCTTCCATTGTCGAGTCTGCAACGGTTTCCTGTTTGGAACTCTTCCAACACACCGCCCCTCCATTGAGGGTAAAGACAAAACCCGACATGGACTTGGAATCATCCTTGTCACTCTGGAAGCTAGAGTCAGCAAAGGCCTCGATCTGGAGGTCTTTTCCGCCATACACCAAGAACATCTCCTTAGTCCTCCTCAGGTACTTGAGAATATTCTTTACCGCTATCCAGTGTTTCTCCCCAGGGTTTGACTGATACCGGCTTACCACACTCAGTGCATAAGCTACATCCGGTCTGGTACACAACATCGCATACATTATAGAGCCTACCGCAGAAGCGTAGGGTATAATAGACATGCGATCCCTCTCCAAATCAGTCTTGGGAGACATCTCTTTAGAGAGGGTGATCCCGTGACAAGCCGGTAGGTTACCGCGCTTGGAATCTTCCATACTGAATCTCTTCAGTATGGTGTCGATGTACCTGGACTGTGAAAGTCCTAATATCCTCTTGGATCTATCACGATGGATCCGGATCCTCAGGATGTAGAAGGCATCACCCAGGTCTTTCATGGAGAACCTGTGTGACAAGAACCCCTTGACAGATTGTAGCATAGGAATGTCATTTCCTATTAAGAGAATGTCATCCACGTATAAAACGAGGAATACTACAGTTCTCGCTACAAATCTACTATAGATGCATGGTTCATCTGGATTATTGATAAAGCTAAATTCCTTGACCGTCTCATCAAAACAGATGTTCCAACTCCGCGATGCCTGCTTTAGTCCATAGATAGACTTAAGCAACTTGCACACCTTTCCGCTGCTCCCACTCTGAATGAAACCTTCTGGTTGGTCCATATAGACACACTCCTCTAAATTTCCATTTAGAAAAGCGGTCTTTACATCCATCTGCCAGATCTCATAATCGTGGAAGGCAGTAATGGCAAGAAGGATCCGAATGGATTTCAGCATAGCCACTGGAGAAAAGGTTTCGTCATAGTCCAAACCAGGTCTTTGACGAAAACCCTTTGCAACAAGTCTAGCTTTATAGGTCTCAACCTGTCCATCTACACTAATCTTCCTTTTGAAGATCCACTTGCATCCTACGGGTTTTACCCCGTCTGGAGCAATGTCTAACGTCCATACCTTGTTGGTGTACATGGACTCCATTTCGGTCCGCATTGCATCCAGCCATTTTACCGAGTCAACGCTCTGAACGGCCTGCTGGAAGCTAGTAGGCTCATCATAATCTATGATGCAATCCTCTCTATCCCCGTCTATGAGAAAACCGCAGTATCTCTCGGGCGGATTAGACTGCCTACTACTCCTGCGGAGCGGTGTAGGAATGTCTTGTTCTTTTGAACCCTCTGGTTCCATTAAGCTTTCAGTAATAGCTCGTGGTTCTGGAATTTCTTCCAGTTCTACTGCGCTCCCACTAATTTCCTTTTCTAAGAACTGGTGTTCTAGAAAGTGGGCATGACGAGAAATAAAAACCTTTTGTTCCTCTTCGCAATAGAAGAAATATCCCTTGGAGTTCTTTGGATATCCCACGAACTTGCACTGTACTGAGCGTGCCTCGAGCTTGTCCGCATGCTGCTTTTTGACAAAAGCTGGACTTCCCCATGTCTTAATGTGATTAAGATAGGGATTCTTCCCACACCACATCTCATATGGTGTAGTAGGCACAGTCTTAGTGGGAACTCGGTTCAAAAGGTATGCAGCTGATTCTAGCGCATACCCCCAGAATGATCGCGGTAACTCACCGTTACTCATCATGGACCGTACCATATCCAATAGGGTTCGGTTCCGTCTCTCCGATACACCGTTATGTTGCGGAGTGTATGGAGGAGTAAGCTGAGAGAGAATTCCGTTCTCTTTTAAATAGTCCAGGAACTCGGCACTTAAGTATTCTCCACCTCGATCCGATCTTAGAATCTTGATACTTTTGCCGGTTTGTTTTTCTACTTCATTCTTATATTCCTGGAATTTTCCAAAGGCTTCGGACTTGTGTTTCATTAAGAAGACATAACCGTACCTTGAAAAGTCATCCGTAAAAGTAATGAAGTAAGAATAACCGCTTCGCGCATGTGTAGACATTGGACCGCACACGTCGCTGTGTACGAGTCCCAAGAGCTCGCTCGCCCTTACTCCGTGTCCAGTAAACGGAGTCTTTGTCATCTTTCCTTTGAGACAGGATTGACAAGTGGCATACGATTGATATTCGAACGGATTCAAATATCCTTCTGTATGTAACTTCGTCAACCTTCTCTCATTGATGTGACCCAATCTACAATGCCATAAGAAAGTCTGATTGATTTCCGGAGACTTTCTTTTGTGTGTATTCTGGATATTGAAAATCCGTGGATGGTTTAATACGTATACACCATTGCTTAATATACCTGACCCAATCAGAACTTGATTAAGGTGAATGTTTACAGCGTTACTTACAAACGCAAATTCATAACCTTCTTTAGAAGTCAAAGATACAGAAATGATATTACATGTTGCGTTGGGTACAAAATAGCAATTACGCAAAACCAAAATGTGTCCATCTGACAACCCCAGGTGATAGTCCCCCACGACCTTAGCATCCATGCTAGCTCCGTTTGCAACTTTGAGGGTCAAGTCACCTGCCTTCAAAACCCTACGGTTTCTCAATGCCTGCAAAGAATTACAGATATGAGATCCTGATCCGGTATCCAATACCCAGGAAGTAGAGTTTATTGAAAGACAGTTTTCAATAATATACACACCTGAAGCTGAAGCTGCAACCTGCTTCAATTCCTGTGTCCTGGCTTTCCAAGCCCTGCAATCATTTTTCCAGTGTCCCTTCTTATGACAATAGAAGCATTCTTCCTTATCCACAAGCTTTCCCACTTTCTTTATTGCTTTTGCCTTTTCCTTGGTATCCACTTTACTAACACCGCCCCTTGGTTTGGCGGGGGTTTTCTTCTTCTTTCCCTTGGCTTTCGCCTTGGACCTAGAAGAAGAAGATCCTCCTACAAACAAAGTGGATGTTTCCCTACCTTTCTGTAGGGTGCCCTCTGCGCTCCTCAGCATGTTGAGGAGTTCTGAAAGTTCAACTTCCTTTTCTTGTAAGTTGAAGTTCAGTATGAACTGGGCGTAAGTGGAAGGAAGGGACTGGAGAATCAAGTCCGTATAGAGCTCATTCTCCAACGTGGTCCCAAGGTCCGCGAGCTCCTCAATGTAGCCAATCATCTTAAGCACGTGTTCCGCTACCGATGATCCGACGGCCAATCTTGCCGAAAATAACTTCTTCGACACTTCGTATCTTGCGATACGAGATTGCTCTCCATACAGTTCTTTTGTATGAAGAAATATGGATTCCAGGTCCATATTCTCGTGCCTCCTCTGATGTTCATTGTCCATAGAGGCAAGCACGAGGCACTTGGCCTTCGCGCAGTCTAATTTCCAGGTCTTAGGGATTTCTTTATCCGCGACGCTGGTTTTGGGACCTGGGACAGGGAGAGCTTTGGTGGTAAGAAGATACCCCAGCTTGTCGTAAGTGATTGCCATAAGTGATTGCCATCTTGACATTCCTGAGCCAATCTTTGTAGTTTGGCCCTGTCAGTATGTTTTTATCTAGAAGTAACTTAAGTCCAGTCATATCGATTGGTCGCTGCAATTAGGAGAGAGAAGAAACACTCAGCATAATGCTCTTGCAAGTTTAGAATGGTTTTTAGTTTGTCTAAACAGGATGGCTCCCACTGTTTCTCGAATCCCTCCTCAAACCAAAAAGGAAGAATTAGTCAGGATCAATCTTACCGTACAATACTTGCTTAACCGTTCAGCCAGGCCAGTGTCGGTACTTCGAGGGAGGTTTTCCAACGCTTTCGCGAAGTTCCTTAATTAAATAACCTCTTTTCCCTGGAGGCGTAGCCCCGCTAACACCTTTCTAGACACCTACTTGGTTTATAGCATTGATCGTTAAGTGAGAAATTTTCCGAGGAGTAGCATATACTCACAGTAGGATCGGGATCCAAATATCACCGCGTGACGAAACTGAAGGAATCCTACCAGAATCATCACACTCCAAATGGCATGCAACACTAGCAAGTTTCAGTTCTTTTGAAACTCCCGATGTGGATTTTTGCCCCATGCTCTTATGACCTTGACTTTGGCCAAAATATCATAAGTCACATGTCAAGTTCTACCCGTCATTCTCCAGGTTAATTTGGATCCATCCGTACCTACCCTTGACTTTGGCCAAAATGGCAGTACGACTGTCCCAAACCAACGCATCTATCTATGCTACACATGAATACCCAATAGCTACCAATCATTATGCCTTGACTTTGGCCAACATACACAGCTTGAATACTATTGACTATTCATGTGAAACGACGGAGGGCTACGAATGGTTTTGGCAAAACCGTGAACGTAGTGAACTTGATATAATCGATGGAACGAGATAGCTTTTAAAAGGAGTGGCTAAAGCTCCGCATTTAAAAGTTAGTTTTGAAAAGAACCGAGTGGTTTTCCGAAAGTGTTCCAACGATTTTAACTTGGTTTATTTTCTTGCATTAGTTCTTTTAATGCGTGATATTCTTGCATTAGTTCTTTTAATGCGTCCCATCATTTAATCCTACCATTGCAGAAAACAACCAAAATATGACGTACGCTTATGCCATTCGCATTCGCCACGGGGCCCCGTCATTACCCGTTAGGTTACTTAACTAACGACAGAGCGGGGGCTGGGCTAGCGCGGCTGTAAAACATAAGCAACGCCTAAATAATATCATATATAGATATACTCCAATGATAGCCATTTCAGATCACAGATGAACACATTGGATATACTAGGAATCCGCAATTCGTACGAGCCTGTAAAGAAAAGCAGATTACACGGTCGCGGTGAATAGCCAATACCCTACCCAAGACCCCTACGGGTGCGGCAAACTACCCGCCAAGTACCCGAAGCGAAGCAATCTCCCTCAACTCCGTGAGTAGGCCACTCGGCACTTCGGCATATCCGGTAGTTTGTGCACCCCCTCCATGGGTCTATCTTAGGAGCAAAAACAGTAAAAAGAAATTATACAATGACGGCTACAACCCCGACCCGGTTGTGCGGCCATACAAATAATTATTACATCAATTTACAAATTTACATGAATTGAAAGAAAAGAAAACTCTCGTCTCACAACCCCCCGGCTATTCACCCGCGACGATCCAATGAATTCATATACACATTCCAATAACATTACAGATCACAGATTTGTATAACTCCCACTAATCGACATATAGCGATTAGCAGACGTTCAATACAAATATCACATCACAGAAAAACCCGTCAGCTTAAGTCTTTTAGAAGTTCGATCAAAAATATGGATTTTCAGGCCCCAAACACAAAATTTTCGTTCTGGAAAATCTGGGCAGAAAATACATATTCCAAAAATCCCAAAATACCCCTATGAACAAACTGCAAAAATAAAACCCCACGACCGAGTCAACTAGGCCGCGGAAACGCGGCGGGAGCAAGCTCCCGCCGCGGAAACGCGGCGCGTTGATCGATTCAGTGGGTCAAATTTTTGCAGTTTTCTCTAAAAACCCTGAGTCGATTTTTGGTATATCTCAAATAATTTTTGCAACACTTTGAAAATCGACAGAAAGTTTGAATTTCGGGTTTATTTCGGGACTTTTTCTCCGATCGAATTTCTAGCTACTATGCTAACATGTTAGATAGAGTTTAACTAGGCTCTGATACCACTGTAAGTCCATGCTACCTCTCCCGGTACTTTCGGGCATGCGGAATTTGGTGAAAAACAATTTTCTAGAGGCGGTAACATGGACTCAAAACCGGATCTTTGTTAAACATCTAACTAACAACCTAACTAGGAGTTGTTAACTACTCGGTTAGGGGGTTATACCTTTCTTTCTTGAACTCCTTCGTTTTCAAGCCTCGATGGTTGTCCGGATCTGCTTCACCCCGTCGTCTCCTTGCGCCGAAGATCGATCCACCTGAAAGCTTCTACCTTTGGCTTCTTCTTCGTACTTTGAAGAAACTAGTTCACTTGGTTTGCTAAACCTTGTGAACTAGAGTGAGTAGAGGAGAGTGTGTTGGGATTTTCTCTATGGTTCTTGGTTCTCAACACATGAGACAAGTGAACCATAGACTAAAGAGAGGGAGAGCAAGAGGAAGGAGATGAGAGCTCAAGAACACAAGAGAGAGAATGAAAATGATAGAATGAGCAAGACTTTTCTCACTTGGCTCTCATAATCCAAAACCATCATCACAAAAATAGTAATCAAGTATTGTGTAAATGGTTTAAGTCAAAATGGCTATATCATTTCATGCACTCATATTGCACAAGAGAACAAGCAAGTGAAAAGTCTTTGCCATGAAATGATAGCCATTGTCATCATGATGGTCAACTAGTCCAACCTAGTCAACCGGTCAACAAAGTCAACAAAGTCAACCCCTCAACAACCATGTCACCACAATACTTAATTAATATTATTGTTAATTACATATCATATTCTCATTAGGGTTGAGCAAAAAGTCAATAGTCAACAGTCAACGGTCAACAACCCTAATGAGAATCCTCTGCCTCTGTCTTTCCGTCAACTGTGCATACACACCCGCATCCGCGTTCCGAGGAACACGAATACAAACTGGATAAAACCAATCCCAATACGTACACTAGGATCTGGCTTAAACCAAAGCCTGCTAGTGTAAACTGTCCGGACACTAAACGTGCACAAGTGCACGGATGTGACTGAACCCTGTCGCAAAACCATGCGACCTGTCGCAAAACCATGCGACCTCTACTCTTTTGCCTAAAGGCGAATAGCTTTCTGTGTGGGACTCTAAAGACTCGACACTACGCTGGCAGTGGGTTTAACCACAGACCGCAAGCGGCACTAGCTGTGCGTAACGGTCCCCAGGTAGATGCCGACAAGAAGACTGACGAGGTGAAACCCATCTGAACTCCTACTGAGTCTGACTGTGACAATCTCCGTACAGTCCGGTCTGTTCGTCTGATACATCGCATGGCGGTCCTAGGGGGAGGTAAACGTCAGTCCCCTAATAGCGGTACAAGTCGTGTCGGAGTGAAGCCCAATACACCCTGAGATAACACTGGAAGCCTACCAGTATATCCCGCTTGCCCTGGCCAGGAACTACTCGTGTAATGGCTCTCCTAGACACAGCGCGATGTCAACCCCCAATACCGGGAGAGACGAATCCTGTCTAACCGTCACTGCCTCCAAGTGCTTCGGGACTGCACCCAACTACTACCTGTTTGCACGACTCCTTTGAGCCGTGGTAGGGTAGTAATCAAAGTACAGTGGGAACACACTCGAGGCGAAGTGACAGTGTCAAGTCAGCGGACTAAGCTATACTCATGTCACCTGGGAACTGATAACTGACGATAGGTATAATACCAACCGGTCAGTTCCCGACGAGTCCTGTCCAGTGTACTCGTAACCCAACGAGCACCCGCATACTATCTCCAGTACGACGTACTGACGGCTGTGGGACAGAAGAAGCTCCGGAGGAAGCATCACGTGCTAGCATGTGACCAGCGGTCACGTGTTGACACGTGATGGCTAAGCAGCGGCAAAGAACAGGGCGCAGAAGGAAGGGAAGCCCATTTCAGGGGGGTCACGTGCCTACACGTGACCAGTAGTCACGTGCGCACACGTGACCAACGGTCACGTGGCCGCACGTGACCGGCCTCAAGAGCCTTATTTCTATGACAGAATTAAATTCTGAGAAAAGATCTCTCATGTCTTTCCGAAATGGAGAAAGATTATTTGAAACCGTTGAATTATAAAATCTAAAGGTGATTAAATATCACCAATTTATGGAAAAATCTTGGACTTGGAAAGATTTCCCCCCTAAATCTAACCGAAATAACAAAGAGATATCTTTGGATTTAAAATCCAATGGTGAATAAAATTCACCTAACAATCTAAAGACCCAGATTAATGATAAATATAAATCAAATCTCTCAATGAGAGATTTACTTAGCAGATTGATTCTTTTCCTTCTCCTATAAATAGGAGCCAAGAAAAGAAGAGAGGGACTTTTGGTTTTAGGAGACCTTTGGACCTTTTCTTTTGATACACAGAGAGAGAGACATACAGAGAGAGAGAAATAGAGCCTTGAGATTTTGGAAGAATTTGATCCTCTGCAAAAGAAAACCCTAGGTAAGAAGGGAGAGGCTTCAAAAGAGAATTTAATTCTCAAAAGAGTTTAACTCTTATATATAAAAAAAAAAGAACTTAGTTCTTCCTATGGTAGAGGATCTGCAAAGTGCGCATCTCCCCATGAATTGAGAACTTAATTCTCATTGGGTAGAGATCCTGCCATGCAGATCTAAAACATAGAGGAGGAATTGAATTTTGAGAATTTAATTCTCATAAAGTTACAGGAATTTAATTCCTCCAAGATAAAATTAGGGTTTAACCCTATATGAGAATTCAATTCTCCAAAACTACAGGAATTTAATTCCTTCAAAATGGACAGAACTAGGATTTAACCCTAATTGAGAACTTAATTCTCTCAAACTCACAGGAATTTAATTCCCTTAAAAGGAAATTAGGGTTTCACCCTATGCCAGAACTTAATTCTTCACATATATGGGAATTTAATTCCTACAGAATGTAAATCAGGGTTTAACCCTATCTGAGAATATAATTCTTCAAAAAAAAAGAAAGCGGGAATTTAATCCCTCTAAAGTTATTGCTAGGGTTTAACCCTATGAAGAATTTAATTCTTAAAAGATGAACAGATATTTAAAAACATGCAAAGAATCAGAGTCACGTGCCCCATGTGACCCCTGCAAAGATCCACAGAAAAAGAGCTTTGAGGCAACGCCTCACGTGCCCCACGTGCCCTTTGAACCACACAGAGAAAAAGCAAAAGAAACAAAAGCTCTAGGGCGCTCTCACGTGCTACCATGTGACCCCTTGGCTGAAGCTCTAACAAAGAAAACACCTAAATTCCCATCACGTGACAGCATGTGATGCTGTTTTTGATAGAACTAAATATAGAGAAGCAGGGCGCACTCACGTGCTACCACGTGACCCCTTTTGCCTTAGTGTTAAACACTAATCTGGAACCTCCATTTCCAGTGTTCAACACTGATTTGCTTTAGTGTTTAACACTAATTTGAAAGATCTGTTTCTAGTGTTTAAACACTGATTATCTCTTAGTGTTAAACACTAATTTTAGCCCAATTGGCTAAATTTCTAAAGGCAAAGCCTCCCTTTCAACGAGCCGACAGAGGGCCAATATTCTAAACATGATGGGACTTAGCCCAAGGTGGCCATAAGTCCTCAATGGAGACTTAATTGAGCTAATGGGCTCATAATATAATTAACCGGTCTTGGTTCCAAATTGGGCCAAAGATTATTTAATCTACCTTGGTTTAAGGGTACATCTCTTCACTCCTTTGATACTTGGCGTTGTAATTCCTCAACGTCTTCAAAGAGGTGACGGGTCTCGATAACCACATATTGATACGGACTGTGGGGTCCTTAAACTCACGGACTATGAGGTCCTTAACCTTGACCGAGATGTCATAAAACTAACACCGGACTGTGGAGTCCTTAAAATCCACGGACTATGAGGTCCTTAACCTTGACCGGAATGTCTTAAACCTAACAACGAACTATGACGTCCTTAACCTTGACCGTGATGTCTTAAAACTAACACCGGACTGTGGAGTCCTTAAAATCCACGGACTATGATGTCCTTAACCTTGACCGCAACGTCTTAAAACTAACATTGGACCATAATGTCCTTAAACTACCTATGGACCACTATGTCCCTAAACTGGAACAGTAGAGCCCCCAAATGCTCTTTTGTCGGATCTAAACGATCCCGTTAAGTCGATCTTAGTCTCAAACTAGACTAACGTATCCTTAACTAACGTTTAAGTTGATCTTGGTCTCAAACGAGGCTAACGTATCCTTAAACCGAAACCCCCAAATCCAAATTCAAGATAATACGGATTTGGACTAGTCCACGCCCTACGGGCGACGACATAACTCAGTCTCCGTATACAATCCACGGGCAACCAAACACGAAACAAACATACACGACACGAAGTGACCATCTGGAGAAGGAGAAAGTTGTTATCGCAATGCGGTAGCGTAATTAACAGCAGGGGCTTGCGCCTGCAGGGAAGAGCGTCCCCACAATCAAAAACCCCTCTAACGAAGGGGAATCTGACGAAGTCTGCTATATCGGACGCATCCGTTTAAATCTTCGATATACGGTGTCATAAATCAACTTGGCATCTTCGGAGAGGTGGACGGATAGAACCAATTAGTATCTGTCCCAAATCTCAGGCAAGACGTCCGCGTCGCGCCGTCATCCGGAGGGGAACAAAAGGCTTTCGGAGATTCGAGTTGAAGATCGTGCTACCGCATTCTTCGGGATGGATGATGCAGCTGCAAGTACAGTTGTCGTTGATCGAGAATATTGAAGCAGCGCAGTCACAGGACCCAAGATTGCAGAAGTTCAAGAACATGTTGAAGCTGGACTTCGAACGGACTCATTGGTTCTTGAAGAGGGTTCGTTACGATATGGTAGTCGTTGTGTGTGCCAAAGGGAGACATCCGCGAAGAAGTTATGAAGGAGGCGCACAGTTCTGCATATTCCGTACATCTAGGAGGCATAAAGATGTACCGAGATCTACGACAGCATTTCTGGTGGGAAGGCATGAAACGGGAGATTGCCCGCTTTGTAGCAAAGTGTTTGGTGTGTCAGCAAGTTAAGGCTAAACATCAACGGGTTGCTGGTTTATTGCGACCACTTCCGATTCCTCAATGGAAGTGGGAACATATAACCATGGATTTCGTGACGGCTTTACCGCGGAGTCCAAAGGGCAATAATGCAGTTGGGTGATTGATGATTCTTGGTCAATCAACGGAAGCTTTGGCAGAAGGGTACATGCAGGAGAATGTAAGATTGCATGGAGTACCGGTGAGTATCGTGTCCGACCGTGACACCCGATTCTTATCGCACTTCTGGAGGAGCTTACGGGAAAGTTTGGGGACTTGATTGAAGTTTAGTACCGCTAATCATTCTCAGACAGATGGCCAGTCGGAGAGAACGATCCAAACTCTTGAAGATATGTTGAGAGCTTACATGTTGGACTTCAAGGGTTCATGGGGGATCATCTACATTTAGTGGAGTTTTCTTACAACAACAGTTTTCAGGCGACTATTCAGATGGCTCCATTCGAGGCGTTATATGGTCGCAAGTGTCGTTCACCGTTTGTTGGGACGGTGTTGGTGAACGAAGATTATTGGGACCAGATTTGGTTGTACAGACAGTTGAGAAGGTTAATAGATTTTGGAATCATATTAAAGCAGCACGAGACCGACAAAGAGTTGGGCAGATACGTTGAGAAGACTTCTAGAGTTCGCCGTTGGTGATTTTGTATTCTTGAAGGTATCACCGACTAGAGGGGTGATTCGTTTCAGAAGTCGAGAAAAGTTTAGTCCTCAATTTGTTGGACCTTTCGAGATTTTGGAGCATATTGGAGAAGTGGCGTATCGTTTGGCATTACCACAATCGTTGGAGAATGTTCATGACATGTCTCGTGTATCTCAACTCCATAAGTATGTTCAAGATGAAACACACATGCTGGATCATGCAGAGCTGACTGTACGAGAAGATTTATCCTTTAAGGAACGACTGATGTCGATTGTGGATCGAAAGAAAAAGGTTCTTAAGAACAAAGTTATCTCTTTCGTACTTGTTTTTTAGGGAAATCGCTCGCACGGAGAATCAACTTGGGAACGTGAAGATGAAATCCGGTAGAAATTTCCACATCTATTTTTGTAGTTTCTTGATTGTTTATCCTTTATGTTCTTGGAATTTCGAGGACGAAATTCTTTTTGTAGTTGGGTATAATGTAACACCCGAGTTCATTTATACCAATTCCAGTTCTCGTATTTCTTTATTCGTGATATTCTTGATTTAACGTATTGTGGGTGCGAATGGTATTTTACACTTTACTTTGCATTCGGCCCGACCCGCTTACTTGAACCTGTTTAATTCTTATTTATTGATTACCTTGACTTGTTGCATGGACACGTGCATTTGGTGTAAACTGCATACCGGCATTTCATCTGACATCGCATGTTATATCATATAACATTTTAGGTCATGTAAAATAAATTAAAATTGCATTTCATAGCCTACATGATACCCCTAACCCCATGGTAGCGTCCGCGCATCTTGTTCTCGTCCCGTTCAGTGAAACGGACGTGTTTGGATGGCTACGCGCACGTACATGCATCCGTTCTTGGGGGTATACATTTTCATTACCTGAGCTTTCATTTTGAAATTTGGAAGTCGCATATAATTTTCATATTTCAAATCTGAATTTTTAGACTCGACCCGGGCTTGTTTCGGAGTAAATTTGTATTTACTAAAATCTCAAATGGACTAGTATTATAATATTATATTCGATATAGTTAAATATTTAATATACGTTTATATATATATATATATATATTTCTTAAACTAAAAATATCTTTTAAATATTTCAAATCTTATTCCAACTGCTGCACATATTTCTCTCTCTCTCTCTCTCTTATATGTTTATATATTACCTTTTAATATTAATTAAACCCCATTTCTATGCAAACCCCCCTCCCACGTCTCACTGTTCCTTCCCCATCTCTGTTTCCATTTTCCCACCTTCGCCCCGTCTTCGTCTCGAACCCCCGCCCTCGCTCGCCGTCTTCGCCACCATCGCCTCCACCCTCGACGTCGCCTCCTCTCCGCGGCCACCTCACCTCTCCTCTCTTCTTCTCCGACGATGAGAAACCCTACTCCGATCAAACACACCGCGACTATCTCCTCCTTTACCTCCACCCTCATCGCCGACAACCCGCCATCGCCCTAGCCCTCACCCTGTCTTCACCTCCTCACCTCCCTCTCCAACTCCCGTAACCACCACCACCACCCTACAAATCCTCGACAACCCCTGACGAACTCCTGCAGCAAACCTCGACCCCAACCTCGCCGTTACTCATTGCCGGAGACCCGTCATCATCACCACCGCCGTCTCATTTTCCCTCTCTCTTCTCCCCGACACCACAAAACACCACCACCATTGACCTCACCACCTTCCCGACGACCCCGACAGCAACCCCAAAGAACCCATTACTCCTCGTCGTCAATGGCAGCCCCTCGTTGTCGTCACCTTCTCCTATGTTCTCTGACTCCAGAACCTAGAACCGAGCAACCCTAGTCTTCTTCTTTTACTACTTCTTCTTCTCCTTCCTTCTTGTTTTTCCGACCATCGCTGGAAAACCCGCCTGCACCTTGCTGTCGACGGCTCATTGTCGACGACACCCCCTCGCATCGTCTCGGATCCAGATCGCACCCAAATCGTGCACCAGATCGCATCCAGATCGAGCCCAGACCGTGCACCAGATCGCGTCCAGATTGCGCCCAGACCACCACCAGATCGTGTCCAGATCGCGCCCAGACCATGCACCAGATCGCGACTAGACCCAGTACCGTGTCGTGCCATTTCACACACCGTATCGTGTCATGTCGCACCAGGACGCCTACATCTCGACCTTCGTTCTAAGGCAAGTGAAACTTGCTACATGCTATTCATACTATTCCTATATTAATTTATCTATTTTCTTATTAAATCTATAGATAGAATCTAAAGCCATGAGTTCCAAGTTAACAGCACGATGTTCCGTTTACATATTTCAGATCTAGAACTTGAAACCTAACTGTTGCATTTAGTTGACTATACCTAGTAACCACAGTTACATTTTAATCACATAATAACTATTGTACATAGTCTATGATACCCTTTCTCTAGTTTTACTCTACCGGACATCCGTGTCCATCTTTAACCGGTTTTAGTTATAATTGCATCCATTGAACATATTATACAGGTCATTGCATCCCTAGATTACTTAATACTTATTAACATGAGTGTAACATCCATATTTGTCATACTGTATTCATATAATGTTGAAACTATCTCTTAAACACAAACTGATAACCGTACAGCTAAGTAGTTTAATCTGCATATATTGCTTAACATATTACATGTGCCAATTTATTGTTCTAATAATACCCATGCTTGTTTATTTATAACCATGATTATGCTAGTTGATTATGAGCACCCACATGATATCTTGTACACCCTGACATGACTGGCTACACATATTACTTGACTCGACATGGTACCGTACAACTCTTGACATAACGTGACACCTTTATATATTACCTGGCTTGACCTGATGTACCATGGTCTTACCTGTTACCTGATCTTGTGTCTAATGCCAACAAACCTGACCAGTTGTCCTTACGGACCGTTTCTGTTGTCTATCCAGACAAATCTGTACCTGCCTGATCCAGTTGGCATTAGCTCTAGATTATTTAATACATGACTTGACCACATATAACTTGGGGGTATGGGGAAATCAATGATGAAACCTGACTTGTAACTCGACAGTTGCTTGCTTTTACTGATCAGTTTTAGAGGCTAGGCCCGCCTCGGGACGATGCTGCTGACATCGTTCGTCTTTATATATTTCCTGTTTTAGTGCCTAGCGGCACGTCTCGGTATCAGCCCGAGAGTCTTAGACCGTGGTCCCGGGCATGCACGGGATACTATTGAGTTACATCGATGATTCATCAAATTGATTTCAAAGACTTGAGAGTAGTAACCAAATAGACCGGTTTAGATTACTCACTGCACACTACCTTCACTGCCCTGATTTATATTGCTGTTATACCTGCTTTACCTCTATGATCATACTTGCATGTATTGCTACCTATGTTTATAGTATTGCTTGATGTTATGACGCGCTGACGTCTAGGTTTTGCATGGCCCAGATCCTCTACCTTTGTTGCAGACTGATCAGGAGTATTGCCGCTGTTAGACCGAGCGGTGAAGATCCTGTCGGTATGCGGTTTCACTTTCCAGGTGTTTCATTTATTGTATCTTTTGCTTCCGCATATTATATTATTTTCTTGACTCTTTTACTCTAGCTTATGGACATGTACTAGATAGTTAGATACTCTCCTGTTCTTGATATTTCTACAGCCGTAATGTGACTGTGGAAGGATTTTTCCCACCCACAGGTAGCATGGTTGGCTATGTCATGTGCCTATCTTAGCGCACTCTGGGAAGCGGGGCGTGACATGTTTTGAGACCTACGGTACATAGAAATGGGGCTATCCAATTGTTGAGATTTCCGACGAGGAGACTAACAGATTGGTCCTGCTCTATCGGCGGTTCGCATTTGATGGAGAGATTGCGCCATCGGATTATAAAATCCGTGCTGCTTTCGTTGTTCTTTGGCTTGGTCCTTACGAGGTCGGCGATGGTGATCTTATCGCTGACGCTCATGAACCTCTGCCGAAACAGAGACTCCATTTGGACGAAAGTAGTAACAGAGCCATCCGGTATGCTCGCGTACCAGTTGAAAGCGACATTGGTTAGGCTATTAACGAACTGGCGGAGAAGAAGCGCATCATTGCCCCCAGTATTCCCGCATGAGGCTTTAAAGTGGGTGATGTGCTGATTCGCATTTCCTGTCCCATCGAATCTTCCGAATTTAGGGATGACATAGCCGCTAGGAAATTCTACCAGATCATATTGAGCAGGATATAGTCTCCCACTACTGCTGATATCTTTTTATGCTTCGACTACCAATGTTTTGACTTTGTTGGCAACCAAATCCATGATTTGATCTTGAGTTAGCGGGCTACTGTCATCGGTAGCCAAGACATTTCCAGAGATAGGATGCGACTGATTTTCATGCAGTCCGCCCACTTTTGGATTTGAGGGAATAGGAGTCGGCTGCCCTGGGACACCGTTTTCCGGTTCATGAGCAGAGCCCTGCGCTTGATTGGGTGACTGAGAGGCAAGTCGGGCCGTGAGCTGTAAGACGACGTTTGTCAAGTCGTCAATTTTTTAGTAGAGCTTGGCCATCTCCTTGTTTTTGCTTCCGAGCTGCTTTCGGAGCTCTTGAAGCAGCTCTTGCTCCTTGGTCCTGGGGCGGAAAGTCGGCTCTTCTTCGTTGTCCGAGCTTGACTCTGCATGGACAGAGGGGTCCTTTTGCCTATCATCCTCGCCGAGAGGGTTTTCATCATCCAGCGGAGGTGGCTGTTCTTGGGAAGCGGCAACCACATTCAAGCCAGATTGGATTTGAGATGTGGTGGCCCCGTCCTTGCTCTTGCTGCTCGTGCCCACCGTGTAGACAATGTGGACCACATATCCAACCATTTCCTCATCTTCGGCGGGGTAACCCTGTTCTTCGAACCTCATGAGGTTCAGCCTAGCAGGAGCCCTAGCCCTTTGGTTGGCTCTATATTTAAGCCTTTTCTGCCTTAGCTTCTCAATTTTAAGGGTTTGGCGGGCATCTGTTTCCTGGGAAGCCACCGTGAGTCGGTTAGCGGGGAGCTTAGAGAAGACACCCGATCGAGTAGTTGTCAGGGGTACCGCCGGAGCTTGCTCGATACGCCTTGTTGCTTTGTTGGTGTTGATGGCCTTGCCCCCAGCTGGGACAAAGGAGAGTTGTTCAAACACCAACTTGCGTTTGAGTTGGGGCGCCTTCGAGACCACCACATTTGGCCTCTTGCCTTTCGAGACCGGTTTGTCTGCCACCGGGGCTTGAGGAGCTGGGATGGCGTTAGCTGACACGAACAGGATAGAGCCGAATGGTTGTGGCGGCTCTTCCCATTGTCGCCCGAGACTGGCCGGAAGGACCGTCCGGGCGTCCATCTTCATCGAGTAGGAGATGGGAGCTATGTCGAGAGCTGAGCTTGTCCTTGGAGACATTTTTGCTGCGAACGGAGATTGCAATTTGAAATCTGTTAACCTGCACAAAGAAGCATGATTTCAGTACAGGCAGTCGATACGTATATTGATTGAGTTCGCATGAACGTTTAACCTGAAATATGGGAGGAGAGAAAGGTCCCACCGGGCGTGCTAGAATCTGTAGGGTGTTTTTCGTCACCCCATTGAGATGGGAATACGTGCGCGCTTTTCAGGCACATTATAGATTCCCCCTGCATAGGGTAGGCAGGGGTTTATTGATTGCGGGGATCCGAATCTTCGGCAGCCGCGGACTAACCTGCCATTAATTACCCCTCGCCTTTGGAGCGAGTGAACCTCCGATTAACTGGTTAAACTGGTTATGCGAACTCAATGTGCAGTGTGCGTGTGTTGTGTTTTAAAAGGGGTTTTGGATATATCGGGAGCCCCGCAGAATTTTTACGGGGGTCCCGCTACCCGGATAGTGGGCCGGGGGTCAAAGAGACTAGCAGCCCCCTTGCGGGATGCGGGGCAGCGTCCCGTTAGAAATTTTTTCTAACGGGGGAGGTGTTTTTAGTGTGGAGTATGTGTGTGTATGTGTGTATATACATATATATAAAAAAGGAAAGGGCATCCAAAGGATGCGTGGGGGGCCAGCGCTTCGCGTGTCTAACACGCGAGCGCTGAGCGCTTAGGCGCTAGCGCACCAGGTGCCCGGCAGGTGGGCGCAAGGCGCTTGAGCGCCAGGCGCTCGAGCGCAAGTGCACCACGTGTCCGGCACGTGGGCATTGGGTGCTATGAGCGCAAGGCGCTCGAGCGCTAGCGCACCACGTGCCCGGCACGTGGGCGCTGGGCGCTTGAGCGCTCGAGCGCTAGCGCACCACGTGCCCGGCACGTGGGCGCTGGACGCTTGAGCGCTCGGGCGCTTGGGCGCCGGCGAGGAAAATGGGGCTTTTAGTCCCAGAAATAGGATTTAAAATCCTAAAAGAGGATTTGGAGTGGAGTTAAACTCCTAAGATGTTTTGGAGTTGATGAAAGGGGTTCTTCTTTGGAGCCCTGGGTCTTCCCAAAAATGGGGTTTTCGGAGATGAGCCTCCTTCTTCCTCCTCTGTTGGCAGGATCTTGAAGATCAAGAAATGTGAGATTTTAAAAATCTCTTCTTTTTGAGATCTGATAGGAGATCTAAGCTTCCCTTTGTGGGTTTTGTGGTGAAATACTATTTAGTTTTGGGAAAGGAAGAGTAAAACTCTTGATTTAATTCAAAAGAAAGAAGAAGGTTTAGAACTTCCAGAAAGGGGAAAGAGGCACAAACCCTAGATTTTGAGGGGAATGAAAAGTCTATCCTTTATTCATCATCATGTTTCCTTATATAGGCTTACATATTTACATATAGCCCCTTGGGCTTTACAAAATGACATTTTGCCCATCCCATGGCTCATGTGCCATTTCTTTTTGCACATAAGCCATGTGCTTTACAAAAATTTGGCTTTATGCCCATTTTGCTTACATTCATGTACAAAAAACTACATCAAAATTATTTGTTACATGATTTTTTTATGTTAGCATGGGGAGGCTGGCCGCGGGCTCGACTTGGGTATGGGCCCGCTTGACCTGGGCTTGGGCCTGCCTGGCTTGGGGTTGACCTTGACCTGGTCAACCGGGGTGCAATTTTCGACCCCAACACTGGGATGATGCAAAGCGATGTCACTTAGAGTTCCAGCCGAGAGATCACGTATTCTTAAAGATATCTCCGAACCGCGGAGTGATTCGATTTGGAAGACGGGGTAAGCTAAGTCCGAGATATATTGGACCGTTCGACATACTCGAACAAGTCGGTGAAGTGGCATACCACTTGGCTCTTCCACCTTCATTGGAAGGAGTGCATAATGTGTTTCACATATCCCAACTCAGAAGGTATGTGAGTGACTCCAGCCATATTCTCGATCATTCCGAGCTCACTGTACAGCCCGACTTATCTTGTGAGCAACAACCTGTGGAGATCCTGAATAGGAAAGTGAAGTCACTTCGAAACAATAAAATCAACTTGGTTCGAATGATGTGGAGAAAAGACACTCCAGGAGAATCGGCATGGGAAAGAGAAGATAAGATGCGTGCAAGATATCCTTACCTATTTGTAAATTAGTCCTTAAAATAAAATTTGTAAAACTTGAGCCAATCCAGGGAGCGCAACAGCGTAAATCAAAAGTGCAAGGCACTGTACAATAGCGCAGAGCGCATCTTGATCACATTTAGATCAAGGAAACAAGTTTTTCTTGTTCCAAAGAGGTTCTACTTCAAATTTCAAGAACCAGTGGTTCATCAAAAGGCAATGCCTTTATACAGATCAAAAGATCTAGTCATGAAGCAGATTACTTCTTTCTTGTTATTTTTTTTTATTAAAGATCTTGATCTTGTTCTTAGATCATTGATCTTTTTAGAAGAAATTCTTCTTTTATTCCAAAGGTTTTACCTTTTTTCTTTCTCTCTGAATTCTTCTCAAAGTTTTAGAGGAGGTCTCTGTATCTCTATCTCTGTATATGTTTTAGACTTGGAGTCTAGGGGCCTTTATATAGTACCAATTGATTTGTTAAATCAGTTAAAGAGATCTTTCTCTGAGTGATTTATGGATGTTTCCCCACCGTTGGATCTTTGATCCAAGGGCTTCTGTTTTACAGAAGAGAATTTTCTTATTTTAACAAGATTGGAAAGATCTTTCTGGAATTTTAATTCTGTTTTAGTACTGGCACAGTTGGCGCAAGCGCACCTGCGTTTGACACGTGTCGTGCAGCGCAACTGCGCTGATATGTGTCGCGCAGCGCAACTGCGCTGACACGTGTCGCACAGCGCAGAGCGCAAACCAGCTGAAGCGTTGATTTCTTTATTATTATTTGAATTTTTAACACAGAACTTTGCTCTGATTGGGGGAAATAGAAGCATTGCTTCATTTCCCGCCTTAGAATTTGAACAGAGTTTTGCTCTGATTGGGGGAAACAAATGCCCCCCTACCGTTGCGCTTACGTGGCCCCAGACGTGAGCGCAGCGGTGGCAGAATTCCAACCGTTGGAAAGTTGAAACGGCTCTCAATGCCTATAAATAGGACCTTTGGTCCCTTAGATGATTTTCATCTCTTCATAAGAAATTTTATTCAGAGCCTTGCTCTTCAATTTAAGAACTTTTCAAGAGTAAAACTCTGTCAAAACTTAGGTAAAGTTTAAAAACTTTTAAGAATCCAGGGTTTTACCCATTAACAGAGCTTTGCTCTTCATAGATCTTTGATCTAAAGAAAACCCATTTAGGGTTTCATTAATAGAGCTTTGCTCTCTTCAGATCATGATCTTTTCTTGGGGTTTCTTAGCCCATGAATCAGAGCTCTGCTCTCTTGATACATGTAGATTTCTTAATCTTTTGTGAAGAACTCTTAAGAGTTTGATCATAGATAATGAAGATCAAAAATGGAGTTTTACTTTTGATGAATTATATCATCTTTTCATAGCAAGGCTCTCAGCGTTCTCGGGGAATTTTTTTAAATTCCCCTCATTACTGAATTTGATAGGTGTCACTCCTGTTTGCGGAGCATTGCTCTCGAGGAGTTTAACTCCCTGTGCCTGTTTTTAATAAGAATTCACTTAATCAGTCTGTCTGCTAATTCTGTTAATTTTCTTTTATAGGAGCAATGGACGCCCACATGTACGATCTCGATAAAATCATCTCTTACGGAGACATCCGCCGACTCGGCCGTTCTCAGAACCGAGAATTTACCAACGCCGAGTGTGCCGAAATCATGAGCCGCTTCGACGCATACAATGGTCAACTGCTTCCTCGGCGCTCCCCTCTCCTGAAGCTTATTGTGGGAACAATTTGGGAAGCGCTTCCTCTATTCTGTACTGGTGTGCCACTTGGGGCATTGGATGCCGCCGAGGATAAGGTGCACTCGGTGGACCTGATGAACCTAATCTCGAAGAGACGGCGAGACAATCTTGTCGATCTTCTGCACTAGGCCTTTCAACAGTCCACCATACTTGCTGCTTATCGGAGGGTGGAGGACATCAGCGGGGATCCCGACGCTCGTGCTCGCGAAAGAAAGCACACTAGGATGATTCGCCAGGCTTGAAAAGTCCTGGACAAGGTCACTTTCGAGTTCCTCAACCCATGTCCTGGATTTGAGGTTTTATTGTAATAGCTTTAGTAGCATCTTCATTTATCGCTTTCGTAATTGTAAGAACCTTTTTACAATATGAATGGCAAATTTCTCGTTTCAGCGTGTTTTATTTCTCGTTCTGAATCTTTTGCACATGCATGCATGGGTATGTCTCGAACGCTTAATCAAATGCAAATCGGATGTTCTTTCTGTCGCTTTCTTCTATTTACTGTGTTGTTTGCCATGTGATTTCAGCAAGTGCGATCCATAGATGGTATATAACTGTCAATCTTATGCTTTCTGCAGAGTGGTGATGGCTTAGAAAACAGGGTTAAGGTCTGTCTCCTAAGACTTTTCAACTTTATGAGCCGTGAGGGTCTCATAAAGACTTTTCTCCCTACGAGTCAAGAGGATCTCGTAGGTGTATTTTCTCCTTAAGGGTCGTAAGGACTCCTAAGTGTGTTTTCTCTTGAGAGTCGTAAGGATCTCACTAGAGAATTTTCCCTTTTACAAGTCGAGAGGACTCGTAAGTGGTTGTTTCCCTCCATGTCGAGATTCGACTTTGGAGAGTGTGTCCCGTGAATAGTATGCAAGAGTCCGTTTTGGGATGACTTGCAGGGCCCCAATGCTTAGGAAACAGGTTTTTTAATCCCCGCTGCCTAAGGCTTTTCCTCACGAGTCGAGACGAATCGAGCATTTCTCGCAAAAACACTAATTTCCTCACGAGTCGAGACGAATCGAGCATTTCTCGCAAGAATATCCTAACGTCACAGTTAACCTCTGCTCTTTACGACAAAGGTCCGTTAAGGTCTGTGGTACTTAGGGTTTTATCCGTCGTACCGTCGCGTTGGCTGATGTATTCCTCGATAGGCAATCTTGCTGTTCGAGTAGCCTTGTGATTGTCGTGTCTCTGATCCCTTTGGGGGCTGGAGAAGACGTCTTCAAGCAATCCTCCTAGGCAGTTTGACCGTCGGAAGAGCAAGCGTTGGGAATTTTTGCCATGCCGCTTTTTACTTGAGGTTAGGCTCATTTTGGAGAGCCCCGATGAGTCATAACCACTCCGTGCTGGTGTAGGATGATCTCCGATAGTCTTTCAGGCTTTATATGACTTGCCGTTAAGACCCTGAAGCTAGGAATTTGGCCTTTGCTTCGTTTGCTGACATTGCGTCCTCTATGTCGAGACGAATGTCGCGGTTGTCTCTAGATTGCTGGTGAACCGTCGAGGTTTGGAACTAGGGATTTTGCCGTGGCTCCTTTTGGTGATGTTGCGTCTGCTGTGTCGAGACGAACGTCGAGGTGGTGACCGCTCCGCGCTGGTGTGAAATGATCTCCAATTTTCTTTCAGGCTTTATATGAGTTACCGTCAAAACCCTGAAGCTAGGCATTTGGCCTTTGCTTCATTTGCTTTGGTGCGTCCGAATCCTGCCGGG